>JAUMJJ010000156.1:1800000-2392500 GCA_033556795.1 Tapera naevia
CAGGGAAGTTTAGATTGGATATTAGGGAAAAATTTCTGTGCCAAAGGAGTGGTGAAGCACTGGCAGAGGCTGCCCAGGGCAGTGGTGGAGTCACCGTCCGTGGAGGGGTTCAAAAAACGTGTAGACGTGGCACTTCAGAAGATGGTTTAGTAGCAGGGTGGTGTTGGGCTGACAGTTTTGTTGGAAAAGTGTGAGATTTTATTAGTCTGGTATTATTTAGGTAGAAATATAGGCGATTATAATAGTTTTAAAAATAGTGGTTTTAAATGTGTGTTTTATAGTTTTAAATCCTGTTACTTTAAGTGTGTTAGTGATTCTTAGAAGTAGCGGTTATTTAGTCTTTCCTCTCTCATGAGAACTCTGTGAAGTACCCGAAACTTATCCGAGCCAGTCTGCACCTGCAGTAGAGATAAAGAGACTGGGCCTGCGGTTGAGATAAGAAGACCTTGCATACCGGAGTGAACTAAGAAAAACAGAAGACGCTGGTGCCAAAGTAATAATAATTAGCTGATGAAGTAATCCATATATGCATATGTATTAGCTGTAACCAGTTGAATATACATTAGGTTGTGTAACATGTAGAGAATAAACTGCGGTCGCGCTGTAACGGTTTCAGAACCAGATTTGGGTGCATACCCCTGGTTCCCGGGGCCTCGAAATAAAGCACCACATATAACCTCCCCCGAGTGGTTATGTGTTTGTTTCTACACTAACAGTTTGACTGGATGATCTTACAGGTCTTTTGCAACCTTTATGATTCTATGATTTTTTTTTTCCTAATATCCAATAATTTACTAATATCTTGCTTTCTATAGTTTCTCCAATAAAATGAAAATTCTCTCAGGACATCAGTTAGACAACCTTGTTTCATACACATTCAGAAGGTGGCTGTAAGGTCTATGCAAGAACGATGAACTTTTTTTACATTATTGATTCATTTTATTTTAAAATATTTGAATTTTGCCCGGCAGCCTAAAAAATGCATCACTTCATCTCGCATTTCTGATCTATTCTCTGCTTTCAGTTTTCTTTTCTCCTCTCTTTTCTATACAAGGTGTTTTCCCCCTTTAGGTCTTTTAATTTTTGTTTCCCATCCTCAGTCTACCCTGGAAAACATACCCCATCCTCAACACTGCTGCAGTTACGCTGCTGCTTAGACATGCTCTCAAGTGTTCCCAATGCCGTGCAATTAAACTTTCACCAAAAATAAATTAATCTGGTCTATTATAGTGCCTATGCTGTTGTACTTTATTATTAAAGAATATAAAATCAAAAATGATGGATTTTATTCTTAAAAGTTCTTTGGGGCAGCGAATAATTGTCTCTCTTCTCAGAGAAGAAACTGAAGAACAGCTATTTCTCAGGAAAGTCATTTGGAGTCATGGTGGCAGCATTTCCGTCTAAATCTTCTGTGTTTATGTCTAGGATCCCGCCTGTAAAACTATTGTTCCCTGGCAAGCATTCTCAAGAGAAAAAGGAACAAGACATCAAAGCTTTACTGAGTTTTTTGTAGGTGGTTTAGATACTACCTGCCAAACTCAGAGGAAAGGCTTGCTGGTTCCAATGAGCTTCCAGCCCTTAGCTTCAAAATCAGGGGCCGCTTTGAAAGCAGGAGGGGGAAATTAGGTAGGAGAAAGTGGGATTTCAAAAAATGGATCTGCCACATTGCCCACCGTTGCATATCGGAGTAGGCACAGTCTCATGGCAGTTTGCAGGCAGATGGGGCAATTCCCATCGTATAGTTTGCATTATGGCCCTGCACCCTGTTCCTCTGTCCCCAAGATTAGCCCAATAATCCTTGTGCCTAAGAAGCACTAATTGAAACATTAAGAAATATCATTGAAGCCTCTCAGAAATGTCATCCAACCAAAAAAACCCCAAATTAGGCTCTCTTTGTGACTTAAAATATCCATGTTTTTAGTACATTTGGCTGGGTAGCCATTTCGACCCCCAGGGCCTGCTGAATCAAAACAATGCTGACAATCTGAACACTCCTTGGAAATTACACTAATTAACACTACAGGCTGTGCTGGAAGTATACTGACAGAGTGTAATGAAAAGGAAAATCAGGTATCCCACTGGAGATGGAACTTTATCAGCATGTGAACTGGCACAAACTTTTCTTGTGGTTAGAAGCTGCAAAGAATGATTGAGGGAGAGAAAATGTTGTTTTCATTCATTTTGTTTTTTAAATGTTAGTCGTTTGGGACTTTCTGTGCCTCAGGATACTGCAACAAGAAAGGGCAGGAAATGACAGCAGTAAAATTAATTCTAACAAGAAAAAATAACAGGTCTGGCTGCAGCAGTGGAGAAAGATAAAAGTGAAGGAGTGTCACAGGTAACTGGGGAGAGCGCTGTTAGCCTGGAAGCCCATCAGGAGCAACATCACAGGAGCTGCAGGAGACTGATGTGGCTTGCCTGCAATTTTCAGCAAAAGCTTTGGACTTTCCTGCATGTAGGTTCTGTAATAGCTGTACCAATGTGTCATTAGCTGTAATTTGTAGGATCTCAGTGCCTAGGAACTAGCTGGGACACCACAGTGCTATATGCTGAACAAAGGACAACCCAAACAACACATAATGAAAGTAGTTTTTTCCAGGTATAACTTACTCAGAGCACTTGTATAATCACCATCACTCTTAGGATTTAACTACACCATGCATAGATGAGACACAACAGTGGTGGCTTCAGCTGTGGTACTGTTCCTGCCTGACCCAGGGAGGAAAGATGGGGCTCCTGGGGCTTTGTGGATGGTGGTCCCTGAAGACCCCTGGCAAACTATGCTTGCTTAGAATAACCCAGTTGGACAATGGAAGCAATTCCTAATGAAAAAATAACTCTTTATGTAATCTTGCCATGATTATAAATGCAGGAATCAAATCAGTCCACAGTAACTGCATTATAACAGACCAGCCTGCTGACAAATGCAGAAGATAGGAGTCAGGCAACCTGGACACGGCTCCCAGCTCCTTCTTGGCAATGCCACGACCCTCCAACACCATTGGTTCCTGAGGAGTGTGGGGTGTTTGGCATATCTGCTGTTCAGCCACCTCGCCCTGAAAGTGGAGATGCTAACATTTCTTTAATTGAAAGAGGAAGTATAGGATTGTGAGTCCCTTCAGTCGGCAAAGCTGTAAAAATGCTATGTATAATTAACAAACATCCCCTGGAAATTGCGCAATTACATGAGCACTTATGCCCCTTTTCTTGGATAACAAAGCATGAGCCAAAAGCCAGATCTCTGATACAACCTTTTGAAAATACAGGCCAAATTCTGCTTCTGCCTCTGCAGTGCAGAGCTTGTTTCTGCAGTAGAAGTCTGTTGCGTGTGACTGTCTGTATTTCAGATTATAAATTTTCACTCCATCATCTGCTTCAGCATTTGTACATGTCAAATGAGAGCTATGGCTGGCTAACTAAGAGTTACAGTAACTCAGTCATTCTAATTTAATGTGAATGCAGAAGGGGCTCTGTGTCTGTTATTATCATTCCCTAAGCATCTGTGGCTGCCTCCTGAGAATAAGGTACTGTAAAGATGAAAATTTGGCTTAAGCATAGGTTTTGTGAGAGTCAGAACTGAGCATCAGTACTGAGTCTACAGCTGTGGGGAGTCCAGCTGGGTACAAAAGAAATCCTTTTCACTTGCCTTTAAGGAAGAAATCCTCTAACCAAGCTCCATTTTTCTTAACCTGATTTCATTTGTGCTGAAATAAATGTTGAGAATAAAAGGTGAAAATCAGCTGAAATTCTGCCAGGTCTGGTGGGGCACACTAAGCTGCACACAATGTCAGTGGGAGTGCAGACAGAGTGTACAGCAAAGCAGAAGCATAAATTGTAGAAGGACTGGGGTCAGATTACACTGATGTATCTGCAATTGCCTTTAAATTACTAGAAGAGTCACTGAAGTGACTGTTACAGAGCAGCAAGGGTGGGTGAACTTCACTGCTCAGCTGCAGAAGAGCAGTAAGAGTGGCAAAGAAGCATTTCTGAAAGCAAAGCTTAGACCTGGGCTGCAAGGCAATTTGCAAGTGAGTGTTTCATGGCACTGCTTTCTGAAAATGGAACGGTTTTGCTAATCTCTATTCCACATTTTCAATGTATTTTGGCCATATGGAATTCACAGTATGTTATGAGCAAAGCAATGGGTAGATTTTTGCCTTCAAAATATTATTTAGAGGTTGAAGATGATGCTACAAGTTCTCTCCACAGCCTACTTGAGCTTATGCTCTCACCTAAATAATGTTTTTAAAGACATATGCCTTCATCTGACTCCACTGCTTTAGATGTGATGTTCAGGACATTAATATTTAGTTACATGAAATAGTATTATCTTTCCCAAAATAATAAAAAATCAAAGGTTTACGGTTTTGAACTCAAAATGTTTTTCTGAGGTCCCAGTGTTGTTTTTGTAAGTAAACTTAAACATTGTGTTTTCAAAGTCATCCAAGGTATGAACTGCAGAAGTCATTGCTTGGTTTTATAAGTATAAAGCATATAGGTATGTGTATGCTTTTATATGCATATAAAAGTAAATTAACCAAAATAAAGGAATAATCTGATCTAAAATCAAAATTAGCCCTGCCATGAGTGGGAGATTGGACTAGATAATCCTGACATCCCTTCCAACCCAAATTACTCAATTATTTTATCTTGCTTTTCTGTTGTTGTAGTTAAGAGTTTCCTGCAGGAAAGAGCCATTACTTTACCTGATCTGCTGTAGCAAATGCAACTGTTTCACTTAACAGCTTGTCTGCTAAGGTAGTTTTTTTCAATTTATTTGCAATAAAATAAAATAAAATAAAATAAAATAAAATGGAATTTATGTAGTGCTCTGGATTCCAAAAAGCTTTGTGTTTCACAGGAAAGATGCTACTCCCAGCATAGAAACGTACTCCAAATTTTTGATGTCCCGCACTGGTTTTTATGCCATCAGAATGAGGAATGAAGTACTGGCAGGTGTTAATTGAAGCTGGACTCTATTTAATATCACTGGATTTACTCTCACATGGCACGTGGGTGCAGAGGCTTTTGATGTCATGTGTAGGGGTTGGTTCTGGAAAACAAGATGCTGTATACTGGGAAGAAAAGACTCTGATAGTCACTGCCTGTGCAAAAAGGAGAGGTATTGTTGTGACCATCTCTCTAAAAATTGTTGGGTTGAAGAATTCCTCCTACACAGCAGCTCCTCAGGGCTGTGCTCTTTGGTAGCACCATGAAATGCCTGACACGAGACCTTCTTGCCCAAAAGAGTTGTTATTATCTCTCAATTGAGATAATATTTATACACATGTTGTTAATTATCTTATGTGTGAAATTCAGCAGCTTCAGCTCCTGAAGCTGTCAGCACCTTCAGCTAATGTCTCATTTTGTTTCCTTCAATCTGTCTCTTGGCATGCTGTCAGCAGCCTCGGACTTCAGACAGGATACGGTGATGATGTGAGCTCTGAGAACATGTAAAACAACATCGTGACCAGTGATGATTAATCCTATGTAGTGTGAGCTTATAGCATTTTAACATGCTCTGGTCAGCTCTGTCGTTATCTCAGCATTTTGAGCCCCACGCAGTCAGTGGGGGAATGTAGTGGCCGTACAAGGAAGAGGATCGTATGGTCACCACGGGATCAGCTAAAGCACGGTGTTTGGAGCTGCATCCAGATGAATACCTCCAAGGAGGGAGATGTCCCAGCCTCTCCAGGCCACCTGCTGCCATGCCTGACTGCCCTCACAGTGAACATGGGGGGAAATTCCCTCTGAAGAGGCAGCAAGCACAAATCCAGGCTGGGCAGAGAATGGATTGATAGCAGTCCTGAATAGAAGTACTTGGGTGCGTTGGTGGATGAGAAAATCAACATGAACCAGCAATACGAGCTTGCAGCCCAGAAAGCCAACAATATCCTGGGCTGCATCCAAAGAAGTGTGGTCAGGAGGGCAAGGGAGGTAATTCTGCCCATCCACTCTGCTCTGATGCAGCTTGGAGTTGTGCATTCAGTTATGGAGTCCTCAGTAGAGGAAGGACATGGGTCTGTTACAGCAAGTCCAGAGGAGGCCACAGAGATTATCCGAAGGCTGGAGCACCTCCCATATTTGGACAGGCTGAGAGAGTTGGGATTGTTCAGCCTGGAGAAGAGAAGGCTCTGGGGAGACATTATAGCGGCCTTCCAGTGCTGAAAGGGCTAAAAGAAAGCTGGGCAGGGGCTCCTGATTAGGAATTGCAGGGATAGGATGAGGGGGAACAGTTTTAAGCTGCAAGAGGGGAGATTTAGATGAGATTTTAGGAAGAAATGTTTGCTTGTGAGGGTGGAGGGGCCCTGGCACAGATTGCCCAGAGCAGTGGTGGCTGCCCCATCCCTGGAGGTGTTCAAGGCCGGGTTGGATGGGGCATTGGAGCAACTTGACCAGTGGGAGGTGTCCCTGCCCATAGCAGGGGGTGGAACTGGATGGGCTTAAAGGTGCCTTTTGATCCAAACCATTCCATGAATCTAAGGGAGGCCTGGAACACCTCTTCTATGAAGAAAGGCTGAGAGAATTGGACTTGTTTAGCCTGGAGTTGAAGAGGCTCGGGAGACCCCTTCTATTACCTAAAGGAAGCTTGCAAGAATCCTGGAGAGAGACTTTTTACAAGGGCATGTAGTGATAGGATTAAGGGGTAGTGGTTTTAAACTGAAAGAGGGTAGTTTTAAGTTAGATATAAGGAAGAAATTTTTCATTAGGAGGGTGGTGAGGCACTAGAACAGGTTGTCCAGAGAGGCTGTGGGTGGCCTATTCCTGGAAAGTGTTCAAGGTCGGATTGGAAAAGGCTTTTAGCAAGCTGATCTAGTGGACACTATCCCTGCCAATGGCAGAGGGGTTGACAATTGAAGATCTTTAAGGTCACTTCCAACCTGAAACTTTCAAAGATTCCGTGATAAAAAGCCTGCTGGTCCAGGCAGCTGCTGTGAATCACAGAATCGCTTGGTTGGAAAAGACCTTTGGGATCATCGAGTCCGATCGTACCTGCGCACTGCTACACCAGATCCCTCAGCACCTCACCTACCCGACATTCAAACACCTCCAGGGATGGGGACTCCACCACCTCCCTGGGCAGCCTCTGCCGTTTGAGCGACCGCTCCCAGCACCTCCCCCAGCACCGCCCCAGCACCGCCCCATCGCTGCCCCCGGCACCGCCCCCAGCACCGCCCCATGACCGCCCCCAGCACCGCCCCCATCACCGCCCCCATCACCGCCTCCAGCACCGCCCTCAGCACCGCCCCCAGCACCGCCCCCAGCACCGCCCCCGGCACCGCCCCCGGCACCGCCCCCGGCACCGCCCCAGCACCGCCCCCGGCACCGCCCCCAGCACCGCCCCAGCACCGCCCCCATCACCGCCCCCATCACCGCCCCCAGCACCGCCCCCAGCACCGCCCCAGCACCGCCTCCAGCACCGCCCCCAGCACCGCCCCCATCACCGCCCCCAGCACCGCCCCAGCACCGCCCCCGGCACCGCCCCCGGCACCGCCCCAGCACCGCCCCCGGCACCGCCCCCAGCACCGCCCCAGCACCGCCCCCATCACCGCCCCCATCACCGCCCCCAGCACCGCCCCAGCACCGCCCCATCACCGCCCCAGCACCGCCCCATCACCGCCCCCAGCACCGCCCCCAGCACCGCCCCCGCACCGCCCCCAGCACCGCCCCCATCACCGCCCCCATCACCGCCCCCAGCACCGCCCCCATCACCGCCCCCATCACCGCCCCCAGCACCGCCCCAGCACCGCCCCCGCACCGCCCCCAGCACCGCCCCCATCACCGCCCCCAGCACCGCCCCAGCACCGCCCCAGCACCGCCCCCAGCACCGCCCCCATCACCGCCCCCAGCACCGCCCCAGCACCGCCCCCGCACCGCCCCCAGCACCGCCCCCATCACCGCCCCCAGCACCGCCCCAGCACCGCCCCAGCACCGCCCCCAGCACCGCCCCCATCACCGCCCCCAGCACCGCCCCAGCACCGCCCCATCACCGCCCCAGCACCGCCCCATCACCGCCCCCAGCACCGCCCCCAGCACCGCCCCCGCACCGCCCCCAGCACCGCCCCATGACCGCCCCCAGCACCGCCCCCGCACCGCCCCCAGCACCGCCCCCGCACCGCCCCCGGCACCGCCCCCGGCACCGCCCCCAGCACCGCCCCCGGCACCGCCCCCAGTACCGCCCCCAGCACCGCCCCCAGCACCGCCCCAGTACCGCCTCCAGCACCGCCCCCAGCACCGCCCCATGACCGCCCCCAGCACCGCCCCCAGCACCGCCCCAGCACCGCCCCAGCACCGCCCCAGCACCGGCCCATCACCGCCCCAGCACCGCCCCCAGCACCGCCCCAGCACCGCCCCCAGCACCGCCCCAGCACCGCCCCCAGCACCGCCCCAGCACCGCCCCAGTACCGCCCCAGCACCGCCCCAGCACCGGCCCATCACCGCCCCCAGCACCGGCCCAGCACCGCCCCCAGCACCGCCCCCAGCACCGCCCCCAGCACCGCCCCCAGCACCGCCCCAGTACCGCCCCAGCACCGCCCCAGCACCGGCCCATCACCGCCCCCAGCACCGCCCCAGCACCGCCCCCAGCACCGCCCCCAGCACCGCCCCCAGCACCGCCCCCAGCACCGCCCCCATCACCGCCCCCAGCACCGCCCCCATCACCGCCCCCAGCACCGCCCCCAGCACCGCCCCCAGCACCGCCCCCGGCCCCGCCCCCGTCGCTACTCCCGCCCCCGCCCCTAACCCCGCCCCCGTCGCTAGCCCCGCCCCTAACCCCGCCCCCGCCGCTGGCCCCGCCCCGCCCGCGCCGCCATCTTTGTTGATGTGTCAGCGCGCCGCGGCCGCGCACCATGGGGGCTGCGGTGCCGCTTGCCCGGCCGGATTGGTAGCGAGCGGTGAGGGGGCAAAGCGCGGGGAGGCGGAGGGTGGGAAGGTGCGGGGGTGCTGCCCGCGCTATGAGGGGGCGGCGGGGGGGCGGTACCGGAGCCGCGGCGGGACCGGGGCCGGCGCGGGGAGGGGGAGAAGGGTGGAGGGGTGGGGGAGAAGGGTGGAGGGGTGGGGGAGAAAGGAGAAGGGTGGAGGGGGAAGGGAGAAGGGAAAATAGAAAAGGAAGGAGGGAAAAGGGAGAATGGAAAAAAGAGAAGGGAGAAGGGAAAATAGAAAAGGAAGGAGGGAAAAGGGAGAATGGAAAAAAGAGAAGGGAGAAGGGAAAATAGAAAAGGAAGGAGGGAAAAGGGAGAATGGAAAAAAGAGAAGGGAGAAGGGAAAATAGAAAAGGAAGGAGGGAAAAGGGAGAATGGAAAAAAGAGAAGGGAGAAGGGAAAAGGAAAGGGGGGCATGGAAAAGGGAGAATGGAAAAAAGAGAAGGGAGAAGGGAAAAGGAAAGGGGGGCATGGAAAAGGGAGAATGGAAAAAAGAGAAGGGAGAAGGGAAAAGGAAAGGGGGGCATGGAAAAGGGAAGAGGGAGGAGGGAGAAGGAAAAAGGGAGGAGGGAGCTGGGTAAGGGGGGAATAGAAAAGGGGGGAATTGAAAAGTAGGGAGGGAGAAGGAAAAAGGGACGAGGGAAAAGGCAGTAGGGAGAAGGGAACTGGGAAAGGGGAGAATGGGAGGGGGAAATACGGAGAAGGAAAAAGAAGAGAGAAGGGAAATGTGAGGGTTCCCCCTGCTGCGGGTTTGCCAGGAGGCAGCCGGGGGCTCTGGCCTTGCAGCAGGGGCTCCCCAGGGAGGAGAGAGGTGAAGGGACAGGGAGGGATAAATCCTTGCTTCCCCAGGGCCATCTGAACCAGGACCCCCCGAGCAGGGAACTATGACCCTTGTGCTGGCTCGCTTGCTCTTTGTTTCATAGAATGGTTTGGGTTGGAAGGGACCTTAAAGCCCATTCAGACACCTTCCCCTGGATTATGGAATCGTAGAATGCTTTGGGTTGGGAGGGACCTTTACAGGTCATGTAGTCCAACCTCCTTCCTTAGGACAGTGGTTTCATCTAGGACAGTGGTTTCAATGTTTAACTGAGACTGACCCACTCAAAGCCTCATCCAACCTGGCCTTAACACCTCCAAGGGTGAGGCAGCCACGGCTTCTCTGGACATAATAGAATCATGAAATATTTTGGATCGGAAGAGACCTTAAAGCCCATCCAGTTACAACCCCCCTGCCATGGGCAGGGACCACCTCCCACTGGATCAGGTTGCTCAAAGCCCCAGCCAACCTGGCCTTCAATACCTCTAGGGATGGGGCAGCCACAGCTTCCCTGGGCAGCCTGGGCCAGGGCCTCACCAGCCTCATTGTGACGAATTTCTTCCTAATGTCCGATTTAAATCTTCCTTCTAATTTAAAACCATTTCTCTTCATTGTGCAGTTAGCTAGGCTGTCTGTGTGATTGATTGTGTGTTGGTTTCACTGTGTGGTTAAATAACTCGGTAACAAACCTCAGCAGCTGTTAATACCAGTACAAAGTGGTTTTGGAGCTGCTGCAGTGTTGCGGTAGGGTACGTGTCCTTGTTTCTGCAGGACGATGTTTGAAAAAGCTGCTTGTCCTTCTAGGTTCTAAAGCAGGAAGCTTTACTGCAACTCCAGTGAGATGATTATGATGTAGGCTCATGGATTTTGGCTCATGTCCTGGAAAATAGTCTGCACAGGTGAGTCTGATACGGGTGTCCTTCCAGTGGGTCTCTGCACAGACCAGGGGAGAGTCGCTTGCAGAATCAAAATCTGCGTGTAAGAGTAGAAATACGGTCTTCTGGTTTTATTGTTGATTTGCTTTACCTTGCTGTAAACTGCTTTTCTGAAGTTAAAGTGTTACATTAAAAAAACAACGTGTGACCAGTGTCCCAGTGTGTTTTGTTGTATAAGGAGATTGTTGAAGCAGCATGAGCCCCAGTTACATTCTTATGTCGACAAGGAAATGTAATCGCTCTAGTTACTGCCTGCAAGGAATGTTTATGTTGCCATTGACTTTAGGAGGAGATGGTTAAGCTTTAGAAGTATGAGAAACTGATATTCTGCGGAAGTTTCAAGAGACTGTGAATTTGAAATGTCATTGATTTTATTAAGAAAAAGAATGAATTTGTTCTGTATGGCTTTTGATTCTGTTTATTTCTGAAATTCTTCAGTCATCTTTCTTGCCTTGCTCTAAAACAATATCTTACATTGTTTTAAAAGGCTTGATTTGGGGTTGTTGACAGATGATTCTTAGTATTGTGAGGTTCATTATTTCAAAGTGTTGAGAAAAGGACTGAAGAACCAAGTACAGAGAATGGTGTCTTTGGTCCTAATTAGTGGGCATGTTGCTTGTCACTAACCAGGGCTGATATTGAGTTTCCTGAAGCTGGCTTTTTAAAGAGCTATGGAAAAATGGAAATGCTTTTCTGCATTTAGTAGTGTTATAAGGCAGGACAGATAACAAAAGTTGTAGACTACTGATTTAATTTAACCTGTGGGCGCCAACAGTTGGCAGTATCCTATCCTTTGCTTAGTTCTGGGTTGTTTTTTTCTGATCTCCTTTTCCTGTTGATATAAACAATATTCGGAAACCTTACTGGTAAACTCTTAGCTTCAAGTCATAGACCAAGGCTGCTACCTCAGATTGAGGTGAGAGGGGAAATCTCATCAGAAACAAATCAGTGTCAGAAGAGAGGAGAAAATCATGGAATACTGGTTTGTGTTTTAACGTAATAATATTGTACATTATATATTATTATATATTGCATATAGCACTACATATTAATTAGCAGAAGTCAATTTTCTATAGAGCCTACAGTTGACTGATGTAGATCCTTAAAGGATTGAAGTTTTTTTTTTGTTATAAAGGATACTGGAGAAACACTGTAGGCAGAGCAGGTTTGAAAACAGTAGAGCCCTACCATCATCATGAAGGGTGTTTGTCAGTATGCAGTGGTCAGGCAGACAGTAATGCTCTGGCTGGAATTGTACAACCTTGTTGTATGTTCTGGAAACAGCATTTGAAAACAGCCATGGATAGTGAATATGCTGGCATCCTCAGTGCCGAATATGTGAAGATTTATGACTCACCACTGCCATGACGCTACAGTTTTGTAAGGAGGTTTGATAGTGCTGTGACTTTTACAGTGTGAATGAGAGTTGTGACTCAATTAGAGGTGGAGCAGACCTGTCATAGAATGAGTGCTTTGTCCAGGTTGTGTACTCGATCATGAATTTGATTTCTTCCCTTCTTTGTGCAGGTGGCATTACCCGTGCCAGAACGTGAATGCAAACAGGGCAGTGACTAACTGACTGGTATGAGTTGTAAACAGAGTGGAAGGCATGATGCGAACATCTTGAAAGGTTACAGTCCTACTGTTGCTGGCATTGCATTGATTGCTGAAGGAGAGACTGGTTTTCATTACTTACAGAAAGAGTTGTTCTGTGCTGAAGGCTCTCTGCTAACAGAGGATTGCAAGCCTGTGCATAAATCCTAAAGTATCCAAGTCTCGTTTGAAGTTCACATTAGAAGGAGGCTGTTGTTAGGATCTTGTTTTCTGTTGAGACATAAGCTTACAACCTTGGAGCTAGTACGATAACAATAATGCTCTCAAGGTGTACCCC
The DNA here is from genome assembly GCA_033556795.1 of Tapera naevia. Lineage (NCBI taxonomy): Eukaryota > Metazoa > Chordata > Aves > Cuculiformes > Neomorphidae > Tapera > Tapera naevia. The sequence continues at coordinate 1,812,565 of JAUMJJ010000156.1, forward strand.
GTGATTTGTGTTGTGATGAGAGCAGATTGTTAAACCTTAACTGATGAACTTTACTTTGGAGTTGTGCTGTACTTGGCTGCGTATGTGGAGTTAATATGACCATATTATTAACCACTTGCATGAAATCAATAGAAAACCTAGTGATGCCTTACAGGAATTAGTAAAGTATTGCTCAACTATCTAACTTTTGACACAAGGAAAGAAAAGCAAAGATTAAGTAAACCTTGTATTCTGAAGTACTTGACTCATGTTAAAAGAATTGATGGTAGTGTTGAGCTTTGCACCTTGGCACTGGATGCAATCTGTGTTTATATAATGTCAGATTAGAGAAAAGTGATTGAGATGTAAGTATTAAACGGCTGAAAGCAGGGCAATCCTGCGAGTGCCCACTGTGTGTATGCACCCCTCCTCTCCCTGCCCTTCAGGCATACGGATCAAAGCAAGTCTTTGTGTGAGAACTGTGTCAGGTTATCCCGGAGGACTCAAGCATCCCAGTACACAGCCAGCCCAGAACACTCGTACTGGGAGTTTGTGTGTCTGTATGGTAGATTTCTGGCTTTTCTGCGTAGATGGGGCCATGCTATGGTACATCTTCCTTCTCAGCAGTACCAGGTGATATCCCAGTAGTCTTCTAACTTAGAGCAGTATCCTGGGCAAAAGTGAATTAACATTGGGAGAGCTAGTATAGGTGAAACTCAGGTGTGTTTGTTTTGTTTCCTATATGTGTGATTTCTAAATACAGGAAGGCTGTCAGTGTGTGACAGCTCATGGCCACCATGGGTCTGTTTTGTGTGGAATACAGGCAGTGGTTGAGACAGCTTGAGACTCATCTGTTTAGCTGTTCCTTTACTGACTCTTTCTTAGGTATTGTTAGGGTTTTCCATTCAGTTATTTTCTGTTATGTTTTGTCACTTCTAAACTTGGGTGGCTTGCTGCTCTGATTACCTTTACATATAAAGATGTAACCCAATGCATTTCAAACAGTCCTTCAGGCTCCATATTTGTACATCTCATGCTAGATTATGTAAATTACCTGGTTTTGTGGACATTTCTATCCCAGTCCCTTTTGATTTAGTTGAAACCTTTGATTTGTCTCTCCATGCAGCTGGTATACAGTAGAGTTTCTTTTTGTAATGTGTCATGTAGAGCACAGCTTACTTAGCTCAATCCTAATTTCTTTATAAACTTCAGTTGAAAACAGAGTACACGTTGGGAATGTATTTGCATGTGCACTGTAATGTCATATTACTCCTTTTTTTAAAACCACTATTACTGTTGAATCACAGTTTCTAAGGGGTGAGCGTGAACCCGTTTCTCAGGATAGATTGAGGATATTGCTGGTCTTTTGTTGTATGATTTTTTGAAAATTATGTCAGAAAAAAAGGTACATTTTGAAACATATTGCTCAGTATTACTGAATTAGAAGTCAGTACTCAGCTGTCTGCAAAGGACATGTTACATTCCACCCTAGCAAAAAGAGCTGAAGTTCCAGCTCATCTCCAAGTTGCGTATTTGCTAAAGAAGGGGAGCTTTGAGTGCTCAGGGCTTTTCAATTCAAGACACGGAACAGTGTAAGGCAGGTAATGGAAGTTCCATTTGCATTTGAGTCCAGGGGAGCAGTGTATGTAGGCAGGTGTGTGGCTGGGTGCTTTGCTGAGAGCCTTCATTTGTAGTCAGAGAGCTGGAGTAATTGGGAAAGCGTGTTACAATGTGACTTGAGGTGTAAGTGTGAATCTTCAAAACAGCTGTAAAATGCATGCAATTTCCTCTCAAATTTACACAACTGCATTTTTATTTACTACTGGATAATTCAGGAAAAAAAAAATGTTTTCTTTGGCAGCTGTAATTCCATGAAGCTAATGCTTTTTGTTTTTAAAAGAAGTCTGACTTCCAGACCTTCCAATTCCAGATTTACCTTGTATTTTTTTTAGTATGTTTTGGCTTATTGCTTATTATTTCTATTATTGTATCAGCTTTGAAAGATTGCACAGTTAATTTAGGTTCAGTGCATATCAATGAAGAGACTTCTTAATGTTTGCAGAGCTATTAGAAAGCTAGAGTAATGAAAAACAGAGGAAACAGTTCCTCGTGTCTGTTTGAAGCAGCTGTGGTTTCAAAGTGCTTGAGTGCTCACTTTGCTGCCCAATGAATTGAAGGGGAACAGCGCAGTTATCATGAAAGCATTGCATTTCATATCAGTTTAACTGGGATATTGAACCGTCTGTTCATCTACCACCTGTGTTATGCACAGATAAAAACTATAACTTTCTAAATATGTAAGTAAACTGTATGTCTGCTTCCCTAAATTCAGCTTTGCTAAAACTGAAATGATTTGTAAGTGTCTGCATGCGACACCTCCTTTGTCAAATGAAGCTGTTCTTTCTTCACTTGCTCCCGCAAGATTAGGGTCAGCTGGCAAAAAAAATCTGTATAAACCTGTAGGTCAAGTGAACCTGTTTTGGTTGAAATGGAGAGGAGGACGTGGAGGAGCAGAGATGTGTGTAAAGTAAGTTGAAATCTGGAACAGAAAACAGTAGCACTGTGCCTGGGATAGGCAGCTGGTTGTCTCAGTGGTGTGGTGCTGCCCAAGTCTGCTGGCCCAGTCCTGGGCAAAAAGAACTTTCGCTGGGCTGGTTGGGGATGTGAAGAATAGCCTCCTTTTCTAGCTATCCTCATAAGAAGCTCACCAAAGGACATGTTCTGTGCTTTCTCCAGTAACTGATAAGGCAAGCTGCACGCTGAATCTGAATTGCATAGTAAAGGAGATAAATGAAGTTCAATTTACTTTAGTTTGGCATGGGTTCAGAAACCAGAGCCAATACAAAAGGATAGTGAGTATTACAGAGCGTTTGAATAGACTACTGCTGAAGGGTGTTTGCTTAGATTGTTATGATGGATTTCCAATGAGGCTTTATCTTGACAAGATGCTGTCTTGAAGAGCAAAATAAAGAGTAGCAGCAGCAATTTTGTGAGTTATCGATCCAGTGCAGTTTGAGAAAGAACCAGGAAATAAGGATCTCCAATTCTAATGTGAAAAGAATTGCACTGGAGCAATTTCAAAAGACTTGTCTAGTTAAGGTTTTTCCTGGAGAACAAGTGGACTTAAAGGCATGCAGTGTTTCCTTAGCAAGTGTACACTTCAGACTCCAGTGGCAGTGTAACTCTGAGTGCTGAGGTGGCATCCATATGAGTGATAGGGACTTCTGGGTACACGGGCTGCATGCGTTGGTGTCACTAGATTTTTATGTCACTCATCTGCTTGCCTGGCCTGGTCACAGTGCTTTGTCAGGGTCATCTGCCCATGATCCATGGAGCACTTCATCGCTCCTATCCTTGTCCCCCACCCGCTCTCTGGAATACATCGTATCTGTGTTGCAGCTTTGGGTCACTTTGAGACTTCAGTCTGTTACTTAAAGGAAATTTGAGTACTCTGCTGTCATGAGTGTGAAATGGAAGGGGGAAGAGGATGGCTTTGTGCATTTACATTGTACTTATGTTTAAACATGAGTTTGTTTCATGTCCTGTAAAACCTATCTGGTTGCTTTTTACATATGCAGAGGCAAAGAGTGTACATGGTCTTAGCTGGTGATATGAGAACTGTTTTCACTATTTTATGGGCTGAATGTGTGCTAGTTTGGAAAGCAGATGATTCCCTCCTCATCAGTCACTCTGCTACAGGAGTGTTAGCAGCACAGCGATGAGTGAAAAACATCTCCCAAAAGATGATGTGAAACCTGTTCCTGTTGAAAGGAGCTGACATAATTGACTGCTACTGGCCATTATATTATGTAGTGCGTGGTTGAATGTCTGGTGTGAAGCGAACCACATCTGCTGTATTAATTTCATATTATCACTCCCCTTTCAGAAGTTGGTGTGCCTTGGAGTCACTCATCTGAATGCTCTTCCCTTCAAAAATCCACCTTGGTTTGAGCAAGTTTCTATATATGCACACACCCATGAGGCATTATTCCCTTCTCCCTTTTTTGCCCCTTTCTCTACAGCACATTTAAGCTTTGTAGCTTAAATATCTTTTCCTTATAGCAGTGCTTTTTATTTCTTGGGACCTTGACCACCGGTCTGTTTGCTTACAGAATCGCCCTGGGCACGCACTTCTGTCATTCTTTAATCTCTTTATTGTGGTACAGCCCTATTGTGATAGTTACTAGGTTACAAGGCACACACTTTCTTTTTTCCATTGTTGTTAGTAGATTCTTCTAGGCAGCCACCCCTCAGTACATGCTTTCTATAGCTGTCATTTAATATGTTTCTTTAGATCTTGTATTTTAGATTGGCTGAAACAAAGTCATTTCCTCCTCCACCACTATTTACAACATAAGTGTAGATAGCTTGGGTCAAGCTATCTATTTTATGAAATTAAATGCTAGCATTAATAGTGCATCTGCTTCAGAAATCCTTTGTAGTCATGGATTTAAAAGAATCACATTTGTGCTCCATAAGAAGATTGAAAAGATGGGCAGTTTGAAATGGCATAATATTGAATTATAAACCGGATTCTTGGTGCATACTTGTAATAACAGAATAACAGACTATAGCTGGGAAGGGTTGTGTTCCTGGTTAGATCTGTGCAGACAGCAGGAACCATCCAGGGAATTGCTTTCATCATGAATTACTTTCTCATGGCTGGGAATTAGCAGTACTGAACAGGGGGGAAGCTTTTCAACTGATACAGTGGACAACCTGATGGACAGCCAAGGGATGAGGGTGTCCACAGCTTCGTTAAAAAGTAAGAGTGTTAGTACTTTTCAGCAGAGGAAAGAGGAGGATTGACTGTTAGAAACTGCTTTTCTCTTGGACTCTGAAGTGAGAATTTACTGTTAAAACATGTTTGGAAAGGAACAACTTTGATACTCCCTATTTCTCCCCTCTCTGTCTTCTGTCTTTATTGCAGCAATTTCTTTCACTTCATGGTGGATAATGGGCAGAAAGAGGGGGAAGAAAAGAGAGGAAGGGAGAAAAGGCTTCAATTTTGATGTTAAAATGACAGAGCTTTCTGCTAATACAGAAAAGTACAGAGTTGAATTTTCAGACGAAGTGTTCTTCCAGTGAAGTTGAATAGAGGAGGTAGCATGGCAGTTCGGTGTAGGTGTTGCTTGAAATGTTTTTTTTTACTGGTACTCTTGTTTCTCAGCTTCCCTCTGTAGAAGCTGTCCGTTGTTGGCTTGCTTTCTCACATCTGTGTGTTGGATTTCATGTCTAACTATGCTTAGAAGTGTGACATTCAAACAAGAACAATTAAACTTACTTTGTTATCACATGTGAAAATGAATTCTCATAGCCCCATTTATCAGAGTTTATAGTTGTATTAAAACCAGAATTTGAATTGCAGGAGCTTTTAAAATTAGTGACATGTATCTCATAGCTGTTAGTTGGCTTTTTATTTCTGAGATCGATTACTTGCAGACAATAGAATGTGAATGGAAATGCCTGCATAAATTCCCGTAGCTTATATATTTTATTCATCTGCAAGTTTTTATGTGCAATAATCTGCAAGGTTTTTCTATATGTTTGTAGCTTTGTGTCTATGAGTAGCCCCTGAGGCCCAGGCTGAACAGACACTTAGAGTGGCTCCTACTGAAGGTAGCTAGAAAAAATACTTTTTTTTTTGTCATGTGACAGGACCATGTGTCAAGGTTTTTGATGATTTCCTTAGATTATCAGTATTTATTTTGTGTCAGTTACTTCATTGAGAGCTGAAATTCATGATTGTCATAGAACCATAGAGTTGTTTGGCTCAGAAGGAATTTCAGAGCCTATCCAGTTCCAACTCCTCACTGGATCAGGTTACTCAAAGCCCCATCCAGCCTGGCCTTGAGCAACTCCAGGGATGGGGCAGCCACGACTGCTACTGGCAGCTTGTGCCAGGGCCTCACCAGCCTAGCAGTGGAGAGTTCCTTCCTAATATCTCATCTCAGTCTCCCCTCTCTTAGCTTAAAATGTTTTCCCCTCATCCTGTCCCTGCACTCCCTAATCAAGAAACCCTCCCCAGCTTTCATGTAGGCCCTGAATATGTGCTGATGCAATTTAGACCTAATTTTTGTGATTACTGTAAGATGTGAGGAAAAGGATGTATACTCCTTGCTTCTTTGAAGAACCTGTCTGTTGTGAGAAAACCAGTGTCTGTGTTTTTGAAAAAAAAAACAAACAAACAAAAGAAAAACAAAGTTCTGGTTTTGAAGGGTACAAGGTGAGGAGTTTTGATTTTTTTTCTACCAGGCCTGTAAGCCCACTGTTGCTGTAAAGGAAGCTTGGCTGAGCTGTGTTCATGTTCCTCATTCTCTGCCATTCACATCACCAGGTTTGAATTGATGTTTCCACTTGCTTTGCTTTGTGTTACTGCACTGTGGGGAAGTGCAGACAGCTGTCTCATTAGCTTTAGAATCGGGCAGGAATTTGGAGAAGGTGTGTTAGAATGTCAAAACAATTGTGAGCTGTAAAAGGGAGGAGGAGGACTGGTCAAACCAGTGCTGAGAGTGCTGTCACAACCGGGGGAAGTGTTTCACACCAGTGACAGAGAGCTTTCCACATGCCACAGGAGATGGATGGCAGGCTCACTAGATGGGTGCTTGCTCAGGGTGAGCAGGCAGGCAAGCTTGGGCTGGGCTCATCTCGAAACCCTAAGTTGAGAAGTTCCTACTCTGGGCGTTTTAAATTGAGATGATAATGATTACGTTCTCCTGTGACACAGGCAACAGAAGTGGCATTTACTGTGAGGGTGACAGACATCATGTGGAGGGGACTGAGGAGCAAGGCACTCATACAATACCGTTCTCCTGATCATCAAACTCCAGGAAGGAGCAGAGCAAATGGTTGAAAGTGAAAGCTTAGCAAAACAGTACGGGAACGCTGGCCAGTGCTTACCTGGCCTTTTGCTGTCATTGAGAATAGTGTGTGCTTGTCTGATGAACAATCGTTACTTGGAATAGTTGTTCTTGCTTGAGTCAGGATTTGCCCTTTTTGATTGCTTTTGACACCACCTGAAAACATCCTCAAAGACAGTAAGCTAATTTGTTTTCTTAATGCAGTATTTTGTAAGAGTGATACCATAACTTTAGTAAATACTTTTGTGATTTTGGAAGAGTCACTTGTAAGGATGTAAGGAATAGTAAAACAAGAATATGGAGCTGCTATCAAATATGTTTGACGTTCAAATATTGTCTGGGACTTGCTGTACTTGTGTTTTGTGTGAAGCAGTTAAATAATAGCATGATTAGTTTCAACTAGCTACTGCTAGGCTGGCCATGTTGATAGTTTTAAGCTACTTTGACACCAGCCCTTTGCTTGCAAAATAAGAGCCCTTTCATTAGTATTGTTTCTGCAGTTTTCTCTCTCTCTCTCTCTCTCTCTCCCCTGTCCCCGCCCCCCCCCCCCTCCTCCTGCCAAGGACATATCTCCTGTACTCATTTGCCTGAGGCAGACACAGCACACTTTGTGTCTTCTAGAGATATTTAAATATCAAGATGAACTTGTATTGACTTGATTTCTTTGGATATTTGTGATGTGAAAATAATTTGTGATCCTATGATGAAATGTTGTTTTATTTCTTCTTAAAAGCTAGTAATTAAAACAAGAAAACTAGAACTATTCAGTTGCAGTACGGAAAAAAAATAAATCTGTGTAGGTCATGAACAGATTCAGGTAGATTTGAGTACATAGATCTAAAATTTAGTGTGTTGGAATCGGAAAGACTGGGAACTTAACGTGATAAATTGTATTCTGAGTACTGTGGAAAATTAGAGTAAGTCTGCAGGGAACACTGAATCATCATTTACTTTTCATACTTTAAGGGAATTGCATAGTCACTCTGCAGATTCCCCATGTGTTTCATGCAAAACCTACACTTTATCTGTGATTGATATTAAGTGTAAGATATGTAGTTGGTGGCATTTTGGTGCTCTGCGACTAATTGAGTTATGCAAATAATGATATTTGTGCTTCTGCATAGATTAATCTTTCTCTCTAATACTAATTCTCAGTATTATTTACAGAAGGAAGTAACAATGAAATGAAGACTTAGGATCCTTCCCAATGTACTGGCTTAACAAGACTGAATTTTTCAGCTGTTGCTTTCATCTAAAGATTAAGCCCATCCAATTTGCTGACAGGAGATTGTAGGTATGGTAACCAACGTGGAAGTTCAGGGATCCGATTTTAGCACTCTTTTCTGTGGAGTGGTGAAGTGCAGCACCTGGGCAGGGATGGGCACCTTAGAGGCAGGAATACAGCAAACAACTGCACTTTTTTTTTGGGTGGGGGGGTTAAAATGCTTTAGAAAGTACTTTAGAAAAGGCTTAAAATGAACCTCTTCATGCTTCTTTTCTGCATCATTTGCAAATTATCTCATAGTTATTGTCTGTATTAAATGCACCAACGTAAATACATAATTACGTAGGAACTTCTGTTCTGCTGTTGTCAAACTCGCAAATCACAACATGTTTTCTTGCAGTTATGTTGGTTCTCTTTGCTTGCCGATTGAGGTAGTCAGTGGGGGTTGTTTCTTCTCTTTGTTCTGTTTCAGGATGACAGTAGTACATTGTAAACATCCATTGCTAGCAGAAGTTAACAAAAAGTAAATAGGTACTAAAAGAGCAATTATTTAGGCTGCACAAACCAAGTGGATGCATTTGTTGGCTCCAGAGTTGGCCTAAGCGTAAATTGTTTGAAGCAAAGGGGAATCAGTGATTTTATAAATATTAGAGAAATATGTTTGTAAAATGGGGAGTCCTTGTAAAAGTTTCATATTGTACATAAACTCTCATATTCACCATCTCTGTTCTCATTTGCAGCTTTCCTTGCCATTTGCTTTCTGATTGCTGTTGATTTGTACTGATTTAGGGGCTGTAGCATTGAGATTTTTGCTTTGAAACCAAAACTGAGAAGTGGTTTGCTTGATAGCCAAAAATGTTTGCATGTCATTTGATAATTTGTGACTTGTCTACTTGTCACATGCTCCCTTTCATACTCAGCCCTATGCTAAGTCTTCCCTGTGCTTTCCTCTTGTGGATTAACTGGCAGCTGCACCCCAGCTGTTGGTTTCAGATAGTAGTGATGGGTTTTTTGTTTGGTATTTCCTGGTAGAAACAGCTGGGCTGAGGCTGCTGCTTTTTTCCTTATCTGGTTTTTTATACCTAATAATGAAAGATAATGGTGGTAGCAATTAGCCACAGACCTAATGGGATTCATGTATCCCTCTGTTCCAGCAGTGTAAGCCTCAGTACTAAGCATCGAATAGTAAGGCCGGGCTCTGGAGGAGCAGAGCTGAGCAGCGTGAAGGATTCCCTTTCCAACTAAGTCCAAGTGCAGGGCCTGGAGCATGTAGCTGAATAACTAGGACTGTGTTGCTGTGCAAGAGAAAGCTAAACAAGTGAGAAGGCAAGTGTGAAAACAGGATCAGTGTTGCAGGATGGCAAGGTTCCTGTAATGGCAATGCTTCCTTTGGGATAGTTGTTAGAATAGCAGAATTGAATTCATGAATTAAAAAGTTTGCCTTCTGTTTTTAAATAGTGTAATTCATCTGGTATCAGGGAGGTAGGGTTGCATCTGAAAGTTATGACTGCTGTAAGAAATTTCTTCTAATTGAAATGATATGATAGGGGCTTCTTGTGCTTGCTAAAAATTCCATATACCTGACCATCTGGAATTCCTGAAAAAGAAGGTGCAACATTGTACCCAAGTGTTCTGGGTATTTGGATCTCAATATGGTGTCCTTCTAGAAGAACACTTTCTACGTTGCTTTTCAACTCCTCAAATGTTTGCTCTGCAAGCTACTTCTTGAGAGAGCAAATCTGCCGCGGGCCATCTGTGCTCTTCCAGCAAGTGATTTGGGCTGCTTGAAAGCAGATGGGAGAAGAGAACCTCACCGAAAGAGAATCCTCCCCCAGCACCTTCCTCCCTTTAGGTTGCTCAGTACAGATACTTTCCTGTACGGGTGGTAGGTGAGGATGTGACAGTGAGGAAGCTGTGCTTCCTGGCTGGGTGAAGCACTTGCCCTGTGTTGTAAAAATGAGTAGGTCAAGGCATATTGCTGCTTTCAAATAGGGTACATGACGATGAAAGCTCTGAGGCTGTAGATAAATTTTTTTTAATTTTTCTTTTATGTATGGCTTGGACTTTTTGTGGATTTAAATCATAAACTTATTCTAAAAAGCTCTCCTTTTTTATTTATTGTCTTGGCATTTATGTCCCACTGCTTCCTGTTTGCGCTCATAATTTCTCACCTTCTTTTAGAAAAACTTGTACAGGAGCATTTACTTCAAAGTTAGGCTGGGAAATAAATGAACTGCATAACATCTAAATATTTTTGCCCTTTGAATTTCCAGTAGCCTTTCTTTCCTCTCGAATGCTTTAATTTTGATTTTGAATATAATCTGTTCTGTAATGTGAATTCTGCTTTCAGGTTTCTGAAGGAAAATGATGGAGGAATATTCACCAGAAATGCAAAGCATGGAGCCCATCAATCTGTCGGACGATGCCTCTTCTGGTTCCCCAGATAATGAGAAATCTGATAAAACATCTGGAATGAAGGACTTCTCAAGCATCAGTTGTACTGGAGATGATGCTGCTGTCTCGGAAAGGGAATCGAGGCCGTTGCCCTCGGACCAGGATTTAACAGCTACTGACAGAAGCAGCAACGGGGCGGTGGCAGAAAGACAGGAGCAGCCATATGGAGGGGCTGACTGCTGTGGTAATACCTGCTCTGAGAGAAAGGTAGAAGGCTCCACAAAACCAGAGCATATCTCTAGGGAAGAATTTGAACGACAAGATCCCAAACCTAATCAGACAGAACAATCATTAATGGAAATATTAGAGGAGCTAAGAGAGGAGTCTGACTTTGTGAAAAAAACTAGCGATAAAATCTATTCAGAAAGCCCTTACGACACAGACTGCACAAAGAAGCTCATTTCCACAATACATCAGACTTCCTCACAGGAGGATTTGTTAAAGGAATTAGAGTCTGACCTCTTATCTACGGATTTTTCAAAGGAACAGAAATTCCCAAATGGAGTGCAGAAGGGTGAGCACGCCTTGGCCGTGTTTGAAAAATGCGTGCAAGATCAGTACCTGGAGCAAGAGCAAACTATAAAAAAGTGAGTATTTGAGTGTGCTCATCACCATTTTCTTGCATGTTGGGTGCAACTGCATACACGATCTTGGTATGAGACAAGTAGTCTCTTGTGAGTTGCAGTAAGGACAGTTAATGAGCTTTTTTAATTATGTTCTTTAAGTGAGGAATTATTTTTACTTGTGGTATGCACTTATAACAATGTGTGCTTAGATCTCTGAATTCTTGTGGAATTTGGCAGGAAGTGAATAGCCAACTGTTCAGTTGATTCGCCTGCCAATGTCTAGAATTTCTTAAATACTGTAAAAGTAATGGTGATATAAAAATAGTCCAGGATTCATTCAGTCCATACATGTCTCTGGAGAAGGGAGCTTTTTGTAATCACTAACTCCCACTATGTGTGTTTCATTTATGAGTTTGAAATTGCTTGTTTCTTTTTCAAGTAGTATTCAGTCTCCTGTTATAATCCAGCAAAGTTGCTAATAAGTCAAGAGCTATTCTTTGACTTGGATATGTCGTACAGAAAAACTACAGTCTTGCCACGTTTTATAGGAGGACTTTTGAAATGTTTGGCTTATAAACTTCACTGTAATAATCTGGGTGTGATAGTTCTGCCATGCAGTGTACTACGTGAAAATATTATATTCATGAAAAAAGTTTGTTGCTTGGTTTCTGGATTCTCCACTTGCTGTTTCATATCCTGTACCACTGCAGAAGTACTTTTTCCTAACAAAACGTATCATCCACCTTCAAATTTATTCCCACTCGCAGAGCTGGAAATGAGCGTCCTGCTCTTCACATGACGTATTCCCAATACCACGGTATGGGAGGAACAACAAAGAGAGGTAGAACCAGGCAGGGGGAGAAGAGATGCCCCAAAGCAGAGCAGGGAAAAGTGTTCTCTTGCACCTCACCAGTTAACCTCTGACAGAAATCATAAAGGTGAGGAAGATCAGTTAATGGCAGGAAGGCTTGGGAAGACATAGTTAGACAGTTGGTAATTACAGAGGAGGAGTGGGAATCTGAAGTGATGGGTGTGTAGATGGTTGTAATTCCAGAAGGTCGTCAGTGAACAACTTATTTGGGTTTTAGGTGTTTATAGTGAACCCTAAGGCAGGTTAGTGTTTTCAGCCATGGACCAATTACTTTCTTAGAGACGAATATTTATATAAATACATGTTTATATTATATATTCACAGAAAGCTTTTTCTATAAGCGAGTATCCAGTTGCTTTTTTTGGGCAGTTGCTATCCCAACTGTACCCCTATAACTCTAGGGAACACCTCAGGAGCCTGAAACTGCTGTGGAACACTTTGTTTTGTTCACAGGACGTTCTGGATTGGATTGATTTTATCCTCTAGTTTATGATCATAGTTTATGTTCCTTGTAACATTGTCCTGGAAATGGCCTAGTTGTCTCCTGTGATCAGATCTGTAATGTATTGGTGGGCAGCAATTACCTGAATTAAGAATTTGTCATCCTGGAGTGTTCCTTAATGGATTAAAAACCGGTTCTGATGGTTTTGAATTTCTTGTAATTTGGAAGCCTAGCTTGTGTACATGTGTTTTCTTTCCAAAGGAGAGGAGCTAGAGGTGAAAGTCTATGTGTCAAAGGTTATTTAAATATCTTTTACAAGTAAGGGCATGCATCTCACAAATTAATGCCTAAAATCAATATCCAGTGTCTCACTGTATCTTTAAACATTTAAATACATGTGAGACTGTTTATGCAGCAGTTCTAACAATGTAACTTCCCAGTTTTATGCATCCTCTATTGTAGTGCTAGAAGGTCAAAATAAACATGTCAGCTTTGAACAGCTGAGCTGCAAAGGAACAAACAATTGCTAAAGGTTTGAACTTTTGAAAGAGTATAAGGATGGTTGCTGTTGTACTTACTGAGGACCTGTAAAATCGGAGTTCCTTTTCTTAGCAAGTTGTGAACTTCAAGGGCTGCTTTGAGCAGTCCATTGACAGTACAGTGCCTGTGTTTTCAGATGTTTGACTGGTGGAGCTGTCTGCCTGGAAGTTACTTGTCTTAAAAATACCTTAAAATTGTTAACCTTTATAGTTCTGTAGTTATATAGAAGTACCAAATGTCTCGTTTTGTCATGGGCAATAACAGCCCCAAAATGCTGCAAACAAGCAAGTTGCTCACAAAGATGCTGCTTGCTGGTTTAGAGTTCAGTTTCACATGCACAATGTGTTTCTGCTTTGTTTTTGTAAGGCTTCTGTGGATTTCATTAGTATTTCTGGCTGTAACAATAAAATTTGCAGATCAAAGAGAAAAAAAAACTATAAAAAACATATATCTCAAAATTAAACACAAGCCCCCAGTACTGAAGTATCTTGCATTTCATTTAATTATTTTTTTTCTTTCCAGGTTGATTAAAGAAAACAAAAAACATCAGGAACTGATTTTGGAAATTTGCTCAGAAAAGGACAACTTAAAAGATGAATTAAAAAAACGAACAGAAACAGAAAAGCAACACCTCAACATTATTAAACAGGTACAGAAACCAAAACAGAAGTGGTGATTAGTATCTTGCCCGTACATGATGTCACTGTTGCCACTGTGTGACAGGGCATCCTTGATAGTGTGAAGAAGGGTGCCTGTGCTTATTATCCTAAGCTTTTTAAGAGAATAAATCTCTGCCATTCCAAGAAATATTATTAATTGGCTAAAGCATTTAGTGTCTTTGGATAGACTCACTTTCTAGGTTCGGATATCTGCATCTGAAAGTCTCTCAAAGCCAAGAGAGTTCCTGTTCCGTGAGTTGCTTTGGTGGTTGGGATCTGTTGTACCATGGCCTCGTGCCACAGTGTATGATGAAGGTCCATTAGGCCTTTCTATGATAAATTACAAGTTCGGTCTTCTATCCTGATAGGATGATTAATTTCTTATATTTAGGCATGAAGGAGATCTTGTGTGAGTGTTTTATTGAGCCAACATTCTTGATTTGTCACCTTTCCCTTCTGTTGTTACAACTGCTGCGTCTGCTAATGGGAGTGGATGGGTGCACAGCTCCAGTTGTGGATGTTAACAGTGTGTAGAATGTGTACAGAGAGTGGAGGTGTTAACTGTGGCCTTGGACATCATTTTGTACTGCTCATTACTGTGTAAGGACATTTCCCTTTGGAATTGTTACAACTTCGAGGAACACACAGTGTGCATTGGTGCAGGCTGGTTTTAGATAGGAAGAAAAGGTATTGAATCAGGTGTCATGACTTGTCTGCTTCAAAGGTGTCTGCTAATATTCCTGCACTTGGTTGGCCTGGGTTAATAAACTGATTACAGCTTAGTAATCTGGCAAGAGATGGCATTTAAAATAGTATTTTCAGTTTATCAAAGTACTGGCAATACCACCCTCATTGTGTCTGTTATATCTGCATCACACAGAAATCTGTTCTCAAAGCAACGTGTCAGGTGTGTGGGGTTTCAGAGCAATGTATTGATGTAGGGAGAAGCTTTGCCTTCACTTAATTTCAAAGAATCTTTGAAAATCCAAGATACAACTGAAAATGGAATTGAAAAGTCTTACTTTTAAGCTGCAAATTGGAATTGCATATGCCTGAATAAATTGTATGAGCAGCTTACTTGTTTTCTCCTGTCTGTATTTCCATGATAGCACTGTATGATTTCATGAAGCTGTAATTATGCAGTAATTGCTTGATCCAATTCTGAAAAAAAATATATTTGTGAGGGAGCTTCTTTTGCTTTCTAATCAGATGAGGAAGGGTCTGTGAGATTGTGGTGGCATGTGATTTCAGAAGGTGCTGGTTTGGAGTGTAATGCTTTCATACTTGAATTGGATAGCACTTGGGTACTTTCTTACACGAAGATACCTTGCAGTGAAACACCTGAGTTTTCTCATTTGTGATGCGAGGTTTTTAATGCTACAGTTCCTAAATTAACATTTTCTTTCCAGTCAATGAAAGCTGGGCTGCACTCACAGCTGCAAGCAAACTATAGGTGCATGCTTGTATGTGTGGAACTTCCAATGGGCAATGATTCATTTGCAAAGCTGCAGAGCGTTTGATCAGTTCATCTTGTGTTAGCAGAAGCATTTTAGGTTGTTCTTTTATGTAGCAGTTTGGAATTGCTCAATATGTAAGATACTGACTCTTAGATGTACTCTTTTTTTTTTACACCTCCTAAACCAAATCCAACTAACTTTGGTGAACTGGCTTTTGACTGGAACAGGAGGATAGTCATTAGAGCACAACTGGAACCGCCATCAGGCAGCATCACAGTTTATGTAGCTGCTGCTTGCTCTTGTGCTCATGCTGCTGCTACAGAACTCACATGGCTGTGCAATGAACACGCTCTGGGAAGTGTTCCAATTGAGCATGGGTAGTTGTTTCAGCTGCATCTGGTCTCTGGCTTGGTTCATCAAGTGGCTAAAAAACGTGCCAGAACAATGACGAAGTGCCTCTCTATTTGCTGAGTTACTTTTCAGTGAATTAATTCCCAGTCCAGATGCGTGACTACTTTACTGGCACAGAGGATATAGCACAGGGATGGCAACAACAGAGCCAGCTCTGCTCTGATATCTCAGCATTTGCTGTCAATCTAACTTGTGTAGTAAATTAGTGTGCATTGTGTTTTACTTGATCCATCTTCAGTCTCATTGAAGATGAGAATTGACATCTTTCATGCTTGTACTGTAATGCAAATCTTGATGTGGGTAGTTGCAGCTTGACAAGTGTAAAATACAGGTAAGTTGTCTATTGGAAGCATCTAATTTTGTGTGAGATGTTCCTGCCTGTACAAAACATGATTAAAGTTCCATTTTCCCTGTAATTATATCATTATGTTGTCTTTTAGCTGGAAGCAAGAATGGAGGAGCTTAATAAAGAATTGAAAGCTAGTAAAGACAAACTTTTAACTCAAGATGCAGCCGCCAAAAATGCTATTCAGCAGTTGCATAAAGAGATGGCCTTTCGAATGGAACAGGTAACGTGGAAAACCTTTAATTAGTGAACATCTTATGAACAAAGTTCTTGTAGGAAATGTGCAGCTCAGATTGTTACATCACTAGAGAAGGGAAAGATTTCTAAGGTTGTAATTACAGTTTTATAGGTGTTTTTGGTAACTGGCATCAGTGAGTTTTTAAACAGCTGTTAACATTCTGGAGTGCTTGATAACTTTCTAGTGTATATGGATTTCAGCCCTCAAGGAAATCTCACTTTCCTTGCCTGTAAGCTGATACTGATTCAGAAGGAGGTAAAAACTGGCAGCAGCCTTTTTCAGACAGGCTATCACAAAATTAATATTTCTCTCAACTCCAGCACAAACCTCTTATTTTGTCTCCTATATTACTGAGAACAACTGATGGTTTTTTCCTTCTTAATATCCTATTCTGCCAAGTATTTTTGTTATTGTATAAATTCTAAAGTGTAGTGTCTGATTCTTTTTTTTGGTTTGAAGCAGAATTTATTAGTGCTGGGGTGGGGAAATCTGTAAAAGTAAGCCATCTGAAAATAATCCACTGGATAATGATTGTGCAGTTGGCACGGGCAAGGGGAGAGAGAGGACTGGTATTGGGACTTAGCAAAATTATTTTGTTGCTAAAACTTACCAAATACATTTTTCCTTCAAAGACAACAAGTTATGTTCCAAATTACTAAAGTATTGATAACTCATTTGAAATTTTAGCTGTGAAGCTGCAGCTACTTAGATGTATATTTGCTGTTAGAAGTATGAGTACTTCTACTACTTAAGTGAGATCTAATGTTAGCCTTTGGAAAACTGGAGTTTGAGAGTCCTCCAGTGTTATGCTACTATACTGCAATATTGGAAATATCCAGTAATGGCTTATAAATAAAAGCTCATTAGGAAATATAAGGTTGATTCAATTCTAGTTTAAATTTTTTTTAAGGCAAACAAGAAATGTGAAGAAGCACGCCATGAAAAGGAAACAATGGTGATGAAATACGTCCGAGGGGAGAAGGAGTCACTTGACCTCCGAAAGGAAAAGGAGATACTTGAGAGGAGAGTGAGAGATGCAAACAAAGAAATTGAAAAACATACTAATAAAATCAAACAACTTTCTCAGGAAAAAGGAAGATTGCACCAGCTCTATGAATCTAAGGTGCTCTGAGTGTTGCTGTATGGCTTGAATGAATGGTTAAAAGTACTTTTGGAAAAACATCCCTTATTTGCTGTAGTGGTTGGTGAAAGAAACCTGTTTTCTTTTGGTTTTGCTGTGAAAAGCCCTTTTCTCCAAAGGAAGGGGAAGCAGTTACTGAGTTCTCATTGCCATCTGTTTGAAGTTCCTTCTACTATTTCTGTGAATATTAATTTGGGAAACAATAGGGGCTTTTTGGCAAAATTGAGAAAGACTGCTTGTTGCACGTACCTACTTTTTGGAATTTCAGGATTCTTTTTTAAAAGGCTATGATGGCATTAAATTATTGCAAACTTTTTTTGCTATTTTTATTTTTTCGCTCTGTTTTTTTTCTCTTTTGTAATAAAACAATAAGATTTTTCAGGCCCAGTTCAAAAAAATTGCCATTTTTCAGTAGTCTGTGAGAGATTCCCTCTTGAAATTATCCAGGTCTCTTTGTGTTCAGAAGCATTGTTGTGCTTCACAATTCCATGTCAAGGGAAAGGTCCAAGAATTGATGAATTGATGGGATTCAAACTTCAGTTTGGGCCTCTGTTGAGCAATTGTATTGCACGTGAAATGATAAGAAAAATAGACCTTCAAAGTCCTAAAAATTATGCTTCTGAAACAAAAAGTTCACTTCTGTCACGTGAACAGGAAGTGGGAGGATGACTTCAGGTTTCCTAAACAAAACTTAATGTACTGTTTATCTTCCTCAGTCCTGAGGGTTGCACTAGAGCCTTATAGGAACTGTACTGCCCTCCTGCGGTGCTGCTTGAAACCGTTTTTGTAGGGTGATCCTATTGCTTCAGGAACAGAGTTTGGAAATCTGGGTTGAGGCAGTGCTTTGTGGGTAGTGGCATAGAATGTTACACCAGCAGTGTGCTCCTGTTTAACACCCTTTCGTGGTGCTGACTTACAGGTCAGTGGTTTGACTCTCATGCACTTTGCTGTCAGTGCTCACTGACACAGTTTGTGTCACAGGTTGTGTCTGTAGCCTTGTATGGTATATGGCCTTGCCACTTCGAACCTCTTTCGTCATGCTTTTGTCAGAAAGACCCCAAAAAGAGCATGCGGCTTACACAGCAGATGATTATTTTAGATCAGAACTCTAGACTGTGCTTTGCCTTTTAACAGATCTTTAACATTAATGTATGTTAACAGTAATGCAGCCTTACCTTACTATTCAAACCACAACACTGATGATTTTTTCACTGAGCTTTACTGAGTGTTCTCAAGTCTGTGCATTTTTTTGCAAAATCCAGAAAGTAAGGAAGGAAAACTAACCTGCATTTGACACTTGAGCAGGAGTCTTGCTATAGAAGTGCTGAATGGTTTAAATCTATAAAATAAAATCTATGAAATCTTCTTAGGATGGTGAAGCCACCCGACTCAACAGAGAAATAGAAAAACTGAAAGAAGAAATCAATTCTCACGTTATCAAAGTGAAATGGGCTCAGAACAAATTGAAAACAGAAATGGATTCACACAAGGTTAGTGAAGTGAACATGAGCATATAGTCAGAGAAATCTAGCTGCTATACTGTTTACTTTTTTATGCATTACTAAACTCTGCCTCTAAAGTGAGTATTGTTTAAATACCTGCAGCAAAAGTCAGAATGGTGTTCTTAAAGGTATTGATATGGAAATGGAAGTGTTGAAAGGATGTAAGGGGAGGGCAACGGAGGGGATTCCAGTTAATCTGGGATCAGCTTTTAATTTTTATTTTTAATGAATTAACTGTTGTCTCAGTATTTTTTGTGTGATAGTTCTGTCATCTGAAATCTGTCATCTGAAAATGTGCATGGCACTAAAACAAGAGGTCCTTTTGTTGTGCTTTCAGTGTTGGAACAAACAAAATTACATAAAACAATATTTGAATGGAATGCTGGACATCTTTTTTTTGTTAATTCTTTCCAGACCGCATTAGGAAACTTTTATTATGAGAAATGCTTTTCCCAGATTAAGTTGATTAATAGGTTTAACCCATTATTTGTTACTGGGTTTGCAGGAAACCAAAGAGCGCCTCAAAGATGCAATGACAAAATTAACTGAAGCAAAAGAAGAAGCAGACCAGATAAGGAAAAACTGTCAAGAAATGATAAAAACCTATCAGGTAGGAACATTTTTCTCAGGAGGTGAAATTAATATTTAGCATCAGAGTCCTCCCTTTTTAATCTTAAGATGTAGCAAGGGAGAACGTGTGTGAGCTGCAAAGCTGAGATGACTACTCACTGATTTCTTTATTTGGAAAGTTGTTAAATAAAGGGAAAATCTCTTGATTGGTTTGCTGTGTGTGGGTCCTTCTGGCTGTGTTTTAGAGTTCTTACATATGCACCTACAGAAAAGAGACTCAGTGACATGAAAAGCTGTCCGTATGCTCATAAAACTGGGAAGGGGAACATAAAGCTATAAACCAGTACTTAAATATCTTCAACCCTTTTAGGAGTCAGAAGAAATTAAATCAAATGAATTGGATGCAAAACTCCGAGTAACTAAAGGAGAACTAGAGAAACAAATTCAGGAGAAGTCTGATCACCTGGAGGTAAATACATGGTGTGTGGAGACAACTTGACTGGCCACTTAGTAGTTAAGGATGCCATGAGTTTTTTTCATTTTGAGAATCTTGCTTTAAGGTCCTTAGAATTTTTGCTAAATGCCTTTCTTTTTGGTCTAATATTGCAGCCCAGGGGTCTGAGCCCAGCTTTTTGGAGGTGAATTTTAAGATGTTATCTTGGATGTGCTTTTAAAAAACAAAGTTGTTGGATGAAGATGATAGAATGATGATGAAATAACTGCTTTTTCATTTGTTAACATTAATGTTGCTATAATTTAGAGCACAAATTCAGGTGATAGGCAGGCCTTTCTCTGTCCAGTGTTTTGCCAAGCTGTATGGCAAGGAGCAACAGGGAACAGCCTCTCTTATGTGCAGACAGTTGCTAACCTCAAAGCCACGTTCTTGGATTATTTAGTACCTGCTCACAGTTCATGTGTGTAGATGCCATCTTCAGTTTGCCTAGAACTTTTCCCCAGGGGCTATTGTGGCTTAGATTTGGACACCTAAAACCGCACTGCATAATCTCACTTTTGTTCTCAGTTCTTCTGAGAATAAAGGAGCTCTTAGGCTTTGGTTTTTGAATAAATAGAACTTACCTTTAAGGTACCTGTTCTGCCTTAAGCCCACTCATGTTGTGGTGGCCTGCACTGGCCTAGACTTTTTGATATGCCGAAAGATGCTGGTGTCCATTTAGATTTCTCAAGGAGCTTCTCACTCTTTAAAAAAGGTGCATCATGCAAAAATAAAAGAACTGGAAGACTTGAAGAGGACATTTAAAGAAGGCATGGATGAGCTTCGAACACTGAGAACAAAGGTAATGTAGGCTGTGTTGAATTACGATGGGGCTAAAGACATAGAGTTGGGGTTTGGGGCAAGACTATATTCAATCTGTTTATTCTGGCAGAAGTGAAAATATAATTAACAGTGTGATTAGAGGCTGGCTGGCGTGAGACTAGAGGGGATACATCACTGAGTCTGGGTGGCCTTTTGCAGGGATATCTGTTGATCTGTAGTACAACAATGCAACAATGTTTTGTTTCCTGGTGTACACCTTATTTGACTGAAAAATTGTAGAAACATTTTAGTAAACATCTTGTAAATTTAGTAACTTTGGAAAATTAAAAATATTTGTAGACTTTCTACCTGCGAAGGTAGTTTTGTAGATGTCCTACATGTGAGCTCTGGTAAGGAGAATATGCTGTAACTAACTTCTGAACAGCCTATAGATGAGTGTGCTGGTCCAGAGCAGGTTTTTAGCTCAGTAGGACCTTAGAAAAAGGGAGGAAGATAAAATAAGAGGTTGGTGTGGTAACTGGGGAAAGATGATATCTTTGGATCCGGGTCCATTACATTGGTAAGTTTAGGTCTTTGGACAAAGCCAATGTTAATCACACTTGTTTAATTTGTTTTTTTTTTTTCTTTTGTCTGTGTATTTTTCTGAATGTGTTTGATCCAAAATATTTGGGTTATTGTTCTAAGCTACTCAGAACCACTGAGAAATAACACAGGAGCTTTGTACAACAGTCTAGGCATTTGATCAGAATAATTCAACTCTGATGTTTGCAAAAATAGTTTATTTTTTTTCTGTGTAGGTGAAGTGTCTCGAGGATGAGCGTTTAAGAACAGAAGATGAGTTATCCAAGTACAAAGAAATCATTAATAGACAGAAAACTGAAATTCAGAATTTGCTGGACAGAGTCAAAACTGTAGATCACCTGCAGGATCAGCATCAGAGGTACAGCTGTGTGCTTTGAGGAATGATTTAAAAGATTGTCTGGAATGTGGAAACTTTCTTTTTATATGGAAATTACTCATGCTTTGAAATGTATTGCAATTTGAACAATCCCTGTCCTAATTTAAATATTTTTCCTGATCTAAATCAATATTGCTAGTACTGGGGCAACCCTGGTGGCCTGTGAGAGGAGGGATTTGAGGCTGATAAGTCTAATCCTTACATTTTCCATTATTACAGTAAGAAGTGGTACATTCTGGTACGTTGTAGGAAGTTGTCTTCTAGGTGTCTCCTGTGCTGCTTTCATTGAAAGATTAGGGAAAAGCAACTGCACTGGAAAGACAGATTGCTTCAAAATTGTGATGGTTGAATGGCATTGTTTAACAAAACCAATTTTATGTATCTGACAGATGCTTTATTCAGATAGTAGGGAGCACTTGTATTTCTAGTGGACTGGAATTCATTCTGTTGTGTCAAAGTTTGCTTATTTAAGGGTGTGAGGAAATAATCTCAGAGAAGAGTTCTTGGACACTTCAGGAGTGTCTGAGCATAAGTCCTGTTTCGGTATGGTACATGTGGACTCAGCTAGACAAATGCTGTCCACTTCACTGCTTCTAATGGTGTTGCATAAATGAACAGAGACAAGTGTTGGATAAGCATAACCACACGTGTCCCTCCTGTGCTTTTAAACAGTTCTTATTTATCATTGAAGAACCTGTCAGTGTTCATATGCCTTCCTCGGGGTTTAGAGGATGAATTGCTTTCCATTTGCTGTGTGCTCTTTTGGCACTGTCCCCTCAGCCTTTCTAGGGAAGCTGCAGTCTGTCAGAGATAACTGGAGCTTCCATTTGGATCAGTAACAGTTATTTTTCACTTGAGATTTTGCCAGATGAATTAAAATCACTGTGAACACAGTGTGAAATTACAAATGTGTGTTTTCCAGTTCAATTTTCTTCACAGTAACTGAGGCATGCTTAAATATGTGTCCCATTCCTATTCAATTTAGATCAATTTTTTTGTAATTATCCTTCCTGCTCAGTACTTATCTCTACATCAGGTTTCATATTGTCTTTTACTTCTCTTACTTTAACACATTTCCAGTACTCCTTAAAATGTTTAAATTGTGGAATCTCAACCACAGATTTAAAACTTGGACCAGTAAATTGCCATTATCATTTATGAAAGAGAAATCCTGGAATCTTGACCTCTTTTTTTTCCAAACTTACTGCCTTTCATTTTCTTGGAAATAAATTGAAGGAATTTCATCTTAATTCATGGAAAGTCTTACCTGTTTACTTGATGGGAGAAGTATATAGAGGCAGCAGGTTTCTTCCACCCTAGGGACGAGAAGACTGAAGGGAGATGTTGACTAGAGATTTCTTCTGTCATCTTGAAACAAAATATTTGGAAATGTGAAAGTTAAGTATAGCCTTCTGGCATCAGTTTTTAATGGGAGCTAGAGGTGAGATATTTTGCAGCATAAATGGCTGAAAAAAAATCAGTGCTGTAGTTGTTCAGTCTTAAGTCTTCTGAAAGTTGGAATTATCCTAAAAAAAGGCTGTAAAGGCAGGCTGCAGTGTGTTTGGTGTTATCCTTTGGTGCTAACTTCTGTTGTCATTAACCACATAAGCTCCTCATTTTGGTACCTGGAAGCGTGTAATTTACAGTAATGAAGTTCTAGTGGAATTCAGTTACTGAATTTGCAAAATAATAATTTTCAGAATGATTAATGATTTGGATTGCCTGAGCCAAGCCCCTGCATGAAAGAACATGTGGGTTGTAGGTTTAAGGTGAATTGAGCCTCCTGGAAATCGTTGTCTGACAGGGAGTTAGAGATGTGTGCCCTTGCTTTTCTCCCTGTGAGGAAGAGGTGAGGGCTTCCAAGTGCTTTAAGGGGGCTTATGAGAAAGATAGGACAAACGTTTTAGCAGGGCCTGTTGTGATAGGACAAGGGGTGATGGCTTTAAACTAAGGGAGGGTAGAATTAGACTAGACATAAGACACAGGTGGTGGATTCCCCATCCCTGAAAACATTCAAGGTCAGGGTGGATGGGGCTCTGAGCAACCTGATGGAGTTAAAGATGTCCCTGCTCCTGCAAAGGGAAGTTGGATGAGATGGCCTTTAAAGATCTCTTCCAAACAAAGATATTCTATATTTCTATTATTTAAAAACCATGCAGTAGTTAACAGATGCCCCAGGGTCATTAATTTGTTTCTTTGCCTTATTTGATTGTGACCTGAATGCTTTTATTTCAATAAGGTTTCATATCTTTTAAGTTCAGTTTATCCCTAATAGGATACAATTGTTTTGACAGAGATGAACAAGAAATCAGTGCTTTAAAGGAAGAAGTAGATAGTTCCAACTCTCTGATTGCTGATCTCCAGAAGGACATTGAAGGTAGTCGGAAAAGAGAATCTGAGCTACTGATATTCACTGAAAAATTAACCAGTAAGAATGCACAGCTTCAGTCTGAAAACAATTCCTTACAGAGCCAGTTGGATAAGCTTTCTTACAGCGAAAGAGAGCTGCAGAATCAACTGGAATGTGTTCAGCAGACTAAAGATGATCTGGTAAGTATGGTGTGCAGCTCATTTTTTGCACTAGTAAGACGGGTCATGCTGCTAAAAATGTGGCACATGAATTCCACCTTGTGTCTTTACTTACCTGACCACAATTTCTCATTGAGTTTGCCCGTTTGATAGAATAATAGCGGTGGGATACGAACACCTCATGTTTCTAAGGGGAAAGAAATCCTGAGGAAAGGTGTGCTGGAATGAGTGGATGTTACTGTGCTGCTCTTCCTGGAAGTACAGAATTGTTCTCAGTACAGTGGTCACTGAAACAATCAAAAGGTGGTAATCTGTCTGTGGAGAGTTTATTGCTGTGAACTGTTTCTTAGGTCCTGTTTGTCAAGGAATAGTGACTGTGACTGTGCTGTGCAGCTCTGCGTGGCTCTGTGCTGCAGCACCTAGATGTTCTGGAGATAGTTCAGCATTCTTACTGCTGTGCTGTGCTTGTTGTATTCTTGTCCAGAGCTCAGCCTAAATTAAAGTGCAGAGTTAGGGCTCTTGAGCATATGGTATGGTTAGGCTGGAATTTTTTTATATATGGCTGAAGATAAAAATGCAATTTCAGGCCACCAGGTTGCAGAAGGAGGAGGAGCAGCGAAAGCTGGAGGTCGAGACGCTGCAGGCTCAGCTGGCTTCAGAGCAGAAAGAAATAACAACGCTGAAGACTCAGGTGGATGAGCTGAAAGATGAACTGGCTACCCAGAAGCGCAAGCATGCAGCAAACCTGAAAGATCTCGCAAAACAACTTCAGCTAGGTTGAAATTATTTTCAGCTATAATGAGTCAGCCCCTTCACAGCATCCAGTTGAGATTAGGGTCTTGTCTGTGTGTGAACACTGAGTGTAGCCCTTCAGACTCTCTCTGTCCCTAAGGAAAATGAGAGTGAGCTTGCACACTAGATCTTGGGGAAACGGCAGTTACAACAAATGGGCATTACTGTCAATTTGCAGTCTTAAATATAACTTTTGAAATGGGCTTAGGCATAAAATGAAAGATTTATTTCAAAAGAGCTTTGTCACTTATGTGACTGCTGAGATGCCACTGTGGGTATGTACAGATCCTGGTCTGTGCAAGAGTGCATTCAAAAGTCACTAAAGCTTCCTCGACACTGACTGCATCAGGAACACAGTTCTTTTTTTAGTACATCAAACAGAACACTTCAGTTTGTAGAGATGGATATGGAGAGACCAATGGCTAATTCTGTAGCAATCATTAAATACCCAGTAACACATATGCTCTGAATGCAAATAGATTTGAGTATATCCAAATCTGTTTGAAATGTATTTGAAAGAAGAGATCTTGTTGGCATTGTGCAAGACAAGTTCCTTGTCTCTCTTTGTGCATGTATGAACAGCTGGGTGCTTTCCCTCTTGATCTCTGCTGAATGAGCAGTGCTGCTGGCACAAGGACTGCACTCAGCTCCCAGTAGTGATACAGCTCCAGCCATTCTGTCGTTCAGTAGTTATTTATGTGGCAGTCCTAATCAAAACTTAATTAATATCTAAGTCTTATTGTTCCCAGTTAATCCTGTGTGTGGCACTAACCCCCTCAACTAGCAACTGCTACAGGGTGTAGGGATCTTGGTGGATGTTGCATCCAGGTGCTTTGTTTTTGGGGCAGGGAAAGGAGCTGTTTGCTTTTGGGTACGATTCTGCTTAAGATTTCTTATTGCTGCCTTTATCTTTCAGTTGTCAAGCCGTGTTAGATGAATGCATAAATGAATGGATATTGTGTAACACTGTGGTTTTGGGGTTTTAATCTCCTGTCAGTAACAATCATTTTATTATACTTTTAGCACGGAGGAAATTGGATCAGATGGAAAATGGTAATTACGACAAAGAAGTCAGCAGCATGGGGAGTCGTTCCAGTTCATCAGGTA
Organism: Tapera naevia; assembly: GCA_033556795.1. Classification (NCBI taxonomy): domain Eukaryota; kingdom Metazoa; phylum Chordata; class Aves; order Cuculiformes; family Neomorphidae; genus Tapera; species Tapera naevia. Next base: position 1,838,488 of record JAUMJJ010000156.1, read on the forward strand.
ATATAGCACATGGCAGGGCTGCCAAAACAATCCTTCCATCTTAATAAGGTTGCCATGGTGTGCTGCCAGGAGCCTTGCTCTTTCTGTGGTTCGTGCTTATGCAGCGCGTGGGCAGCCTCCCTTTACAGCTGGCAAAATAGCCTTTAAGCACCAAAGTGCGCTTGACTGAAAGCAGCTGCAGGTGCTTGCTCTTATTACTAGATAAGTTTAATGTTCGTAATTTTTATATATTTTGTGTCTTTTTAAATGCCTACTTTTTCAAATTTTTTGCTGTTATGTTTGGAGGAAGCTCAGAGGACTCCAGTTTGTAGAGGGACTCCCTTAAATGCCGCCAGAGGCAAGCGCAAAATGAGCAGTGGCTTCTAACATTGTTTAATTGTACTATTGACAGTTGCAACTGTGTAAATGAGAAATCAGTTTTCATGTTTAAAGGCATCAGTGTATTTGAGTAAATTTCAAGTGGTTATCTCTAGCACTGAAAACACCTTTTCTTCCTCAATATCTTTGGGTTTTAATCTGGGTTTGTTCTGTCAGTGTCATGTAGTCTCACTGTATAAGAAATAAATAGAAGAGTAGAAAGAAAAGAAAATGTGTCAAGGTCTTAAGTGAACAGTGCTGCAGGGTGTTTATATGTAGGGCTTTTGTCAGTCTGTACAGATTTCATAGTGTTCTAATTTTAGTGGACTCCAGACAAGGTATGTTTAAAATCAGTTAAGCATTGTACAAAGTAACATCACTGACTATGAATGAACTTCTGTGTGAATAAGCATTAGTGCAGCAAGAATGCTTATGCTAAAGGAACTGTGCCCATGCTGGGGGCCTAGACTGCTCTTTCAACACATATCATTTTAATAGTATAAGGATTGTTAATCTAAAACCCACTAATGTGTATGGGAAGCTGATGTTCTGAAGGAAATATCCTTAGCTACCAAAATGTAATGGATGCATGCACTGCACTAAGGGAAGACTTTTTACCTGGCATAAAAGCAGGAAGAGCTTTTACAAATCTGGTTGTATTTTTAGGGTCCCTTAACGCGCGCAGCAGCAACGAGGATCGGTCACCGGAGAATACTGGATCTTCAAGAGCTGTGGATAGCTTCCCAGAGGTGGACAAGTCTGTCTTGGTTGAAAGAATACTAAGGCTGCAGAAGGCACAAGCTCGAAAAAATGAAAAGATGGAGTTCATGGAGGATCACATTAAGCAGCTGGTGGAGGAGATCAGGAAAAAAACAAAGTATGTTCAGTGTTCTGTTCATTTTCAGTGCTGAACTGGTGCACTAGGCAAGTGTTCTGCATTTTATACAAGACAAGTAACTGTCTAAATGAAAATAAAAGAATAAGAATATTGCAGTGGCAGTAGGTCTCAAAGGTAGGATTAGTCTTGGGTTTTTTTCCCTTATCTTTCCCTAGCAGTTAGAGTAATTGCCGAGTTTACTACTAAAATTTTTCAAGAGGAGTAGAATGGTGCCAGTAGGTTTTTTTTGTTAGCAAAATCCCCCCCAGATGGCTGATTTGAGGTGGACTGCTGCCCCTGACCGACAGGAGAGTCCATTCTCCTCAAGTGCTCAAAAGGGTGCTGATTGTGTTTGTTTTTGAAGGAGAATCTGCATAATTCCAGATGATAGTCTGGCACGCTTATCCAGCTGTAGGTGGTTGACATTGAGTGTGAGGCAAGACTCCATGTATGTGGAAATCTCATCTTGCAGGGTGATATCTGGAACTTCAGTTAGGAGGGGAAGAAATTGTGCCATACCTCCCTTTGCAAAGTACAGTTGTCTATTAAGTACAGCCCTTGCTTAACGAGCCTGTACATTTGTGCATGTCTGGTACCATTTCACAGAACTTGATCACAGCTTGTGAAGCAGAGACTGTAATTTTTATCTTGTCTGTAGAAAGCTTAAGATTCCCTGTCTGGAGTCTTTCAACAAAGAAAAGTAGAGAGAGGCATTTTGTAAGTACCTTTTTGCTCCAGTAGCAGTATTACTAAGTTTATCAGCATCTCCTAAAGCACTTGTGGTATCTCAGATTTTCCTCTGACCTAGAAATTGCAGGGATTCATTTTTACTGCCTTTTCAGTAGTAATACAGCACTACTTGAAAACAGAATCCCTCTTATGTCAGGAATCTGAAGTTACTTCAATGTCTGACTTTGTCACTGCCTCGTAATGCTATGCTGTGTTTTAAATCTGTTTCCCCCCCCCTCCAGAATTATTCAGAGTTACATTTTGCGGGAAGAAGCTGGAACACTGTCATCAGAGGCCTCGGACTTCAACAAAGTGCACTTGAGTAGACGGGGCGGGATCATGGCATCTCTGTATACATCTCACCCCGCAGACAGCGGCCTCACGTTGGAACTCTCCTTAGAGATAAACAGGAAACTGCAGGCCGTGCTGGAAGATACCTTACTGAAAAATATTACATTGAAAGTGAGTAGCAGTGCCAGGTCCTCTACACTGTTTTGTGCTTCTGAGATACTGCCTTCAGGGAGATGCATGCTGTTAAAAGGAGGAGGCTTTTCAGAAGGCAGCTCGTTGTGGATTGGTGACACTGATAGCGTTGGGTTAATTGGAGAGATATGTGACATGATCCATGCTGAAACCCTGTTTTGGGACCCTCCGTGTGCTACCCTAACAGGTCACTGCTTAAAATAAATTGTGGGCTGCCTGTGGGAAGGGTCTGTCCGTGCTCTCTCCAAGCCCACGGAGCCAGTGACTTGGGCTCTACATGCCTGGCTCGTGCCAGGGTTCCCTATTGAGTTGTTGGGCAGCCTATCCCCTGCAAAACATTGTGCAGGCTGCCAGCTGGACTGCAGTGCTCTGCAGAGGCTGGACATCTCTTCCTGTAATTAGCCTTCCTCTGAAAGCTACACTTTGTAGACAGCCTGTGGAATATTAGTAACTGCAAAAAACTTGCTGAGAGCTTTGCATCCTTTTTTGAAATGAGCTTGTTTTTCTCCAACTCTGTCTAATCATTCGTACTTGTTCTGGATACTTGGAATTATCAACCTGCTGACATAAACAGTAATTTTAACTTATTAATGCATTTTATGCTGATTGACTCATTTTCCCTGTATAACTTCACCCTATCCTTTTTTTCCCCCGCAAAGGAAAACCTTCAAACTCTAGGAACAGAAATAGAACGGCTTATTAAACACAAGCATGAACTGGAACAGAGAATAAAGCAGACATAACTACAACTTTTATGGAATAACCAACATGAAGATGCAGAAAAGGCAGGTGCTACAGACCACTGTTTTTTTACATTTTTCTTGATATCTGGTTGCCTGCCAGGGCAAGCATCGGGTATCTTGCACACCACACAGGCTTTCCTGAGCAAGAGGTCTGCAGGGCTTGGCATCAGCGTGGTTCTGACTCCCCAGTACCAGCCTGGGGCATTGCAGACTCTTCCTACACACTACATTTATCTAAAGCTTTTATTTCAAATGACATACAGATGCTCTGCAGCGCATACTGTGCTTTGAGTGAGTTGCAGTGAGATTTCAGTTTCTGCACTGTGTAATTAATCAGTCTCTTAATGATGGAGCTTGAAAAAATGAAACCAATTATATCTTAGTTGCTGAGCATATCCAGTGTTACTGAGCTTTAAGGGCTTTCAGACATCATTTTCTTTCTTGCATATTAATATTTAGGTTCATTACACATTTTTGACATATGCATGGAAAAATGCTTTGTCACAAAATTTGGGGGTTTAAGTGGTGGCCATAGTATTGCATATTTTCTGCTTTAGATTAACATTGAATTGGTCAGTTTCTTTATTCAAAAGATGTGCAACAACAGTAAAACTAAGGGATTAAGGAGCTTTCTGGTTCACTTGTTGAATATGTGTAACTGAAACAAATGTCAATTAAAGCAATCCTGTGAACCTTTGACCTTTAGGCGTATGGATCTAAAGAGTCTGAGATAATTGGTTAATGAGGTTCTCTGGCTGCCTGTGTAACTAATAGCATTTTAAGAGCAGAGGAGTTCTAACTGGGCATTATTATGCATGTACAGGTAGGCATCATGATTGCATCTGTTTTCAGATGATCAGAAAATCTGTTTTCAAAGATGAATGGAAGCTAACTAAATTTTCTCAACTAAATTTTCTCATTAACTACGTCTAAATCAGGGAAAGTAATGGTAAGAAACAGGAAATATATCTAAGTGAGATTTTTTTTCTATTGGTTGGACTGAAAGTGGCACAGAAATCTGTGTGACTCCTTGATTTTACTGTTTTTGAAGAAATAGTTGTTCAAAATGGCACAAACTGAGAGCTGTTGCTTAGCCCTTCAGTAGCTGAGAGTGATGGAGGAAGAGCATCACGGTGTCAAGATTCTGGTTACTCACAACATCATATTTGCATTTTATTTCCAGGATAAGTAATTTGTAGGAGCTGAAATATCTCTATTCAAGCAGTAAGTGCATAGATTTCTGTATTTATTGCCTTTTGACCAAAATGAATTGACCAGATCACAGTGTAAATATGTACTTTGGGTTTTTATTAAATACTTGAACTTCCTGTTATCGTGAATGCAGATCCAGTGGATACTTGACAGAAGAAGGGAGGGAATCGGGCTGCTGCAGGCACCGTTTGCATCCTGCACAAAACAAGGGGTCCAAATCTGGCAGCACACAGGGATAATTTATCAAGGCATCTAGGTGACCTAGGGGTGTGTACTTCATTTTTGGGTGCCACTGGGTCCCTTGAACTTTGTAATGAACCAAACTGGGTTTCATTCGAGACAGTGAGACTTGCCCATCTTTAAAGTAAAAAAGAATTTCTGAAAGCCCTTGCAGCATCAAGACCTGGTTTGTGGTCCAGAGAGCTTCAGGACTGTCAGATGGCAGGTCCTTTCAGTGTCAAAGGTTTAAGTATTTCTTGGAAGGGGAGGGTGACAACAAGTTGTTTAAAACCTGACCAAGCATTGTAGAAACTGTGAGCCTTTAATCTGGGTGGGATTTTATATATATTTTTTTAATTCCTGAGAACAATGGTTATCTAAAGTGTTAGGGAATTTGGACCAGTCCAATCATGGCACTACCTCTGCTTTACTGTTTTTTAAGTGATGTGAAGAGGAAAATACCTGGCTGTGCTGAAACACATTTGTCACCAGCTTCCAGGAGGTGAACGGGCAGTTGTTCTGATGGACTGGACCTTCTGTTGAAAGAAAGTGTTTAGAACAATTTGCATGTCAAAATATAGCTTAGCTCTTGTATGTTTGTGTTTTCATGCTTTAATGTACCAGATTTCTGGATGTTTTCAAGCATTCAGCTGAATGACTCCAGTATTTTAGATACCATGTTAATATTGTATAATCATTTACTGTATGTTCTCCAGGTGTACAATGTGAATGAAGGAGAGGTGTGGTGCAGATGGAACAAGTGCAATGACATTGTGGAAATTCTTATTTCTTTTTGGCATGATTGTTTCTCCTTTTAAGTTATTTGAGAAATCTAGTTTGCTATCCTCCTGCCCTGCTGGAAATGCTGCTTCCTCTCTGTAGCACTAGTAAATTCTCAGACTTTTTGTTTCTAGGTTATGGAGACACACAAAGCCCCCGAAATATCATATTGTTTAGTGTGCACAGTATTTTCGTGGACCAAAGTAATTTTCTGCAGGTGTTATGTTAAACATACCTGTTGCAGATGGAGACTTCATTCTAGGTCGCCCTTTGGCAAATTATTTCCCATCTAGTAAACCCACAAAGGGATGAACACGACAGGGTCAGCCAGCAACTTTTCTTCATGATGTTGCCTGTTCCTCAGAGGCAGTGGTGTATTAGCCATAAAAATGTTGCTGGCAGACCACCTGCCTCTTGTTCCCTTTGGGTGGGTTGTCTGGAGTGTGGAGGTGTTGGTGCAGGTCCCAGGAGCACTCCTGTGAAAAGGTGTTTCCATGGGGTGGTGCACGCAGAGGAGCTCCAGCTGGAGCAGAGAGGGTGCAAGGCTTGTGTAGCAATAGCAGTTCACTTACACTTCTTTCAGAAACTTTGTCATGAACCTGAGATTGCAAACTCTCCCCAGATAAACTGAATTTTAGAGATACTGATACACTAACTTTAGAGGCAGCCTGGAGCAGTTGGCTACGTGGCTGTCACCGAAATTCAGTGTCCATTAGACATGTAATTGCCAAAGGCTGCTTTTGAAAATCCCAAATTGGTAGCTGGTTGGGTCCTACAGGCTCAACCATCTGCTTCTTAAATACTCGGGGTACTCTTTGAATTCAAACATCACACATCCACAGATGTTATTAGAGGCCCTACAGGAAAGCTGCCTGTGCTTTTCCACCCTCTGTAAAACCCTGGCACTGTTGTTGTCGAAAGCCAGACTCTCTGAATTGAAGAGTATTGCTTTATGCTCTAGAAACCACTGGCATTCTGCCACATAGATTTGTGCAATATTTATAATTTTAGTCTCCAGTAAACAGTGGAGATCAATTTGTTCCTCAGATAGGTTCTCATCATCTTCACTTGTTGCTGGCAACACCTGCAGTATCTCCAGCTACTAAAACTGATGTTGAATTATTTTACATTATAATAGTTTGATTCATAACTAAAAAAAAAAAACCCAAAAATCAGATCTCAGGTTTCCTCTGAATGGAGTGTGAAGCTGAGTGCCTGCAGGCTGCAGAGACCTGAGTCTGGGAGGGTGTTAGAGGACAGCACCTATCTGAGGGGGCCTCCACCCTTCTGCTGTCAGAGGAAACAACTGTGATGGTAAATATGAGCAGTAGGTGGCACTGGAAATCAGATTTACTGTGTCTCCACAACAACCTGAGATCTGTCAAAGGGCAGTGGCTGCTTCGCAGAGGGATCTGGGTGGTATTTAGAGCCTTCCCCAAGATGGATGGGGGTTTCCTTCCCATTTTTGTGTTCTGAGACTATTTTGAATCTTCCAATAAGTGTGTGTCTGCTGTCTGAGTAGACACAGAACGTCTACTGATTTAATTTTGTAGATACCTGTTTCTGTACAAAGTTTTTGAAGATATCACTATACATTATGTATATATTGTACTTTGAGATAATAAACATACAACTGTGTGAAAGTTGGGTTTGGGGCTTTGGTTTGTACAGCTGCTTGTTGGCTGCTGCCCCTCCAGGCTGTGCTGATGGTCTGGTGTTGGCAGGAGGCTGCTCCGTGCTGGGTGGGAGTCTGCCCTTGTCACAGTGCAGAAATGATGCTTGTAAACGAGTCCCCTGGGCTAAAAGCACCTTAACTGCCAGCAAACTGCTCCTGCCAGCACGGGCGCTGGGAGGGCACCAGAAAAGCCCCTTCTTGTTCCCCCTCAAGTGGTATAACATATATACCACAAGGTTGGAAAAGACCTCTGAGATCGAGTCCAACCTATGACCCAACACCAGCAACCACTCATCGTCTAAACCAAGGCACTCGGTGCCTCATCCAATCAGTTTTTAAACCCCTCCAGGGACGATGACTCCACCCCCTCTCTGGGCAGTCCATTCCAAAGGCCAATCACTCTTGCAGTGAAAATTTTTTCCCTAATATCAAGACTAAACCTCCCCTGACGAAGCTTGAGACCATGTCCTCTTGTTCTGTCACTGGTCACCTGAGAGAAGAGACCAACCCCTGCCTGCCTACACCCTCCTTTTAGGGAGTTACAGAGAGCAATGAGGTCTCTCCTGAGTCTCCTCCAGGCTAAACAACCCCAGCTCCCTCAGTCGCTCTTCACAGGGCTTGTGCTCCAGCCCCTTCCCCATCCTCGTTGCTCTCCTCTGGACACCCTCCAGCATCCCAACATCTCTCTTGAACTGAGGGGCCCAGAACTGGACACAGAGCTCAAGGTGCAGCCTGACCAGTGCCGAGTATAAGGGAATGATAACTTCTCTGGTCCTGCTGGCCACACCATTCCTGATGCAGACCAGGACACCATTGGCCCTCTTGGCCACTTGGTCCCACTGCTGGCTCCTGTTGAGTTTCCTGTCCACCATCACTCCCAAGTCTCTTTCCAGTTGACTGCTCTCCAGCCACTCTGTCCCCAGCCTATAGCCCTGCATGGGGTTGTTGTGTCCAAAGTGTAGAACCTGGCACTTGGACTTGTTAAACTTCATCCCACTGGAATCAGCCCATCTCTCCAGCCTGTCAGGGTCCCTCTGTAGGACCCTCCTACCCTCCAGCAGATCAACCCTTCCTCCCAGCTTGGTATCGTCTGCCAACTTGATGTACTCAATCCCCTCATCCAGATCATCAACAAAGATGTTAAACAGGACCAGGCCCAACCCCTGGGGGTCACCACTGCATGAGACACCGTTCACTCTCTGGGCTCTGACCCTCCAGGGAGTCAGGGCTCCACAGCTTTCCTGCTGTGTTCCATCTCCTGGAAACGGGGGTGAGACTTTTCCATCCGAAGGACAGGTGATGGGTGTGCTGCAGTCAGGTACTGCTGTGAGCTACTGCCTCTCCCAGTAAGTAGCCTGGATGCTGGAATCCTCTTTTCCCTTTTGTAGTAGGAATTTCACAAACCTGTAAGCCCAGTAGTAAGGGCTGGTTCCCTTGGCCACAGCTCCACATGTGGGACGCTTATTTGCTGCTCTGGTTTATTTATTCTCTTGCTGAGATCTAACGTAGTTTGGGTTTTAGCCATGATTTTACTGTGTTTTTTTTTTTAAAAAAAAAAACTGAAAAGCAATGCTGTCAGGCTTTTGGCTGCTCATTGTGTCTCTGTTTGTGTGTGTGAAAACTCTGGGAATCAGATTTGCATGAGTTTTCCTGACTTACAAACCGTTCATAGGGGGACAGGGAGAGGGGGAAAAAAGGAATACCATGAAGGGGATGATTTATGGAGTTCATTCTGGTATCTCTGAGAGAACCTGAAGTGAGAGAAAATGCCATCCTATTTTATTGAAATTTACTGGCAAACTACCCCTGGCTTCCCAGGATCAGGATGAGAGCTCCCAGTAAGTTTTCAGGTTGCTGTTACCTGTATGACCCTGGGCTGGAGTTGTTTTGCAGCTCACTGTTTCCCTCCCAGCCTTTCCTAGAGATGGCAGATCCAGCTCTTGCTAACAGAGCTGACTTAAAATCAAGGGTCATTGTGCTCCTCCAGTGCTGAGCGCTGCAGTTTGGAAACAACGGCCTGAAGCTGAACTTCCTCATGTACAAAGCTTGGTTTTGGTGGTATTTGCAAGCAGCAAACAGCTTCCCAGCTCCATTTTACAGGCAGGTCTGTGTTTCAGGCTGACACAACTGTCTGTGCAGAGGAAAGGTTCTTATGGCACAGGAGTGTTAGGTGATCAATCTGCGGTTTCAATAAAGAGTATTGGGGACAACGTGATTGAGAGCAGCCCTGTGGAGAAGTACGTCTTGTGCTTATTGATGAGAAACTCAGCATGAGCTGGATGTGTGGTGGTGGCAACCCAGAAAGCCAACGGTGTCCTGGGCTGCTTCAAAAGAAGCGTGGCCAGCAGGGCGAGGGAGGGGATTCTCCCCCTCTACTTCTGCAAGTAGCTTGGTACTCTCTTGTGAGACCCCACCTGGAGTCCTGTGTCCAGTTCTGGAATCCCCAGCGTAAGAAGGATATGGAACTGTTGGAGCAGGTCCAGAGGAGACCACAAAGATGAAGCTGGAGCACCTCTGCTATGAGGACAGGCTGAGAGAGTTGGGGTTGTTCAGCCTGGAGAAGAGAAGGCTCCAGAAACACCTTAGAGCAGCCTCCCTGTACTGAAAGGGGCTCCAGGAAAGCTGGGGAGGGGCTTTTTACAGGACATGTAGTGATGGGATGAGGGGGAACAGCTTTAAATTGGAAGGGGGAAGGTTTAGATTAGGCATTAGGAAGAAATTCTTCACAATGAGTGTGGTGAGGCCCTGGCACAGGTTGCCCAGAGAAGGTGTGGATGTCCTATCCCTGGAGGTGTTCAAGGCCAGGCTGGATGGGGCCTTCAGCACCCTGATCCAGTGGGAGGTGTCCTTGCCCATGGGCAGGGGGGTGGAACTGGATGGGCCTTAAGGTCCCTTCCAACCCAAACTGTTCTATGATTCTGTCACTTCTGAAGTGAGCCAGTCCGTACTGGAGCTGCTGGGAACCAGTACGTAACCCAGTGCCAGCAGTTTACTTGCCTGGCTGACTGCGGAAGAAGAAATCAGCCCTGCTATTTTCCTCTCCCCTCCCTGCTCTATTTTTAACAGAGAGGTATGGTTGGGTTTTTGTTGTTGCGGTTGTTTTTAGGCTATTTTGCATTAAACCACAGTGGGTCTGTGCCAGATTTTGCAAGATTTTTGCAAGCATAAATGTAACTGTTGCAGTAGAAGAGTGCTGCTGAACAACTTGTTCTCATCTAATGTGTATAAATATGCTGTCAGATGTGTTTGGTGATGTTCTGCTCCGGTGGATGCCCTATAGTCAGGAAATCCTCCAGCCTTCAGGTTGTACAGGGCTCTCTACCACGTGCAGCCACCCACTGATCACAGCAGGGCTGCTCTAATGCCTCAAGTGAAGCACCTTGCTGACTAAAACTCTGAATCCATTCTGCTCTGAACAGTTCTGGGCTGCTTAAGAAGTTTCTATAAATAAAATAAACCCACGTGTGTGGAATAAGGAAAAGCAGCAAATGAAAGCATGGAGAAGTCTGTTGGGCTCTAACTGGAAGGCTGGTGTTTGATACAAGGTAGGTGAGCACAGCCTGGCAGGCACAGCCTTTCCCACCCATCCTAAAACACTGCCCTGGGCTGTCCAAGCTCAGGAACTGGTGCTGCCTTAGAGGATGGAGATGGCTTGAAGCAAGGTGTGAATGCTTGGTGATGTTTTTCAAGCTGTGGTCCGCAGCCCCTGAAGTGTTTGTGAAGCTGTGATGTGGAAGCAGCTGGTTAAAAATACCCTGAAAATTATTAGATCTGAAATTATTTTACCTCTAGTTCAGTGCCTGTCTCAGGGGAGAGGAAGAAGGTGAGAGTGTCTTACATCATTACTGTGGGTAAAAGCACTCTGTGGCCAAGGTAGAGGCTGAAAAAACAAGCCTGGTGCTGGTCAGCATAAACCTGTTTTGTGGGACTGCAAATTGCCTGGAAAATTTGGCAAGTCAACAAGGTTCAAAAACACTAAGCCTGGGCTCAGAGCTGTGACCTGTTGATGCTGTCAGGGGCTTCTACTGATCAGCTGGGCTGGCTTCACCTTAGTAGTTAGATTGTCAGAGAAATATTGATCAGATGGACTCTGATAGACGTTTCACCCTTCTGGAGAAGGGATCTTCAGCCCTAAGGTGAAGTGAGGAATTGGAATGAGCTGCTGTCAGCTTGTCATGGACACAATGACAGCAGTGACACAGGCTGCTGGCAACCAGGCTCGTGATGCCCTCTCCCTGGACTCTTCTTGCCATATGTCCCATCTGGCCATAGGGCTCCAGCAATCAGTGGGTACGGCTTTGGTAGGGGACAGGACTCCACTGTGGTGGGGATGGGGACAGGACTGTGTCCCAGGGGTGAAGTTATTGCCCACAGCTGCCCACCTGCTCCCAAGCTGTGGTTATTCAGCTGTTCATAGAATCATAGAATGGTTTGGGTTGGAAGGGACCTTAAAGATCATCCAGATCCAACCCCCCTGCCATGGGCAGGGACACCTCCTGACGCGCTGGACGTCACTGCTCAGCTTTTTGAGGCAAAGCAAGGAGTGTGTGTTTTCCTTGGCAGTGCTGCACTGTGACCTGCAGCGTGGTGGAGGTGGTTGTACAGCTCCCACGTCCTCTGTGCTGTGGAGACAGAGCTCCCTGAGTGAGGGATGACGGCTGGCAGCAAAACCTCTGCGTGGCTCCAGGTGCACCCTCCCCCAGCATCCACAGCCCCTTGTTTTGCCTGGCTTTAATCAGATATTTCCGGGCTCTAGAAAGATGCAGCTGAAGCCAAGCATGAGTTTTCCATCAGCAGGGAGTGGAGGAGGAAAGCCTGTGACTGGTGAGGTGAGCAGCCATCGATTGGGGTATCTGTGGCCCCAGATGCTGTGCTTTTGAAGCCCTTGTGGTCTTTCTTGATCCATGCAACCCTCATACTAAATGCAGCAGGACAGCCTGCTGGCAGGGAATGACTACAATGCACCTAGAGGTGCACCTCTAAACCAGGACCTGACAAAAAAATGGGTTGGATCAAGTTCCCTTCGCTCTTAAGGCAGGTTGAAGCCCTTGGAAGGAGATGTGACAGATCTGGCAGTAAGCCTGCAGCACGAGGCTGGCAGAACACATTTTTTTGTTACCTGAACTACGTCAAACCATTTCCCTCTCTTAGACTTTCCTTGCAATCTTCCAAGGCTGCTTGTTGACGGTGAAAGACCAGTCAACTATTTCAAACTGATTTGACCTTGCTTGGGGTGGTGACATTGCCCAGACCTGGCTGGCGGTGGTCACCTTGTGATGCCAAACCCACTGCAGAGTCTCCCTCATTAAAGACAGCGTTTGGGCAACCACACGCCACGCGGAGGCACGGTGGTGGGTGAGCTCCCTCCCATCATGATGGAGAGTGTGATTTAACTCCCTTTGGCTTTGGTGGTAGCTGAAACAATAGAGAAGTCCCCAAGGGCCAGGACACGCAAGCCAGCAGTGTTTCTCTAGAGGGCAATAAACAGGCACTTACGTTTAATTAATTGTGTATCAGAGCAAACACTGGAAAAAACCCAACCCAACCAACTCTCCCAACCCAAAGCAGTCAGTTTACCACTGGGGGAGGCGTCTGCCAAGAAAGCAGCTTTGGATCACACAGCAAGGAAGCGAGGCCCTTCCAAAGGGTGACTCAGAGCAGTTTCACAGGCTCCTGTTCTTGGCACCCCCTCCCTGCTGTGTTGGACTGGGATTTAGGAGCAGCTCCCATCCAGTCACTGTCCTCTGTGTGGGCACCTCATGGCCAGCGAGGAGCCCGTCCTAGACACAGCCACCAGGGAGGTCAGCTGGGGTTCTGATCCCTCATGTATGCATCAAGATAAAGAATTCATCCATTTTTCAGCATGAGATGGTTCCTTCTGTGTTTTCAGCCTTCTGGCCACCAAGGACCTGGCAATGCAACAGCACAGGGCTGTTGAAGGACCTCCCATTCCCTCACCAACCTGCTGGCTCCTCAGCTAGGGCAAACCTTTGAGTGGCGACAATAGTCAAGGCAAAGCTGGAAAAGGAGCCAGTCTTCCCTGGAGAGAGCCCAGACCTGGCTTCATTACTTGAGCTGTGAAGGCAACCAGTGCTCTTGGGAAGGTGGAGCCTGTTGTTTGTGGGATGTACGGCACACATCACACCGGACCCTGCGCATGGGGGTATCCTGGGAACCAGCACCAAGGTTGCTGGAGCTGTGGCAGCTGAGCTCTGGGAATGGCAGGACAGAGAGCACAGAAACAGCAATATATGAGCAGGGGGAGAGAACAGGAAGAGTCTAGCCTAATGCTTTTATAGGATTTCTGATGGGTTTAAAGAAGAAAAAGATTGCTGGTGGGGAGTAATTTCTTTGGTTTTGTTTAACAATAAGCACTGGCAAGAAATAAAATTGGTGATGTAAAAAAAAACAGAAATGTCTACACTGGCAAACTGTAAGTGTCTGCTTAGAGGGACTTCTTACAAGGGTGAGTAGTGATAGGATGAGGAGGAATGGCTTTGAATTTGGAAGGGGGAAGATTTAGATTAGGCATTAGGAAGAAATTCTTCATGCTGAGGGTGGTGAGGCCCTGGCACAGGTTGCCCAGGGAAGTTGTGGATGCCTCCTCCCTGAAATGTTCAAGGGCAGGCTGGATGGGGGATTGAGCAGCCTGGTGTGGCAGGAGGTGTCCCTGACCATGGGAACTAGATGGGCTTTGAGGTCCCTTCCAACCTAAAGCACTCTATGATTCTGTGACTATCAGCTCCTACAAGAAAGAGCAGATTGTGCTAAGATAGTATCAGGGATGAAAAATGTGAGGATTTAAATGAATCTGTAAAAGCAATATTGTGGGAAGCTGGAAATACCTTGAAAGCAGAACTGCCAGAAGTAAGAACCATTTCTTTGCTAAGCAGGGAAAAACACAATCCTAAATCCATTCTGTTGGGAAGATGTGCATCCAGAGAAGGACAAACTGAGCATGACAAGTGAAACTGTGCATGCAGTGATGAAGAACACTCCAAAGTACCCAGTTATCCTTCAGTTTCTTTGAAATCCCTTCACACTTCTCTGACAAAGGTCTGAAAATAGTTAGGGCCAAGCATGTGCATCTGTCACGCTGAGTAACGTTTCACCATCATTTCCTAATGCTCCTGTTTCTCTGTCTGTATCCCTCTGCTGGTCCACGTGAAGGTTAGAGCAGAAGCACTTGGGTACCAGGAGTGTTGAGTTTTGCCTGGGCAGGACCAGCACAAATTATTCCTGTTCCTTGCTTGGATCTTCCAGGCACTGCTATCAAAAAGAAAACTTTATGGATTTCACACAGCATAAGGACAACTTTAATCCAAGATAAGCACTGACGTATGAAAATTAAAGGGGAAGAGAAATTGCATTTGCTTTTACAAGCAAGCAAGGAAAGGATTGCAAAACAAGTACTTTGCAGCCTGGATTTGCAGAGGTGAGTGCAAGGTGCATCTAAGGGACAAATGGAGTGTGTGGCCACCAGTGTCCGTGTCTGCAGAGATGCCCTGGCTGCAGAGCCAAGAAAAGCAAACCTGCAGCCAAGAAAAACACTTCAAATGATGCAATGACATAACTGAAATGCTGCTGGTGGAATCTAAATTGCACACAGAACAATGGAGAAGGAAAACACCGTCAGCGATTGCTTGTGTAACTGGGATGTGGACCTCCCAATTTGAGGCAGAAGAACATGAAAGAAGACACAAGTAAAACCAGTGCAAGAACAGAGGGACCTGATGGGGCCAATGTGGCTACAGCTGCTTTCCCTCCCACTGCATAGTAAAACACCTTCTGAACAAGGGAGGGACTCGACCTGACCAAAAGCAACAACCAGGCCTGTCCTGGATGGGTGACACCAAAGTGAGTGCAAAGACTGTATGCTCAGGTTAGTAAATTTTTAGCTAATTAGTTTAAAATACACTACACTCAAAAATCAGAACAGACCCACCTGGTGATCAGAGCAAGCCAAGAAATCTGCAGCTCAGCAACAGGACCAAACAAAAAGCTGGAGAAGGATACGATTAGTATTTTTCGTAGTAGAAGGAATATACTTCACTGAGGACTTTCAGATATCTGATTGAGAGAGGTCCTACCTGTAAAATAAGAGGTTCTTCAACCCAGAGGGTGGTGGAGCACCGGAATATCTCCTTAAGGAAGCAGTCACAGCACCAAGCCTGACAATATTCCAGAAGCATTTGGACACACGGTGTGAGTGTTGGGATTGCCCTGTGCAGAGACAGGAGTTGGACTCGATGATCCTTGCGGGTCCCTTCCAGCTCAGGTCATTCTACGATTCTATGGTTCTATACTGGTGGTTGCACTGCAGGTGGGAGGCAGATGCAGGTTAGGTTCTCTTAGGGCCTCCATGCCTTTCACAGGCTGTGAGAACGTGGTGGAACCAGCACCACTTCTGCTAGTGAGGCAGCCTCGTTGTAGAACCACACACGAGAAAACGCAAATGCAGAACCACACAAAAGTATAAATATCCTGGCTCAGACCCAACGCTACTTTTTTGCTGAAAAGTGGTGAACAAAAATGTCTTGATTGAGGAGTAAAAGGCATTTTATTCACCCAATAGTCTTCATTAACCGGATGTGCTCCTGGGGTATCTGCTGATGAGCAGCAGTTATTATTCATGCTTCACAGCTTCATCTGTATTTTAGACTTTAATATGAGCAACACGATGCAACCCTTGATAAGCAGGAGAGGGGAACTGCTTGCACAATACAAGATGTTCCCATGAAGGTCTCAGTTCCTTTTAATGCAAAGAGGAAAAAGCACACAGTGTTGATAGTGCTCGAATACAAATATCCTGTTGAGTGAGCACCCCTTCAAGTTCGGAAGGAGAGATTGTCTGGTGCTTTCAGACACAGCCCTCAGTTGCCATGTCCTCAGAAGTGTCTGGGTGGCTGCTGGCCTCACCCTTGGAGAGGGGAAGTGGGGTGCAGTTGCAGGCTCACTTGAGGCCGTTTGTGGTGGCCTCAAGGCTGGGCCCACAGCGCTGCCCTCGCCCCATGCGCAGGCAGCAGCTCAACAGGGGGAAGGCTTTCAGCAAAGACCTTTCAGTGTGAGCCTCCAGGTGGGCTCAAACCCACAGGTAAGTCACACCCTGCCCTTCCTTGCTCTCCTCTAAAATGCCTCTTTGGCTGCAGATTTGGGACCTACAGGTCTGTGGATTAGAAGGGAGAAGCAGCACCAGAAGGCTACAGAAAGCACACAAGAGCAAGAGATGAATTTTAATGTCCCAGCTTCGAGCAAGCTTGGCTGTTAGCTCCAGGAAGTCTTCATCTCTCAAGCAGAGGAGGAGGCAGATGGAAAACACAGAACTAATTTCATCTGAAGAGTATGTGTTCTGGAGGAACACACACATCGGGCCCCGTTACTCAAGAGTGCAGGTGCAGGGACAGGATAAGCCACGCGTGGTGTGCAAGGGCGAGCGTGCAGGGGGCTGGTCAGCAGCATCAGCTGAACTGCACATCTCCTCAAGCACAGAGCCCAGGGGAGCTTCACACGGGGCTGCAGTGTGCCCAGCATGGTGGGCTGGTGGAGGGCAGAGAGCCATCCCTTCCAGAGCGGTACCCGGAGACGGTGGGCGAGGTCAGAAATAACCAGGGGAAAGGCCGAAAAGGAAGGTCTGGAAGGGCAGTTCTGGACCTCTCTGGGGATGGAGATTCCATGTGGGAGTCAAGTCCCATGTGACACACAAATTTCTTCTTTCCAGTGCCTCGCAGATCACACGTGAGCTTAGGAGCTCACGTCATGGGTAGCAACACAAGCCTCACTTCTCACTACTTTCCATTGCACAGCAAGAGCAAAACCACAAGGTGACAACTACAGTGACAGCTGTAACAACCCAGCACAGAGCCAGGGCTTTGCAGGGGGCTGGGTTTTGTGCAGAGGTTGGTGGTGGTTGCAGCAGGCAATGCTGTGTTCCCCTCGCTTTGCAATTGCTCTTAAAACATTGAGTTCAATGAACTCCATTCCCCATGCTGCAGACACTGACCATGGCAGCTTTTAAAAGGAGATGAATCCAGGAACTTTGGCTAAATTTCCTTGTGGATGCTTGGAGCCAGAAAGTCATATAGCTCACATTTAGGATGTTTGCAAAGGCAAACACAGGCAGAGACACTGGAGAAAGCTACAATCTATTTACCTTGACCAGTAGGCTCTTCGTTTGAAGTGGCCACCAACTTGGCAGCTAAAACTGCTCTTAATATGGGCTTAATCTTCCTGTAGAAAATATTGGTAGAGAAAGGCTTTGGTAGAGAAAGAGTTCATTTGAAATTTCCCATCTCCACAAAAGTAAGACACTCTTCTTGTTGTGTGACAAGCAGACATAGAGCCTCTTTACGGTGCCTTGGCGTCACCTCTGCACACCCTGCCCCAGACATGGGGCAGGGTTTCACTTTTGTTCTCAATGCAGAAGAATCAAGGAGCAGCAGATTTGGGGAAACAGAACCAAGAGGCTGGTCTAAAGGGGGCTGAGGGCTTATGTCCCACCGTGATTTCAATGATACTGAGAAGATGTGCCAGTGACCAAGTACCAGACTAGGTCAGGGAAGGAGCTTTTATTTCCCCTTGCAAAAAGTGAAAAGGTTGCAGACTACAAAGCCTTGCAGATCGTGGCAGGGTTGAATGCAGAAACATTCCTCCCAGCCCTTGGTCTGGCACCATGGTTTCCCAGAGCAGTGCCACATTTCTACATGGACTCTCAGCTCAGCCCCAACACAAATTGCTCCTTTGCACATGAAATGGAGCCACAAACTCAGAACAAAGCTAAAAACAATGCATGTGCTCTGAGTAGGTATAAATAGGTGCATTAATTCACACGATTGTGCTGACAGGCTTGTAACATGGTTTGGGTCATAGCCTGTGGGGCAGTTGTAGCTCAGTCTCACTTTCTAGCCCTTGCTTTCCTCATGCAAGGAGGTGCCCTCCCATGAGAAGAGGTGTAGCTGTGACTCTGAGATATGTTAGACAAAGGAAACAGGAATAAAACTCCTCAGTTTCTCCACAAGGCTGGTTTCACTTGTTTAATTTGATTTATTTCAAGCGCTGTCTCTGTGCTGGTGTAGGCAGAGGAGGGAGAAATTGTGCTTTTTGCTGTCAGGTGGAAGAACATCCAGAGCAGGACTGAGACCACCCCTTCTCCTCTCACCCAAGCTGTGGTCATGGAATCATAGAATGGTTTGGGTTGGAAGGGACCTTAAAGATCATCCAGTTCAGCTTATTGCACCCAGCTAATGCGTGATGGGGTGATAGGGGCTTGGAGAAGGTCAGAACCAAGATGCTCAAGTGCCTTCTTACATTTGGTGCAGCTCAGAACTCGGTGCAGGGTGTGCAGGGGCTTAGCAAGCACAGGTCACCTCTCAAGTTTCTCTAACCTAAACACCTGCCTCTCTCAAAGCAGAAACATTTTGTGAAAGGCTGCCACTACTTGAAGTGACCCCACAGGCACATTCAGACAGTTGTCATCATGGTCTTGAAGCAGTTGAACAGTTACTGGAACAAATGCATGATAAAAGTCTTTCCACCCCCATCTCCCCCAGCACCGTTTTTGGATCCCATGATTTCTTCCTTGTTAAAAATGATTCAACAGTAGACTTCCAGATAGCCTCTGTCTGGTTAAAAATAGTTTCTTGCCTCATATGGCTTTAGCATGGTCCTGTCAACTGTAAAATGTTCCACCTTCCAAAAAAGTAGAGTGAAAAATGAAAGTGAGTTTTCACACATCATTACTCTCTGCAGCGAGACCTCCCGAGCTCATTCCAAACCCATCAAAGGAGGAGCGGCGAGCTGGGAGGGAGGGCAAGCAAGATGCTCGTGTTATTGCCTGGTGCCCCATGGGTCCTTGTGAAGTTTTGTCTCCATAAGCAATCAGGCTGATGGTTCACTCATTTCCCAAACCAAAACACTGGGTTATTTTCAAGAAGCATTTATCTGTTGGATTTCTGGAATGTAAGAAGAGCTTCGTCATCGTGACTGGATGTCCGCCGATGCCAGTTCTGGGAACGCGCTCCAGCAGGGAACCAGTATAGCCCAGTTAGCTGAGCCACATTCCACAGCCAACCCCTAACACTGGGCCAGGAGGGCATGAGAGCCCAAGAACCCATCAGCCATCTCACAGCTCTTGTGCTCTGTAGACATGTGACTCAGTGATGGGCTTGATGGTAATTTGAGTGCCCTGAGGACAAATGGTGTAGGTGGGTTATTTCACCTGGCTCTCTGTACTGCTTGAAGCTTGAGCGTGTCTGCATTAGGCCCAGCTGCTGGAGGGTGTGTGGTGGGACCCCTCTGCCACAGAGGTGTCACACAGTGGTGGTGGAGGCACAGCAGAATGATCAAATGGAACGTGCTTCAGGTCCAGCCTACCAGGAGAGTGATGGTGCTTCTGCAGTGCCTGCAGCCAGGTCCTGATGGGGCCTAAGGAGAGGGGCACAACACAGAGGGAACAGCTGAACTACCATTTGCCCCATGGCCCCAAGTCAGAGGAAAGAGCCACTTGCAGTCAGCAGCTAAATCATAGAACCATAGAATGGTTGGGGTTGGAAAGGACCTTAAAGATAATCCAGTTCCAACTCCACTTCCATGGGCAGGGACACTTCCTACTAGACCAGGCCAAGACCCCATGCAGGTGGCACAAGACCCTATCCAACCTGGCCTTGAACACTTCCAGGGAGGGGGCATCCACAACTTCTGTGGGCAACCTGTGCCAGCTGAAGCATTCATTGTGTCTTCTCCCATCTGCTGAGCAGCAAAGAAAGAGCCTTGGTGCTGTTCACTGGCTCCCAGCACCAAAGAACTTTGGAGAAGCCAAGGGAGAGGAAGAACTATCTGTTACTCTTTACTGTACCCTTCACAGCATCAGAAGCTGGCTTTCAAGGCTGTATGACAAATTGCTGGTTAATACCCACATTAATACCTTTTTCTCTAAGAATTGCATTTGCTGTGCATGCTGTGGCATCCTCTGCTCTTTTGCTCAAGGTGATGTGCTAAATCCTGCTCCCTGGGCCATGGCAATCAGCTATTGCTGCAATATGAACAGGCTGCTGTGGGAACTGCAGGGACTCTGCATTGCTGAGCACCACGGTCAAATCTGTGGGGCAGGATTTGACCACAAGGTCGGACCTCCCACAAAGACCTAAGTGAGCCAAGTGCTTCATCCTGCCCACAGGGCACTCAGCACCCATCTCTGCCCCCAGGCATCACCCTCTGGTGCTGCTGCTGCAGCTATGTATTTATGAAGTGCTGAAGTACACCTATCAATGCCATCACATCACCTCGTACTGGTAACTCCACCGTGAGCACGTGCTCTGGGTCGCTCTTGACAAGACAAGGGATGAACCTAGAAAAGAATTAGTGCTATAGAGAAACAAGTGCTTTGAAGGAGTGCAGAAAGATGGATCTGTTGGAACGGGTCCAGAGAAGGCTCTGAAGAAGGTCTGAGGGTTGGAGCACCTCTGCTTTGAGACAGGCTGAGAGAGTTTGGATTGTTCAGCCTGGAGAAGAGAAGGCTCCAGGGAAGCCTTAGAGCCCCAGAACTGAAAAGGGCTCCAGAAAAGCTGGGGAGCGATTTTTTACAAAGGCCTGGAGTGACAAGGTGAGGGGGAACAGCTTTAAATTGGAAGGGGGAAGATCTAGATTTGACATTAGGAAGAAATTCTTCATGTTGAGGGTGAGGAGGCCCTGGCACAGGTTGCTCAGGGAAGTCCTGGATACCCTGTCCCTGAAACTGTTCAAGGCCAGGTTGGATGGGGCTTTGAGCAACCTGATCCAGTAAGAGGTGTCCCTGCCCTTGGCAGAAGGGGTGGAACTGTGTGGGCTTTGAGGTCCCTTCCAATCCAAACCATTCTGTGATTCTAAATTTTCTAGCTTTGGATGCCTACTTGGGTGCCAGACCCCAGGAAAAAGCTGTGTTTATGGGAAGGCCAACAACTTTAATACACACTAGTCTTCATGCAATTTTTCTTTCCATTCATAATATTATTTATTTTATATGATAAAGTTTGAAGTGTGGCTTTTGTGCATGAATGATGCAGTTTCCATAATATTTTTTCATATGCAGAGATATTTTGTTTTGATCTCATAGGGTGTGAGTCAACTCCTATTTGAGGCCACTGGAGTCCTTCCAGTGACCTTCTCGGATCCCAGTTAACTGGGCAGCTGAGGCCTGGTGCATTGTACGTGTGAGGTAGCACGACCTGCTGAGGCTCAGGGCAGCTCAGAAGAGCAGGTTAATCAAAAAAAACCCAGATCAGGAAATGATGCTGATGGCATTCACTCTTCTTGGTGCCAAAACAAAGTCTCTGCCCCAGAACTGTGCATCCTGCAGGACCATGAGCATCCCTGAACAAGCTGGCAGCAGTGGGCATTCAGCCTTGCAAGATGCCCAAAATTTGCCCATCCAAAGCAGGTGCCAAGCCCATTAATCTCAAGGCTGCGGGAGTCAGGGTGAGTTACAGAACTCATTTGGTTGAACTCCCTGAGTGGGACAAACATGACCCTGCTGCATTTGGAGGTCCTGCACCTTCACTAAAGGAGAAGCCCTGTGGATGTCGCTTGGCTGCTCAGAAGTGCTGCCTGCACGATGATTCTCAATTGCACAGCAGAGCTGGGTTCACCATCTCATGTCGTTTCCCATGAAGATCCCTAAGGATGCTTCCCATGAAGACTCCCAAGACCCTCAAGCAAGTGTGGGATCCCACACAAATTCAGGCATGTGCCCATCCGTGTATGTATGAACTTTTTGCCCCCTTCTTAAGGACTGTTGGAAGAGTCATTACTTTCTTTGGTAGGAGCAGGTTTCACTGGGGAAATGTCAGGTTCCCTGACTCAGCCAAATTCTCAGCTCAGAAAGGTGCCCGTGTTCTGCAGGGCCAGCACGGAAGAGAGCACACCCAGACTCTGTAAAACACACATCGGACCCCGGATGAGCAGCAAACAGGTCAGACCCACAGAGCTACTCATTGAGCATCCTCCCTGCTCACGTTGCTTGCTCCCATCTCAACAGCTCTGTTGTTGATGAGGAGCTGGTGAGAATGGTTGTGCCGTGATGCTCAGCACACAGCACTGCTGGGGTTGCCCAGAAAGCAGTCAGTGCTGTCAGCGAATGGCATCGTGGAGACATCCAGGGGGCTCAATGAGAAAGGTCCAGCAGGTGGTAGCCTCTGCTTGGCTCTGCTGCCAGCTCTGGCAGGGACCCAGGGCTCTTCTGCAGGATGCAGGGCTGCAGCCCATGGCTGCATGGGCAGCTCCTCCACCACTGGGCCCGCTAAGGAAAAGGCATGTGATTTGGAAATCAAGTAAAACATTTTGTGTTTATGAAACAGTGCCTAAGAGGTTTAAAGAGGGACCAGTGGTGTTTACACACAAGCTGGATGGATTCTAATGTGGTGCATACTCTGTTGTCTCAAATCCCCCACCTGCATAAGATTACTTTAAAAATCCCTGATGAAATGAGGGAGCCAAACAACTGAATCTAAGCCGCCCCGTGCTGTCACTTGAGCCACATTGAACAGCTTTGCTAAAAGAGCTGCAGGATGCTATGGAAAGTGTTCTCTCCAAAGAGCTTCTGATCACGTCTGAAGTTAAGGACGGTGAAAAGCAGTGAGTAGAGCTCTGGAGGGAGCTGGTCTTGGGGCAGCCTGGGTGCAGAGCCCTGTTCCTGAGGCTGATTGAGTGCTCCTTGGGGAAGAGAGGAGACTTTGGAGGGAGTCCAAGCCTTGCAGTGCCGCAGCCCACTGCCAGCACCGTGCAGAAAGGGAGGGCAGCAGCCTCAATCCCCTCTCAAGCAACGACGAGACTTGGCCAGAGAAGAACGAAGTTGCACGAACCATGTTCTGGCACTTTCCCAAACTACCAAAATTATCAAATGTGCTTTTCACTTTGTAGTTTGGTTTCCTATGCTAGAAAGTTTTGGGGCCCCTTCTTAGCAACACGAGTTCTCCTTTCTCTCGTATCACTTGCAGTAGGTCCTGCCTGGACTGTGTTTGCTTGCAGGGTGACACCAGGATTCAGTCCATAAAAGGTTATCGACCTGGGAAGAGACAGTTTCTAGAATTTAAGGGCTGGGCAACTTCTTGGAAACTGCCTTATCAGCGTGGCTACAAGCTGGAGCATTAACAGCCCTTCCCGAGCTGCACGTCTCTAGTTCCTATTCCTGCAGTTTGGTATTCATCTCTGTACACAAATGCTTATTTTGTCATTTAAAACAGCTTCAGGCCAAGATTGCCACAAACCCCTGAAGCCAAGCTCAGTTGCTTTGCTGTTCCTGAAATTCAATGCCAACTGAGTCTTGAAGGAAACCAGTAAAGGGGAGCAGATATTTGTGCATGGACACAAAGCGCCACAAACCTTCCGACTCCTCCTTCACTGGTGGAGAAGGGAATTCCAGGGGCACAGGGATGTGTCAGGAGTTCTTATCAGCAGAAGCAAAAGGCAGTAAACCAGGACCAGGGCAGCATTGCCTTTGCATAGCAATGGGTGTCACCAGGGCGTGTGGTGGTCTTCAATAGTGGTGGAGGAGGACTGAGAGGGAATGGATGAGTGCAGCACTTCAGGGATTTTAAACAAAACCTGTAGATCCAGCCAAGCCTGCTGGGAGTATGAGCCAACACTTACACAGGGACAGACTTGCTCTGAAGTTTCACAGTGAAGGGTTGGTTCACCACAAATGCCACAGGGGTCTGCAATGCCTTAAACCTTCCCCAGCAGAGTGGACCTGACAGCTGGGCTGGAGCTGCTGCCCCTCGTCCTCCCTCCACCAGTGCCTTGGCCCAGCCTATGTTTTGGGGAGCTCCCACATGGCTGGGTGGTCCTCATCTCATTCACATCTGGGGAGTTGGGGAGGTATCTTTCCAGTAGAGCACGGGGTTTGCATCTGGGATCAAATCCTTGTCTCCGAGGGGCACAGTGCACACCTGAGTGAGGACCACCGGCCAGAGCCAGCCAGTGAGGCCCTTTGGTGCCAGCAGCTCACCTGTTGCCCTCACCGGGACAAGCTGCTCAGCAACATCGGCATCTGCCTTGGAAACAAACGTCTACAGAGCCACAGACACACAGCACCAGCAACTTCACCTCCTGAATCACTGCCATGATAATCCTGTTTGCTCAATCTTAGTGGCTGAAGTGAACCATAACCAAGAAAAACAGCAGGATTATCCACCAGCACCTGTTCCCACTGAATGGATTATCATAGCTGGCCACACCGGCTGATGTCCTCTAGGTTTGACCATGAAAGCAGCCTGAGAGACATGGCAACCCACCAGAAAAAGACCTCCCCCCTCCTTCTGGGTGCTGATTTCCCAGGTATTTTCAGCACAGAAGCTGGAGGCTCCTCACAGATGGAGGCCACTTCATGTGGATACAGGCATCAGTGTTTGCACATCTCCAGCACACAGACCTGCTCTCCAAATATCATCATCTCTTGTTTGACTGTCCAATGGGGAGGCGACATGACAAGTCTGGGTTCAAACTGTAGGGCTCATAAAATAGACAGCAGCTTTAAAAGCACTTCTAAACAAGTTGGTTTTCCTGCTCATCACTCCCTGTGCTTTTTCTGTTCAAGCTCAGGACCTGCCCCTTCACCTCACAACATGGAAGAGCTTTGTTGTGCTGCATTTGCATCCACAATACAATGGTAGCTGATGTAAGAGCTGTTATACTCTAGAATGAAAATGTCTGACTGCACAAAAAGAGATCTTTCTCAGACCTGTTTACATGGAAAAGCAGGAACACCAGAGAAGGTCCAGAGAAATTTTGGAGGGACTCAGCTCAGTGATGGATGGGTAACTCAGGCAACAGGAATGCAGCCCTCCTGTAGGTGGAGACCTTTGTTCTAACATCACCTTCCACACATGAAATCTGTCCCACTGTCCCCCCTAGGCTTTCATTTGGGATTGTCTTGAATATCAAGTTTAGCACAGTTGCCATGAGGCTGCCACCAGGCTTTGTAGCCTTGTCCCAAGGGCTGGTTCTGGCCATTGATCTTGAAGACTGAGAAAGAGCCTTTGGAAGAGAGGAGGGATGCTCTGGAGGGCAGGAGGTGCCACCACCTTCACACCAGTGGGTGTGAGTGAGGGAGTTTGAGGGTTGAAGAAGTCCCACGTGCCACTGGAGTGCTGGAAGCAGTCCCTCCTAGTCCTGGGCCATTGCATGAATGTGAAATTCCCTGAAGCACTGCTAATGTTTTGCTGTCATCACACTGCGGTGGCATCACAGGCCTGGGAGCTCAGGCTGTGACCAGGCTCATGTGCTCCCACTGTGCCAGCACCACATCCAGTATCCTGAGCCCCTTCTAGGCAGGATATGACCCAGTGGTGGTAACTTTTAGTGTCCTGTGGAGCTGCAAGGAAGGCATTAAGTCCCTGAACAGTGCAGAGTGCTACTGCGACTGCCCCAAGGCCTCTGTGACAGGAGCTAACTCCTCTCTCTATCATTCTTCTCAAGAGCATCCTCCCATCCCTTAAGCAGAGGCCTTGGTGAACAAATTACCGCAGCCACAGATGTTTTTTCTATAACAGAATGTAACATTAAACCAAACACTGGAACATGGAGGCAAACAAAGCAAAAAAAAATCAGGGGAATAATCCTTGGCTTGTAATGAATTTTGCAAAACATTGTCAAAATTAGGTTTTATTGGAAAAAAAGGTATTTATCATATCTGTCAACACTGAAAAATTGTGTTTAAATTAAAACTTTATTTAAAATCCTGATGACTACCTAGAAGTGGCACGATATTTATAAATAGCTTATCACGCACCACAGTATAAAAAGTAAATTTATCCTCTTGCTATTGAGTCAAATTCATTGTTATATATGAGACAGGAATTAGTTTTACCCTTCCCACTGTCAAAACAGAGAGAAAAATGAAAACCATAGGGAAAAGAGCAGCAACAGCCCCTGGGTCAGATTCTTCTGTGAAAAGGACCGTAGGAAAATGGTCTCCATTGGAAAAGGTCACCCTGATGACAAAGCTTCTGCCGAGACCAGGTGGTCCCAAGCAGCAGAGACCTCTGATCTTCACTGTTGAGCACAGGATTTCAATCTCTGATGTGTTTAAAAGCTGTTCTCAAGCTCTGAGCCAGTCAGGTCCTCGTTTTAACTCGGTTATGCTGTGGATGGGTGGCTCTTTCCAAAGTCTTCGCCCTGTTGTTTTTGGCCACAGCTTTGACAGGACAGCAAGAGTGCAGACAGCTTCTTGTGCCAGCTCAGCTTCAAAGCAAGAAATGTCCTGTGGCCCTGGTACCAAGCACTGCAAAGGCTCTTCTGACAGGGCTGAACGATGCAGTGTATAAATAGGGCATAAGACTAACAGTGCAGGTGGTTTATCCAGGCAGAGCAGCTGATGCTGGTGCCCCCCTGCATCTCCTACCAAGGGGTAGAGCCCACCTGGGTTTTTAGGGTTGCTACCTGAAATCTCAAGCAGCCTGAATGCAGCAGTGAGGATTGCTCTGACAGAGTGGATGAGCAGCTCTCAAGTGGCAGGGATTGACATCCCCTCCTCCCCAGCCCAGCAGCTGGGGCTTAGGGGACCTCTTACAAAACCTCCTTTTTACTGGAGAGGGGATCAGAACTATTTGCCTGGATATTTCAGTCTTTGAATCTCTTTGAACCTTATCTGGGCTTCATTAATATCCCATAAAAAAAGACAAATGTTCTCCTTTCCCGGAGCCAAGCAGAGTCAGTGTGCTCTGCTCTGGTTGTGGCTGTGGCCATAGCCCAGATGTCAATATACATGGAGGATGGAGATGAGGCCATCACTGAAGGGGCAAGGAGCCGAGGAGGTGACGGTGGATAATGCTGCCAAGATGCCTGGAGAGGGGAAGCTGGTGGGGAGAGCTGAGCCCCTGGTGGTGGGAGGCTCCGAGAGGCAGCGGCTGGGAGCCGAGAGGTGACATGGGGAGATAAGGCTCTTGATGGATGGACCTCAGAAGGTTTGAAGGTTTTTGTTCTGTTTGGATAAGCAGTCAAATATTCACACAGATAAGCTTCAGAAATGCATCTGATTTGAAGCCCTTTGTATCTTAAAAAGCAGGGCTGGAAATAGCACAAGAGCATCCCTCCAGGGCTTTGATGGCTCCTGGGCTTTCCTTCATCAGCACCAGGCTGTCCAGACCTATCCATGCAAGCAAACCAACAGCTAGGACAGTTCCAACAGTCAGACCTTCCCTGAACCTCAGGCATTTAGCTGTGTCTCGGTATTGACCTGACCCACAGTCTGGGGGATGGAGGAGAGAATCCTTCACTTGGTCACTCTCTGCACTTTGTCATCGTGGTCCTCATAGCTGCTATGGGTGGTTTAAAACATTGTTAAGGAAACGCCCTTGCTAACATTTGTGTATATCTTAACATATCCATTGGCCCAGAGTTTATATAACATTGCCTGGTGCCTCTTCACCAGCAGAATTATACCCACATCGAGCATCTCATCCTATGCAAAGATCTACAATAACCTACTGATGGATGGCTGCTGGTGGCAAGACCAGACAGCAGCACAGATGATCTTGGCAGACTCCTGCTTTCCCCATGCTCAGACCTAGATGAGGGCTGCAGGCAGCATGGAAGATGGCCAGCAATTATCCTGCAGCTTTAAATTGCAGTGCTTGAGTGGAGTGCTTTCGGAGAGTGCATCACTTCCTTGGAAATAAATTACAGCGTTGTACTTTATTCCAGCGAGTTTCCTTGTACCTTAAGTTGTTTAAACAGTTTCTCATTATGCATTTCCCATTCGGGCAAAAAACAGACAAGAAAGCCCAAGGCACCAAGGCTGGTAGAAAGACGGAAATCCTGCTCCAACCACCAGAGCAGGCACAGAGCAGCTCCCTGGGTCTGGGCAGGAGCTGGTGGATCCAGCAAGGGTTTGGGGCAGGTGGTTTCTGGCTCTGTAGAAAGTCTTGAGATGACCTGAACACCTTTCAGGATCACCTTTGAACAGATACAACTCCCAATCAGTTTAGCAGGGTTTCTGCCTGAGCATCCCCTTGTGCTGGGATGCTACAGGGAGGACCCAGGTCCAGACCCTGAGGGCAGAGCAGCAGAGGGCTTTCAGCAAGCCAAGGGAGTCCATCCCACCTAGGGTCAACTCACTGCCTTCTGTCTGTCCCTGCCCAGGCTTTTCAACTTGCTATTTATATCTTTGTCCTAATGAGCCCCCTCCATCCTCCCTCCAGCTTTAACCTCTTCCTTGCCAAGCGATGTTTGGGTTTACATGAGAAAGTTGTTTATGTTATATAGCTTTGTAATAGTTTCCTCCTACACCACCTCCCTTCCTTCCCCAATAAAAAACCTACGGCGCGCTCAGCAAAGCCCGTAAACAAAGGAGGGGTTGGAGACCCAACCAGTTTTTGGTGAACCCATAGGGGAAATAATGTCTTTCTAGAAGGATGTTAAGGCCTGAGCTCATAATAGCAGGAAACCAGTGTCCACCCTAAGTAAGGAATTGCCTACTTGCAGCTAATCATAAAATACAGATGTCCACACAGCAGCCACAAATCATGGTTGGATGTGGGGGTTAACCTTGCATGTTTTCCTCACCAGTCACGATGGTGTTGATGGTAGAAAAAACAGGGTGTTTTCTAGGCTCCAAATACTTGAAGTTGTGACCAGTGAGCAGGGAAAGGGCAGCACAAAGAGGCAGCAGTGCTGTGAACGACCCTAGACTGATGAACAGAAGCAGAAGGCAATGCAAATCCATTAGCCTGACTCTCTCCTGAAGAGGGAAAACAGGCACACAAAATCCAATTCATTATTCTCTTTCTTATTTAACACTAAGTCATTGAACTTTACTACTTCATCTATCCATTTTCTTTAGTAGTAGGGCTGCAGGAAATCTCTCTCTTCTCAAAGGGGGTTTCAAATTTCTCACTGATATCATGTAAAAAATACTTGGAATGCATGAGTAAAAAATAACCACATTTCAAAGGGAGCTTGAGCCATGAAGATAATGATAATTTTTCTCTTCTGAAGTGCAGAACCAGAGAGTGGAGGTTCCCGGGAGCTTGGAGCACAATTGTTCTTCTTCCAGGCCGTTATCTGGAGACAGGCCCTGCGATAGACTCCACTGAGGCCACCGAATGGATTATCTGCTCCGAGTGCTAATGGCATGTATTTGACAACATCAAGCATTTAATTTATGAGGTGCCTCATAACACAAAGGCAAAGAAACCCACACCATGCAAAAGCCCATCCGGTGCAATGAAAAAGTATCTGATCAAAGCCTGGCCTGCTCTACAAAGCAACCTTCTTAACTATGGCTGCGTAGCAATGTTCCACCTTCCTTAGCATATCTGGTGCAGTGATGGCAGTGTTATATAATGGGAAATACATTAATAGAAACTATCTGGCACTGAAATGATTCCAGCCTGTTTATCACTGCATTCCCTGCTCCCACATGAGCTAAGTGCACAGGAATAAAAGCAGTTGAACACCATCCACCAGAAGACGAGCATGATGGGGATTACTCACAAGTCACCAACAGCTCAGTGGTGCCCATCAGCATTGGGATCCACACAAAGACATTGGGCAAACAGAGCTGCTGTTCCTGGGGCATTATTTTTCCACTGCCTGTGGCTTATTGCCACATCACCCACTTGCAGCTGGGGACAGCTTAGTGCTGTCACCTGGTACCCGAGTTGCTCTTTCAGCTCCCCTGGGCCAGATCTGTGCCAAAAGTTGAGGAGTCTGTCCCATGCTCTACACTGTGGTTTAGTTACACAGTAGATAATCAGACTAAAATAATATTTTTCTTCTATTGTAGAAAACTTTGCTCAAAACTATTTTTTTCTGCTTTTCACATGCAATGAGAAGCTTAATGACTAAGCCATTAAGCTTCTCCTTCCACTTTGAATATGATATTCAGAGTGGCCCCTGAAGGGAAAGAAGGTTTGGGTGGCAAGTCCTGCTTTTCCAACACCGGTCAGGCAAAATGACAGGCCAGAGGGTGCTGGTCTGGGTCTCAGCTTCTGCAGCATCACAGCTGGACATGAAGTTTGTGGATCACAGAAATTGGGGTCATTACCAAAACAGACAATCTCAGCCCAGCTGCTCTGCAAGTTTCCATGCCCCTTGTGCCATCACCTGTTTGTGCAACCAGCACGGATCAGCTGAAACAAACCTTCTCTGAAAGGGTTGGTTTTCAGCCAGAGGAGCCCTTTGCCCGTGCAGTTGTGCAGGCAGCAGAGTGTGAGCACCAGCTCTGGCTTAGATGGGCTGAAGCTGAAAATTGCAGACAGGGATTCTCTCCATTGCCAGCTCGCTGGGAACCACCTCGCAGTGAAACAGGAACAAAACCTCTTCTGTGGATGCTCTCAAGGTTGTTTAGAGTAGTGAGACAATACCTGTTGTTACTGGTAATTCCTGCAGCAGCAGCTGCCTGGCACCAAATAAAAGCTCCAAAAAGCCTGAGTATTTGAGAGGAACCAATTGGTGAGCAGATCGGATTCCAGGTGAAGCCTGGGTGCCCAGGGAGCATCTGTCCAAGTTCAGTGACCGCAATCTGCCAGGGCACCAGTGATGCTTTGGTTGAGGAGGAGATGTGAGCAACAGGTACCCCACCTCATCCATCCTGCCTCCTCCTTGCCTTTGTCACTGCACAGCCATGAGAACAGCTGCCTGCCAGGGAATGCATCCCACACCATGCTTAGTGGCGTAAGCGAGTTAATTGAGATTTTATTTGATGGCTCCCAAGTGAGTATTTAGTGGCAGAAGAGACAAACAAAACACCTCTTGCTGAAGGCAGGCTCCAGGAGCAGCAAGCTGTTAAACAATGTCTCCCAGTTTACCTGCTCCAGTCCAAGAGGAAGCGCCCCTCCTTCCACAGCACAATGAGGGGGTCAGCAAGCCCCAAGGTGAGACACGGGCTGGCACACACCTTTGTGTCACTGGACACCTCTGGGGTCCCCTCCAATGCTCAGGCAGGTTGAGAGCAGGGCACATTATACACCCAAATGGGAGCAGAGGGAGAGGGGCTCGGGGCACCATGAGCCGTCCCTGGGGGTGGCCCCACGGGTGGCTGGCACTTGTCCACCACCAGCAGCATCTGTAACTGGACCAATCAACATGGAAACTTCAACCCAGATTGTTCTCTCTTCCCTGTTAGGAAACCCTGCCAGGGGCTTGTCTGAATTCTTTCTTCTTAGTAAAGACTCTTTATATTTTGGCCACAAAACACTTTTTCAATTTTACTACATGGCAAATCTTTTATCATGAGCTATTGTGCTGTCCCTGCAATTATTCCTGCAGGGTGTTCTGCAGCCCCACTTTGAAGGAGGGCAATGACAGCTCGCCTGGCCCTGAAAATGACTTGTCAGTAGCCAAAATATTTACACACCCAGCAGCTGCTGAGATTTTGAGCTCTTTAGTGGCTCTGATTACCTCTTTGGTGAATACACTTTCAGTGCATTGTGCCAGTGAGCTTAAGCCCAATCATCAAAGTAATTTTGGTATAAAGTCTAAATATTGTGCCTTTGAGAGAGACACTGGACCAGGCATGCAAAGGTACGTCACTGCCTATAGAGAGGCACAACAGAGGCAAAGGGCTGGAGCACTGAACTAGTAGAAAATCCTCATTTAATCCCATTAAGGACAACAGGATTCAGTGCATTACACAGGATCAGAAGGGGAAGGCACACTAATACATCTGAGGTGTGCTGCTAATCATGGCAAAAGTCTGGGTAAGCATCTGTTTTCTCCTTCAGGTTGTGGACCTGGAATCATTCAATCATAAAATGCTTTGGTTTGGAAGGAACATTTACAGGACATCTAGTCCAAGCCCCTTACAGGAGCAGGGACATCTTTGACTTGACCAGGTTGCTCAGAGCCCCATCCAACCTGACCTTGAAGGTTTCCAGGGATGTGGCCTCCATTGCCTCCCTGAGCAACAACTACTTCTCTGAGCAACCTATGACAGTGTTTCACCACCCTCACTGTAAAAAATTTCTTCCTTATATCCAGTCTAAAGCTACTCTCCCTTAGTTTAAAGCCATTACTCCTTGTCCTGTCACAATAGGCCTTGCTAAAAAGTCTGTCCCCAGCTTTTCTGCAACCCCTTTCAGTACTGGAAGGCTGCTCTAAGGTCTCCTCGGAGCCTTCTCCAGGCTGAACAACCCCAACTCTCCTAGTCTGTCCTCATATGGGAGATGCTCCAGCCTTCAGATCATTTTCATGAGAACTCATTTCCTATTTGTTTGGTGCTTTCACACCTTGCTGCAGCTGGTATTAGTAACTCCATGCAGCAGCCCTGGAAGGAATGGGTACAAACAAACCCAGACACTGCCTGGCATCTGGTACTGTTGGTAGCTGGATGCAGACTGCTGCCAGGGCACCACCAAAAAAACCTCATGGTGCTGAGGCTGAGCATGCAAACACTGCCACAAGAAACTCAGGAGCTGAGCACAAAGAGGCAGTTTGCAAAGTGAACACGTGTACCAAGCTGCCAGTTCTGCTGAACCAGGAAGCTGATGGCCAGTTTACATAACAAACCCAAACACTCTTCCATTTGCAGCTCAGCAGGGCAGATGCTGTTGCTGCTGTTTGTTTGCAGGACGGGGCAATGACTCAGGGGAGTGGTGTGACCAGCACCTTGTACCAGCATGCCTGGCACAGCCAAGGTAGTGTGGGTGCACCCTGCAGCACCCGTACATCCTCCCCACAGCAGTGCCACCCCTCAGGTGCCACGGGGCACCTCCTGTTTGGCACCATGCAGGAGGATGATGGCTCCAGGCTGGGAGAAAGCTCCAGGTCTTGCTAAACTCGACACCAGCTGGAGCCCCTTGGAGGGGAGGGAGAGATGGGAAGGGGGAGACGTGTCCTGGGAGCCTTCAGAGAATCATAGAATCGCTTGGTTGGAAAAGACCTTTGAGATCGAGTGCAATCGTACCTGTCCACCAGATCCCTGAGCACCTCATCTGCCCATCTTCCAAACACCTCCAGGGATGGTGACTCCACCACCTCCCTGGGCAGCCTCTGCAGTGGCTGAGAACACTTTTGGTGAGGAAATTTTTCCTCATGTCTAATCTGAACCTCCCCTGATGCAACTTAAGGCCGTTTCCTTTCATCCTATCACCTGTCAGTTGGAAGAAGAGACCAACACCTACCTTGCTGCAACCCCCTTTCAGGGAGTTGTAGACAGTGATAAGGTCATGGATGGCCAGGGAGCTGGCTTGGTTTCATGCTGGCTGAGAAGCTGATCAGGTGTGCTTTAATTTGCTGCTGTTATCCAAAAGGAATAAGAAAAGCTTGTAAGGATATTTGTGGCATGTTCCAGCTGCCAGTCCCTTGGTGGCACGATCCTGCATGGAAAGTGTCTTATCCCTTCTTAACCTCTGTTTCTATAGTGCACCTGCCTGGTGCATCCCTATCCAAACTGGTTTACTGGTTCCCAGTAAAATGCAACACCTAGAGTATGGCAAAAGATGCCTTAGTTTTTGCTGTTTACAATGACAACCCTGGATTTGCTCACCAGCATCACCTTTTTGATCCTTTTCCCATCTCGGTCACTATTTTTCAGCGCAGTTTGAGAGCCTGAAGTTACTGAATTGCACAAATAAATCACCTGCTGTTACCACAGCTGCTCCTCATGGATGGGCAAGCATACAAACATCTCCAACAAAAAGCATTATCATTTTCTTCTGCGAGACGAGAATCACAAATATGGTCCATCTTATATTATATATGATTGTTTATATAAAGAGAAGGACTCCTTACTTCCTCCTGGGGCATTCGTCAGCTTGGCAGGCTCTGAAAGCAAGTCAGTGGTGCATAGGGTAATGCTCCGTGGGTGGGGAGGGTGCTTAGTGCTATTGCAGGAGATCATATTAGTGCTTTTGACACGATCAAACGAAGTTCCAGCTGAACAATGAGTTTTTGGGATGCAAAGTGAAATGCTAAGAAGGTGTGTACGTCTCCGTCAATCTGCCTCATTCCATGAGCTGATGTGGCGGCAACTGAGCTATTTTTAGGTATAATCCTTCCAACAGAACATGACTTCTTCTTTCTGATTAGTACAAAGCTGGCTGCTAGTCAAAGGATAATTATTTCCCAACACATCACCTAACACACACCAGCAAACAGAACACTCATTATTTGAGCTATCCAATGCTAAGTGTTTTTTAGCAGTTAACATTTTCTTGACAGGTTTGAATAGGACTAATTGCTCTGGCTTCATTAGCAGAGGTCGTTTACTGCTGGTACCAGTACTCTTCTGGAGATTCTCTCTGGAATAAGATTAGATGATCAGGTCAAATTCTGCTCCCAGTGGCAACGATGCCTGACCGCATTTGGCCTCAAGAAAGTCTGCTCTTTCAGTTCATAGCTGCTCAATTTCCAGCCCTGCAGCTGATACATTACATAAAGGAAGTAAGTGCACTCCACCGGATGGGAAATTACAATAAATTAGGAAAGTGTGCAGCACAAGGAAGGTTTTCAAAATAACCACTTGAAAGTTATTAATATAACATTGACTGCAGATAGGGTTTAGGGGAAAAAAAAAAGGCAAACTGATAAAGAAGTTGTCTATATACTTGAAAACAGATGCATACCTAAAAGGGAGAGCAGCGCTTGCCGAAGAAACGGTGCGTGCTGTTTCACAAACACCCACCTGATGCAGTCAAATACTGCAGGTGCCATGGGTGCAGTTCAGCTCCCATTTTAAGCCACATTTTTGCACACAGTTTCATTCATTCTATGCTTGGAGTTACACTCAGTCAAGGTTGAGGGTCGCAGTCTCAAAGCACAGTGAATTTGCAGGAGTGCTCTTGTGCCGCTCTCACCAGTGGGGAGGTCCTTCTGCAGGCACCTTCATAGCTTGCTGTGGGTCTGAAACATCCTTAACTTTCCATGGAAAGCTGAAGCCAGACTTTCCACCTGAGCTATTCCCATTTAAGCACATGGAGAGATGCAGCCTGCTTTTCAGAAGTGCTGAGCAAACACTGCTTAGAGCACAGCCGGCGCCTTTGAGAATCAAGCATCTTGCGTGTGGAGGGCTCAGGCACCCTCAACAAATAATTTTCTCCAAGTGGATTTCTGTTTTACCTGTGTCTCCCTTTCCTGCAGGCCTGCAGCTCTTTGCTGTTACTTTCCTGCCCACGTACGTGTGTAGCCACATGCCTGCCACCTATACTTTCTGACTTGCAGCTCCAATTGCTAATCCACGTCTGGTTTTTGTCAGAAAATAATATTCATGACTGCTTGACTCATTGCCTCCGGAGTATTTCAGCTGCCCCATAACACTTTTCAGAATATCCTTCTTCTCCATGGAGAACACTCTGTTCTGAGTGTGATCCATGGCAGACAGCTCGCCAGCAGCCTCCCCTTCCTCGCACACGTGCGTGCCATATGTCCTGCTCTGTCCACACTGTTCCTGTGCCACTGTCTCTTTTACACCATAGAAGACTCTGCCAGGTGGATTAGCTAAGCTGTCTACCAAAGGACTTAACGAGGCAGCCTCCAGACTCATCAACTGGCCAAAACTCAACAGCAGACAAGTCCTGACCACTCTGCTCACACAGCTGCCCATACTGAGTGCAACACACAAAACTCACCCTACTTTTCACCTTCCTTATGCCATCACACTTGTCCAGGGGAACCATGACCCAGCACAGCTACTCAGCTGGAGAAGAGCAAGTTCTGGTCATAAATTTCCTACCTAAAGACCCTGTTGAGCCTAAACTTTAATCATTTTTTCAAGTCTAAGGGCATAAATGTTTGGATGGCTAAAATTAATTATATGTGAATTGATTTATGAGACCCCAAGTCCATCAGACTGTCCCACCTGTGCAATGCCCACGCAGTAGGCAGGCACTGCTCTTCTCCAGGATGCTCTGGTGAGGACAAGGGTTCAACAGCCACTTCAGCTCCCAGCCAGGCACTGGGGCTGGACCCTGCCTTGCCCTGCCTAGGAGACAGGGATCTGGTCCCACCCTGGCTTGCTTTGATCCCCAGCTCATAGAAGGCAGAGGACAGTGCTGCCTTCCCACCCTGTCCTGACCCCAAAATGTGCAGCCAACACCTTGCTGCAGTCACTGGCATCAGATGTCGCTGTCCTGTGCATGCTTTTCGTCCTGTTGCCTTTGCTGGAATCACAGACAAAACCAGATTAAAATAATAATAATCCAGTGGCAGAGCTAACCTCACTCAGTGCCTGCTCCAACATCATCCCAGCACTGTAAGGAGCCAATTTCACTGTTATCAAGGAAAACACCGTTAACTGCAGCTCACAATGAACCCTTTATTTTGCCCTTACATAGAAAGTGTATCTTTGTTTTTCCCCTGAAAATACATCATTAGAAATTGAAAAAGAAAAATGTCGTTATTTTTAAAACAAAACAAGAACTGAACATTCAAGAAGTGTTTCCAAAACGAACCGCTGGCCACCACCCTAAACAACCTGCTTTGGGAAGTGCTCTTCTTGGGAGCTGAGTTCTAATCTCTGTCTAATTTTGAGTCTAATTTGACTTCCGAGTCTAATAAAGCTAAAAATGGCTTCACTTTTATTCTGAACTGCATTTTTGTTGCTCTATCTGCCACGCATTCATTGCATATAACTTTATGAAACCACAAGGATACAGGGTGCCTTCATAAAGCAATAAAGGATGACAATCTTTTGGACCAAGGACCCAAATCTGCAGCCTTTCTGTTCACGGTATCTCCTTACTTGGATCACTCCACGCTGCAACAGGCAGCTATCATGATCTGGAGTATGTGCCTATTGGCAGCAGACTGCTGCAAAGCCACGCTGCACGTGACCATTAACTTTATAGTCTACGAATTGAGTGCGCACCACCCACCTCGCTCAGGCAGGATCAGGCCCACCGTGGCATCAGCACGAGGTGGACTTATTTGTGGGGTGGCACGTACCGCATATGGAGAATTCCTTCTACTCGAGACCATTTTTAGCTTTCATATTAACTATCTTCTGTAATCCTAAATATTCTGGTCTCCTGATCACAGCTGCATACTCCTCACAACAACAACAAAAAAATGAATATAATCCAGAAAGGAAGAGTTACAGAAAAAATGAGTGTTTTCATTATCAGACTGGAAACACCTTGTCCTTAGCCATTAATTTGAAGGGAAGTGAGCAGAGCTTGGTGCGACAGGAACACAACCTTATTGGGTTTTGAACACTTTTTTTACAATACTGTGTCAGGAAAAGCCATTAGATAAAGTTGTATCGGTAATCTGAGCCATCTTTGGAGAAAAACAAATGCTGTTCTTCCCATTACAGGTAGGGATTGTTCCAAAACCTACAGAGACACGCTTGCTTGTGCTGCAATGGTATTTATTGCACATAGACCAATTACTTAACACAGTAGTAAATTGCACCAGAGTATAAATATGTTAGAAAACACACACACAGAGGAAAATGGAAATGACACACAAGTGCTAAAATAACAGCAGATTCACGTGGGCACTTGGAAATAAAAATAAAATAAAGTCCCTTAAGATATTTTAATTTATAATACGGACATATTTACAGTACCTTCATAAAATAATATTAAAAAAGTCACTCTCTCAGTAAAACTATAACAGATCAGACAAAACCAGAGATCAGGTTTAGGGTCAGTGTTATTCAAAACTTCCATTTCATTTTTAATTTGCGCGTGTGTACGTGTGTGCAAGTAACATCTTCAAAGAACTTTACAACTCTTAACACTGTGCAAAAACCTGCTTTGTTGCCACTTTAAAAAATGTGCAGTAAATTGTTGTTGCCAGGACTTTCGCCCCCCCCACCCTGCCCCTGCCCTGTTCATCTGCAATTACAATGAACAAGATGCAGAAGGCTCCTCGCTCCCCCTCCTTTTCTTTTTCATAAAATACTACTAATGGTCTGTAAATATGCTGTTTAATATAAACACGGTCCATTTATTCCCCTGTACAATATGCACAGTTTGAGGTAGAAGTTTTTCAGCCTGACTGCTATCGTCTGGCTGAAGGAGATAAGCACAATAACTCACTGCTTGCTGAGGCAGAGGGAAAAAGCACAACAGTGTAGGCTGGGTTTTTTTTTACCCCCTTGTCAAAATACACCTGTGCTCCTCACTACACATGATTCTCCTCCATCGCTGCTCTGCGGACGAGGGGACCTTGAAAGGACCATCCCTCCTGTGGGTCCCTAATCCCTGTCTGGAGCGCCTGCAGCTCGGACCCCACATCTCCCCAAAACCACTGGGTGATGGGGTGAGGGGAGGGGAACTGGGGTGTCCGATAGCTCTGGGTGAGGGAAGGGGTGTCCTACAGCCCTGGGTGAGGGAAGGGTAGCCGGGGCGTCCGACAACCCCAAGGGAAGGAAGAAGAGATGGGATGTCCGACAGCCGTGGGTGAGGGAAGGGGAGCTGCGGTGTCTGACAGACCCAAGAAAGGGAAGGAGCACTGGGTGTCCAACAGCCTTGGTCGAGAGAAGGGGGGCCGGGGTATCCGACAGCCGTGGGTGAGGTAAGAGGGGCCCGTCTGTCTGACAGCCCCAAGAGAGGGAAGGAGAGATGCGGTGTCCGACAGCCCCGGGTGAGGGAAGGGGAGCTGGGGTGTCCGACGGCCCCAAGGGAGGGGAAGGGGAGCCAGGGTGTCTGACAGCCCCAGGGGAGGTGGGGGCCAGCTGGGATCACAGCTGCAGCCAAATCGGGTGGCCAAACGGCTGCACTCCATGCTCAGGTTGAACAACCAGCACGGTCCTGGGGCAACTCACCCAAGCAACGGGCGCTGCTGCCGCAGCCCCTTCTGAGAGCGCTTCTCCCAAACTCAAGCTGCTCTCTATGATTCTATGGTTCTATCTTTGGGACGAGCTGCTTTATTTTCTTTGTTCTCTGGTCAGTGGGTTTCCCGTTTGCTGCAGTTTCGATGAGGTATGTCATACACGCGTTCACCTGCTCTAATTCCTAAGTAAACGCCCGCTTTTCTCTCCCTGCTAAGACAGGGATCGGGGTCGCTTGGCATCAGCCTCACCACCAGCCAGCTGCCGGGGAGCAGAGCAATCCCTGCCTGCCTCTCCCCCTGCTCTGGGTCCAACACGGCCACCCATGTCCCCCTCTATACCTTGGACTCCGAATCAGATGTTTTGCTATTTCTCTCGTCCAGGCTGGACTCGCTGCCGCCCTGCGTGCCCCCGTTGCAGTCGGACCACGTCCCTCCCAGGCTGCGATCGGGGGAGCCCACGGTGCTGATGAAGCCCCCAGGAAGGCGGGCCAGCTCCCCACCACTGTCCTGCAGCCGCCGGTCACCTTTCCGAGGACAGCAGAGCAGCCTCTTGAAGGCCTTACGAAAGTCGGGGCTGCGGCAGTAGATGATGGGGTTGAAAGCAGAGTTGGCGTAGCCCAGCCAGTTGAAGAAAACAAAGAGCCAGTCCGGCACCAGGTCCCTGTTGAAGACGTTGACAATGTTCACCAGGAAGAAAGGGAGCCAGCAGAGGGTGAACACCCCCATGATGATGCCCAAAGTCTTGAGGGCTTTCTGCTCCTTCATGGCCATGATCCGAGAGGACTTCCGCTTGCTGGCTCGGCCGTTGCCCAGCATGGGCTGGTGGTGAGGGGGCGGCTGTGGCTGCTCGTGGCTGCCGTAGAACCGGCCCTCGCACCTATCGATCTTCCTAATCTGCTCCTTGGCCTCCCTGTACACTCGGAGGTACACAAAGATCATGATGAGGAGCGGGATATAGAAAGAAATGATGGACGAGGCGATGGCGTAAGCCCTGTTGGTGACAAAGTCGCAGCATCCTGGATCTTGGTAGCACTCCAGCGCCTGGGGATCCTCATCCCGCCACCAGTGCATCATGATGGGCAAGAAGGAGACCAGGGCGGAGATGGCCCAGACGGTGCAGATGATGCCCTTGGCGCGCCCCTTGGTCATGAGGCTCTGGTAGCGGAAAGGCGAGGTGATGGCCAGGTAGCGGTCGATGGCGATGACGCACAAGGTCTCGATGCTGGCCGTCACGCAGAGCACGTCCAGCGAGGTCCAGCACTCGCAGAGGAAGGAGCCCCAGAGCCAGGTGCCCCGCACCACCAGCGTGGCGCCGAAGGGCACCACCAGCAGCCCCATGACCAGGTCTGCGCAGGCCAGCGAGGTGATGAAGAGGTTGGTGAGGGTCTGCAGGCGCTGCGTGCGCCCGATGGCCGCGATCACCAGCACGTTGCCGGCCACGATCAGCAGCACCACGAGGGCCATCAGCAGGCTCATGCCCACCGCCCACTGCTGCGACAGCAGCTCGCCAGACACCTGCCGGCTGCCGGGCGGCCCCGCCGTGGCCCCGGAGCGGTTCTGGGGGCCGCAGTCGGGCGGCAGCAGCCACCCCTCGCCCATGGCTGCGCGGGGCCGTTGCCACCGCCGCCGCCGCCGCCGCCGCCGCCCCGCGCTGCCGCCGCCGCATGGCCCCGCGCCGCCGCCTCGCCCCGCCCCTCGGCGCCCGCAGCCATTCGGAACGGCGGAGACTCCCCGTGGCCCCGCCCCACCCCCCTCGCAGCCAATCGACATCGCGGGGGCGCGGCATGGCCCC
Organism: Tapera naevia; assembly: GCA_033556795.1. NCBI lineage: Eukaryota > Metazoa > Chordata > Aves > Cuculiformes > Neomorphidae > Tapera > Tapera naevia. Next base: position 1,879,041 of record JAUMJJ010000156.1, read on the forward strand.
GCCCCGCGCCGCCGCCCCGCCTCTCTCCGCCCGCAGCCAATCGGAATTGCGGAAACGCGACGCCCCGCCCTCCCGCAGCCAATCGGCACAGCGCGGCCACCGCGCCCGGCGCTGAGCGGGTGCTCGGTGCTTTGCTCGCCCCGCTCCGGAGTCGCCCGTACGCCTTCCCGCACCTCTACCCGCACCTACGCCCGTACCCTCTGTGACCCTCCCGTACTCCTCCCGTGCCCTGGCTGGACCCCTGCCTCTACCCGTCCCGTAGCCAGATCCTCCCGTACCCCTCTGCATCCCTGCCCGTATCCCTGCCCATAACCGTCTCGTACCGTCCCATTATTCTTGCCCGTATCCCTCTTGTACCCCTCCCATACCCCGCCTGTGCCCCTGCTTGTACCCCTTCTGTATTCGCTACAGTATCTCTGCCGTATCTCTCCCGTACCCTTTCCATATCTCTCCCATACTCCTGAGTGTACCCCTCCCATACGCCTGCCCATATCCCTTCAGTACCCCGGCCCGTATCCCTGCCCGCATCCCTCCCATACCCCTGGCCATACCCTTCTTGTACCCCTCCCATATTCCTGCCTGTATCCCTCTGGTACCCTTCCTGTACCCCTGCCGTATCCCTGCCTGTATCCCTCTGGTACCCTTCCTGTACCCCTGCCCGTATCTCTGTCCTTATCCTTCCCTGCCTGTACACCTGTCCCCGAGGCGGGTGGGCTCCGGATCCCCGGGAAGATGGCACAAGTGCTGAGGAGCACACCTCATGCTGGAGATGCCTCGCGTACCTCCGTTGCCCTGCATTGCCAAGCACACGGGTGCAAACTGCTGGAGCAGGTGCTCCCACTGTTTGACTTCTGGAAAGTATAAAGTACCAAATACCAGCACTGTCCACATCATTTTGTGTTGAAAAGCAACACACACCCTCGCACGGGATGTCCGCACCGGGGTGAAGCCCCGCTCTCACAGCCCCACGCCTCCAGTGACTTCTGCCCCAGCCCCGGGGGACCCCCAGAGCCTCACAGGCTGAGACCTTGTGTAAAACCTTCTGGCTTAAGAGATGGTGTCACCAGGTTTGTGCAGGGTCTGCACTATAGCTACTCACCATCGTGACTCCTGTTTTGTTCCTCTCCCCAAGCCCTACCAGACCAAGCCAGAGCAGAGCCAGGAGGTGGAAGTCCCATCTCCCGTATCTGGTTTTCCTCTGTCGCATCAGGCAGGTCTCTGTGGACTGCCAGCAAAAGCCTGTGGCTTTTACCTATTGTGGTCAAACTACAATAAAACTAGGGACTACTGTATTAGTTCTGTTATTTGTTAATGAACAATAAAGCCCATGATGCATCCTGGGGCTGTAATGCCCAGATAACAGATTCCAAGCAAATCCTTGCCAGCCTCCCTTCAACTTCCATGAAACCTGCTGCTAGGAACATATTGGGCTGGATTTTCATTTACTTGCTCAGCCTTCTATTTGACTCAGAAGCTGGGCGATTACTCTTGGGTGCATTTAACAGTTTTACTCCTCTTTTAAATCTCTTAAACTAATGTGAACCAGCTGTTGGGCAAATGAGAGCTGGGTCCCCTCTCTCCTTTTTTTTTAACCATCAGTACATCATTCAGCAGCACCAAACATTCCCCGTGGCACTCTGGGAGTTACAGGAAGGCACAGTTATTTTATTTTTCCCCTATATATATTTATTTTGCTAAGACTGCTCCGCTATTCCAGCTGGATCATAAAAATCCCTTCCAGGTCTAGATTGATTTACAAGGGCGCAACCCAGGAGCGATTTATTTATTTATTTACATGCTGTTTTTTTAACCCTGACTAAAAGCCACACACCAGCACAGACCTGCTGCTTGGCAAACCATTCCTTCACGTTCCCATGGACTTTGCTTTGCTACTCGTCATCTGCTGGACCTCTTTGGTGGGAAGGATAGGAGGCATAGCATCTTTAAGAGCAGAGGGAGACTTTATGCTGAATGCAAAAGCAAAAGCATTGTGTCTGGGCATAATTGTCCAGGACTGGTATCTGTCACAAGGATTTGAAAAAATAATAATTTGAAACCATGTTAGGACAGTGGAGAATTGGGATTTTTTTGTTTTCTACATATAGCTGGAACACTTAAAGTAGTTGGAGCCCTGTGGTGTATCACCCCACCAAAGCCTCCACAGCTGAGACGGTTGGATGGATGTTGTGAGCATGAATTTTAGCACAAAATCAGCCAGATAACATCTGACAAATACTTAAATACTTTTTTTCCAAGATGAAAGCAGTGTTGGGAGTACCATGTAGCTGTTTTGCTTGCTATTCCTGGAGCATCATCCATCTGTCATCTGTTCAGATCCACTATTGCTATAGTATCCTTATACAGCTAATAAATACCATAACCTAATCAAATGTGGTCTCTTTACCTATAAAGATCTCCAGTTGGAGTTCCTCATCCCATTGCAAGCTTAAAGGTTGAAGATATAAAGGAAATTATTAGCAAGCTTATAATAAACCAGAAGATGCATAATCATGCATTGATTCCCAGTATCTTTGTTGATTCAACAAGCATCAGTCTGGAATGCCAGATCAGAGCTGGAGCCAGAATGTCTTTGGGAAACAATGCATTTCCAAAGGGAAAAATAAGCAAATTTAAGATTTCTGTACGGGACATCCCTCTGGCCCTTGCAGCACAGAGCAGCCAAATAATCACTGTAGGCTTAACCCCTTCCAGAGTGTCACAGTTTTCGAATCTCCTTTAACTAAAAATTTCCTTGTTTCTTTGAATCTCAGACAGCTCCGTAGTGTGATTTTGATGTAGCTCTTTGTGTATTATTTAAGGCTGTCAGGTCAAGAGAAGAACTTCTAGAACAGAAATTGATTGTTTCTACTTGCTCTCCTGATCACTATTTTTAATGAGCAACTTACTTATTTTTTCCCTTGGAATTAATTAAAAAAAAAACCCAATCTCTCAATATTTATTAGGAGAGGTCACTCTTACATTGCACAGAGGACAATGGATAGATCTGATGAAAATCAAAATGTGCTGCATTTGTGGAATCTTGTTGGCACGAGCTGAGAAGCTTCAACATTTCAGGAACTGAAGTGGGTTATCTAGGTATATTTTTAAACCCAGTTCTCCGAGATGCTTTGCACAGCTTCCTGCTTGTCCTCTTGCCTCTCTCCATGTGAAACAGATTGCAGGTTGAGGGCCTTATTGTGCGGGTATGCATCCACATGGATGATGCTGCCCTGGGAATTGATAGCAGCACCAGCATTGGGGCAAGAGATTGGAATGGGGCTGAGCACTGCGAATAACCCTTTCCTTCATTGTTACAGTGGCTGGGGCAAGACTGGATTTGCTGTTGCAAGCTCTGTGTCCCGGGGATAGGCAGGTGACTTGCTGCTGGAACCAATCCCTGGATCTCCAGGGATGCTCTGAGGTCTGTGTACCACATCTTGGCACTCTTGCATGGCCTGCAAGGTTGGTTGCAGTGGGAGGATGTTGGCAGAAGAGGTGATGAACCTTCAGAGAACGGACTAGGAGATGAAGAGAGTGGTAAGGCAGTTTTAGCTTGTTAAAGACATAATTTTTTAATGTAGTTGAGGGTAGAGAAAATTGTCAGGGAGGAGTGAGGAATAATTGAATAATTGAGGTGAATACAAGGAGATTTAATGAATAGTAATGTGATGAAAGGGAAGATTTGATATGAGTATCTGAAAGAGCTTTTAGAATGCCAAACCCATTAGGTTGCCAAGAGTAGCAAAGGATGTTTCATCACTCTGGCCTTTATAGTTAGGTTTGACAAAACTCTAATTCTCCACTTTGAATCAGATTTCATCATGTCTAAGTTTAGCTTTAACGTGGTTTCTTACCATATCTCAGCAACCTGGGTCTTACAAGTAACCTTCTGTTTTCCCCATGCAAAAAAATGAACTCTGTTGTCTTTGTTACTGGGTAACCAGCTAGATTTAAGGAAGATTTACTGGAGAAATAAAGTGGAGGAGCAGTTTCTCTGAGGCTGTCAGGCTGGCATGGGCAGAGTAGAAGTTTGCTGTGGGTCAGCACTCGGGATGAGCAGTTGCCTGTCAGGAGCAAGGGGTGACCACGCTGCTGCTTATGACCTGGAAGGATCTTGTCTTCCTTTTGCTGCCTTGGTCCAGTCATACTCTTGTTGCATCACATTCAGGCCCCACCATTATTAACATAACATGCTCTTAAAATATTAACTATTTGTTCTCTTAAGTCTTTAGTTGAAGCCCACTGAAATGCCTAGAAGGCCTCCCATTGACCTCAGTGAGCTTCATGTTATTGTCATTCTCTCTTTGGAGAAAAAGATTTGTGTAAAAGTAAATTAAAAATGCATTTGTTGTCCCTTTTTCTTCCTGCTGCCCTCCTAAATCCCTTTGAAAACATAGCAGACATCTGAGAAACCGTTTTGTGTTGGTCACCTGGACAGTTTGCCTAAAACCTGAACTGAAGGAAAGCAGATAAGAAAAAACTCTTCAAGTGAAGCGATCAGGCTTCACCCTCTCTGTTGTCCCAGGAAGAATCTGCCACTGGTCTCTACTCACACTGGACATTTGTTATTAGAGAAATAGAGACACAATGGAACATTGCCACAAGATCCACGTCTCTTGTTTTCAAAATAAACATCTCGGCTTTGAGTTGACGTTTATTTTCCATAAATGCCTCAGATTCAATTTGGCATTTCAGCAACAGCAGGAGGCTGTTATCCTGTGACAACATGCAATTCCATTGACATTATCTCTTGATTACATGTGACAGTGCCCCAAATACAGTACGTAGCAGCTTTTAGTTAAACAATGCCTCAAAAATATGAACCAAATGTATTAAATAACCCAAGTGGCCATACTTTCCATCCTTACACCGTGCATGTGACACCATAATTACATAAGGTTCGCTATTTCATGGTGTGTGCTATGTCAATAAGCACACTCTGAGTTTGAGTGTCCCTTTCAGAAGGTGGGCTTGTCCTTGTAAATGCAGAAGAAGTTTGTACTGGGAATAAAACTTCTGGCACATGACAAGTATATTTATTTACCGTATGCAAGCCTAATTCAAAAGGAGTTTCACCAATGTAAACTGAAGAGTTGGCTCTTTGTCTAAGTGATAGGTTTCAATGTTCTCTCCCCTAGACTCCCTCTGTACCTCTTAGAGGAGGTCTACAGTTCAACTTTTAAGTGTCTCACTCGGAAGAAACTCTTATTTAATCTTTCTCACCGGCACTTTGTCATCTGTGTGATCTAAACGTGCTATTGCTGTTATGACTGAGTCATTGACTGATGTCCCAGTTCATAGAGTGCTTTTACTATTGTCTTACCATTCACCCTGCAGGAATGAATTCTCTTTGGGCAAAAGCAACATTCAGACTTTGCTAAGATGTGGTGTTTCTGGAGGCAAGAGTGTTCTTTTTGCTATTAATGCAATTATTGCAAAACAAATACCCATAATTATTTGAGAAGCATTTTATTTACAATATGAACTAATAGCAATCTGGAACAATAATAACGTACTCGTTAATCCAGTTTATAAGTAAGAGATGCCCTTAGTTGCTCAATTTGATCTAACTGTCTGCACCTCCCTATAGTTTCTTGACATCCAGCTTCCCTCCATAGAGACATTGGCATTGTGAGAAAAGCCTGACCAAGACTGCCTCTTTTTTCAAGCATCAGTGATTCCTTTGAGAGGGTTGGTGAAACATTTTACATCAATCAGGCCAGAAAACACAGCAGTGGCCAGAGCCTTTGTTTATACAGGGAGGTTGTGGTCTGAGATCAGAGCAGAGGAGTGATGACTGGGAGTCCTCTGAGATTTTACCCAATTCCTGCCTCAATGCATACTGGCTGCAGAAATTTGCTTTCTTTCTCCATCCCAGAGCTTACCCATGGGGCGTGGGATGGGAAATATCATCTCACGTTTTAATTGGAACAAAAAGCTAATCCTTTACAAGCACCTCCTGAGGTTTGGACGTGAAGTGCAGTGAAAAGGCACGGTGACAGTGTTTTGGTGTCAAGCAACATGCTGGTTAGTCAAGTGTGTAAGTGAAGACACTGTTTCTTTCCCCGTCACATCCCAGAGCACTAAAGAGCATAAGCTAGTGGATGGAATGTACAAAAAGACGAATACAGACAGGCTGGGGAGGAACCAGGACTTTCAGTCACAGGTTAAAAAGGACATCAAACCACTGGAGAGTGTCTAGATGAAGCCACAAGGCTGGTGAAGGGTCTGGAGGGGCAGTCATATGAGGAGCAGCTGAAGTCCCTTGGTCTCTTCAGCCTGGAGAAGACAAGACTGAGAGGGGATCTCAGAGCTGTTTGCTGCCTTCTCACAAGGGAGGGAGGGGAAACAGGGGTTGAGCTCTTCTCTTTGGCAGCCTATGATAGGAGCCAAGGGAATGGCAGGAAGATGTGCCAGGGGAGGGTTAAATTGGACATTAGGAAGAGGTTCTTCCCCCATCGAGTGGTCGAGCACTGGAACAGCTTCCCAGGGAAGCAGTCACAGCACCCAGTCTGCAGCATTCCAGAAGCATTTGGACAATGTCCTCAGTCACACAGGCTGAGTGTTGGGAGTGTCCTGTGTAGGGATGGGAGTTGGACTCGAGGATCCTCTCGGATCCCTTCCAACTCGAGTAATTCTATGATTCTGTGAGTCAGATGTTCAGGAGGTCTGTGTATATATATTCTAGATGGAAAACCACTAAGCTGAGCAACGTGGCTGAGGTCCAGCTCTGGCTGGTTGTGATGATGGGTGAATGAAATGAGTGGAGGTTCATTTTAATGTCTTAACACCAAAGAAAAGACAGAGGTGAGGTTCTCATCCAGCCCAGAAGAGATTAGGGGAAGACTGGAGGGTACTTAGCCCCTTGCAGTATTAGGCCATCAGTGAACACTCCCCTTGAAAATTACAAGGCCTTCTTGTCAGCCTCCTCAAGCTGTAATTAGTTTAAATTATTTTATGAAAGAGGAAGGATGCAGCTTTACTGTTAGTGACCTCCTTATCATGATGCTTCCTCACGGGGATGTCCCAAGGACAGCAAGGTATATTTCTCTTGAAATGACATTGCCTTTGTCCATAGATCACTGTTTTCCTGCCTTAACCATTCTACCTAATTTAGTGCTTAGAAAACTTACAGGCTCTAAAAAATATCTTTTTGATTAAAAAAGATGGAAATTGAGGGGTAGTCAGTCAGAGTGGGTAAATCACCACAGCTGTGGTGCCTTTGCTGGAGCTTTACTGGAGGCATTTAACACAGCTCTGCCTGTCCTATGCTTCTTTAGTTTTGTTCAGGACCTGATGAGACAAAGTAATTCTTGAGTTCTATCTCAATTTTCATTGTAAGAATCTAATTTTAAATTCAGCTTAACTCAAGCTCCCTTTCCCTCCTCCTCTTCAATCAGCAAGATATTTAATAATATACAAATACCTCACTGTGGCTTCAAGCTAAATTAATTTCTGTCCAAGTGACATAAATGACACTTGCAAGAAATTCTTGGGATACCTGCTGCTTATATATAATGCCTTTGGATAAAGATTATCCTCTTCTACAAAAAGTTTTCTCTGTTAGCTATTACAGTTAATGCATGCAACTCCCTCATATCTGAGTAGCAAAAACTTACAACTGCCTATAAATTTGTAATGCATTAGTAACAATGCCTTAATTGCATCTAATAAGCACTTTCTCTCTCCTTACTGGGCTTTTGTGAAGCTGGATAGCTGTGACTACCATCCTCATCTGAAAAGTCTTTTGTAGACAGAATAATATTACTGTTTTAAGTAACAGAACTGTTATTGAGACACCTCTGTGTTCAAGCTGTTCTTGACAGTAACCACAGGCTACTCACCACAGCCTCGAAATCTGAAACTGCTAAGCTTGTAGTCAGCTTCGCTATTCTCACTCAGCAAACACCTTGTTCCTTATGATTTATTTATCCCTTTATTCTGCAGACTATCCAGGAATGAGATTAGGTGAGTTTTTTACATATTAATTATTCATAATGATTCAAGGAGTTTGTTTATCCAAACATATTCCAGGCCACAGGAACTCTTTGCCTTCCTAATTGCTTTGTGTATTTGCTGTTCGTCATGTGCTGTCTATAGACCTCATGGATCATTGCAAAGCCTTATCATGTGGCATTGCTTTTGTTCTCAAACCCAGCAAAGGCATTTCTGGAAGGCACAGGGAGGCTTCTGACATGAACATTAGGGCATCTTATACGTTGCCCACGTCTCTGCAGCTCTCATTCGACAGGTCCCGAAATTGCAGATTTGCTCTCAGATATTTTTGGAGATTGGGTTGACCACCTGGAATTGTTCTCAACTTATTAGTTTGGTTGCTACTAGCAGTTGTACAACAGTGGAGACTGGTTGGTTGAGTGAGATAGGAAGATGTCTGAATCTGGCACTTGGTAACGCAGGTTCCTTCCTACAGACCTAAACCAGGCTGCTTAGGTCAAACTGAGGAGGGGAATCAAAGAGGCAGACAGGTTTAATGACTTTCCCAGTGGCAGCCAGAACTATTGCAAGGTCAGACTGCAACTCACAACTTCAGCATCTCCATCTGTGCTCAGTCTGTAGAATACTGCCTACTGATTCCACCAAACTTGCCTTTTTCTCTTTATGCTCATTTCCTGCTCTTATTGCTCTTGGCATTTGTCACTGTACCATGAAAAGACATTCTTGTGGGAGTAAGACCAGGAGGGTAGGGCCCTTGTTTCTCTTCCAGTGAAAAGGTCTGATAATCCTGACGTGCTGTAAGGTCTCTGGGGAGTGGTGGCCGCTGTTACGCAAGCATCACAAACAGGAGTTATATGCAAGGCATTAAATAATCCCTCCACTCTAGTGAAAATAGAGTAGCAAATCAATGCCTGGCATTAGTCTGCTGGCAAAGGCTGTGTTCAGATTTGGGTGCCAACTTTTAGAAATATGTGAGCCGAGTGGCATGATCCCAAAAGCAAGCAATGAGAACAACCAGAGGCCTTTACACTGTGGCTGGAGAGGAAAGACTGAAAGAACTGTGTTTGTTTACTCTGGAGGCATCAGTAAGGGGACACAATGAGAGTGAAAAGTGTTTCTGCAAAGTGGAGAGGAATAAACTGTTCTCTACTGAGTACAGGACAAGAAAAAATGGACATACATTACAACAAGAGACATTTAAGCTGCAGGGAAGACATCTGGATCCCAGTCTGAGTTGCCTGGAAAGGGAGTAACTGTGCAATAAAATGAGATCTCCTGCTTAGGAGCATCACTGAACTTCTTGTAATAAAGAGAGATGGTGATTCCGGCTGCACTTCAGCTCTCTTTGAAGAAGATTTTGTCTCTATATTGACCAGTGAGGGAGCCCAGTTTCCTAAGTCAGACCATTCATTTCAGTACCTAAAGTTAACTAGGATGGATCTGAACCTCAGTGACTTGACTTTACCCTATGACTCATCATCAAACCCTATGAGTCCTATCTCAAGGTCTTCGGCTTCTATCGTCACCCTTGCTTTTCAGTTTCCTTGCTGTGTTCAGTAGAGAACCCTTGCTTTACAGAAGTTTGAACAAGATTTGTTTACTGCACCAAACTGTTTAATGAATTGCCCTTGGAATACATAAATGTGATTCTGAAGCCTCTATCAGATTAACCATTTATCTTCTAAAGTAATTGATAATGAATAACACGTTACCTACAGGGTCGTATTTCATTGTAGATGCCAAAAAGCCAGATAAAGGGAAAACACATTTTACTCTCAGTTTTCATAGTCTTGTAAAGATTCTTTAAGAATATGATCAAGTAGAGTAAAAAGCTAGAAAAAAAATTTCATGGCAACATCCTAATAATCCAACTCAGAACACGAAGCATTAAAAAAGTCTGTCTCTAACCCCATTGCTGTGGACTGCCAGCACTGGGGAATTGTCTTAGATTAATTAACACCAAACACTGTTTTGTAGTAGTGCAAAGATCCCCTCCCCAGGAGAATTACGCTAGCCTAAAGCTCTTGAGGTTGTACATTTAGAAAAATTGATATCCATCTTAAATGTTTTCTGGTTTTTGGGGGAGGGAGAAGGTTCTGGCCTTTGGGTTGTGTTTGCTTTGTTTGTCACCTTGTATGCCTGTAAGAAAGTAAAAGATGAAGGTCTCCAATGAACTTTCTGGAGCTGAAACTGGAAAGAGCATAGACTTCAGATTTAAGAAATATTAGTGGAAGCAGGAGTTGGATAGAATGAAGAGAACTTACTAGTGCCTCCCTTGGGGTAAGGCAGCTGCAGAGCTCCTTTCACAGCAGATATCAAAGAACCCACACAGCAGGGAGCTATTTGAAATGAAGCTTCCCACACTTTTAATTTTCACAGGAGTAATTGCTTAAAAGATATATGGTTGGTGTTATGGCACATAGAGGCTCTGCTGTCACCTACTTGTCTCCCCAGCCCCAAGTACTTTGAGCCCTTAAAAATACAAGTTAAAACATCTGGGAATTACACTTCTTTGTGCTGTATTTGTTCCCTATGGCTGATTTTTATTTGATATTCACTGCAGTTATTTTTTAAAAATCAGAATTGACTTTTTTTTTGTGATTGCCAGCTCAGCCAGGTCTACTGGATACCTTATAATCAAACTGTACTTTCCTTCCAGCTCCTTAAACAGCGAAGCTCCTGGACTTGGCCAGGCCATGGCTACTTCTCTTACACTGCCATAAAGGCATGAACTGTATCAGAGCACAGCTTGCCCCTGCAGCTGCTTTGGCTCCAGAGGGGTGTTTGTGTCAGTAAACTAATCACACATGACTTGGACAAGAGGCAGGCAGGAGCAGATAAGGGGCTGTTTTTGTGAAGTCCATTCTTTGTCCATGACCATGTTTTGGTGAATGAAATCATCGCAGTGCAGACAGCAGTGTGGTTGAACAGGAAAGGAGCCTGTTGCCCCTTAGTTACAATCCCCACTTGGTTATGTACTCCCAGCCTTGGACAAGTCATTTAACTCTTGTGTGACTTCTTCTCCAAACAGTAAAATTATGTGTAAGCCCAGTGCCCTGCTGTCTGGAGGTGCTAAACTTTAGTACCTTTAGAAAAAGCATATATACTAACCAGACAAATGGGAAACATGCTTTAGTCTCCACTTGGGAAAGAGAAGTAAAAACCTTCCCAGTTATTTCCTTATACATGTGACAGAATAAGAAGAAATAGCAATTTTTTTAGTGTGTAAGGTTTGTGTGAGTGTTAATAACTGGGAAAATGTTAGTAGACTTAAGCTACTTATGTCACAGTATGGTTCCATTATAAAAAATATGTGCTATCTCTCTTCCCTAGGGGCAATGCAAACAATTCAGTAGCTTCCTACATGAGAACTTCCCACATTCATCATTTTGGTGAGTGTAACAGTCTGTCTGTGGGTGCTGCCCTCAGCACATCAACCTGGCTTTCTCCCTTTGCAATTTGGCCCGACCCTGCTATGAAACAAGGGAGTCTCCTCTTGTTTCCCTGGGTAAACACCATAAACCTTTGTAGCTTGATATCCCTCGTACAAAACAATCATTTATTCTTTTTACAGGGGGCTCACAGTGACCACCAGCCTGGCATGTGTCTGATTTTGAAGCATCGTGAGAAGAAAGGTGGCCAGGGAGGAAAATTCCTCCAGCCACACTGGACATCCAAGTCCTTGATATCCAGCAGAGTCAGCAGAATGGGATTTATCTTGATGGCAACTGGGAAACAAAAGGGAACTTCAACGAGAGGTCAAAATACTTGGAGGGCTTTTGTAGCCAAATTGAGAGGTAAGACCCCAATGCTCACTTGCATTTTCCAAAGGGAAGTGAGATATGTTCTCAACGGGGAAACTCTCTTTTCATCAGAGATGAAAGCTTACCTCCATATGAGATCAGAAGAGCTGGGAATCCCTCTCCAATGCCTGGATGCCAGCAGGAGCCATTCTCAACAACCACAGCAGGTGAGACAGGTGCCCTGCTGGGCCTGAAAGCAGTTGTGCCTTCAAAACAGGACCTAGTTCTGAAAATATGATTGACTGCATGTGTTCTTAATTTCACAGAAAGACTGCAGAACAGAAAAGGGGCTCAGGTGAGCTGTGCGTGGAAAGAAGATAAACACTATGTGACAGATATCAGCACTGGTGTAGTGCTGAAGAAGTCTGCAGTGAACATGGTTGGAGAACTTGTGTGAAAGGGAATGGGGTTGACAACATAACAGGAGATGTCCTGAAGAATGGCTTAGAATAAGACATCTGAGCCTGTCTGGGCCAGCCAAAGAAGAAGGAGGAATATCAAGTAAAACTTCCTGCTAGTCTGATATAGTGGGCTATGGAGTAGTCTTAGAGGAGCAGCAGAGATCCCCAGCATTACAAACAGAACAAAAATGTGATCAGTTATACTCAAGCAGAAAGGTGTGGACTATTCCTGCTTTTGGAATTCAAAATAGCAAGGGCTTTGAGAGAGAGAACACTGAGATTAGATGAGACTAATGAGAGATTTATTTGTGAAAACAGAAGACCCATAGACAGACTGATCCACACAATCTATTAAATACAGCAAGCTTACATTGTTCCTTATTGTTTGATATGTCTTTCCTACAGCTCTCAAAATTATGACTCCTCATCAATTAAACAATGCTGGATGTAGTTTTAAAATCTTGCTCGAGAGCCACATACAGAAACCCAAGAGAGCTGGCTGGATCAGAGCCAGCGGGGTTTGACTTGAAAACAAAGAAAACCCTCCTATCAGCTGAGAAGTCTATTACTATCAGTTTGTCTTTGTTCAAAAAAAGCATTATCTACTTCCTTAGGACCAAAGGTAAATAGTTCATGAATACAAGAGAAAAAGAAATCCTCCAGCCAGAGAACCGTACGTCTTGAGGCAGCCTGATTTCAGGTCACACCATGGTGTTCCCATTGTCACTGTTCTGATTAAACAGGGAAATAGGTTAAACAAAATGAATAGGCTCAGAATTTTTCATAGTCACTGGCTTCTTGCAGTGATCAGCATCATCAGTCTTCAGGTTGTGACTGTCAGACTTGAACACTGTCCCTTCAATTTCAACTCACCCTGTCTGAAGGGAAGAGCAGGGTGCAAAGAAAGCCTGGATGAGTAGTAGGGTCGTGAGAAATGTGGAGAGTGTTGTGCCAGGAGTTACACTTATGAGCACTTGTGTTGATTTCTCCTCTCTTCTCTCCATTTCCCACCTCTTTTACAGTCTTAAGGCATAAGACTGTAGTATATGTTTGATCCAAAGATTTTTCTCATGCATTTCCTGGTTGGATGGGTTGAGTGTGGCATTGCAACCATGCAGAAGAGTCCAACTGCAGGTGTTAGGTCAGGCTGGAACAGCTTCCCCTGTGCAGGATGAGTGCATGCAGAGAGAAGGCAGGATGTGTATGTAGGTCCTCATCTTCCGTGCTTGCCCCTCTTGATGTCTCTGTCTACCCATAGCCTGCTGGAGTAGGACATGGAGCTGGAATCTTGACCAGGTGGGTACTGCTAGCTCTCTGCACAGCTACCCATGACCTGTGCTGATCAGCACAGGTTCTAGAGAGTCTTGTGTGTCAGGTACTCTCTTAGCATTGGGAGAACACATAACTGCTTGATATTAAATAAAGTGTCACTGCCTGAAAGTGCTGTAGGAGCATGAGGGAGGTGTTAAGTTTTCTGTGGCTGATGGTTTTGCAGACTGATTACGGCCTGTAAGCAGGCAGAAAAGTTAACAGAAAGTCCAGCTACACTTACTATCACAATTCTTTTAAGCCCATTTGTAACCAGCCAGCCTGAGGTTTGCCAAGTGCCACTTTTCCCTCAAGTAATCAGTTTTATAAAGGAACCTGTTCAGATGCTTCTTCCCTACAAACGTAATAATCCAATCTGTGTTCTGGGTGAGGATCTGCATGATGACACTGTAACCCTCATATTTCATTCTACAGACTGGCATTTAGTCTGCAGATTAGGTTTTGATTTTCTGGAGTAGCTCCTACTAATTTAGGAGGAACTTAGATTGATCCATGAGACCTAGGCTGGACTGAGGGAAGAGCCTACACAAACCCTTTTCTGTGCCTCGTGGCTTTGGTCTCATGCCCACTGCAGCACTTGTGTCCATCAATACAGATAGGAAAGTTGGGATCATTTCATCAATAACAGACAATTTGTCTCTACTGTAATTGCATTTCAGACTCTGTGCTGCTTGGCTCCTCAACACACTGAAATCTGTCAAGTGTTTATTGCTGTCCTGGTTACCTTTCTCTTGACACATTAAGCATGTAGAGGAACCCCCATTTATCACCGCACTCATCGTCATGACAACAGGTTTGTGCTCTGCTGCTGGCCATTTTATAGCCTACAAAGCTGAGGAAACCACACTACTCTGCTTCAACTCTATCAATCAAGCCACAGTGCTTCACAGTCTTCTTCTGCCCTGGGTTGGTGCCAACTCCTGTTCACTTCCCCTTCTCTGGGGAGAACACGAGGAAGGGACCTAACAGTTAAAATATGGGGTGATATCAGGATGGACCGAAACAGGAATGAAGAGGAAACAAGAAACAGCATTACAGTGATTAAGACAAACTTCCACTGTCATAATACTGATATATGGGACTGATCCACCCATCCTCTTCTCACTTTGGATGCATAAACATGACGATGTATTTAGGGAATCCATTGTCTCTTAGCTGCAAGATGTTACAGCTTCATGGGAGAAGGGAATTCTGCTTTCTGAGTAACGTTTTTCTTTTCTATCCTCAATATCCCCATCTGCAGCAGAAGAAGCAATTTCAGCCTACTTAAATATGCTACAAGAGGCAGGGATTGTGTTCTGATGGACAGGGATGGATCCGACAATGGGATCACGACCAGCACTATATTCTAGCTGCTGTTCTTCTAAGTACTAAAGCCCTCATCTAAACTATAGAAAAATGCCAGTGATTATGTTAATAAATATGACAATCCCAACAGGTTTTAAATAGCTCTTCACAGCTTCAACAAGCCTTACTCAAAATTTCCCTGCAAATGAGAAATTTAACACCTGGCTGGGAAAATTATTAAAATTGCAAATGTTAATTTGCTTCTAGCTTGGCTTGGGTCACTCCTCTTCTGCAAGAAAATTGCACAGAGAGATTAGATACAAACCACTGAATTATTTGAAGAATATTTCAATTTCAAGGATATTGGAATTGGTGAAAATTTTCATGGAAATAATTATGTTCTTTAGAATACATTGATCAAAGCCTACCTTGATGCTACAGAGTTTTCCAAAGTGGCCTGGTGAATACCTCCAGGGACTTCACTTATGATTACTGCGTGGAAAGTTCCTGCTACACGAGGTTTTTTTCCCTGAGAGAACTATTGCCTCTCCTGGCACTTGCAGTGCAGAAAGCACTTGAGAACATCACCGTTGATTGGAAGTGGAGCTGTCCTTTTGAAAAGCCCTTTTGAAAAGCCTCTGCAGCCTTAAACTTCCTTCCCAACCAGTCATAACCATAGGACTGTTTTCTGCATTACTGACACATATCACAAAGATTTGCATCACCATATGGGCAGTGAAAGGGGTCTGAAAATCCTTTCAACTCTAAGCAAATGAAAGGTACAACTGTTTGGGTAATAAGTTGGATGGAGTGTCATTTCTTTGGCCTGATCAAGTGAGGACGTAAATCAGTCACATCTCTGAGTTTCTTAATCAAACTTGGTACCGCAAGCCGTGGCTGCTGGGTCAGAGGAGGATCCTGGGTGCAATATCCACAACTGCCCTCACTTCAACACTCGTAACTCCAGGTTGCTGTGGCTCATCAGAGTGACAGGATGGAATAATGTAGGCAGACTTCATCTCCTGGTGAGGTTTTGTCTTCCCTATTTTCTGTCATGCTGTATAAATGAACAGAGTTTGGCCCGGCACAACTACCCATGTTGAATTTCCCCAGCACACAGCAAGTTTTACCCTTCCTGGTAGGCAACCTAATTTGTTCCCATTCTCCAGGGACTCAGATATCATCCCAGTGGATCTGTACAGATCTCTCCAGATCTGTCCCTTAGCTGGGTGAGGCCGTTTGGGTGCCAAGACTCTTAGATCCGGTCTCTCAGCAGCTGATGTTACTTTGGCATGAAGAGAAAACAAAGTAAGTTAAGCTTGATTTTAATTAAACATTTCCTGCTTTCACAATGAAAGTGGAAAACATATGTGGGTGTCTCCTCACTAACTATGAAGGACAAAACAATGCTTTGTGGGAATGATGCAGATGTTAAACCCTTTGGCACGTCTTGTCCAGCTCACTTTCCTTTGAAGTCAGGCTGGGTTGATTTACTTAAAATGCTTCCCTACTGTGCATGTTGTAGAGTCCTGTAGATGATGAAGAAAAATGAAGACATCCTTAGCAAGCCTGCTAAAGTACTCTCTTTTTGGAAGAGAAAGGGCTCTTCAGAGAAACAGTCTGCTTTCTCAAATTCATAGCCCTATAATTAATGATGGGTTGTGAAATATCACTTAGATTCAGCCTCAGAAAGGAGTATGATTTCAGTGTGGCTGGAGGGTATTGTTTGTTTCCTATAGCTCTACCTGTACAAGTTATAATGCTTCTATCTGGGCAAAACCATTTGTGACTGCAAGACACCTCTATCGCCCTGCATTCCTGACAACCACCAGTACATGTAACTACATCCAAAGGTGCCTTTCTGGAGGAAGGAGCTGATTTAGAGGGAAATATCACACACAGGGGCAGTCAAACAGCGGTCACAGCCTGATTATCTAGATGGGCTACTGATCTGACTCAATATGACACTTTCTACACTTCCATATATCATGGACGTGGCAAGAGATACTTACATGGCAGCAGTGTGTGTGTTTCCTAGAAGGCATAGAGTTAGTGGTTGCATCTGTTGTTGTTTTAGCTTAAGTCGTGTAACTGAACCCAGGCTCCTTGATCATGGGAAGTGATCAACACTCTGGCACTAGCTTGGAGTGAGTTGGCCTCTTGAGCAGAGGGATTAACTGGGAGAACTGAAGGTCAGTCAGGGGTGTTTTCCTTGGACTGCTGCCTTCGTCTTTATGTTGTGCAGCCCTTTAGGCAATGAATTAAAATGAAGACAGACTGAGGAAGTTCATGGAAAACACACTGTTCTCCTGCACAACCCATGATCCTACACCCCAGTTGGCTCTGAGAACTCAAGCCCAATCTCCAGCACAGCAACCAAAGATACGAATGTGGAAAGCAGGAGAGAAGAGCTCACTGGGGCTCTGTCTTTTCTTCAGTATAGAATGAACTTGTATTTTGTCACTCTCACCCATTCCCCACGGGTGTTAATTCACTTGTTTTTCAAAGCCTCTTGTGATGCAGACTCTTTGTCATCCTCAAGCAATCTACTGCACTGATTCCCTACACTTTCAATTAAAAGATTTTTCCTAACGTCTGAATCTCCCACGTTGCAACTTCAGCTCGGGTGTTCCAAGCCCTGTGAACTCCACCTGTCTTTGCAGCCTGGGCTGGCAGCCTGGGCACCTTCACGTGCTACTTGCCTCTTTGGCAAAGGCACAAAAGCTAGCTCAGCTTCTAATTCACTTTGCCCCCTTTTATGCAGTGATATTTTATTTCTGCCCTACTCTAGTCCCTACAGGATTATCATTCTTCCATTCTACCATTCTTCTATTTGTTTTCCAATTTGCCCAGATATTTTTGTGATGTAACCTTGATTTCCAAGGTACTTGCAGACCCAGTTTAGGGTGAATTTAGTAGGTGTAGTCTTAGTGGAATCAGGAGGTTTGAAATCCTCTACATACGAAAGCTCTGAAACTGGAACTGAATCTGTCGTCCAGATTGCTTCAATCCAGCTCTCTGAGAACTCAAGGGGCATTGACTGAACTTTTTCTTTTAATAGCCTGCATTAGCATCAAGGAATATAGCAGTTGTGGTCTGACACAAAGCTATTGTTAGAGATGTTTGCGCTTTCCTAATAGAATATAAAAGCCCTCAGAAAACAAAGCAGCAACAAAGCTTTATTAGAGCAGGCTGGTGAGGCTTGGGGATGGAAAGGCTAACTAAAGGTGTGTGCCCTTTGTCTTGCCTGTTTGTAGTTTTATTCCAGTATTCATATTATGATCTCGACACAGATAAAACCCCCATTTGTATGTGATCAGGAAGCAATACTTAATACCTCATATTTGGACACTGCTGCAGGGGACAAAAGCATATTTCTTTCTTTGCACACGGACAGATGTTTCTGGATAAGGTAGATTATCTCCAAATATTAAAGAAATAACATCTAAGAAGAATTTCTATCCTAAGCTTGCTCATACTCTTTTTTCTTTTAAATTCATAAAGGCTATTTAATCTTACTTTGACAAGGTTTTGTGAGATAGAGCAACCCTGCATTATCAGACACGAGGAGCTATTGTGCCAGCACAAACCATGACGCTATCCATCCAGCCCATCAATCACATTTCCCAAAACATGCAATGAAAGAAAGCTGTATTGTATCCACCTCCTGACTGTTTTTACTCAAAACAAGCAGAATGAGATGAGAATTTCTTGCGGTTGTGCAAACTGATTCGAAGAAATTCTGACTCCAAACTCGTTGTCGTTAAGATGGATCCATTGCAACTGCAGATGATGATGACATTAGGATGGCATTCATTTCTGTTAAACAAGGCACTGCCCTTTCTCTCTCCCTCTCTGGACTCTGCGTTCACTCTTAGTAAGGCAGGTCCAAGGGCAGGGACAAAGACCTGAATTCTCCTATCAGGTTACCCTAATGTCCTGTGGGTCTCCTTGCCAAGTAGCAAAAGAACCTGACTTGGAATAAAAATTGACAGAGCTCTGTTGGTTTCTGTAGAGTCAGGATAATTTGTGCCAGCAGAAGTTTTCTCAGGACTCTTAAGGGGAAAGAAACTAGAGGATTACAGGGAAAACTGTACTGGTATTCATGGAAAAGGCTAATCTTGTGTGTGAATATGGTCATGCTCTGGCTAAAGTAATTGCTGGCACTGCGAGAGTAGCAGAAGTTAGAGTCTGTCATTGAGAACAATCTGTCCTGGCTCATCTTGTGCTGGTTATCAAGGAGTTGTAAATGGGTGCAGATTATACAGACCCACTTGCATCTGGCAGGGCTGGCTTGTCTGTGATTGAGATGCTCTGGGGACAGTGCTGGAGAGACCAGCCCAGGAAGCCCATTTGCCCTTTCAGAGCAGCTTATCTGCCCTCTCTCGTGCAGTCTTCTGCAGAAGGCAGCAGCAAGCAGAGCAAGGGAGAAGGCAGAAGGCTCACGGTGCCCAAAGACAGACAGACTCTTATCCATGGCTCATCAATTGTTTCAGTGGTGTGGAAGACCTGAGACCATTAGGAGGTCTTGGGAGGGGAAAATGAGAGAAAGGGATCTGTTGCAGTGTTAGAGTCCGTCTGAGGTCAGATAGCCACTGGTGTAACACAAACCCAGGCAGGGATAGCTATAGCTCCAAATAAAGCTGGCAGGGTTAGTGAATGTCCTGAGATACCCCAAATTCCATCAGAAGTCAGAGGCAGAGCCAGGAAGAAAAATTTTTGAATGATTGATAACTTTGTTTATTTTTAAAAATCGTTGAAACCCCTCCAACTTCCCAAACCACAAGTTTCTGGATTTTGATGTAAAGAAAA
Organism: Tapera naevia; assembly: GCA_033556795.1. Taxonomy (NCBI): domain Eukaryota; kingdom Metazoa; phylum Chordata; class Aves; order Cuculiformes; family Neomorphidae; genus Tapera; species Tapera naevia. The sequence continues at coordinate 1,898,629 of JAUMJJ010000156.1, forward strand.
CACATCTTTCCAGATGCAAGTGTGGTAGCATGTTCTAACCTCTATTTTCTTGAATCAAGCGGAATGAAATTTCTAAATGAAGAGCCATTTCCAACTGGAAACCAAATGTTTCGGCTGGCTTTGCCAACATGAAAACTTTCAGCTTTCATCATTTATTGTGGTTTGTTGTTCATGGAGATTTGAGCACAACTGAGACAAATTTATAAAACATCTCTGCTGCTGGCAGGTCTTGCGATGCCCTGCTGAGTCCCACCATGAGGGTCTCCTCCTGCATGTGGCCTGCCAGGACAATTTGCTTTATCTACACTCTCCAGTTTGCATCTGTCTTACCAGTTTTATTACCTGTAGCCTGTTTCATTTGATGTAGTAACAGCAGAAGACGGGAGACCCTCTACAGCATCTTTGTAGACCTGGTGGCTCTAGACTCTCAAAGAGGTTTCAGTTCTCTGTGCATATTCCGTAGGTATGGTCACAATTTGAACCTGGGCTATGCAGCACTGCCATGGTAGCCACCCACCCCAGTTGTTGGATGCTACTGCATAAAATTTTGCACCACTAGACCATGTCAGCCAGGTTGGTGCTGTCGTTGAAGCTGATCGGTTGCCAGTTGGAACTTGCAACTCAAGAAACTCCCCGCTTTGCTTGACTGAATCTTTCCAAGCTCCCCAAAGGCTGGTTTATCTATGGCAGTAATTATTCATTAGCCTAAGCATTGAGAAATCTTCAGCTTTCTGGTTCTGGAAAAGGAGAGATTAAACTCTCAGTAGCCTGTATCTTTATTAGCAAGTTCATACTGACCTGATTTTGTAAAAGCATTCTCATAGATTTGTTAAAGAGAAACTGATTCTTTTTGTCACAGAAATATTTCCAGAGTGCTAACAGAAGCTTATTAAACCGAGTGGTATAAGAGTGGAAAAAAAAATTAACAGCTGTTTGCAGATGCATGTGACTTGACAGATATTAAAATGACATAAAACTATTTCCTTTCTCAGACAAATCTTAAAGTTATTGGCATCTTATTTATTATGTGTTAGCTATTCATAGCTGTTCATAGCATCGTGTAGTGCCCTACAGGGACACAGGACTTCAGCACCATTGGGAGTTACCATGGTGTTTGCAGGGACCTGAATTTTGGTGCTGATTTCCTTTTGCAACACATACACATGCATGTACACACACACACTTTTCTGGTGCCAGTTACTTGCTAGCACTTGCTAAGAATGAGGCTCCCTGGTGTGCCTAAAACAGAATCCCTTTATATTATCAGGGAATTTGGGCTGCTAATTTACACTGTGCTGCCTCAGGAAAGTACTAGTAAGGTATCTGGTGAGGATGGGAATGAAGGAGCTTACACAACTCACAGCAGCTGCAAGAAGGTATAACAAGAGTGTATTAAAGTTTGTATAAAGGTTTCAACAGCTTTGCTCTTGAGCAATGTTCTGTACATGCTCCTGGGTTCCTGGGATTTGTGTCATAAAAGAACATCAGAAAATTATGAAGCAAAATCTCCATTTCTGCATAGAGAACATGAACTCCGGTAAACAGCAAAAATGAGTTAACTTGTATCTCCCAAGTTCAAGCTGTTCTCTGTTCAAGAGGAGGAGAAATACAGATTATGTTTTTCAAGTGCAGAAGGACTTCAAACCAGAGAGATTTAACCTGCTGTGGTGTCCGTTTTTGTTTTCCATCTCTGACCATTTTGGGTAACGAAATGGATAAAAAGAATTCATTGAAGTCTGGGTCTAAGCTCCTGGCTCATATCCCCAGGACTGTTGCCAGCTTCATGAACTTTGCCCCGAGTTCTGTTTGGAGTTTCCACCATTGGTTTGACAAAAAAAGTGAAAGGTATTAATGATCTGCTGATTTAGTGCTTTTCATCTAAGAGGCCAGTGTTATATCATCAAGCTTCCTAAGCAAAGGGCCAGATTCTTGGTTATAACCAAGATGCTTTGCACACAAGTCAGTGTGTCATGAGCAGAAGCTGCATAAAGATAGCTGCCATGTTCCTCTGATTTTGTTCCTGCTTAGCACAGGCTGGTTCACATGTGCTGTCTTTGAACTGCCAGAGCTGCTCCATCTTACATTACCCTTCCATGGCATTAGAAGTCCAGAAGCAATTCAGTCAATGAGCAAGCAGAAGATTACTGGCCATACAGTTCCCATAGCCTCCCATTCAACAGAAATTCTCTTGTTACTCCTACACAGCTGGAAGATCATCCTTTCCCTGAAGTAACCTACACCAGGCTGCAGTGTTGTTACAGGGAAACTGCTTAGCAGTGAGAAACTATGGTTTTGCATATGAAAATCTAATGTTTCTTCACTGGGCTTATTAAAAATGTATATTGATATTTCCATTAAAACTCATAGGGTTTGGCTAAGAAATTGGGCTCATTATTTCTCAGCCTTATGGAAAAGACTGTAGGATTGCTTAACCCAAGGAGAAAGCAATCTTGAGTTCACACCTCCTCTGGAATGTGCTGTGTGTGAGCACTCTCAGAGACTTGTTTTCATGGGTAATTGGTCACTTGCTAGAAAAAAATCTCTGTTAACGTATTACCAAGACAGCAAAATCCAATTCAATCTCTCTTACAAGGAGGACAGTCATGTTAATTTGTTTTTATTGTCCAGTCAAGTAAGGAGTTGGCTTTCTCCTGAACACTGCTCAGATCTATTTGGGAAACTTTTTATCCCCAGACGTATTCCTTGGATAATATTGTTATAATTCTTAATAATGAAGTAGCCTCACAGCTTCTCCTGAGATATGTAACACAGACAAATCCTGTGTCTGCAATTGTAGATAAAGCTAGCACAAGTGGAGTTAAAACCTCCCAACCATCTGGAAGTTGCCACCATAAAACCTTGCCCTGCCTTTTGAGTCCATGAAAACAGGACCAGCAATGGTCAGGGCCCTGCTCAGGCCATTCAAATCAAAGGGACTTGGCACGGCCCTTTTTAGGCAGCAGGGGCTTTGCAACAGCCTGGACTTCCATTCAATTTTTCCTTTCCTTTAGGGTAAAGATGATTCAAAGACATCCTGGTGTGCGAAACACAGCTGAGAGAAGTAATGGGCCTTCTGTGACACACTGTGAGAAGATGTGAGGAAATTGAAATATCAAGAACGGGCAAAAGTTGGTGTGATACAAAGTCCATGCTCCCAGCAAGACTTCCAGTGGCCATGGTGAGCTGTGGGATGGTGACATCTCTGCGTGGCCTGGTGCTGTCTGCTGCTGTAGGATGTGGCCTAAAGGGAGCTCTTGATGACAGATCATTGATTTCCTGTTTTCTTCCCCAGCTTATCTGAATTTCTGGAGTCACTTCTGTGGAGAAAAAGGGGAAAAAAATAGAGCTAGCACTTACTATTGTGTTTTCTTGGCTTTCTTTTTTTTCAACAGATCTGTGATTAAAAAAAAATAAATACATTTCAGCTTAGAACAGCAGATATTGTACCAGAGAGTTTGCAGACAAAAATCCTTACCCGTTTTAGATGCCATTCTATTTAAATGGATTGTTTTCCCTAAAGCAATGCATCCTCTACATTACCTTCAAGCTGTCTCACAGCAGTGAGAGGAGTTGTTTCCCCTGTGCAGCATATGGAGCAGAGGATGCTGAGACTGTGTTAGCCCCAAGTGCCATGTAGCTGCCCATCCATCACTGTGGCTGGTGGCAGAACAAAACTGTACTTTCAGTTTAGGAAATGGAGTGCTCACCAGAAACTAGCAAATATTTAGGAAGGTGAAAAGATAAGGAGTTAAACTGGGAACCGCAATAGGATACAATTGCTGATGGATGTAAAGAGATACAGCAGAGTAGTAGAGAGTGTTGGTGAGGACTTTGGTAGGGTCTCAGTGTGATGTGGTGCTGGGGTACATATAGCTCTGTGCTATGGCAAGGTGGACCACCTGGGTGTGCCTGCCTTCGTACTACAGAGATCTCTGTCTGACAGTGCCTTTGCTTCATCTCCCACCTGTGGTCTTGGTAAGCACTTTGAGAATGGTTTGGAAGGTTCTTCCTATTACAAGTCTTTGTAGAGTCCAGAAAAACAGGACCACAAACCCCTGCTGGAGACTCATTGCTAACATAACTCTTCCACCAGAGTACAGGGTTTCAAGATTCCTTGTCAATGAGTTATATTGCCTACAGTCACATTGTCTTTATTTATACAGTACTTTATGTATGCAGAAAAGTGTGTGGGTTTATTAATGATTATGTGGGCTGTAAAATTTTCACTAGCACCACACATCCAACTCACAAATTCTTCTCTCACAGATGGTTTCTGCGGCTGGAATCTTAAATGGTTTCTTTTTGTTTTTTGCATAACATTAAGCCTTTAATTTATTTCAAGAACAAAAAATTATCCAAATCAATGTTAATGTAGCACCAGCAATTAACAAAGGAGTTAAAAAAGGTTAAAAAGCAGGACTTGGCAGAGAGCTATGATAGATAATCCCTGACTCTTCCAATGTAACTCTAAATCCAAGCACATGTAAAATGCTGTAGATGTTCTTTTGGTCGATGCTTTACATGGAGAGGAAACAAGTACCACACTTTCTGTGAGTATAGTGGTTGAGAATGAGCAGACTCAATCCATACACTTCTTATTACCTGTGCAGTGGTGATCATGTGAGATGTTTTTAGCACACAAAAATTAAGAAAAAGTCTGTCCCAAAGACTTTCCTGCCTTAAGTCAGCTTACAAACAGGAGAATGAACAGTTGACATTCTTAGCAAAGTGTGGCTGGCAGATGAGATATGGGAACCTTTGATATTAAGGATCACAATAGTCGTTATAAAAAAAGCAGTCAAGCCCCTTTCTCCACAAGACCATTTCTCTAATTTTCATGATTGCAGAGCAACTTGAAACCATAATCTATGAAGACAAAATACATACATTTTTTAAAATACTTCTTGAACTTAAGTCAAGCTTTTGACCTGGAGAAAGTGCATTGTGAGCAAGAGTGCATTGAAAGACTGTGAACTGCGCAGAGTCTGGGTCTTATCAACCAGCAGGATCTTTGAAAAGAAGCGAGTGTGTTTCTCCTATCCAGTTCTATTTATAAAAATACCCAGCAGCTGGCAAATAAAATGAAGTCTATGTATCTCACACTGCTCCAGAAGTTGCAAACAGCAGCTAAATGCAAACCTGACAGGCCACGGAGATGCTGTGAGCCAGAAGCTGCATCTGTTTGATTCCACTCCGGGAAATAGATGAGTAGGAAAGCAGAGAGTGAGAAACCTTTTCTAGCCCTTTTTTCTCTGTTCCAAAGAAGTGATGGAGGAAAAGAAATTTCCTAAAGCTTAAGAGAGCAGTTTGAAGGTTGGAGAGTGACAGGACTGATTCCTTACCTGCTAGCTGACAATTTTGAGTCTTTGGAATGGTGCTGCAGTTAGTCCAGGGAGCTAAATTATTTCCACCCTTGCAGCACTGAAACAAAATTAGAACATAATTCAGAAGCCTTAATTAGGATCCCAGCTGGCTGTTGCCAGCACATCTTCTTCGAAATGGTGAAATTCTAAGCAAAGAACAGAAACAGAAAGCAAGGCAGGAAAACCCCGTGAGGTGTCAGGAAGAGGTGTCAGGAAGACACCCCAGTCTTTGCCTCACCTCCTCACACTGCAAAGTTAATATGCAGTTTCACTTTTTGTTAGCTAGTCATTATTTACTACACATAATCTGTAATCGATGGCATAGGTTTTACATTCTGCAATGTTAAAATATCACTTATTTCCTTAATAACTGATTCTACAAAGCTTTACCATGTCATTGCTTGTCATTTTAAATATATACAGGATTCCTGAATGCTCCTTCAAATAGAAATCAGAATGCCTGTGTAAAGCAATGTGCAATTACACCTACGTTGAAAAGTAATATTGCAGTCATGATGTTTAAACTGCAAGTCACAAGCATTGGGTTGGAACCAAAAAATAAGGTCCTTCTCCAGCTTTAGAAGTCATAATATGAGTATGTCAGATTCTCATGTGCCTTGCTGAAGAACAGGGCAAAAATCATACCCTGTGGACAGAATATAACAGAGCTCTTAGTATTGGAGGGAGCTGTTTCCATCACGTTGATTCTTTTTGCAAGCTGGGACCCTTTCTGCTGACTTCTGCATTCAAACAGAAGCCTGGGAGCTTGGTGTGCTGTCCATCTGTAGCTGCCCGGGGGGGTAAAGCCAAGCACGTGGGCACAATGTCCTCGCTGTAACTCAGTTCTGCTGCTGCAGTGGGGCAAAGCTGAAGGTCCAAAACCTGGATTCAAAGTGGTCTGAAAGGCAGAGTAACAATCAGGAGGGACAACTATCTGTTAAGTTGGAGTGTATCTCTCCATGCAGGATTTCAGCCAGGTCTACAGTGAGTCAGGAGGTGTGGTTAGAAGGCTGATTAAAGATGGGAAAACTCTCACAGCTGACATTGTGGTCTTTACTGTGTTGTACAGTCCTCCTGCCAAATCCCTAGATCACTCTTTTCTTCTCACCCTCTTACCACCACTTGGATAAGCTTTTTATTAACTCACCTCAGCTGTAGCTCTAACAGCTGACAACCGCTGTGCCAGCTGCAAAGGTTACCAAGGCCTTTGTAATGCTCACTGTGCAGCAGTGAAGCATCACAGGGGGATGATATGAAGCCACTTCATTCCCTTTTGGTTCAAAGCTGCACCAGAGGAGGTTTGCACTGGGTATTAGGAAGCATTTCTTTACCAAGAGGATGGTCAAACACTGGAACAGGCTTCCTGGGGAGGTGGCCGATGCCCCAGGCCTGTCAATGTTTAAGAAGCATTTGGACAATGCCCTTAACAACATTCTTTAACTTGGTCAGCCCTGAATTGGTGAGGCATTTGAACTAGATTATCACTGTAGGTCCCTTCCAACTGAAATAGTCCTATTCTTGTGCCTGTATATGCCAACTAAAGCAAAAAAACAGCTGTGAATGCATGATTAAACATATGTGAAAAATATTTGTATTCCTCCACATAATATGGTGCGTGTTGGGTAGAGAGATTTGCTCTCAGCTCTAATTACCTGACACTGAAAATATTAATTTTCCATTTTTCTTTCACAACATGGAGAGTTCCTTCCCTTCTCTTTCCTTTAGTTGTAGTTGGCTTCACAGTGTCGTTTAGTTACCATTACTCACACTTAAAAACATATGAATGTACACAGTGCAACCCTTTCAGTCTATACAAGCTTTTGACAGCTTTTCCCCTCAAAACATTTATTACTGGATGATTTGTGTCATGTCAGACAGCTTTTTCTCTCTAAAGGCACAGACCTGAAGCAACTTCAACATAAATTTTCAGACGCATTTCCGACACGTTTAATAGGTGAGAATTCCTCATCACAAGCTGTAATTTGAGCCCAGGGTGTGATACTGAACCTGGGTGTGGACAAACACTACCACCTCAAGCTATACCAATGATGTACAGCCCCAGGATGGTAGAGGCAATATCAGCTTTCATATGGAGGCAGCATCATCTCAGATTATGCCTCTCCGTGGGGCCTTACTGGGGAGGCAGAAAGCAACCTCCTTTCAACTTCTGTACTACTGGAAGATTAACACCACACCAGGTGGGCTGAGTGTTAAGTTTGTGGTTTAAAGCTCCAGTTTAAGAAACCACACATACATTTGTAATGTTTTCTACACAGAAGTCACAAGCCAAATCCTCCTTTTCTCCAGGGTAAACCTTGCACTGTCTGAGGTGCCAGAATTCCAGTTGGTTCAGATTTGTACTACACAAAGTAGGATTTGCTTGATGTTTTTAGTTTGAGATTTGCTTCTTTCTCCTGTTTGGTCCATCTCTGATGATGGTTTAATACAGTAAACTAACGTGAGAAGAATAGTGGCTGCGCAAACTACTCTAAAAACACCAACTTTCCCACTTCCTTCACCTTCCTTAACCATTTCACTATGGTAGTATTAAATAGAGCAAGCTTCCACAGCTAAGGTTTTAAAAGGCTATCGCCTTTAACCAATCAAAAGAAAATGAATTTGTCAAGGGGGCTGACAGACTGGTCAACCCAAGCAGCTGCGTAATCCTGCCAGGGCAAATTCCCAGCTCTGCAGCAGCAGTAGTAATGTTGTACCTGCTGGGCTGATTACATTTTCTGGCACCTCAGAATTAACTAAAGGAGGAAAAGAGAATAGAAATTTATGTTGCCATCTGCCTACTGCAAAGATCAGCAGTACAGCTTAGGCATTAAGCAGTAGAGAAGAATAGAAAATAACCCCAAATTGATATTGTCTGGATTGCTTATTATAATTTATGAAGCTTATTCTGGCCTCCTTAATTGTCTCCATAAAAAAACCTTACATTGACACATAGAAAGTAACACACCTTTATGGGTCTAGGTGCTATTCTTCTAGCACTGCATTTTACTCCAGAATGGGAATGTTATTTAAGCAGGCATTTGAATCATAATGGGATTCTGTGCAGACAGTCTTTCTGAGGGCTGCAGCTGACTTTGAGCCTTCTCTGGACACCTGCTTTGAGCTTGCATGTTATTACACAGTCCTCCTATAATAAACATCTGCACACCTCCTGTAGTTATTATCTGATCCCACTTAGGCAAGGAATAGTTCTCTTTCTGCTTCAGGGAGAATTAAGGTGTAGCGAGGTGAAGTTACCGCTCTGGATGACCCAAGGAATCCAGGTGATGCGAAGGAATGAAGCCCCACAATTCATCATTCCATCCTCTGGTCTGGATATTATTGATTTTTCTGGGACAGCATTTCTTTTCTCAGTGTAGCAATGAAATCCAAAAGCAGTCGATCACAAATCAGCTACATGACTTCTCTTGGATGGGAAAGATAGGATTCTTATCTTTGATGACTCTGCCATGCATCTAGGTTATTGTTTAGATCTTTTAAACATATGTGCCTTGGCTCATGATGCTATTTTCAGCCCCAGGAATTTTCTTACCTGAAATAAAAATTGAAGCTATAGAAAATAAGCCACCAGTAACTAGAAGATAGATGACAGTAATAATTTTATTAATATGAGAACTAGACAGGTTCAACAAGAGTTCTGGTATTTCAGCCCTCAGCAGAATGCATCTTGCCTTTAAGGAAGAATTTTACATGTTGTCTGTAAGAGAGAACTTACAGCAAATTTGTGATTTAATCCTCCCACAGCATTTTATGTAACCAGCTGCACATGGGAAAATTCTCCAAAGGGTAACAAATCTTTTCTTGCGGTACCTGGAAACCTTTAGCTTCTTAGCATTAGAAGCATGGAGAAAAGATCACAGAGCAATTAGGTTAGTGCTGAAAATTCAACAGCTCCTTGATATTTGATGCAATTTTTTACCTGTCACTGGGAAGTTTTGAATGTGGAAAGAAATTGCTCTGGAAGCACTGTAAATGGCACATAACAAGTATTTCAGAGGCTTGTTAAGTTCGTGTAGCACTATATTTCCTGAATGAAGACAATATTTGCAACACTGATGATGATCTATGAGAAGAAACAGAGCCTAAAGAGATCTGAAGATACCAGGCAGAAAGCTCAGAGGAACTGGAAAGGTGGTATCAAAACAACCAGCCTTGGAACAGAAAGTCCCATGCTGAACAACTCTTTTATCTTCTTGATTGGTGCTGGGGACGTCATCATGCCGTGGTTATACTGATGTTGGCAGCAACAGAGAAAGGTTCAACATTCCTCTTCCTTTACTGGGAAGGGACATTATGTGAAAATATGGTAAAAAAATAAGACTGTAGGCAGAAAAGAACAAGCCAAAACCTGAAGTATTCAAAACATTTTCCTACTGAAATTTAAAAGTGTACCATAACTGGAAAAAAGAAGAAAACAACGCTCAACTGATCCAATGAATGACTGAAAGGGGTAAAGATGCCATTAGTTTTCCTTCTATGTTTTAAAAATATAATTTAAAAACTCATCCACATCTTCAAAATTTGTTGATGAAAGAGAACATAGATATAGTTAATACAGCAACCTTGATACTTTTAATCATAAGAGAATAGGCACAAGACTTTGATTCTTGGAGGAAAGTGGATTTCACAGAATCACTGAGTGGTTGAGGTTGGAGGTCCATTCCCCTGGTCAAGCAGGGTCACTTAGAAGAGGTTATCCAGTGGATAACATCCACTTCATATACCTTGTGAATTGCTACAATGAGGATCAAAACTGGTGTAAGAGTTTTGAACCTGTGGTCCATTTATGTACAAACTATGCTGAGATAACCTGATGTTCTAGATCAGCAGAAGGCGCAAGAATGACCATATGAGTGAATGAAGTTCTAGGACATGAAAGAAAACAAATCAGCTTTCAAGGTCATTACCTCTGAATTTTCAGCATGTTTACGTGTTGGAGCATGCTAACCCTCAGATAATTTGTTAATTTGTTCCTAAAAAGCCTACAGTACGTTTTATACTGCGTCAGCCAGCCCAGCATGCTCCATTTACAGCATCAAAGGGACGTGAACTTGAACCTAGGCTGAAACAGAGACCATCCTAGATAGTGCCCCAAGATTAAGCAGTGTTTTGAAATCCAGTTCAACGTAAGCCCTCTGTCCTCTGTGGACTAAGTTATCGCTAGTTCTGCAAACAGAAAATAACATCTTATGTTTCCCAGAGTAAAAGGAACCCCACTGAGAATCCAACCAAAATCAGAACACCCTCACCATTATCATGTTTATTTTAGCTGTATATCTTAAGTTAATGAAGAAATCAGTTTTGCAGTGGGCAAAGGGACAACGTCTATAAAGGTTCAGGAAATCAAGCATTTATGATTTTACTGTAGGCATATATATCTTTCTGAGGCAACAAACATACAGCAGACTGAATATTTTTCCCCACTTCAAGTAAGAGGAAATCTGAAGAGCCTGAAGAGCCATTGTGTTTAAATACCATGAAATGGGTTGGTGCTTTTTGTATCTATCTTTAGTAACGATAAACATTGCACACACAGATTCATAAACCTAAAGAGGGTATTGAAAACCTCTTGTGCTCTTGTAAGAAATGTAGTGATACCTGTTCTCTTAGTGAGGAAAAATGCTGCAACAGTTTAACGTGAAGAAGTAACAGTACCCCAGGAAACTATCTTCTGGTTAACACAGGTATTAAAAGAGAGTTTTAATTCATAAATCCTCTTAGAATTATATATCATTGTTCTTCCTTTTTATTCTAAACTGTGATGATGAGAGTCAAAGTTACTCACATTCTTATTTAATCTGAAGAGCCCAGTTGTCTGAAAATTGTGAGTCAGAGGCCCAAAGAAGACACATCACTGAGCTGTCCACCTCTGACTACTAGCCTGAGCCAGATTATTTGAAGTCCTATGACAACATGTACTATTTTATCTGATTGTGCATTATCTAGGATGCTGCATCTCCCACGAACCTCAAAAAGCAGGTGTCAAAACTGTCTTTGTTCTACTAGGGCCACAAAAATGATCCGAGGGCTGGAGAATGTTTCATAAAAGGACAATCTGAGAGAGGTGGAGTTCTTCAGCCTGAAGAAGAGAAGGCTCCGAGAAGACCTTAGAGCAGCCTCCCAGTACTGAAAGGATCTACAGGAAAGATAGGAACAGACTTTTTAGCAAGATCTCTTCTGATGGGACAAGCGGTAATTGTTTTAAACTAAGGAAGAGGAGGTTTAGACTGGATATAAGAAAGAAATTTTTTATGGTGAGGGTGGTGAAACACTGGAAGGCAGGGAGGGAGTGGAGCCTCCATCCCTGGAAACTTTCAAACTCAGGTTAGATGCGGCTCTGAACAACCTGATCCAGTTAAAGATGTCCCTATTTCTACAGGGGAGTTGGTCTAGATGACTGGTAAATTCCCTTCCAACCCAAAGCTGCCTATGATTCTATGATTCTGAGATTCTACTTGGGTGCAGAGGAGGCATTCCTTGCACGCCCAAGTAGGTTGAAGAAAAATCAGCACCAGTGGGTGTGGTCATTTGTTTTGCACCTGCATGTGTTCACACATGCCAGAAAAGACTTGACACACCTCCCAACTGCATTGCTGTCAAAGTAAAGGAGCCGATCGGAGTAACAGCCTGAAGAAAAATCTTTTTGCTAAATTAAACCACAAACATTATTCAGAATTCTGTCTCCTCCGCCTTTGTCCGTGCACAGAGGTATGACCAACGTGCTGATGACTCATGCTGAGACAAGAATAGCATCAATGAATTACTTGAGTGTTTACGGCAGGACTTGCCAGAAAGGTTCCTCATTCACAGTTTTAGGTAAAACTCCAACTCCAGTTCGTCATATGAAGCTCAGTTGCTCTGAAACCTGAAAAAAATATGACTTTGTTAATCTTGTCTCAGCTGAAAGTTGTTATTTCCCCATCTTACGTTAGCTGAACTTCCACACGAGTCTTATATTATTGCAAGGCTGTCAGAAATCTCTCAGTGGGAGCAGTAAATGGCAGTGAACTGTAAAAGTGAACCATCCATTTCTAATAGCCTACTGAAGGAGGGTGATAACTTGCTGAGTAGATTATCAGGAAACGGTCTTGCATGATGAATCTTTTCAGTCATTCAAAAATACAGAGAGACTGAAACAGGTCTGGAGAAAACAACTTACGTAATGCAGATCTTCCCAGAAGCATCAGACATTTCTTCAATCCTAGCTTTATTACCAGAGCGTTGCTACAGCTCTCCAGAGAGGACTGTGCACACCGTATCTATGAATAGTGCAATTGTGAAACAAGGGGGACCAGTTCAAACCTTGACTGTTGTTTCTTGTACTGGAACAGTAAGTTTTTTTGCAGAGAATTTTCTGGTCAGTTGCAAAGACACTTTTATTCAATTTTAATTTCAAATGTTTTAAATCAAGTAAAGTTTGGTGCTAATAACCTTCTAAAAAGACAATGGGTGGCAAATTACTACATCTGTGAATCTGTATCGTTGTTTCTTAAGAAGGCAGCACCTGGATTGCTCTGAGAAGGGCAACTACACCCACAGATGATAAAGAACTCTTGAATTCCTCTGGAAATCTCCAGGAAAAGAGTAAAATATTCACCTGACATTTACAGTGCTTTTAAAATATGCAATATGCCTTTCTCTTTTTTCTTCTTGTGGGTTATTGGAGAACTATAGAAGCATAGGTTGGTTTGGGTTGGAAGGGACCTTAAAGATCATCCAGTTCCAACCCCCTGCCATGGTTCCAACCATGTGGAGGTTCCAACACCTCCCACTGGAGCAGGTTGCTCAAAGCCCATCCAACCTGGCCTTGAAGATCTCCAGGGATGGGGCATCCTCAGTTTCTCTGGGCAACCCGTGCCAGGGCACACCCCCCCCCCCCAGTAAAATATTTCTTCCTAACGTCTACTTACTCTAAATCTCCCCTCTTTCAACTTAAAACTATACCCCTCATTCTATCCCTGCACTACCTGACAAAAAGCTCCTCCCCATCTTTCTTATAGGCCCCCTTTCAGTACTGGAAGGTTGCTATATTCTGAAAAATAATTCACTTTTAATCAACATTTATGTGTTGGAAAACTCCAAGAATGGCAAAATAGCTGCCCTGGGACTCTGTGTTTACAGATGTCTTCATTCAAGGATCTCTAGTGTTTCCATTGCCCCCCTGATCTGCATTGCTCTACACAAATCTACAGATAAAATCACTCCTCAGGCATAACTGTACTGGCTCATCTACCTCTGCCATGTACAGTTCAGCTCTTCTTTTTCCTTTACCTGTTGTGGTAGGACCACTGCGGAACTGCTGTTCCTCATGACCATCTCAAGTCTCTTCTGAGTTGGTAGCAGAGCCTACTCATCTATGAGTTTGCTGTGGAATTTGTGGTTTCATAACTTAGCAACTCCAAACAGAAACGGGCATGACACTGCTCTTCTGCCTCTGGCAAAGTGAATATCAAGTGCCTGAATATGCTGTGACCGGGCTGACGCAACCAGGTGTTGGGGAAAAAAATAGTCTTCTCTTTGCAGCCTTTCACTTCACTCTTCTGTTTCCCTGTCCTATCCGCTCTTCTATGCTTGTCCAACAGCTGATCAGTTCATTAAGCAAAGTGTTTTATTTCTTCTGCATAAACACCTCAGAAAACAAGTTTTTCGGTGCTGTGCAGCGTAAAAGCATGAAGCAACAGACACCATTCACGACCTTCATACAGTCCTTAGCACCTTCTTGTATTTCTGGGAATTTCTGTCTGAATACTTCTTTTTTAACCAGCTTAACAAAGCTAAAACTCAGCTCTGCATGTGTTTTCCAGTATTCCTAAAAGCAAAATCTCTTTTCTGTCACTTTTCCTCATTTACTCCCCAGTCAATCCAGGATTATTTCTAGACCAATGAGGAACCTCTTGTGTCGATACCATTTGTGTAGCTATTGAACCACCCTTTCACCTTGGAGTTCTTAACATCTGCACCAGGTAGATAACGGAAAAGAAGCGGATCCATGGTGGACTGTGTGGTGACGGTAAGACCAGATACAAATCCAAGTCCCCAGTAGATCCTACCACTTCTTCTGAAATCTCTTTTATTTGCTTTTTGTACATCATGTATCAGGAAAGCTTTTATTTAGGTCTGAAGTTTTTAGGTGGCAGTAGCTCATTTTGAGTGACTTTGCAGTAAACTCATCTCAGTTGAGCAAGTGGGAAGACCCACTCCGAGCTGGGAGAAAGCTGTCACTGATGCCTGTGAATCACACAAACATCATTTGCATTTCAAGCTGACCTGGTGCATCTAGCTGTTTCTTAATGAGAAATTTACTGTAATGATGCTATGCCTGCCTACACAGCTCCCCATAGCAAAGCACTGATTGCATTGGGGATCAGAGTGAGCAGCTTTCATCTGCATTTTGAGATACTTTTCAGCTAAAAAAAGAAAAAGAAAATAAGTTTGGGGGTTTTTGACTCAAAAATTGTCCCTCAGTGGAAAACAAGCAGTGTTACTCGTCCTTTGGGTGCATTTTGCCATGATATTTACTTATCCTTATCCTGCCCTCCCAGCAACAGTGAAGCAGCAAGTGCCTTTAGTTATATCAAGAAGAAAGACATTTGGTGGCCATAAAGTCATTATGTGTGGGAAACAAGACTCACATTATGCAAAGACTGTGCTGTCAGTTTGAATGCCATCCCGTTTCCTCATGGTCAACAGTTGTTCTCATCTGGGGCTGCAAATCAGTCTCTGAGATTTTGTTGAATTTGCCACTAACTCTTAACCATCTGTGTCACAGAACATTTTATCAAATACTTTATACTTTTAGCAGAGGGGCTGAAGGCAGAACAGGCAGGAAAACTAAGCTGCCCTGTCACCTCCTGTAAGCACTCCCCTAGGCAGACAGAGCTGCAAAGAGAGGAGTTTGCACTGACAAATGGTCCTTCCTGGCCAGGTCTAACAGCAACAGACTTGTGCCTCCATGAGTGCTAAAACAAGGCTTTTCCACTAACTGCAGCCACCCAATTTCCTTCTTCAGGCTACAACCTACTGGGGGTGTGAGACGCTGAATTTGCACGTCTGAGCCCTGGTGGCAAAGAGTCGTGCTAAGTGAGGGCAGTGAGGGCTCTGAGTGTACACGTGCAGTGCTTACAAAGGCTTCTGAGGAGGGGAAAACAGAAAAAACAGCACTGGGTGCAGTAATACACTGTGCTCTTACTTTCGGTTTAAAGTTGGGAAAGAGATAAAAAAAGATAGCTGGAAAACATCAGGACGATGGTGATCAGGACATCAGATACTCAGCATCTATTTCTGGATGAGGTGGCTTTTAAGGGTACTGTAACTTGTATGGAATTCAATTATACCTTATGGCTGAAAATGCTGATTGAGGATTTTTTTTCTTAAATGCAAACACATTTTCCTTTGATAGTTTTTAAAATGAAGCGTTTCCTCTTGGAAACAATGAAACATTTTTTATTTTGATGTTTTCCAAATCAAATGTCTCCTTTTGAAAAGGCATATTTTGATAAAATTGTATTTCAAATCAAATGTCTCAAAATCCAGCATTAAATGAATGGAATTCTTCAAAAACTAGAACGTGAAAGGGAATGAAACATAAAATGTTTGTGTCCCTGAAATATTCCTGCTTTGTTTGGTCCAGAATTAAACCATTTTCTTCTGACTTTTTTTTAGAGCTGGGATACATTTGTTGAAAAACTCCTATATCTTCCTACAGAGTTAAGGACATCAGTAATTGATTGGTTGCACAGGAAGTTGGTGGTTGCCCAGGGAAGTACTGGAGGCCCCATCCCTGGAAAAATTCAAGCTCAGGTTGGATAGGTCTCTGAACAACCTGGTTGAGTTAAAGATGTCCCTGCTTCTGCAAGGGGCTTGGACTAAATGACCTGTAAAGGTCCCTTCCAACCCAAAGCATTTTATGAAACTAATACTACAGAACATTAGTGGAGGCCAAACTCTTCAAGGGTTGACCCGAGACAGATGGCAGCAATAAGCCTTTCCACAGACTACTGCAAAAACACACCATCACTTAGATCACTTTGTTTGAGGACACCAAAGCCAAATGGCTTGTAGAGATGATAGGCTGCGTGCCATTGGCAGCAGGAGCATGCAGGAAGAGATTAGCAAAGGAAAATACTCCTGCAGAAGATGCCATATCTACTAGGGCTTTTTTCTCCTCACAACCTAAGTGTTAATCAACACAGCCAGTGGCAAAGGCCTGACTTTTTGAGGTTTCACATAGCTGAAAAATTTATTGCAGTTGCAAAGGTGACTTTTACTGTATTCATTCTTGGTGTGCAGTTCCTGGGGAGGAGGGGAACACACAGAGCTGCATGTTGTTTTTAGACTTACTAACCAAACATAAGATTTCTCCCAGATTTAACTCTGTATTCAGAAAGTTGGACCTAAGCAGACTTTGTTTTTTAATGTGCCCTCAGTGGCAATAAATAACATGAACAGAAAACTGGAGTTGCTAGTAAATTATAATATACTGTTTGCAAATTCTCTGCACTGACTTACTGCACTTCATATGAATTCCCACTCTGCAGAAGAATAAAGCAAAGATGGGGCACAGTGGCTCCCTTAGGATCACTGAAGAAAGTAAAAGGACAGTTCTAGGCTCCACACTGACACTTTCTGCTTTATAGCATCTGTATTACTGCAAGTGTACACTACACTGGTGTATCTCCCGTATCTGTTTACATTTTTAGCACAATTCAATCTCTAATCTGTGTTGCCACTAAATGAACCAGGCATCTGCTCCACATTCAAGCACCAGAAGGAGTTTGTGGTGTCACTGAATCTGTTCTTCCCTGTGTATCATGTAACCCTGTGGCAAAATATGTCAGCCTGCATCTCCGAGAGACAAGATCTCACACCTCTTGGAAGGCTGTCTCAGTCTCACAGAGCTCTCTTGTGATTCCAGCTGAGGTACCTACAACACCTCTGGTTGTGCCACACCATGGGGTATGACAGTTCTGAGACCAATGTGAACAGCAATCAGCTCAGTAGTTTTTACCCACCTTACCTGAGGATTCAGAGAGCAGATTTTTCAATGTTAAACAGACAACAGAGGGTCCTTTTTCTCCTCTATGGTTTTGACATCATTCTGAAAGCTAGTTTTGTCTTTGTTTGGATTGTACAATAAAGAGTGGTTTCCTCACTTTTCAGTTACCCAACAGCTAAAAGACTACACTATCACAATATCTATAAAATCAATATCATTCTACCTGCTATGAAGCAAGAAAGTTACACAGGCCTGTCAGTCCTTGTACAGACTGGATCTCTATAGTTTGCTGTATTAACTTTTTACACATCTGAGAAACATGAAGAAGTCACAACAGCAAATCAGTTCTTACGGTATCATTCAATATAGATACAGGGAATCATCCTGTGTGTGGAATGCATTGCATTTCATTTTTATTCAGCAATGTGAAAATGGCACTAAAACAACATGAAAGCATCTCTGTGAGATGTCTAAAGGAATACTGAAAAATGTCAGGACCTCATATAGTATTTTACAGGTTTATAATTGAGGACACTGCATATATTGTTTGTGTGTATGTAAACACCTACCTTCTTCCCCACATACTGAGTAGACAGAGTAGTAGGACTCTGGAAATCAGTAACTGTAACTTTTAACATCACCATTGGCTTGGCAGGTTGATTTTGACGTTTCTTTCAGTGAACATCCCTCAAGTACTTCAATTAAGTTTCAACCTGATTAGGATTTAGATTATAAACAGTGTTGTTGCATCATTATGAACACCCAATCTAACTAGTTTAGCCTAAAATCTGGAGGGTGTTTATCTCTGTTCTCTGGATCCAGTGGAGATCAGGCAGGGCCAACTGTTTCATTTGACTCTAGATGAATTTGATGTCCCAGACTCAGACGTGGTCTGCAGTGCAGCTTCGAGCTGGAGCACAAACCAGTCCAAAGCAGTGAAGTGGATCAGAGCATGGCCAGGGAAATCCTCAGGAGCCAGTCAGCCTGGCTGTGCCATAACAGTTGGCTTGCTCTGCTTGTCACATTTTATCAAGAACAGCAAGTGATAGAACAGGAGATCTGGGATGGTCCTATAAGCAATCGCTCGAGCTTAAAATGAAAAATCAAGTATGGCCAGTGCCCATGATTGTAGGAATACAGATGCTCCAAAATGTTTTTCTAAGCAAAGAAACTAAATCACAGTGAGTTGAACAGTTTGTGGTTACTGGACTATGTGGCTTTCTCCAGCAGAAATCAAATAAGTCTCTTTTAATTGATGTCTTCTTCCCAGGGAAGAGTGTGCTCTCTCCTAATGCTTGGATCACAGACAAGCCTGAACCAGACCACCAAGCAGCACGAACTTTAGCTGGTGGCTGCTATAAAAGTAGATTCAAATGCAGATCTATGAACCCAGGAATAGGTCCCACCTCCATCATTTGTCAAACTCAAGAAACTAGGGAGTGCACAAGCTCCAAAGCTTGTAAAATATCATGATTTTCTTTAAAAGGCTTAACAGGAACCTGTAATTTAAACACCACTCTATGTATATGTTAATGCAGGAGAAAACCTGGATTTCAGGAAGGTATCTCAGATTGATCAGATTGATTTCTCAATCCTTATATTGACTTTCTTTGCAACTTGCTTTCTGTAACGGAGGAGAAAAAGAGGGAAAACCTGCCTCTTCTGATCTGAGAACCTCTTTGGAAGATAAATGGGGATATAAATGGTGAGATGGGCACAGGTCCATCTTTGCTTGGTTTCTGGCATAAGTAGTCTATTCTGCAGATACTCTTCAACATCCTAAGCCTTCTGAAATGCCAAGTTTTCTTTACGCCCCAAATTTCTTTTTAGCAGCAGAACTTCAAGGCACGGTATCAAGTCAACAGTGGTATCTCGTGGTCACTGGATGGTACAGACAGTACTTTCCAGCCCTCTCAGAGTATTTTGGAAACAGCAAGTAGGTTGAGTGTGGCTCTGGCCCTGCAGACCTCCAGCTGTTTCATGAAATAGTCTATTGAAAGATTATAAAAAAAGAGACTTCTGCCTGTGGTTCCTAAGGCAGTGTTACTTTATAACCTGCCTCCAGCTTGAAGAGGAAAAAAACCCAGCTTTTTTTCCCCATATACTTATTCCTCAGTTATTATTTGGTTTAGAACAACATTATATACATTAGATGTTTAATATTAGCATGACACTAAAAAACAGATATAGAGCTAAACCTACAGCAAACATTTCCAGCCCAGGCAGTCAGGCCAGTACCTTTGCTCAGTGGCACATCCCTGCTGTGGAGGAAGCTGTGGGAGTTGGGTGGGACTGGGAAGGACAGAAACAGCCCTTCAGAAATCAGGTTGATTATGATGTGAGATCAAGCTTGAGTTTTCCTTGCTTTCAGCCTCACGCTTTAGAAACATCATTGCTGGTTACACAACTTTATTTTGCCAGATAAAAATGGTGAAGAAAACACAGGCGAGCTCTGCATCTTCCATAACACAGGTCCCCACCCTAAAGAGACCACATGGGAGCAGAAGGCCCTACATGTCCGTGGCCAAAGCAATACTCACACACAAAGGCGAGCTTTAGCTCCGCTTCTGAGTCCACACCTGAATGAGATGGAGTGGGACAGTCCGTGCTTCTTAAGCTCTGTTGCTTCCTGGCAGAACTAGAGAAATGCCACAGGAAGTACTCATTTCAGTTTTTCTGCTCAGCTAAGGGCTTGGGGAGAAGGCACCTCCTCCATTGCATTCAAATTTTCTTTGCAACATAAAAGGATGTGAATAATTACTTCAATTAGACCCTCTTGAAACTCATTGAGTCACTGGAGAAACGTTGTTAGGGAAGTATCACTTTGATCCAACATGCACACACCACAAGTACAAATTGCCAAACAGAAGTTAAAGCTCAAATTTAAGAGACATTTCAAAAGCAACGTGAGAGGTGTCAACTTCAACAGCAGCTTGAACAAATCTTCAGGCTGAATTGAACCATCATGTAACAGAGTTCTTTCTAATGCACTTCATTGCCCACATACCAGGTACTCTATGTTCTTTCTTTTCCATGTGCCCACTACTTATCCTCTTCCCCTTGATTAAAGAGGAGAGATATTTTTAGAGCCCATTACTACTTTTCTATGGTTTCTTTTGTTCAGGCTTGGGGCCCCTGTAATTGACTGTGTTGATATTCACCACAAAAGAAGTGTGAAGAAATTTCTCTCCTGGGACACTCCTTCTTGACAGGACCATTTCTTCCTCAGGAAAAAAAAGGAACAAAGATTGCCTAATGCTTGCCTAATTAACACAAATATGTATGGCTTATCAGGGTACTTAGATGTAAAGAACATTAAAGAGGAATAAGACCTGGCTTTTCAAAAGATTTACAGACATATCCAGCAAATCTCCAGATAACTAAGCCTGTTTCTGGCATACCACAGCATATTGTTTAGATCTTTTTCCCTTTAAAATCTTATTATCTGGAATGTCCTCATTGATAACAGAAGGATGAAGCTCAGAAGTATAAAATACTTTGTACAACACAACACAGCTGTAATGGTATTTTCCATTAATTTCTATGAACTTCATTCTCTTTTTTTGGACAGTTTGGCACAAGAGAACCAGGCAGCTTTCAGAGCATGTGCATTACTTGCCACTGCCGAGCTATAACCTGAAGTAAGAGTGGAAAGCATGATCTCAGATGGATGTACAAGCAAGAGCTGGAATGAAGAAGTACCAACAGATTGCTGCTCTCTCCCTCTGCCTTCTCAAAGCCCTCAACATATTATCATTTCCATTACTATTGCAATAACAACACACAGGGCTTTCCTGCCTACAGAAAATGAGTTCTCATCTGTTGCACACACGTGAAGCCAAGCCAAAATTAGTGATAACTTCATTTTAGTGCCATGCTGAGAAAGTTTGATTCACAGAGTCTCCTTGCTTCGACATACTGCTGCCTTAGAGCATAACTCCCACACATTCTGCTTTATTACCAAAGCTTGCATTTTATAGGCAAGTCTTAATCCTCGTGTTATTTTGTTGCTCAGGCAAATTTATCTAAATATATCTGTGCATTTTTGCAAATACAGACTGTGCTGTCTGAAGATGAAGGATTCTGGGACTTGCTGCATAACGGAATACAAACATCATGGATTTTTTTGCTTAGAAGCTGCAAGCCAGGAAGTTCATCAGGCTGTTTGCAGACTCCACTTGCTGCATTCATGGAGGCAAAGGCTGGTAAAATGAGGCTTACAACCCGTATCCCAGTGTAACTCTCATGATAGGAAGTACTCTTTGCTTGAAAAAAGGGATTCCTGGTCTCTCTTCCCAACTGCCACTTTTTTTCTGGAGACCCTGAAAATCCTTTATAACTCAATGTTACTCTACCTAAAATGATGGAACAATGTGGATCTTTACCCTGCACAATCACCTCCTCAGATGTGACAGTAGACTGTGTGACTTAGATCTCCCTTTGACGTGAGAATTGAGAAGCATCCAAGTTTTTTTCATAATAGCTCTTCCTTCACCAGCAATGCATAATTTCAGTGCGTTCTTCTGTGTTCCTTAAAAAGGGGGAAAATCCTATGCTTCATTGATTCAGAAGGATGAAGGAAAAGGGAGTTTTAAAGACAGACATGATTTATTATTGTCCATTTCAAAACAACCTAGAGTTTCTTGAGGGTCTATCAGAAAGGTTGAAAACTCTCAAAACTTGTGTAAATATTTTAAGCGGAAGGCTTTCCAACTCAAAGTGCAACCAAATGGAATATGGAGAACGAAACCATTGTTTCACATAACTTTCAATTTCTGTATTAGTAAAACGTTTTCTGATGGGTGCACAAATCTCTTTCGTGGAAATCGAAGCAGACCCACATTAGACTTAACATTTTCAAAGAGACCCACATGATGCTCCACCAAACCACAGGGACTCAGGGGTCATTGGGTGGTAACAGTTGAACTAGATTTCCAGAAAGCTCATAATACAGCTCACAGATATGTTCATCAGTTCCTTTATGCTGCAACATAAAGAAAAGGACCTATAATATTCCATAGTTTACACAGTGTGCATGCTGAAATTCAGCATGGTAAAGAAGAAGGCGACTGGTAGGACAGCTGAAGGCATCAGACACTTACTGCTTGCCATGAACCAGCTCCTCAGTCGAGTTCTGCTCTCAGTCACTTCAACGTTAGCCTGAAACAGCTGCTCTGAAATTAATGGATTTGCACCTGCATGGTTGAGAGCAGGTTCTCATTCTCTGTCTAATAATTTAGATGGGGATCGTGCTGGCACCTTGCTATTTTCCACATCTTGGGTCGCTTTAAAGTGCATTCTGAATCTTTAATGTACATCATTGATTCATGGAAAAGGTATCATCATTAAACTTATTTGCTTTAGACAATTCTGTTTACCTGGAAATTTCTGTTCTTCCTATTCAACGGAAAGAACAGAAAAGAAAAAAAGCAAAAGGAACAGGATAGAGTCTCCAGAAGATCAAGAACTTGCCTTAACCATCACCCAATCACAGTGTTGAACTAAACCATTTCAGCCTTGTTCAACTCTGAAGTTTTAGAACAGTGGTAGGTAGCAGTTACCATGAGAATTTGGATCAATGTGGCAGACACTGTCTTGAAAAGATGTTAAAAAACAGCTGACACATGGGTTTGTGTATAAACTATTAAAAACTGCATAGGAGAACCTCAGCACTGAGTAAACGGTAGTGCTCTGGGCTCCGAAATGCCCTGAGAAGTATTGCTAGGCATACATGAAAGTAAACATCATTATCATTAATTTTCAAATCTGAGACACAGAGGTTAATCAAATGATGCAGCTTTTAATTTTCCCCTTTTAAATCTCAGTACAGTACTTTCAGGTTGATATTTCATCTCTAACACTCTGCCAGCTGGGAATGCTGATATATAATAGGAGGTTGCTTTCTCATTTGCAAGCTTCGGAGTAACCAAACCCATAAACAGCATTTGGTGCTGCTGAAGGTTTCCCATTGAAAACTTTATAGATTTGTAGTGAGAATAAATAGCATCTAATAACTAGTCTAGACTTTTTAGTGGAAAAAAAGGGAGAAAAGCCACAAGCATCTGCCCTTCTGAAGCCTTAGGCTGAATTGTGATAACCTAGTCATAAGCAATTTAACCAACTTTAGTTGGAGTGTGATAGAGAGAACAAGCTCTACTTGCTATCTTGTCCATTTTGCTGTGGTTTTAGAGATGCATCTGAGTCATAAAATCTACTTTTGAGCATTCACCATCAATGAATGCCACAAAGGGCAGCATTTTCCTTATGTGGATTCATACATTTCTGCTAGGAAGGCTGATATGGCAAAAACATGGGCTGGGTTGTTCCTGATTACCAGATTATCCTTAACCCTTTCGTTTACTGCGTGATGTTCAACAATGGCAACAGAGGGATCTCTCCTTTAGATGAAGTCCATGACACACTTAAACACAGAGACAAAGAGCCAGGGGGTCCTTTAGTAGGCATGTGCTGGATGCTTTTCCAGGAAAACGTAAGCTAACTCTGGAAAGTTACAGATGGCTTTAAGATTGAAAACCCATGGAATGGGTCTATCCCACTTCCAAAAAATGTTGATGTTACCTACCATAACTGTTGGTATTCCCCAAAGCTACTTTAACATCCCACCTAAATGGACTATAGAACTACAGAATAGTTTGGGTTGGAAGAGACCTTAAAGATCATCCAGTTCTGACTCCCTACCATGGGCACAGACACCTCCGACCAGACCAAGATGCTCAAGACCCCATCCAACTTGGCCTTGAACACTTCCAGGAAGGAGGCATTCACAGCTTCCGTGGGCAACCTGTCCAGTGTCTCACCACCCTCAGCACAAAGAATTTCTTCCTGAAGTCTAAATCTGCCCATTCTTTTTTTGAGCCTTGGTGACTTCTGGACCACCACCATTGGCTGGGTACAACCTCACGGCTGCCTGCTGGAGTGTTCCAGCTCCTGACAGTGAAGAGGGAAGGGGAGACAGTACTTTTATTAACAGAAAACAATAAACATAGGGAAGGAGTCCTATGGAAACAGGCTTTTGGATGCAGCTCTGTCAGGGAGAAGAGCAAACAACTCTTGATGCTGCTGCTGAGTCACTCCCATTGTGTAAAGGACAGTGATTTTGTGGAGCTGCTATTTTGTAGATACTCTACAGAAGACAAAACCTCCATTAGGCTATATTTTGTTTGTTCTACACTTCAAAAAAAAAAAGAGGGGATGTGCTATGATAAAAGCACGGGCTGGAAAGGAGATGAGGATTCCATTCTGAAATCTGCTCAATTCTTTCTTTATGTAAGCCAGTTATTGCCTTTCTCCATATCTCAGTATCTGAGGAACACCCTTCTGAGACAGCTATACCCATGGTACAGTTGAAGTTTGAAACATTAATGTTTGAAGAGGTGTTTAAATAGATATGAAATACAGATCTGCATTTAAGATATCCACACATCATTACTACAGTGATCATTGTTTTTCATATACAAATGTCTAATTGTGTTTAGTGGGACTATTCTGGATGCTCGTTGTCATAAATAAGATTAAGATACCACCTTGATTAAGAAATGACTGTAAGTATGAAAGGTTTGAGCAGTTTAATTCTGCTTCACTTTGTCTAGGGGTATAAATAAAGCTATGCCTATAGATTAATAAATATCACTTGCAGGAAATACGTGATGCTGGGAGATTCAAACTTTCCTTTGTACCCATATGAAAGTATATGATGTCAAGCTTTAGGGGGTTTATTAGGAAGACATGTCAGCAAGAGGTCATATAAATAAAAATGTCTGTAGGAACGTAGCTGGCATTCGTATGGCCTATAAAACTTAAGGTCAAGTCTTAAAGATGAATTTAAGAAAGCCAACTTTCTTCAACTGAGTTTCTACTTCTTTACAAAACTAACTGAGCTTATTTTTCCTCCCAAGAAAGTTTTCAAGTTTAGATTTCCTTTTTTTTTTTTCTGTTTCTGCTTTCCTTACTGAATGAAATTTTGGAAGAAGTCATGGCAAGTTCAAAAAAAGTGAGTAAATATTGCTCTCTGGGCTGGATATCCATGGCTTCTTTAGAATTGCTAGTAAGAAGCCAGCAAATCCAAAAGCCAGAAAAAGGGCAGCAATTTTAACAATTCTAAGTAACTCTGACTATTCCTGGTAATCAACATTGCTCTCAATCAGCTGAGGATGGAGAATAGAGCGAAAAATTCAAGCTACCTGTTCCCATGGCATTTCAGGCATCTCTCAAGATGGTAATGATCTGCAAGTAAAATAAAATGTAATACTTCAAATGTTGTGAGCAAGCAGCAAATAGGGCTTTTTAAAGGTCTGATATCATCACTGTGAATTCCAGATGAGAAAGGAAACTGAACAAATTCACTATATAAAATTTTCCTTGGTAATTCTAAAGGATGTACTATTAATTTTGGTGTGAATTGACCCCTAAACTGTGTACTGGTAAAATTTAAATCTTTGAAATACACCGTGTTATTCAGTGTTTGAACTAAGATCCATCTGCAGAAAAACTAATTCCACAGCTTTTAGAATTATAGAACTTAGCAATGGAAATCACACAGATATTCCTGCATTGATCAGGACCATATAATTTTGTACCTGAATTTTAGTGCTTTGTTTAGGCTCATTTGAGCAAAGTGAATTTCCACATTACACTCATTTCCATACACCTCAGAAAAAAAACATACTTTTAAAAGCCTGATCCAATGACAGAAGGAAAAATAAAAACCCTGTAAGTTCAATAGAAATTAGGTCTAATATCTAGAATATTTAAGTAAAATGGCTACATTAGAGAAGTTTACTGGTGCTTTCTTGTGCTCAACTGTTGTAATGGAAAATACATTTTTAAGGCAGAAATGAAGGAGGACGTAGGAAAAAAAAAGGCACAGAGAGAAATAAAAAGCCAAATGGTCATAAAAAAATCTATAACTGAGCTGGCAAAGCCACATGCCAAGTTTCAGCTAAGGACACTGAATTTCAGCTGACAGGTTAATCTAATTTACTGCTTTGTTTTGGACATCAGGTTAAAACACTTAAAAGAAAAGCTGGACCAACACAGCTATGCCCTGAGTTTTCCAAGCATGATGAGCTCAGCCTGGAGAAGTAACTGAGTATTTGACCTTACTGTGCAGAACTTGGGTTCTCAATTTTCTTTCTTACTATATTTTAAAAGGGCTGTTAAATCATGTATCTTATCAAAAGAAAATGTTTTCAGGGCAAGGATTTAAAAGCCTAAGAAGGACTTAAGTCACTGAAATAAGGACTCGTGGTTCAGGGTGTAATTCAGACTGCTTACTCAGGTGGTGCATAAGTCTAATCTTGGAGACCAATCAGATTGCTTGCACTCCATCAGTGCCCATCCCTAGAAGAACCTCACCACCATTTCCATTTTTGACTTTAAGTTTAGGCACCCACCTCTGTTTGGAAGAGGCACAGTGCTTTCCTTTCCTCTGGGACAGCAGCGGTGGTGTAACAGCCCACCCCTGCTCAAGCACTCCCACTCCATCACAGGGATCATGGCAAGGGCCCTGGCTGTTGCTCAGCTGTTGAAATGTCCCTGCCCATGGCAGGAGGTTGGAACTGGATGATCTTTAAGGTCCCTTCCAATCCAAACCATTCTATGAGTCTATGAAACACATTCATGCTCTGAATCTCAAGTGGAAAAATAGACAATGACTGGCCATGACTGGTGTTCGCGAACAAAAGAAAGGGATTTTAGAAAGGTTTCCCATGCAAGGTATTTGCAAGCACCTAATCTTCCTGTACAGCCTGGGAGGAGAGAAGTGTCCCACTTAGGCACCACTGGCCTTTCCTACAGTTGTATAGAGAAGTCCTGGCATTTTCTTTAGGTGTTCTCTATCACTTCCAGGTATCAGATAGCAGTTGTGGGATGCGGCATCTCTACAGTTTGGGGATTATTGGGTGTGTGGCAGAACAGCTCATGCAGTTGAGTCTTACTGGAGGTCAATTTTAAGCACATGCCTATCATCTAACCCAACACCATTGCATTAATTATTCCTTTGCCAAATGATACTCCAACATAAGGCTCTGCTCTTGTGTAGTCATTGAAAAGCCGTAACGATAGGAGAATCGTCTCCAGATTCCAGCAAAGTTACTTTCACTTTACCTGTATTTTCCATGTAATAGCATGGCAGGGAGCAATGTATTTTAAACTGTTATTTAAGTCATATTCCTGTCTGATGTGCCATAGGGTTGTGTTTCCATATGATAAATTGGTACATAATATGCTGGTCTGTGTTTGTAGAGCCCTTGAACAACCTCTCAGATGAAGGGTGCTCTGTAAACTCACGTATGTGTCAAGAACAGCAAACTCACTTCCATAAAGCCTTGTTTGTCAGCTCTTTTAAAGGTTTAGCTTGAAAGTTTAGCTCACAATTTCAGTTATTAGTGTCAAACCTTACTTTCCAGACCCTAACAGTAGGAGAGGCACTTGACATACAGACTAAAATTTCCTGTCCTACTTTCTATGAGGCTGGAAAATTATTCCCTTTTGTGTACTGTGTCTCAAATGAAAATCAGAAGCCCAGGTTTTTACCTCTCTTCTGCTCATTCCCTGCCACCATAGCCAAGAATTTCTCTTCCAATGGGATGCCTGAGCCATAATGAGCTGCAGAACCTTGCAGCTCCCAATAGTTTCTCTTTGCAACTGATATGCATCTAGCACTGGTTTGTTATTGCATCCTATATCCAACTTCAAGAGGAGACCACAAAGGTAAATGAATTTGCTCATCCAATTATATTCTCCATGGACACGTCATTTTTTTAAAATATAAAACAAAAAAAGACAGATTAAAGATTTTGGAATACTGTGACATGACAGAAGTGCTCAGCTCCAAGGATGTCTAGTAATCAAACAGCAAATGGTGCTGCAGATGATGTCTTAGATGGGTTGGCAGAACAGCCTAAGGTCTGTACACCCTGTTGCCTAGCCGCGTTTTTAAATCATTCTAATTACCAGAATAGTCTGGAACGTTTGCTGTGTCTTTCACCTTCCCAACATAAATAAAGTCATGAACATGTTGGCTGGATTTGATTTGTGTATCTTTGCTTTCTGCACATTCTTTCTGGTTTGGGATAGAGAGGTGTGGTCCTCTCATCCATGGAATAGGCCCGCTCCTGGCAGCAGCTATTCAAGCTTAACCACATCTGGGGATGAAATGTACTGCACAAGAGTGGCTGTTACTGTCTCTTCAGCACTGCACTTCATCTCTGTTCTGGAAGGACCTACTGAAAGGCACTTCTGCTTCCCACTTTTCTCAGTATTTCACCTTTCTGCAAAGCCAGCCTAATGCCACTTTGCTATGATCATATATTCTTGGAGGGTGGCTACACAACCACAGAGAGTACTAAATTAGGTACTAAATAGGCACTCTGAGGTGGTCAACACTCATTTGTTTCCTACCTGGAAGTCTTCTGCCCAAAAATTCTGGTTTCTCAGATGAATAAGCAGAGTTTTTGGTAGATGTAACCGGTTTCATTCATCTATATGAATGAAACCCACAATATTTTACAAGTGCTTCTGTCCTTCTCAAGACTACACAAAATTTTGGTTTTACTCTTCGTAGATATTGTTGCATATCTGCTCCATGCTCTTCTGAAAACTTTGCTTGTGGACATTCTCTCAGAATTATAAATCAACTTTACAGGGAGCTAAGGTCCAATGCTTTGCAAATGTGGTGGTTTAATCAGCTCCCCAGAACTATATGCCCACATACATATTTTCCTACAGTTTCAAAATAAGTCTTTCATAGCTGGATGATTCATTCTCTTTCTTGTCTGATGTATAATTTTAGCAGTGATACTTGCTGAAGAAGAAAAGCAGCAAAGGTCAAGCTTTAGCTGAAAAGCAATATGCAGTTTTGAGGTACTCATCATTGTCAGGGGAAGTAATGTCAAAAGAGACAGGGAAGGGAAAATCATTTTTAGATTCCAAGGTTGTGGAAGTGTTTGTTAAGTATTTGTGTTGTGCAAGGTTCATATAAGTGGCATTCTTCTAGCACATCTTTCTTTTTTTCCCTTTGAAAAACAGGTAAGTTTAAAATTTAAGCTTAAAATTTCTCAGTGAGTTTGTCTAGAATTTGCTATACCATTCGAGTGACTTTGCTTCTGTTATTGGCACCACCTTGAAGCTGTGGTCTTCTAGTCCACAGCAATCACAAAGTAATCTAAGCTACTGTGGTCCTCCCAGTGTGGGCTCAATCAACCCTGCTGCTGACACTGATGTCCAACCAGTCTGAAGTTGTTGTAACTTGTTTTAAGATGTAAGAATATTTTTTTTCCAAATGCTCTGATGTGCTGAGGTCTCTCAGGTAAAGCTTCGTCCCTTGTGACACTGAGTCAGCAACATTCTCAACATGCACGAAATCCCCCACTGTCACCTCCACCACTTCAGTGAGGTTTAGGTGTGACACCAAGACCTTCATTTAGGTAGTGATTTCCAGCAGCCCCTGGCAGTCTGGTGCTCACTGGAAGATATTTTATTATCATTGATGCCCCTTAGTTCGAGTCTGAGCTCTCCAAGGATCCTCCACGAACTGCCGAACTATGGATGTGTAAAACTGCAGCCACATCCATTCTGGAAAGCATTGTCATAGCTGTCTAAGCAGATTTAAGAAAACCACTGATAATAAATCTTTCAGTATTTCCTTTGTATATAAATTGGTATCTCTATTTCCCATTTTTCCTGATACATTTTATTCTGTAATTTATATCCCAGACAGAAGCAAAGCTTTTTAAACATAGAAGACCCAATGATGCAGAGCAGTTACAAATAGAGTTAACTTAAGCATATTAAAATTGTGTTCTACACTTAAAAAAGTCATGAGTGATCCTTGTTGCCTCAGTTTATAGATACCAGAAGAAAAACATCTGGCTGTTCAGAGGGTCTTAAACAGCCATCCTTTGAAAATCAGATCAATTTGAGGGAACATTAAGTTGGGAGTTCTAGAATTGAGTGCTTACGACACTTAAAAATATTTACAACAGAGAGCTCACCTGACAATCCAGGATTTACAAAGATTAAAGATTTCATGGTAGTCTAGCACTGTATTGCCAGATTCCAGCTTGATATGTAATTTAATTTTGAACTTGCAGCTGCTTAGGTTATTTGGTTTTTTTTATTGTGTTTATTGAAGGATGTGCGCTGTGAAAATGTTCATAGATTTTAAAATCAAAGGAAAAGAAGGATTCCAGGTGACTAAAGATGAGAGTGTGTTAACCCCTCAGGTTTAGGATGACAGAGCATTGTACAATGGTCAATATCTTGCTTACAGGATGGAGAATGTGTGCTGTTGAAATGGCAAGCATGAAAACTTTGGCAATAGATATTAACCACCTGGACACACCACTGAAAGAATCTGTTTTAAGAAGTCATGTACATAATCTGTGATAGTTTGCACAATAATATGGTTTTTAATCATCTCTGAAGCTGATGAGTTCAAACAGCAGGACATGGGAGATCAGCAACATGATGCTTTGTTTGGAAGTGAGATCTAGTTTCATCTGGATCTTTGAACAGATGGGAACAGTTATTGCCAACATGAGAAACTCTCATAGACATAGTAGATTCTTTTTTTTTGAGTCAAATCTTACATACTTATTTGTGTGGTAAATGGTACCTACAGGCTTAATTCAGGTCTTTTAACTCCTTTTTCACACTGCAGGAGGTTTTCACTAAGAAGGCAGAAAATGCAGTGCAGCCTTTCAAATATCAGGCTAAGAAAAAAACAACTTAGGAAGTGCTTTTTACGACAGGGCTACTTAAATATAATCACATATCTGTCATCGTACAGGCCTGCTTATAACAGCCTGTCAGTTCTGCTGGAGAGGGGGTGATCTGCAGTCAGAGGTTTTAAATAAGTAGGAGTGTAGGATTTTTAAAAAGTCTATAATGGGCATCTAAGAAAGAACATGTAATTTTAATAATTTATTTCTATTACAGCAACACTCAGCAATCCCAAGTTAGGGCTAAAGCCCCATGGTGCTAGGCACATGATAAAATCAGTGTGTACATTTATTTATGGGCAGACCTCTACCACAGTGAATAAGCTCTCTGCCACCAGCAGTAATGCACTTGGACAATGAAGCATGGACATCATTTTGAGAAATTGGGGGCCAACAAGTAGAATCTATAAAGATCTTGTTATTCCAATATAAACATTCTGTAGAATTTGTCTTCTAGGGTATTCAGTCACAGAGACTACATCTATAGAAGCAAATTGAAGCTATGTAGGGCCTTTCTGTGGCACTGAGAGGACCTGGCATGGAGGAGCACTAAACTCTGCTTGTGAGCTGCCTGGCCCTGACAGCAGCTCCACCCTGGAAATCAGTAGACGTGTTGGTATGCTGTTGATGGTTGGGCTTGGTGATCTTGGAGGTGTTTTCCAACCTTAACAGTTCTATGATTCTATGACATTTCAAGAGCGGTGGTACTCGTAGGCACGAGGCAAACCAAGGACTACTCTAACAACTTGCACTTGCTTACTGTGTTGAGCTGAAACATCTCACTGTTATTTCATTGTACTTACTCTGCATGTAATGTCCAGCTCCTGCTTCTTAGATTATTCTCAGATTCTTTGTTCTGGGCAGACAGCTCATGCTGTTCACAGCCCTTCGCTTCACAGGGCTGGGCATCAGGGCTCTGGTGCAGCACCTCTACATCTGCCATGAACAGTACATTAAGACAAGTAATTTTGTCTCTGGGGAGATGATAACTTAAAACCAACTTATCTTTCTCAGTAGGAAAAGAAAAATGAAGACAATTTTACTTTGATTTAGAAGTGATTTCCCAAGTCAAACCTGAGAAACCTCCCAGAAAAACTCAAAAGATATTTCAACTGAAATTAAACAGCAAGATATTCAGGGGCAGAGGAAAGATAAACTATCCTAGGAAGATGGCACTAACACCTTGTGTACATTCTTCATTCTTCTAACTAAAAAAGGATTAGAAATGCCATTAAAATTGTCAGTTTTGTACAGAAATCTGTAATCGGATGAAACAATTTGTACAGAAATCTGTAATTTTATGAAATAATATGTGGAGAAGCTTGCCAAAAATATTAGTAAGTTGGTACCAACAAGAACAGCACTTAATTATGGTCTAGGGGATTAGGAAACTGATGTGTAATCACAGAGAGCTGAGTACTCTCAACTCCTAGTGCCATAATGGACAAGAGCTGACTTGGGCTCTGTTGTAGTTTATGACAGTTTTGGCTACACAGCCTTACAGTCTTAACTAAAGTGTTAATTATGTTACCTACAGGTTTTTTTTTTATCTTATAAAATATATATAGGTCACTCTCCTAGGTCTGTAAAATAAATAAACTAAAGTTAGGGCATCTGGAAAACAACCCCAAGTTCCTAAGATAATATCTTAAAATTTTCACTGAATTTTGTGGGTCTTTGATGCTTGTTTCCCAATGTTAATTTAATTACTAGGTGCCTTACACTTCAAGTCCCTCCATTTCACAGAAAAGAGAAAACAGCACTACGCTCCTTGCAATATTTTCCTTAGATCCTGTATTACCTTAAAGGGAAAATCAACGAGGGGAAGGTGTGAAAGAGTTAAAAATGCAGCTTTTAGTAAAATGTTAAGCTCAGGATCCCACGCACACTGGAATGAGGCTTTTCAAGTTGGTTCTAATAAAACACAAGAAAATAAGGCTAGAATATCAGACAAGAATTCTTCAGGATTAAAGGTAAAAATAAACCAGGCCAGGCCAGAAGATTTATGTATGATTGCAGAAGTTCCCCAAGAAAAGGCTTCCTGACCATCTCTCAGTCTGGGTGTTTATACTGCACCTGGAGCACTCCGGGATTCCTCACTGACACGGAGGTCTCACACAACTCCATATCAGGGCAAGGCTTTCCACCTCCTCTCATTGACCAGGAGACACTGATCCTGGCAGGCTGTGGCCTCAGTTATAAATGCCTTTCATTACTTCTTGCCTCAACTGGAGGCTGTGCAACACAGAAGATGAAATGATGAAATCATCACTGTGCCATGAACTACAGCAAAGCCACGGCACAGCAGTGTGTCCCAGCAGCAAAGGTCTTCCTTCTCTTCTGAGATAGGCTTCCCACAAAAGAATGCCATCTAACCAGCAATAACAGGACCTAGGCAGACCACTGCCTTTCCTCAGAAGAAATGACTTATGGTCTGAACAACCAAAAGCCTCCCCCTGGCAGAGGGAGCTGACAGCTTCTTAGGAGGGTTCACTCCATCCTGTGCCACTCTGCAGAAGCAACAGTACCTTGTGTCCCCCAAAGGATATGGGAATGATAGGAAACAGCTTCTGATGCTGAGTGTGGAGAAGTATGGGGAGGACAGCTTTACAGAAGAGTAGACCTGTGGCTGAGGAGATTGAATCCTTCTGCTCAAAATATCGAATAAAATCCATTAAATGGTTCATGGGCTTCCAGATGTTCAGTGCCAAACACAGAAAAGTCAGGTAGATGTCAAGAAAGAACACTGGGGTAACAACCAGGAGTTCAGGAGACATCCCTGTATGTTGTCCAAAGCCATGGAGTGAACTTCTATGGGAATTGAACATAGCCACAAACCTCAGCTCCTACAGAACCTCCAAATGTGCCCTTAGCAACAGTCCATAATGGGAAGGCCCATCCCTTCACTCACACACGTAGGATCTGCTGTATTTTGGTGGAAGACAGAGGTTCCACAGTGCAAGTCAAACCCTATGTCCAGTGCTCTTTTGTTTCTTTATCAATTCCAATCAGTTTCTGTTTATCCACTACAACAAACTAAAAAAAACAATAAATATTGTGAAGACAGCTGCATCTCTAGCCAACTTCAACATTTTTTCAGCATGTGATCAAACATCCCTATAAAAAGTGTGATAAAATCTTTGGATCCTTTGGGACTTGAACCTGGAGACACATCCAGCTCAGCTGAACTCCATGTGCCCTTCCGGAATTCCTGGACTAAGGGCATAATCCCCTCAATTCAGGAGGCTTTTAATTTATTTGCTTGTACATTGCTGAAGCTTTAGTGGGATGAGCAGTGGGAGATCCATCTACAAACAGATAGGCAACAGCAAGACATTGGAATGATGGAGGCAGGACTTCAAATTCTGCAGAAGTGATTTATTTTATTTTTCTGGATTCTGAATCTATTTTAGAAGCTTTTTTTTTTTGCTAAGATTAAGCACTGCTAAGGAAATAAACCTGTCATACCAACGTTATTATCATTTATATTAGCATAGCGTCTAGTTCTTCTCAGGAAAAACTCCATGGCATTAGGTGTTGTGTAAACACAGAAAGCTCTGTATCCACTGGGAACCTTCAACCAACGTACAAGAGCAGGCAGCAAATAATACAGCACAGTCAACAGACAGAGTCTGACATCAGGCAATGAGATATTGTTGGTTTATGAGTGAGTGATCTTAGTCCACGAGAGCCTAAATGTTGACAATATTTCAGTGTTGTAAGAAAAGCTTTGCCAGCACTGACGAGGAAATCCTTTTGAATATCGAGGGAAGCCTCAGAGGTACTTTTTGTAACGTTTGCAAGATTAACAGTGGATAATGGTGCAGAAAGATGAAAAAATCAGAGGCAGGAGTTGGTATCTTGAAAATTAATGAAACCTCTCAGACAGGATAAGACTACACTGTGAATGGCACATTGAAATATGCGGAGGTGCAGCATATGCTTGATACTAGCAAGTAGGGAGAGCTGGCAGTTGGATTCAAGAAAATAATGTTTCAGTCGTCACCCTTCAGGCTACAAAACCTACACTTGACAAAGACACATTTTGGATAGGTAAGAGCAGGTCAAGATTCTGTTAACTAATACAGTGCATTGTAGTGATTGAGACACGAGGTGGAAAACATCCAACAGATTCAAACAAGAGAGAGAGAAGACAAAAGATAGGAAAAAACCTGCAAAAAATCAGATCCTGTCCAAATGCAAGGATTTGGTGAGATGCTGAGATCTGAACAAATGCTGAAGCTCAAAGCCTTGTAATCAGCAGGACTGATAAAGGAAAGGAGTAACCCAGTCTAAATCTGCCCTGCCTGTCAAACAGGCCTTGCTAAAAAGTCCCTCCCGAGCTTTCCTGTAGCCCCTTTCAGCACTGGAGGATCCTCTAAGGTCTCCCCAGAGCCTTCTCTTCCCCAGGCTGAACAACGCAACTCTCTCAGCCTGTACTCATACGGGAGGTGCTTCAGCACTCGGATCACCTCCGTGGCCTCTTCTGGACTTGCTCCAACAGCTCCACGTCCCTCCTGTGCTGAGAACTCCAGATCTGGATGCAGGACTTCAGCTGAGGTCTCACCAGAGCCAAGTAGAGGGGCAGAATCCCTCCCTCGACCTCCTGGCAATATTAAATTTTATAAAGTCAAAGGGGAGACTTAAGTTTGATAGAAAGAGACCATTCTGGAGAGAGAGACAGAACTCTCTCTGAGTCCTCAGCACAGGCTGTTACCGAACTTTGTACCATTCAGAGACAAAGTGTGCAATGGGAAGAAGGAAGGATTAGTGGGACAGTCCATGGGAATTCCAGCCAAAATCTGGAGATAGGGAAGACGAGGACTGCTCAGCCAAGGACATGATGAAGGAGTGGTTTCCAAAGCATGCAGAGAGCTGGAATAAAGGGAAGTATAGAAGAAAATAAAGTGAACATTTCCAGACTGGTTGTACATATTGAAGGCAACTGGCAGGCCAAGAAGACTGATGAGATTTAGCTAGCAATAGTCGACTGGAAACCTTGCTGAGAGCAATTTCAGTGGTCAGCATGGGGACAGCCAAATTAGCAGCATGCAATACAGAAGTGAAATAGAAGAAGCAGGAGTTCTTGCTAATAGCACTTTTCATGAGCATGAAAAGAAAAAGGAAAGGGATGTACAGATTACGAATACTTTTTTCCAAAATTAGAGAAACTAAATTTTCTTTGGTGAATGGAAAGAGCTACAAGTGGACAGTCAGTGGGCTGCAGGCTTTGGGAGAACTAATTAGAGAGATAAAGGTAGGGTGAAAAGGATCAAGTGATAGTAATTAAGAAGAAGCTCAGCAGAGATAAATGGGAGGAGTGCAGCAATGTAGGGATAAATGCAT
Organism: Tapera naevia; assembly: GCA_033556795.1. NCBI lineage: Eukaryota > Metazoa > Chordata > Aves > Cuculiformes > Neomorphidae > Tapera > Tapera naevia. The sequence goes on from JAUMJJ010000156.1 coordinate 1,935,093, forward strand.
CTATTTTCTGCCTGGGAGAAGTGTATAAACTCCACCACCCAGTTGGAAGCACGTAAGGGTTCAACCTTCACGTGGTTTATATTACAGTGTCAAAGTCAGTACTGAGCCTGAGGCTCTTGTCAAACTGAGGAGAATGCAGTAGATTTAATGCTGAGCTGTACTATTGAAGTGCTGCACAGGAACACAATCCTGGTGATTTTCCTCACTAATTTCCTTGGTTGACCAAAAAATGGATGCACAATTACTTACAATAGTCCTCATAATCGTTAAGCTCATGATGGGTCAGCATTGCTTCAGAATAACTCAATCACTTCTTCTGAAAATGTCCTTGCTTGACTGTGAGCATTTCTGAGTTTAAGATATACAAGGTTTCTAGGCTAACAACACTAACTTATTGGGATTTTATGCAAATAGCAAATCACCTCCTTCCTGGGACCATTTTAATCATAAATATGAATTTCCTTCAGGAATGTGAGAAGCTTTATCATGGAGTAAATCTAAAAGAATCCTGATCATTTTTTGCTTGCTGCTGGGCGAGGTACTCCACAAGCTTTCTGCATGTTAGAAGGTGGAAAACAATTACTGCAACAGGTTCATCTGAGCTTGACTCTTCTTGGAAAACAGATGCACGCCTACTGTTGGATATCTATATTAAGGGAGTCTCTCCTACTGTCACGACCAAAACTGTGACATGAAGAGTCCCAGAGGGCCTCACGGTGCTTTGGCTACCGCAGGATGCGAAAGCAGGAGAGATTCTGAGCTGAGTGTGTAAGAAAATTAATAAAACATGTGATAGGGGACCTACTTAGGCAAACCAGAAGTAGGTCACAAAGTTGCAGAGTCTCTCCATCCATGAACATATAAAAATATGCATTTTTTTAAATCAGCAAGCTTGCTGTGTACTAGAAAAAAAGATGGTTACACTTCTGTATGAAATACAGCACCCATCCTAGTTCAGTTCTCTTGGTAACAGTCTGTATTTTTCCTGTATTTTATGCATTTCCATGTAACTTAAACCTACTCAAAAAAGAATCATTCTCTTCAGCTTCCACAAGTAAATAAAAAAAATAATCCCCTGCTAGTTTAAATTCATAACTAATCCTGTTACGATTCAGTAAATGTTTCATTTTACGCTTACCAGTGAATTTGTGAGGCAAATTTTGTCACTCTTTATGAGGGACTCTACTTCTGAGCATCCTGGTACATCCCCTGCACTTTCCTCTACAGCCTAAGAAGTTCTGCCTCATGCACCTCCTTTGATTCGAGTCTGTGATAACAACACTTTACAGATTTTCCACTGCTAAGAACACGGCAAAAAAGCTAATTAAATCCATCTTCCTCCCTCAACTGCATAAAGAAAAGAAAAATTTAAATGATGGGTTTCTCAGTAGCCCCCAGCAAATCTCCCTTGGATTTAACTCCTGTTTAGGCACTGATGCTCCCACGCACTGTTTGGTGCATTTCCATTTTATATTCTCTCCTGTGATGCCACTTGCTGAACGTATTAAGATTCTGACAAACAACTACATCTCTCAGTTCTTGGTGACCTCTGTATTTTAGTATCAACCTCAGGTAACAACATGGAAAACACCACAGCTTTAGTCAAGTCATGAGTGTGTCCGTGTGGATAGGGGAGGAGGGAAGCTGCAGAGGCCTTGGTGTAATGACTGCTTACGCTTGTTGCTGACCATCAAACTGCTGAGTCCACTTTGCTTTGCTCAAACCACATCCCACGATCCATCATCTCAGCTGCTGCGTTCAGCTCTTTGCTAGGACAGTGGTGTGCTTTCCCAAGCCCTGCTGTATAAAAAGAGATATCAAACCTGATGTGCTGCCTTCTCTTTGGTAAATAAAGGTGGCATTAGAATAACTTTTCAGTTCTCAAGGACAATAATTACAATGATAGCTTCAAAGATCAAAAATAACATTGTTGTTCCATGATGGATGTTGATTCTTCCCCTCCACTCTGCTCTGACGAGACCTCACCTGGAGTCCTGCATTCAGTTCTGGACTCCTCAGGACAGGAAGGACGTGGGGCTGTTGGAGCAAGTCCAGAAGAGGCCACAAAGAAGATCAGAGGGCTGGAGCACCTCCCATATGAGCACAGGCTCAGAGAGTTGGGGTTGTTCAGCCTGGAGAAGGCTCTGGGGAGACGTTAGAGCAGCTTCTCAGTACTGAAAGGGGCTCCAGGAAAGCTGGGGAGGGGCTCTTGATCAGAGAGTGCAGGGATAGGACGAGTGGAACAGTTTTATGCTGAAGGAGGGGAGATTTAGATTAGATATTAGGAAGAAATATTTTGCTATGAGGGTGGTGAAGCCCTGGCCCAGGTTGCCCAGGGAAGCTGTGGCTGCCCCATCCCTGGAGGTGTTCAAGGCCAGGCTGGATGGGACTTTGAGCCCCCTGACCCAGTGGGAGGTGTCCCATGGCAGGGGGTTGGAACTGGATGGGCTTTAAGGTCCCTTCCAACCCAAATCATTCTCTGATTCTATGAATATACAGCACGGGGCTTAAGTTGACCTAATATTTGGTTTTACTGAAGCAATCTCTTCATTAATATCTAACCACTCCTTAATATTGTAGTTTTGTTCAGTGCTTGGAAAATGCACCGGCTATTTAAAGCCTGCTGTCAGGAGCTCTGAGCACTGCTAAACCCACATACTCTGCCGAAGGGAATGCCTGAGATAGTTAAATCTCTCCAGATTTTTCCTAAGGGTTACAACTTGCAAATGCTTTTCCAAAGAAATGAAAAAAAAAATCTGTTGCCATAGCAATACTTTTGAAAGTTACTCTTTCACACCTGAAGGCTGAAATCCTTTACTTTGATTGCTATGCTTAAGGAAGAGGGTAAAGGAGAACAAACCAGCTCTAGAAAGCCCAGTTAGAGCAAGGGTAGAACTTTGTTACACATTAAATCACCATCAAGTATTGTTTTCAGTTTCTGGTGGGGTCATGTTCACAAAACACCAGGCAGAAAAGATAAAATTCAGATGAGGCAGCAGGGTTGTAATTCTGAGCTGCTTCAGTAAACTACTTCAGACGGGAAGGACAGGGCAGGGAAAGAAGCTGATTAAAGCCCCATCCACCCAATCTCCAGATAAGTTCCTCTTGGCAGGAGATCGCAGAATCCCTTGTAGTAACAAGAAAATACCTTGGCCCCAGCAGAATATTTTAAACGAAAGGCTTCTTTCCCTGCCTTTAGAAGCGACCTAATTGTTTTCTAGAGCAATGACTTTGCAACCACAGAAATCCCTGCCAGGCAGTGCCTTCCTGGCTTCCAAGCCCAGCTTGGTGACACGACTGCCACTCTACACACAGGCATCTGTGAGATTATACACTAAAGGTACAACTCTGTGTACGCAGTTGTTTGTTGTTTTAACAGAACTTAGGTAAAAATTGGGGGTGACAGCATCATTTCAGATGATGACTGAATGCAATTAAACATTCTGCTTTATAATCAAAAGCAAATACTTACTGACACGACCCTGCCTAAGCTGGCTGAGTTAAGCCTGGGAGAAGTTTTAGATGCACTTTATCACAAAAATGAAATTGCAAATTAATTCGTTCAAATGTTTGTCAAATTGAGACTTATTGCATCAGGTTAAGCTGAATATATTTAATCTGGATGTAAATCAAATAAAGTTAGCTGAGTTTTATAAGCACTACGTATAAATGTTTTAAATATTTGAATGTATGAATAGGCATGAGGAATTATCTTTAGCAAGAAGGGAAAAAAAATATTAACCTAGCTGCACTACTTTTTCTAGGGCTCATCTATAGCAAATAAGCCAGGATTGACACATGATGCTTTCATTAACAAGGAGACCTTAGAGCAGCCTCCCAGCACTGAAAGGGGCTCCAGGAAAGATGGGGAAGGGCTTTTTACAAGGGCCTGGAGTGATAGGACGAGGGGGGAATGGTTTTAAATTGGAAAGGAGAAGGTTTAGATTGGAAATTAGGCAGAAATTCTTCATGATGAGGGTGGTGAGGCCCTGGCACAGCTTGCCCAGGGAAGGTGTGGATGTCTTTCCCTGGAAGCGTTCAGGGCCAGGTTGGGTGGGGCATTGAGTGGGTCTGGTGGGAGGTGTCCCTGCAGGGGGGCTGGAACTGAATGACCTTTAAGACCTCTTCCAACCTGAACCATTCTGTGATAAGCAGCATAAATAAGGTATTATCCTCTCAGGTACACTGGTATCAGTCCTCAGCTGTACTGGTGCACACAAGCAGCCTGTAACAGTACTCTGTCTCCATACATTCTGAGTCAAAGCTGCAAAACTGTTACCCAACGAAAACAATTATAACAAAACAACTACATTTTTTAGATGCTGCTAGTTAAATATGGTTTGACCATAATTATGAAACAGGCACCCATATGCCTAACAAACTGTGCTTCAAAGTAGAGCTCAATGCAGTGAGATCTGTTCCAGCAGCTACACTTGCTTTGGGATCTCTGCAATAAACCGAAGGCTACAAAATCGACAGTCTATGACTCACACAGCAGTTTCTCATCTCTCTTATGTGCAGAAATTGAATAAAACCAGATCTCTTGTTTGCAGACCACTGTGCAATACTGAAACTGAGGAAACCTCATGTCTGCAATGCTGTTTTACCAGCCCTTGGGTCACTCAATGGCTGGCTGACACCCACAACTGCAGAGCCCTGTGGGAAACTAACAGAACTTGATAATTAAGGATTTTAATCAAGCTGTAACTCCTTACGGCAGACACATTTCATAACTTTCACATCTATGTTGATGTAAAGATTGACAGACAAACCCAGCCTTGAAAGAAAAGATAAAACTTTTGTTTATTTTTCCATGAAAAAGCTTTACAAGGAGAAGGAGATTTCACAGGAGAAAGAGTACATTCCTTAATCACTATTTATTGAATTGATATCCGAGGCTGACATATCTTCTACAGTGTATTTACTTGTTCTCATAACATTACAGGACATTTACCTTTTATTTAAAAAAGATCATAATCCATGAATATTTTTAAGAGCATTATTAGGCAATGCTGGATGGGAAGGATTTACACAATTGCATCAGCTGTAGATGAAGTGCCTTCAGTTTTCATTCTTCGCATATTTTGTAGCGACAAACATGAAACGCATCTTTTAAACGTTCAGATATTTGAAAGGCTTTGCGTCACACGCAAATGGAAAACCAGAGGTTTAGCATCTCCAAGAGCAAACAAAAATATTCCAGCGTCCACAAAGCAACATCCCAGGTCTCAGGGAAGAAAATAAATTCCTGTCTTTCCCCTTAAAACCACACGGAGATATTTATTAAGGTGTTCAGTGCTCAGACGTGACTCTCTTCACCAGTATTAAACTGCTGGGAGTTTTAGACATCCCAGCACCAGAACCAAAATGAAGTTATATGGTTTCACAGTGAGAGAACCTGACCCTTCACAGCTGCCTCTACACACAGCCCTCTGCCATTTAAAGAATCTTTGTTGATTTGTACAACAGGGAAAAAAAAAACAAAACCCAAACCAAAGACCAACCCTCCACCCCTCAAACACCAAGAAGAACCAGCCTTGCCCTACCAGACCAATGAATGTTTTGCCCTCTGTCTCACTCGCACCACAATTTGAAATGAAATCTCCTCGCCAGGTTTGTTCTGAAGTGTGCAAAAGAGCTACCGATAGTTTCAGAAGGAGGTTCACAAGATTGTGTTAAAAAACATTTTAAAACACTTCGTAAGAAGAGCAGCTTGAACAAAAAGCACCTGAATTTCAACTTAATTCAAAAACATGAAGAAGGCAAACTCTTCGGTTACAGAATTAGTATAGAATTACAATCCCTCGAAACCTGCAGATCGCAAAGGTGAAATACCTTAATTCAACCAGTACTCCAACGTCTTTGTAAGGATATGCTCTCAAGTATTTTTATGCAAGGCACTGATTTTTTCCTTCAGCCATCATGATGTAATGAAAATGCCCAATTCCAGCCACACTGGCCTGAACTACTGGCCCTGAAGATCTTTGCCGCCAACTTTGAAGCACCTGGATTTCACCCAGTAAAAGTTTTATACCTACTACATTTTTCTTTATGATTTCTTTATAAAATCACACAGATCCACCACAGGTTTTAAGGATACAATGATTAATGGTACATTAATGATAATGCTTTACAGAAGAGAAAGTTTTAATTGCATAATTCTCCTTTAAAAGTGAAATTGGATAGTTTTGAGGTTAAATATTCAAAATATTCACAATATAGCAATTCCATTCATCTACTATGAATTCTACATTTCTAAGATCTGGGAGCCAGTTACCTGATACAGGCAACTCTCAGGATGGATTCCTTGAATGTATCGCTCAAAACCAAGTATTTAAGTTTAATCAAATGTTTAAAAAAAACAAGCCCTTGTTTTTAAAAAGCAGGAATGTAAAATCAAATTTGGAACTGCTATCTTGCTTTATATGAAACCTGACAATGGACCAATAGGTTGAGTTTCTAATTACTTGGTCATAAGGAGAAATACACTGTGTGGAATCTTGCTTTTCTGAAGCACAGAGCATTAAATTAAGGGAGACTTAGGAACAGATTTTTACAAGTGGGATTTCTTTAGCTCAAAATTATCAATGTTTCAAAAGAATTAGGTGACACGTGAAAAATACTTGGAATTCTTTTGCAGATCCCTGCAACTGAACAAAAAGTTCTCCAGTACACTTGGAAGCAATGGACCAACAAAGATGTACACGAAGTGGTAAGTAACTATAGCTGCACAATCATTCAATTTATATCCAAGTTTTCTATTTTTTTTCAGCTGTGACAAAATGTGTCACCCTCTGAAAATAATTAAGCACAACCTGCAACAGGACAGTAAGCTGAGTTACCTTTCAAATAATCGAGCAGCTAAAGTATTTAATTTGTAGTATCAAGGTTTCCTGAAACTAAGAGCCATCAGAACCCAAGCATAGGTTACTCAGGTTTGAGGGGATGCTCTGGGACATCCAGAAACAACCTCAGAACCCCACTGGACAGGGCCAGGCAAAAATTTTGACAGTAGTTCCATCACTGTAAAGCTTGATGAAGCTGACCTGAGGGCACAATTTTATGTTACCTAGAATCATGTGGGAGGGTCCAGATAACATTGCAGGAATAATAAGGGCAAAATTCTTGCCTTCTTTATGGAGCAAGATTTTATAGGCCATAAACAGAGGTAGGTCTAGGAAGCAGGTAACCCCAGACAGCCAGCAGGCAGGCTGTTTTGAGAACCAATGTCATGGTGCAACCTGAAATCCTCACCTCATTTGCACCCTTTTGGAGTGAGCTGCCAGGCAGAGTTACCTTTGTATGGGACTGCCCTACTGTGTTTGCTGTTTCTATCCCCATCCCTAAAGCAGGGAAGGAGTGGTGAAGGGAATTATCCTACTGGGATCCCTCCATAGTAACAAGGCCCTGACTGCATGTCAATCTTGGGGAAACTATAGGAGGAAAAGATAGACCTAAAAACCTAAACAAAATCTCCCATAATATTATGGCAAAGGAAGTAAGACAGATTTGCAAACTCAATCATAGCTGTGCTAAATCCTCAAGAATTAATCCCAGTCCTTAACCAGAGAAAGTGATTTTACATATGATAGTACATAAACTATAAAATGTAAGAACAGCTGTTTCTGATGGAAGACAGCAGTCAAATTTGTTTATATGATAATAATGGCATGTAAAATATTAGAAATAACATTTCCAAATTCATGATCTCTTATAGAATGCAAAGACAGATGTGGGGTTTAATTAAAAAAATCACCAGGTTTCACATTTTTAACAGCTGCCTCCAACTAATTGCTACCATTCTTATACTTTCCCTACTTGGGACAGAGAAGCTCCTCTAATTCCTGACAAAATGATTGCAATGCAAATTATAATGATTAATTCTAAATACTAAATCTTTGCTAACATAAATCAGTAATTTTAATTGATTATATGAACAACTGAGCTGGTTTGAGTGGAGAGTTACTGGGGGTGGCTGATAAGCTGCTGTGTGTGGTAAATTCTCCTCAGACAGCACAACTGCAGCCTGGAGGACACACACACATAACGTGTCACAGCATCTCTCACACATTATACAAGGAAGAAAACTTTAAAGTTTTGAGTTGCAATACACAGTTTATGAACAGACTCTGTGGGAGGTTAGCTGCAATATGTGATATTAAAAACATTATAGATCATAAGAATGTACATAAAGCTCTGCTATTGTCTGCTAAACCATAAGCCATTTTCAACTAGATGTATCACTCATAACTCTACAAAGTCAGACATTCAAAGCTTCCATGTATGTAGAAAACCTTGTTAGGAATCAAAAATTCAAGAGAATCTGTGGTCAATAACACAGCTCTCTGCTAAAATAAGTAGTTAATAATTAAAGGAACAGAAGGACATGTCCCTGCACAAGAAGGGAAGTCACTTCATTCTGATCATCCCCCTCCTCTGAACAAGAGATAAGGAATACATTTTTCTTGACATTCTAAAAAAAGTTTTATCCATGGGTTGAGCAACAGGATCTGCCCATTGGAATAAAAAAGAGCATTAAGAATATATACAATGTACTGGAAGCCATATGCACCTTTTCTGTGGATAAGGAGATAAGGCATTTACAGGATGCTATAAAACTACTTTCTTACGTGTTATTCATCAGGTCTGCACTTGCTTTGTATCATGACATGATGTAAACACACATAATGCCCTAAAAGTGAAAGACAAGAGAGGCAAACAATGAGGAAGTACTTCCAGTAGAAAAGCCTCAAATGATGTGAGAATCTAACACAAAAAGGAATCAACTAAAAACGTGTATAAAGTAAGTGCCTTCTCTGCCACAAGAAGTGGACTTAAAAGGTGAAGAAAAAAATGGTTCAAACAGATATATTCCTGCTCTCCACTAGTAAAGCTGTTTTCCTTGAAATACAATTGTTAAATATTTAGTTGTGGCCAAATTTTAAAAGGCCTTTTACAGTTTGATCCTGGACTTCAGCTTGATGCTTGTGCAATGGTTTTTCTAATACCTTCTATCACCCTTGCCCCATAAGGTTACAGTGGTTCTGAGTGTTTATATATAGTGACTAAAAGCCAAAATTGCAAACAAAAAGGATATGACATATTCAGAAATGTGCATTTACAGAGAAAACATACCTACAATACTGTATTTACACATTACACACCATAAAATAAAGTTAGGAATACACAATCTTTCCCCCACAGCAACACATTAATTAAAAAGTGTCAATCAGAGAATAGATTTGATGACTTCTTTTTTTCCTGAATACTTGAATGCAGGCAAATTTGATGAATCTCACCCAACTGAAAGAGGCAAATAAAGCATCATTCTTGTTCAAAATGAAAGAAAAGAATCCATCTGCTGAATTATACGTTCAAGAAAACTGTAACAATTTGGTTCATTTTCTGAACTTCTGGAACTAATGCTTGGTTTTTCAGTAAGCGACAGAAAATTTGTGGTCTAGCTGGAAGCTGATTTAAGGTTTCCTGGCCACTACACAAAGTTAAACAAACAAAAAAAATCTGATAGAGTGTATTGAACTAAAGTATAAAAAACAACAAATGCCCGACTTGGTTTCTTTACTTTCATCCTTGCAACAGCATTTGCAATCTGTGAACAAAGTAGTAAACCTTTCTCCTCCTTCAAAAATGGCATGTGAGAATTGAGAGGCTTACCCAAAGGAGCTGAAACACTGAATTAGAAAAGCTCTTTAAAAAACAAACGCAAGAAAAATAATAGTTCAGCCCTTGCCTTGCTGACAGGTGAGATAATAACCATTTCTGGTACAACAGAGAACTTGCAGACAGACTGGCATTTCAATGGAAGGAAAAACCACACCAATCCATACGGTTCCCTTAAAACAAAAGCCTCTCGGGTTCAATGACCAACATTTCAGCCTTTAAGTAAGAAAGAGCAACAACAAATCATACTGGCGATTTACTGACAGGTGTTGGGAACAATGGTGATTGTTTTAGAAAAGACTATATGAAAATTCTTCCACTACTTTACTTTCTAATATATGTGAAAATACCATCTTCAAACTGAAAACAAAATCACCTTCTCAGACCTGGTCCTCACGACCAGAGCACAGAGCCTAATCCAGTAATCACTTAAACATTGTGGAAACTCTTCCAGTTCAAGTAAAAAATTACACCCCATTCTATATTCCTTCTGCTTACTATGGCAAATTGAAAGAATTTTACTTGCAAAACACTTAATCACCAAAGGCAGAATTTCATAATACAGTTTAAAGCACCTCACTCAAAGACTAAGTTACCAGCTTTCTAGTAAAAGCTCAGAACATGAATGCAAATAATACATTATTAAATACACAGTTTTGGTTCACAGGCCACTATTACAAACTGGGGGACTAACTGACTTCAAAAGACACTGGATCAGACTGCAAGAGTATAATATTTTTCTTAATATTATGTATTTGCAAGCAGAAGTCTTCAGACAAGTCTTTACAGAGAAATCATAAAAATAGGAAGTGATTCACCCTGCTTGAAATGATTAACATTTAATTTTTGCAGTTTTGATATTTAACTATTATCTGCTACTTACCATGAAACGTAAATTATTATAGCAGAAAAGTTTCAGCATGGGCTTGTGTTGTTTTCTTTATATATATATACACACATAGAGAGAGAGGCACATTCTTTGTTAGAAATCAGCATGAAATTCTTCTGTAGGAACTTCGACACTTCCTTTCACAGAAATTTTTCCATGAAACTATGCTCTTCATGTAAGGCAGTCATATCTTGTTAAGCAAATACCCAGTTTGCATAAAATTAGAGCTGCACTTAGATTAAGATGTATTTTCAAAATACATGTGTTATAAATACCATTACAAATAAATACACAAGATACTTCCTGTACAGCCTGGAGAAAGAAACTGTTCATTTTGACATTCTATTAAAATTTCATAAGGGCACAAAAGGAATTGGTAACTGTTAGTCCAAAATGATCTAGCTATTCTAACAGTACGTACAGTGCAAAGAACTTCTTACAGTAACATCACAAAGTAACACCAGCTCTTTCATAAAGGACTCTAAAAATTGTTGCTCATTGCTTAGAAAGGCATCCATCCAACATACTCACAAGTGGCAAGAGTCTGGAGTATTACAGTATTATTGCTGCTATTGTACTGAAAAGAAGCGAGGTTGTGAAGATAAAAAAAGCTGGGGGGAAATCTACTTCATTCTGCCAAGTGTAATATTTCTTAGCTTCATCCTAAGTTCCAGGAAAATGAGCAATGGAGAAAGGTTGTTCTGCAGAAATGGTGGAGAGAATAAAGAATAAGATCAGCTGGCTTTGGGTTAATTGGTTAAAAATGAGTGCATCAGTTCGACTTGAGTCAAGCTGCCCTCGTTTGTAGTAGCTATCTGTAAAGGCTGAGTGAATGAGATTCCTTTCATCATACAGGCACTGCTACCTTTGCTGCAATAGTAGAGGCACGCTTTGACAGCCAGGATAGCTTCAGCTGACAGACAGCTCTTGGGGAACTCAAAGGGAATGATAGTTTGACTGGAAACATCCTTTATTTCTCCAGACAGACACTGGCCTTGAAGCAACCAGGTATTATCTGTAAAAGAACAACAAATTTTACCATTAGGATATTCAACACCATGTGTGAAACCTAGAGAAAACACTGTTTTTACTTATAAGACAACACTGACTTTCTTTCCATTTCCATCACCAGGGAAACTTCCTTCCTGCTTTTTCCAATCATGGAAAAATAAAGAAGTAATTTACAAATGCTTCTTTAGCAGTCATCTAAAGATGGAGAGAACCATAGATTTGTTTCAGAACTATAGGTATATATACAGTACATCATTTAAATGTAATGGGTGTACAATCTGTCCTATAAGCTCTTAAGACGATATTAAAATGTATTCTGAGATAGGCAAGCAAAACACCTTAAATTAATGGGGTGCTACACACTTGTATCAGAGGTCTAATACTGCAGGTAACAGATCTGCCATAAATGCATAAAGTGTTAGAACAGAACTCGAGTTTCATATTTAAGAATATGGGAACTAAAAACCCAACTGCACAATAAAGGTATCAGGCTCGTTCCATTGCACTCTGTATTTCACTGTCAGTGAGATGGATGAAGCGCTTTTTGGGGCACTTTTCAGAAAACACCTAAAAGTTGGCTCTAGAATTCATGAGCTTGAAATGAGTTGTTGAGTTTAGGTTGCTTATGTTCTATGTTTTCACTAACCCTTGAAGCTACCACACGTATCTTCGCTTCAACATTTGGAGATTCTGCAGGTCAAAAAGTGTTCCAACACTCCTGGAAATAGTTTATTTGTACTCCAAAAGCACAAACTGGGATCATAAACTACTTTAAATCATGAGGCATTTAAACAAATTGCAGTGCCTGCACAGTATTTGTTGACTGCTTTTAAAAGCAAGCAATTTAATGAAGCTACCACATGGATACTCTGAAAGCCAGCCAGCAAAAGATGAGTCAAGAGATGAGATGTTTACTTTCAGATCAGTTTAACTGCATCTACAAGCAGGGATAGCTATTAACAAGTATTTATCATTGTAAAAGCCAATATGGCATGTAAATTCAGCCAGAGAACAATTACTAAACACTAGCAGAATTTTAACACCTAGCAGCATTTCTAAGAAGACGTTTCCCAATGTAGTGCAACTACTGAATGAACATAATTGAAATACGTTTTCTCTACTGCTTTCAGAAATCTACTGAAGGTGCAAATGATGCAATTTCAACATTGAAAACTTGACACAGAAACTAAAGAAAATGATGTTCACAGAATGGTTTGGATTGGAAAGAACCTTAAAGACCATCTAGTTCCAACCCTACCTCCCACCAGACGAGGCTGCTCAAAGTCCCATCCAACCTGGCCTTGCACGCTTCCAGGGAGGGGGCATCCACGACTTCCTGGGCAACCTGTGCCAGCACCTCACGACCCTCATCACAAAGAATTTCTTCCTAACTTCCAATCTAAACCTTCCCCCTTCCAATTTGAAGTCATTCCCCCTCATCCTATCAAGGGCTTTTTACAAGCCCTTTTAAAAAGTCCCTTCCCAGCTTTCCTGGAGCCCTTTTCAGTACTGGGAGGCTGCTCTAAGGTCTTCCTGGAGTCTTCTCCAGGCTGAACCCCAACTCTCTCAGCCTGTCCTCACATGGGAGGTGCTCCAGTCCTCGGATCATCTTTGTGGCCTACTCCGGATCTGCTCCAACAGCTCCATATCCTTCTTATGTTGGGGATTCCAGAACTGGACACAGGACTCCAGGTGGTGTCTCACAAGATGATCTTCTTTTTTTCAAAGCTGTTCAGCATCTCAAACAGTCAGTTAAGCTTTCCTCTGCTCTGTACTGACTCCGACTGTATAACATGTATTGCACCACAAGGTCAAATGGGAACACAAGACCAGGAGGGACATTTTGGTTCATCAGACTGAGATCTCTCATATTGCAGATATGTCATGATACAACTCACTCTCACATATCTTAGCTACCCCTATTCGACTGATAAAACCACACAGGCTCTTACCTTCTGCTGTGATAAACCAGGAATTGGGTGCTTCTTCATTCAGTTTTGAATCTGGAGGAAGAGTCAACTTTAATAAAAACTGAATTGTCTGTCCGGGAGCTACAGCTAGTGAAGGAAGTTGAATATTTGGTGCAGATTTAGGCAGTTTTGGAAGGCTTGTGGTTTTATCCTTTTGCACAGGCAGATTGTCTGGAACATCGCATGCTTCTGCATTCAGGATAGGCAACTATCAGTAGAAATCAAACAAAGTATTTGTTTTTGTTTGTACTGAAAGTAAACAGGATTTCACAATACAATCACAGTTTCAAAGCTGACACGGACCAGGAAAACCAACACATGATAATACAGCTAGGGGACTGAATCTTTCTAACAGACTGCAACAACGCTACAGTGACAAAGAAAAGGCAGGGACAGGTTTTTTTTAAAATGAAAAAGATAATACTGATTAATCCAAACAAAAATAATAATTCCAATGAAAATCAACTACTTCAGAGTACCCTTTAATTTAAAATTTTAACAGTTCCATTATATTTTTACTTCAAATAAAATTTAACAGTATTTTCTTCTAATCTTGTGGTAAACACCATACTTTGGTACTAAAATCCAATATTTTAACCATGTGAATTGCACAGTAGGGTAAAGGATAACTTCCCAGAAAAGCCACCAACATATTACATGGCATGAAAATGCAAACACATGCTAAGATTGTGTGCTATTAAATGCTAGAAACGGACAAGAAGTTGGACCACTATGTCATATATATATGTATATACATATGAAAACACTAAGACACAGTGCCATTGTAAGATGGACTGGAGCATGAATTTATTTAGCCTTCATGTTTACAAGCAAATACAGCCATGCTCAATTATGACAGTGGTTTTGATTTGACAACTTGGAAGCCCACTATGTATCCCACTTTAAGTCTCTGACTTCCAAGAATCATCTCTTACGGCTTAATTAGAGGACTTGATAAACTATTTCAACTTCCATTTGTTACAAAGGGAGTTGGCAAGTGCTCATGAAATGATTTTCAAACTGAAAAACTGGGCTGTATTTTTAATAAATCATGTTTCTGTATTGTTCTTTAGATGATCATCGCTTCTGTTTTCATGAAAAAGTTACTCTTCCAAAAACTAAGGCTTCCAACACTGTGCTAACAGGCAATGTTTACTTGCCTGATCATCATCACAAAACATTCTGTGTATATAGCTACTGTACCAAGAAGGTTTATTAGCTAAATGAATTTTATACAACTTGTCAAAGTCTGTAATATTAATTTATATCAAGAAACATCACTATTGGCTTGTTTAATAAGTATTACTTACCATGGAAAGAATTTTTGTTTCCAAATCCAGTACTTTAATCTGATGATTATTTGTGTCTGCCACATACATCAGACGTCCATTTTCTTCAACACACAAACCTCCTGGTTCATTAAACGTTGACTGTGTAAAGCTGGAACCAACAACATTGCCTGCTTCTCCTGTGCCTGCCAGGGTAGCGCAGTTCTTCATCTTGGGATCTACAACCTTAATCTAAGATCAACAAGGACACGCTAAAACTTCTCTGAAAGAACCCACCAGGATTTAGGAGCTCTGCATTAACTCAGGACCTACCTTTCTAGAAGCCAGCACTAACCTGAAGCACCTCAGCTACCAAGTGTGTCCCCTAGAAGCCAAGTTACCACACCTTACCAAATGACCCATCTTTCCACCCTCGCCCTCCTTGCCCTCCTTCCCTGCTCAAATCGACTTCTACCTTTGGTCTTAACTCAGCGTTCTCTCCTCTCCTGCATAATTTCAAAGGCACCCACACCTCTGGTATAAAAATATCCTGAATGGCTTGGATTTCTACTGTTTGCTGCCATTTTGGAAACATTTGCAAAATAGTAAGAGCACAATGAAACTGGCAGGTTAACTTCTATAGCATTTTTTTTTCTAAAAATATATAAGGTTTCTTTTTTTCTTAAAGTCATATAAAAAAAAGTTTATAATATTTTAAGTATTACTTGAAATAAAATTTCATTTGCCACATTAATTTCAATAAGTATTTAACATTATATACTTATTCATCAAATTAAAACAAATTATTTGTCTTCTAATGCATTTAACCAATGTGCAGTTAACAACCTCCTAGACACAAAAGCTTATATAAAATCACGTAAGAACAATCATGCAAACCCATTTCTCTTATCTCAGAGTTCCGTGGAGAATTTAGTATTTCCTCAATATTTCTTGTAGGCTGAGGGGAAATCTCATCACTCTCTGCAGCTCCCTGAAAGGAGGTTGTAGCAACGTGGGTGCTGGTCTCTTCTCCCAAGTAACAAGCAAGAGGATGAAATGAAACGGCCTCAAGTTGTGCCAGGTGAGGTTTACACTGGATATTAGAAAAAAGTTCTTTACGGAAAGAGGGGTGAAGCACTGGCAGAGGCTGCCCAGGGCACTGGAGGAGTTTCCATCCCTGGAGGTGTTGAAAAAGCATGTAGATGTGCACTTTGGGACACAGTTTAGTACACAGTGATGCTGGCCAGACAGTTGGACTGGATGATCTTAGGAGGTCTTTTCCAACCTCACTGCTTCTATGATTTTTCTTGAAACGTGGGTGGCATTTTTAAGGGAAAAGCAAGTCCTCTTGTTCTCCCAGTTTTCTCAAACGTGTAGTATTCCTGACTAGGCACTCCTAGCTCTTTTTCTCTAGCTTAGCACCTTCTAGAAGATGTAAGAAAAGGGTCTTTGGTCTGAACTGTAATTTGGCACTTCAAATTCACCTCCCCGAGGGACCACCTTATGAACACAGCATCACGTGACAGTAAAACAAAGGCAAAGAGAAGGACTCGTAAGGGAGGGAAACAAAAAGAACCTACAAAGGAATTTGTATCATTTATTTCCTCAGTTTAAGTGAATTAAGCACAAATTTTGAACGTTCCTAAAATAATCCTTCATAGCAGTAAAACTTGCAAAGCCTGTATATAATGAGCTACTATATGCTTACCTTATGATTATAGGAATCTGCCACATAAAGCAGTTTTCTTTTCTTGTCCCATGTTACTCCTAAGGGATGCTGCAGCTTTGCATTTATGCCTGCTCCATCCACATCACCAAAGGCAAACAAATTCTGAAAAAGTGTTTAATTAAATTAATACATTTGATTATTCAAAGTTGCTATGAATTTAAATGATTGTAATTAAATGGAAACTCGCTGACTCAAAAAAAAATAAAAAATCAAGACAACTTCAAAACAAGGATACTGAAAACTGAGAAATGCGGACGCTAATCGTGGAAATGGAACTCTCACATTTAAGTTATCAATACAAATCCCACTGATTTTAATGACCACACAATGGTGAATCAATTTGGCTACTTTAAAAATAAGTAACTTGTTATCTGAGGAGCAATAATCTGCACTGCAGCCTGAGCATCACAACTGGCACACATTTGCATTCCAAGCAGTGAAGTTAAGAAATTGATGGCCATGGAAACTGATTTACCCTCTCACCCCAAAAGTGGTTCCTCCAGGTCAGGCTTGAGGAATATTAGTAGGGCAGTGTGGGGAAGTTTGAAGTGATTACCAATGGGTCTCTCTCTCCTCCTACAAGGTGCTTCACTGCTCCGTCTT
The DNA here is from genome assembly GCA_033556795.1 of Tapera naevia. Taxonomy (NCBI): domain Eukaryota; kingdom Metazoa; phylum Chordata; class Aves; order Cuculiformes; family Neomorphidae; genus Tapera; species Tapera naevia. The sequence continues at coordinate 1,952,244 of JAUMJJ010000156.1, forward strand.
TCAGAGAGATGGTTCGCACGGTGCTGCTCTCACTATCCACTACAAAAAGGCAGTTCCATGGTTCCTCGGAAGCCAGAGAGAGACCCGAGGGCTGTGCAAAGCCTGCCTTATGTGGGTATGCATTGTTTCTGTTCTCTTCATTTCCACTCCCAGCAAATCGAAGGCAGACTCCTTTCTTTAAATCACTAAAGGAAAATAATACCCAAGCTGAAGAATGAGTTTGAAAAACTTCAGACATTGTGCATAAACAGAAACTACAAGACAAGCACTCAAGTTATAAAACCAATTGTGCTGCAGCACAAGGAATTACTCAATGCCCTTGTGCTAACTTTTATTTCACCTTAGTATATCATTAATCAGTAGATAATTCAGCAAATACAATGAAAAGTAACATTCAGTTATATGAATGTACCTTATCGTCATAGTTTTATAGCAGAAGCAGAATCTTTCATTTCATCTAACAGATGTGGGGGAAGCAGGTGACTTTAAAGGACTCATGCCTTTTAAGTCTGAGCAGAAGCAGCAAGCTTCAAGCTAAGTACAACTGAGAAAAAATATTTCTGGTTTAATTTGATTATCTCTCTCTTTGGGGTTTGAAAGCTGTTTATCAAGGCAGACAGATACAATTTCTTGTATCTCTTACCACAGTTGCTTACCTTCCTTTTGGTAGTTTTCCACCTTCCAACATCAGTGCCCACACCTGATGAGTGCCTGCCATTGCTATCCATAAAACATCATCTTCCTGGGTCCCTGCACCTGTTAAAAAATGGATGTATAAAAACAGATGAAAAAACATCCCACTTTGGGAATGTTTTGTAAAACAAAGAAATCAACAAACCAAACCCTGCTGTCCCCACTACTCCAGTTCAGCTCTTCCCATGGGGGAGGAAAAAAAACCCAACCAGAACACAGAGTACGAGAAGGAGACAGAGAATGTCTGTCATCTGTCAAAAATTCTTCTATTTTTTCTGTTTCCTTCCCAAGGATATAAAAACACTCTACCTGCCAAAGGCAAATACTTCAAATGGGATTTGCTCTTTGTGACACTTTGCTATTAGGCCCATATTTCACCTGTTACTTTTGGATCCACACTGGCCAATAAATACGTATGTATCTTTGCTAAGCATGGTGGGATGTTTTGGCAAGTTTTTTTGGCAGGTGGGGGTGTTGTTCTTTCTTTTTACTACGTTAGTGACAAAATTAGATATTCAAAAAAACTACTGGTAGTTGTTTATAGGTTTTGAGAGATGTAACCACGACAGTAGCAGAGACAATGACAGAAAAACCTCTTCTTTGACCATAGATTAGTTTGAGGACATGTCACCTCTGTTATCCCTGTACTGTTCTCACAAGAGAAGGAGGCAAAGGAGAACCAGCAAGCTAAATTATGGTAATACGATCATTATCGTAACTACTTATCATCCTTGAATGGAAAGAATTTATTTTTAAAGAATTTATTATAAAACAACATAAAAGAACAAAGCAATTCTTTTACATTTATTAAATTAAGCACCACATTCCAACCTATCTTGTGCTGTTTTAAAAATCCAGTGTAGTTTCTCCTTATTAGGGTATGTGTTTTCTTATCTTCAGTGCTGCCTGCATCAAAGCAAAGTATGGCCTGCAAATGTGATATCCTTATGTCATAAAGATTCCCTAGAAATGCACCAGAGCACTGAATGCACTGGTGTTCCATATTATACGAAGTTTCAGTGTTTTTCAAGTTCCTGAATCCACCTCTGCTATAGATCTGTGTTTTAAGAATTCACAGTTTGTACACACCCCCCACTTTAAACAGCTCAGTAATACCACTGATCATTAAGTGTGAGTCAATCTGAACGCACAGACGAGACCTTTTTTTTGTACCAGTTAACAGCAATATCTGTTTGTAGAAATTCCATTCTCAGGATGACCTACACTTCCAGCTTCCCTGTTTGAAGATTGCATGCTTACTTCCAGTCTTGGAATTAAAAGCCTGGGAATCAAAGTTAGATGTTGTGGCTGGCACCACTGATGCTTTCTATACAGACTGAAGTTTGAGAACATTAGTATGCTATCTTTACGAACAGAAATAACAAAGAAGAAGTCGGTTGGTGCACTCATTCTCTGTGAAAACATGAGGTACAGCACACCCTCTAGTTTACAGACAGGCACGCTGCCCATGCACACATGGGAAGGCAGATCTTCCCTTCAGTCAGTGGAAGTTTAGCAAAAAAAATTCAAATCTGACTGACAGAACAACTAGAGAATCATTGTTCTTCAGTGAGACAGAGACAGCAAAGCCCCACAGGAATGCTTTAGCCCTCTAAGTCTGTTATAAGTATACATCATCCTTTTCAGGAGAGCAGAAATTAGTTTTCTTTGATTCCTGTGCTACCTGGCACTCTTTCCCCTAGTGTTGCATCATGCAAACAGCACAACCCTTTATGAAGCAAAACGCTTGGAATTTCCCTCCTTAGTTAAGAAATGTGCTCTCTTATCAAGGGAACCCCTTGAATACAGATACCAAGGGGATGTCATATAATAAGAGATAAAACGGAGCTAGAAATGATGACTATATTGAAATAATTTCTCTTTCTTTCCTCAGTTTTCTAACTCAGGCCTTCTGACTGCAATGGCAGAAAAAAAATTCCAAAGTAGAAATGCCAGCATGGAAGAACTAATTTAGATTATTTATTGTTGGATGCATCACTATAATTAAAGAAGCTAAGCCTGGTTACACGTTTTATTCATTCCCATTTAACCACAGCAAATGCATGCACTTGAGGGTACTTCAGCACCGCAGTCTCCCCTGACCCCTAACACCCACATTCCGTATTCAAAAGCCCTTTCAGCATCAAATGAGAACAGCTAAAAACCCTGTTTCATTCTGACCCCAGCATGCACGACAAAGGCTCCCTAAGACTCATTAAGGATGTTTACTTTCAGCAGCTCTGCACCTGGAATTCTGCATTAAATCCAGTATCTGATACCTGAACCAGTGTTTAGAAATGTATCATGAGTGTACATTTAATTCACAAAGCAACACTACAGACCATGGAACAAAGAGAATGAGAAATCATCATTCCAGGTACAAATACCGTATTTTTACTGAGGGTAGCTTCAAGTCATGGACTAAGTTTGACATCTGTTAAGATGTTAACTCTGTTAATCCAAATGCTTCTTTTTATTGCAGCAAGTAATCATCATCATTCATTTTGTCAAGATGCAGAGATATCCAATTTACTAGAAAATTAGTCTGACAAATCAGAATGTGTGGGATTACTGTTGGATATTCAGTCACAACTTCCATTACATCCTTATGTTAAGACGTGAGTTTTTGTATGTTTCTGTAAAAGCCAGGTTTACACTAAACACTACCATAAATATCTAATTTCTTGACATGTTTCTATAGAGAACACATGAAATATTAATAACTTTTGCTGCTATTACTGTTCAGCAATACCATAAACTCCTTCATCTCTTAGTTTTGGTTTAGAATATGGAGTCAGAGCATTCGGTCAACAGCTTAATCAGGTTCCTGTAGAGATAAAAGTCTGTTGGGCTGATTGCACAAAAAGCTACTAGTTCTGAAAGCTTATCCCTCCTCAGTTTTCCCTCAAATGTTTAAAGCAGAAAAGTAAATGCCAGTTTAGGAGCAGGAACGGAAGCTACAGGTGACAGAACCCATATATGAATTATGTTAGGATATGTGAAAATTTCCATTAAATCCATTCGTCCCTCTGATTCTTCCAACAATATGAACCTGGCTGACCCACTCAGACAATAGACAAACATAAACCGCACTTTCAGAAGTCTTCCTAAAGCACGAGTGGGTAATGTCCTGCTTCACTGCAGTCCTTCACTGTAACTTCTTAATGTTTTGTTTCTCAAAAGATTTTGTCTCCTTAAACAGTTCTTACACAGAAATGAAACCCTGTAACTCTTCCACTTCACTTAAGCCTTATCCTTCATGAAGAAGTTCTTTGAAATTTCAAATATTTTAAATAAAAAATAATTACCCTTTACAAGTAAACAGAACCCAGTTCAAGAAGAGAAGACAGACAATGCTGCTGCATGTCAGCGATATTTCTAACAGGATTTTCTGTGGAACTGAACTTGTACAAGGTCATATACAACCTAAAACTGAACCTGGTATCTTTGAGAGGGTACTTTGCATAGGAAATTTCTAAAAGAGATGAGAAGGCCTTTTGCATTCCAAAAAAGTCTGCACTACTGCATCATGCAGTCATATTACATATGCAACATATGTCTAGAGTAATTTAAATTTTGAGTTGTCCAGAAAAATGATTCCTAAGTAATCCCTGATGATCACAAACTCTCTTATTTTCAGCTATTACCAAGGAAAATTCCTTTTACAGGACAGTGAAGGCAGGAGCCTCAACACCAGAATGCAACCAGACTAGAAGGAAAAAGAAGACTGACATGTAGAAAGCGTACTTTCAAGACATAAGACAATTCAGACATAAACAGTTCATATACAATCTGAACTTACCTATGAAATACTAATTGCTTACTGCTTTGTAAAGTGATTTTTAAGTGATAATTGCTTTATTTTTTCTTGTAAACAGGGAAGAACCACCGTGAGTAATTCAGAAAAAAAAGTGTTTCCTCTGGAATGCTGTGGTACTAAAGAATCATCTACCAGAAACATGGAGAGAAAAAAAAATACCTTACATACTTTTGCCTTTTAAGGCCTACAAAAATTGTACCAGTATGACACAGTACTGTGCTGTCATTTAAATAATATCTATGTAAAACCTAAATTGACATAAAAATTTCCAACCAGTTTAGCGAAAGCACCATCCATACTGTACTTGGGAGTTTCTATAAATACATTACAATCATGCAATTTAAGACTTGATTTTGGAATGTGAAACACATAGTTATGTCACCAAGCACAGGTCATTGTCCTGTTCCTTCCAGCAAGAATGCAGCTATCAAGAACACTGCATGCTCAGATCAACTGTGCATTTAAGTACCACTTGCTTTCAACACCCACTGAATAAATATAGAAGGGAACAACAGAGAAAGCTAAAAAGGCACAGAGCAATTTAATAATGTATTTTTAAGCTGCTGGCCCTCCCTGTATATTTCCTACACAATCTATGTCAATGCAATGACATCAATTTCAATGAAGCCAGCATTTAATCCATGGAGTTCATTCAAGAATTTTAAAGCTGAAGGGTAAAACGCAAACAATGAAGTCTTTTAATTGATCGATACATACTCTAAAATGCCTGTAGGAGTCATCTCAAGAAATATAAATGATACAGGAAAAATATTTTCCCTTAAGAGGTAATCTTTCCCTTTGAGACTTTAGAACAGGTCAGCATAGGCTTTTAGCACTACAGTGTAATACATAAACAGTTGAAACATTTAAATATTTTTTTCTCCCCTTCTTGTTCTGGATAGAACAGCTTTGGACGTTGACAGGAAACTCACAGATACATCACTTGTTTAAAAACTATAGAATCCATAACTCTATCTTCTGAAAAGAAAAAACATCTCTCTCCCCACTCTTTCTTTTTCTTTTGTAGAAGATCTGTTACTAAAAGTGTTAAATCTAAAACCTGATGCTGGTGGGTTATTTAAGTAGCCAAGGCTTCTGGGCATGCAGTGTCTATACTGACAATGCATTGGCACCAGAAGACTTCCATACAATCAGCATATATAAACCAGTTTCATGTTCCTTTATACTTAATTCGAGTGTGTTTTCCTTCCTTTTAACTGACCCAAGATTACAATGAATGCTTCCAGGTCAGCAAAATGTTCTAATTTACTAATTTTGCAAATTTACTAATCTTGCAAAGCAGCTCTAATTTAAAGATGCTAGACATATCAGGCTACTTCTCCATTCGATTCATCAGCAAATTCAAGAATCCCAATACTGGAAGTCAATTTTATGCCTGAAATACTGACATTAAAGCATTGTTCTGTCATTGTTAAGAAACTGGCATCTACAACTTCTAAATCATATCAAAATGGGAATGTAAGAAAATAAACTACTAACTCAGAGTTAATAATAGCTGAATACATGGCAGTTACATGATGTCAAGCTCAGGTGTGTGCCAAGTGAATCAGGAAAGAAAGCTACTTCTATCTTCAGAAGCTGATTCTTGCATCCAATATATTATGCAAAGATGTAATTTTTACTCCTTGATGCTTGCCAGTTTTTTTCTGAGGTATTCCTCTCTATCTGATTGACTCTGTTGTGATCTCCAGTCTAATGATTTCACGTCACCTAAACAGGAACAAACAGAGGTCCCTAACTAAAATTATTTTTATTTCCTAAACTCAAATATTTACAAGGAATCAGACATGTCTGTCAAGGAAGGGAAATTCTAGACAATGCTCACTTCCCGTGAAATGTATCTGCTTCTTAAAGTACTTGCCTAACAAAAGCAATCACAATTTCCTTCTTTATTTGGACCCAGTAACCGCATAACTTGCTACAAAAGAATTTTTCTTCCATTAACAGTTCACATTTGTTCAGGATCCAAAGCTGAACCACAGTTATCGCTTGAAAATGAAAATGTTGCATTTTAGACTCAGTTTTAAAGTAAATCTATACTTTCCCACTTCTCCAATTATTACCAAAGCAGGAAAATATTCAGCAAGCAGTCATGCATATGTAAATACGAAATGTTAAAAGCTCAACTGATACAATACTTGAATTTCCAAAGACCACATCCCATGGAGAGCTGATGGGCTGTTCTTCTCCTTTTGCTCCACCTTCCTTATCAAAGCCTTGTATCCCGATGCCTGCTACGGTGGTCACCATCTCTGATTCCAGGTCAATCTACAAGTAAAATTATGCACAATGAATGTACAACATTAATTTGACTGATTTACAGATAATCTGAGCCAGATGTCAAAAACAGGAAGCATTTGCTGACAAATAAAACCCCCATATCCTGAAATTTGATAAATTGATAAATTTGATAAATCCTGAAATTTGATAAATTTCAGGTATTTCTTTATGCAGGAACTAACCCATTTTATCACAATGCTTGCTGATGGCAGGTGTGGGGAGAAAGGGGGAAGCAGCACACAGCAGGAAAACCACTTACAAGGAATCCTCTTCCACACATACCAAAAAATAACTCTGCTTTGTCAAGTTTGCTCAGCAGCTGTACTAGAAAGCATCAAAATTTACTGGAGAAATACTCAGACAAAGTTGTGGATGTTCTACTTCAAACTTCTACAGAAATACATCAAAATTCAGATACTGTAACAGTATCTCCCATCTCTATACAAAATAATCTGTACAAAGCAAATTAAATGTGATCTTTTTGCAAGGCCCACGGCCTGCACAAATGTCTGAAAGCATGACCTGTAGCTGTTGCATTACTTCAATTCTTGGATACCTGCATGGCACATTTAGATGAAAAGGAACAGTTATTTATCACAAAAAATGCTGAAGGAGATGTTTCTGTGCTGCCTCTTCTACCTGCAACACTTAATTTCCCACAGTCACCAGGCTATGGTGATGAATATTAGGAAGATGAGGACTCTGGAGCAAACTACTCAGTTTCAGTAACGAAGATTCTTTACCAACAGGCAGCCTCACAGCCAACTACAATGAAAACAGCGCAGGGAGTTCGCGGATTAGGGCTTTGAAGTGAAACACAGAACAAACCTACTTAACAGTACAAAAGCACCCCAAATTAAACAAGGATGTACCTGCTCTGATCACAAATCAGACGTATCAGTGAGGATCTAAGTACAAGACCTTCTGAGATGTATAAAATACTCTAAAACATATTATATCATATTATATTATATCATATCATATTGAACTTGCTCCAACAACTTTAACTTCTAACCATTCTAAATTCAACCTAACCATGTAAGATCCAATGACAATATATAAATACTAACGTTCCTGCACGCTTGCCAAAACCTTGCAAGCATACATCCACTCTATTCTCAATTCTGATACTAAAGCAGTTGCCTGTACTTCAGTAACCCAAACAGTTAACGTAAGTTTAGACTTTCACTGAACCACAGTAGTACAGTAACTTTAGGTAAGAATCTGATATTATGCAAGTGAAACAAAAACAATTCTTTTTTCCAGTATTAAGAATAAACATTTCTTATAACAAGAAAGTTAGTTACTAGAAAAATAAAATCTTTATGCTAGAATGAGTAGCATATCTAATCTGCATTTGAATGGAAGCACAAAAGTTCACGTAGCCCTTTGAAAAACAAACTGCACAGCAGCATTTATTTAGAAGATATTGGGCTGAATTTCCTTCCTGACATAGAGGGTATCTGGAGAGTAATTAACTTGTTGTAAATTTTCACCAGTGTAAGCAGAATAACGTATAAGAGATTAAATTCTGAATTTCCTTACGGAAAATTTACCTTTCTGATCAGGTGATTTTCTGTATCAGCTACATAAATAACATTATTTTTTATAGCAACTCCTTGTGGTGAGTTGAAAGCTGCCTCTGAAAATCTTCCATCTCTCCTCCCACTGTTTGGACCTAAAAATGAAACAAAGCAAACTCAAAGGTAACTTTAGGAAAAAAACTCCATAGTTAAAAATAAAGTGCATACATTTAAGCCTGTAATAGAATTACATAATCTAAGAGATACTTTCACAGCACCTTGTACAGTTCATAGTATTAGTATGTTGTGTAGTCTCACTTCTGCACTGTGCTATTAAGTTTTAACTCATTCTCCCTAAGTTCTCTGCTTTAAGCTCATCTTCCAATGAGAAGTCCTAATAGGGGTCTATATTGTTCCTGTTTCCTTGCAATAAAGGACAACAGCAGCAACGGAAGACAGAATCTTTTTTTATTCCTGACTAAATCAAAGCAAGCCAGCAGGAAAAAAAAATAATTTCCAAAACTCCACTCCATTTCAATGGTTTAGAATTTGCCATAATCACAAATTAAACTAATATTTGATTAGCAGCATTTTCTCATTAACAATAATTAGGGAAAAAGATGACATGGATCTAATTACGCAAGTGAGAATGACAGTCTTCTGCATAGATCAAGAAACAAAGGAACATGACTTGAATATAACAGTACAAAGGTAAGCTCGTATTTCAGAGGGAGTAACTTTTAAAGTGCATTAGCAATATGTGTCAGCAGAAGACATTTAGATATGAGTTATGTGTGCATCATGATTTATGATACAAATACAGTAATTTCAACCTTTGTGCTTGCTCACATTTATTACTGTATTATCAACTTAATTCCATTATTTTCTGCCCACTGAATGGTTTAACTGAGTCACTGAAATACACAAACTTTTTACAACCTACTGTCAGAAGACAATTTAGACTTTAACAGAGACAAAGCTCTGAGGTTTTCCAGATTCCAATAGTTCCCCTTGTAAGGGTCAGGGTTCAGATACCCAGGGAAGGGAATAGCAGGGAGTGCCACAGGAAGGAAGGGCACCTGTTCAGAGGTAAGGACACGCTCCTCCGAATTGCTGTTTAACAACTATCTCAGAGCAGCAAAGGATAGCTTGTAGGTGGAGACTTCATCACAGGTATCAAACAGAAACCAAATTCTCTCATTCCTGTTTTAAGAAAGGCTGCTTGTACAACCCATAGGAGAAAGGTATTAATACTAATGCCTTTATCAGGTTATCTTAGATAATTAGTCTGTCTATCCAATGCACTTTTACTCCAAATAGCAAGAGATTTTCTACCGTTCTTTAAATAGCAGTGCCACTGGTATTTTCATGAGGTTTGTAGGATCCTGCCATGGGATAGGCATTAGTCAATACCAGACAAAGTAATACAGGACACATTGACAACAAGTCCTGATTCTGAGACATAAATGAACCATTATTTTCAATGATTTGGAAATTTCACCACTTCCTGAACCTGTCTCTCATGGTTGTTCGTAGATGGACTGCCCTAACAGCTATGTACTTGGGGCATTAAGATGTAACTTTGACCACTGCAGCAGACTAAAACAAAGAACAAGGCTGAATGTTTCATTTATGAAAGAGTAAAGCATACAAAGAGTGATTTGCATTGTAAAGCAGACAATAATTTTAGAATAGTTAAAATACTTAACTTTCACTACTTTCACAACTTGTTTACATGTTATCCCTCAATTTTGATGAGAACAAAGGCCTTCTCAGATATACTAAAGCAACTTCCCTTTTAGGTGCTTATGTACTGGTGCAATGCCACTGTTAATTATTCTCCCCTCCTTCAGAAACCGGAAGGGGATCCTATACAGGAATGCTCTTCATTTAAGAAAGTAAAAACACAACAGCAACCAAATGAAATACACATCCCAAACCACTCTCCACGCAGTACCACCACCACCACAATTCAACATCCATTTCTTCTGTTGGAATGGGAGGCATTACTGCCTCTTCTTTCCCCACCTTGCTGCTGGATGTGGATGTTATGTCACTTAAATGTAAACCCACCTGCAACTCTTTCAGAGGAATACAAAATGTGGGTTTTATGATTCATACTGGACACAACATGAAAATACAAACTTTAGTCAGCAGAACAAAGGAAAAAAAAAAGAGACACCTCATAACATCTCCCCAGAAACCTCAAACAATTGCACTGACAGAGTCTCCCATTGATGGTATCATACTACATCCCTCCATATCCAGTGAAAGTGATTTTAGTAGAAATAAAAATTCAGGCAATGTTTATATAAACTGCTATGTCCTTTAAGAAAAGAATCAGCCTAGCAGGCCCAGTGAACTACTCCTAAACTACAATTACTATAATAAACTTGTGGACCTTTACCTCCAATAATGTGTAGAATTTGTCCATTCTTGCGAGTAACCAGAATCCTATGATGTCCAGTGTCTGCTACTACCACCCTTTCTCCTGAATCATCTACGGTCACCTTGCCAGGAAACAGCAGAGGAGAAGGCGGGAGGGAGTCTCTGTATAGCTTTATTCCAATCTTGTTATCTTTGATTTGTCCTCTCTCCTTGTAGAATTTCAGTGTTATGGAAGTAAATAGAAACAACTTCTCTCTATGTCCCTCTCCAACAAGCGAGAACAGCATATTTCCACGAGGCCCAAGAATGACCAGAGTTGGCCAGCAGGACACTTCTAGTTCATGCCACAGTGTTGCATCTGCATCGTTTACTACAGGGTGGACAATATTATACCGCAGAATGGCACTTTTAATGTTATCCAGAACCTTTTCGTTTGGGAATTTTGCTGAATGGACACCAACTATAACAAGACCATCTGAAAGGAAAAATAAAGTCATGCATTGAAACATATATGTATTTCAATTAAAAAAAGAGTAAAAATGAAGCACAGTTACGTCATAATGTGACTGACTGCTTACCAGAATGAAAGAGGATTTGAACAAACAAAAAGCAATTATATCTCAGTAGGAAAACAGATCACTATATATTCAAAATAGTGAAACCCAGAAATAACATTTCAGGAAAGTTACTGCTCTTTAGTATCATTACTTCCCCAGCTGGCTGGCATTCAATAGGTCATAAACTGTTCTTAGCTCCTGAACCTCCACATACTAAGGTATTAAATACTTTCAAAATAATTATGGGTAAGTTGTAGCAGTGCAGTTGATACATAGGTTCAGCTGTTCATGATACCTCTTTGTCTTTTGACTCCTGAACACAACTATGGTGTCTTAGAAAATTAATTCTTTCCCACAGTTAACTGGGAATCATAAGTGTAACTCTGAACCCTGGAAGTTCAGAGTTACCTTGGCATAACTAACTCCAGATAAATAGTAAAAAAAAAAATGTATAGGCTTCAGAAATCAATAGAGTATTCTCTATTTCAAATACAAATGGCAGCACTGACAACTGTGACAAATGGCACTTGTCACAAGCAAGTAGGTTTGAACCCTTTTCCTTAAAACAAATGAAGAGAAGAAAGGCGTAGGGAGACTATCAAATCATTGATTTTACTCCTCCGCTTAAAACATTTAACTTAATTTCTACATTTGGTTAATAAAGACAATGAAGAGTTAGGTTTTCACACAGCAGGGATAACTGCACTTGAAATCCTAGTATGAAGGTGTCACAGAAGTATAAATTAATACGATTCTGCATATATACACTGTATAAATAATGCCAACCCTAAAGTTAATCAAAAGCACTTAATGATGAGCTTCCTTGAACTGTTTGCTTATTTTCTTAGTTTTATGAAATTCAAACACAGAAATAAAAATCTATGACTCAGACTTCAGCTGCTTTTCCCTTATGATAAGAAATAAATCCTCTTCTTCCCATGTAGGCAGCTATGGAAGCATCCCCAAATTTTCTACTCCCTCTTCCTATCCAATGGAAAAAGAATGAAGAGCCTTCCTTCACTCAAGCCACTTTTCAGTACTTTCTAGAGAGGCTTTAAATTATGTTTTACTAGCACCATCTTCACCAAATGATGTAAACTGTGCACATGACATTGATATTGGACATCATCTTACCTTGTACTTAAATAATACTATCAAGCCATAAAAGCATAATCTTGTTACAGAATTGAGAAGTTACTTTGTCTAACTGAATTCAGGAAGATAATACAGTTGTAGAAAGCTACGATACAATAATTTTAAACCAGAACTGTTACTCTAATGGAAATCCTTAGACATTAACTTCACTACTTATCTGAAAATTACTCATACACAAGTAAGTTATAACATCCTCTCACGAAGAAAACTCTTGTGGAAGTTGGCAGATGCTATGCTGAGATATAAGGATATGCACATCATTTAGAACACTTCATTTCAAGGATGATAACAGAGCACAACGCTGGACTCATGCCAAGCTATTTCTGAAAATTAAAAAGTTCTCCCTCTTATAGAAGTCATTTCTGGACTGCTGATAACATGAACTGAATATGCACTGGGGTTTAAAATAACTTTCTGAATGCCACTTGAAACACAGAAATAGCACCACTGAAGATAGGAGGGAGAACATATCAGATAAAGACACTAGGCGACATTTAATCCTATGGAAAACAGTCTTCATTTTGAAACAGATCTCCTGAAGCTCCAGCAAACAGAACTATGTGCATGTGTACTATGATATAGTAATGGTTTAGGATCACCCTAAAACTACAGCTTCTTGTGTGCAAGTTTCTCATGTCACTGCTGAAGTTTCCCATGCTCCATGTAAGAGTGCATATGAACTACATAAAAAGTCGAGTATCAAAAATGTGTGTACGCAATGTACAAGAAAAAAAAAGATATAATATTGAGGATTGTTCTTAGTTATGCAGAAAAATACAGACAACATTCTTTCAAATATTCAAACAATAGATTTAAGATCCAAATGCATATGATATAGATGCCTTCTCAAAGATGCTTGTTTTCATTCTAACACTATCTGCCAGGTCAGCACCCTGAGCCAATTCTATAGCACAGTAAACATACACGTGAAATGTGTAAATAAATGCTATGTTCACAAATACGAAGATCAGCAAGGCTGCTGATTCACTGTATATTCAATCTGACTTGCTGCTGCCAAAAGAAATTATGTTGCTCATGTCTTGCACCAAAATCAATTTCTTTGCAATCATGAGGTGACAGATCTCAGAATTAACCCAAGCAAAAGTGAAGGGACTTCCATCAATTAAAGTAAAGAGCAGATCAAAATAGAATGAAACTCCAGAATAAGGCTGGATACTAGGGTACCTGCATTAATATATCTGGACATTCTTAAAGCTTTTTTGAGATGTCTGACATCCTTTCCACTTTAGTTCTATTCTTCTAACTTTCAATTCTCAAGTTTCTCCAGTCAATGACTCATCCCTCCTCTTGCTCCTAGGGATTAGTAAATGATGTTTGCCTTTGGTGAAGAAGATGCACATAGATATTAAACCATCTACTGAAGTTTGTTTCTATGGTTTAAAAATTGACAACCCTTATTGCTTTGTTATATTTATACATATTCCTGTAATGTCAAAATTTACACAGCTAGCACAGAAAATAAAGACTAAATAATCCTGAAAAGGCTGACAACCAAAATAAGAAAACAGCAGAAAACAATCAAAAGGGGGATCTACAGGGAAAAAAATCCCACATTTTTCTTTCTGTTTGAACCAACAAGCACCTTAATCTCTTCCTGAATCCAACTGCTATCATCTGTTTCCTTACGGATTAAACTTTAGACTAATGTTCCACACACCTGCTCCTCTTTCCTTTTACCTCCACTCCTTTATAAATCCACTCTGAAGTATCTTTTTTTCCTCACTCTGGTTCCTGTATGAACAGGATAGCTCAAATTCAAAAAATAACTTATTAGGATAGCTCAAACACAAAAAGAATTTATCACCTATCAGCAAAGCACTTCCCTCAAGTAACTCCTACGACAGGAAGTTTAATACAAGTCAAACAAAACCACCCCCAAGTTCAGTTGAGTGCTGCCTTCTGCACTGTACATTCAAGTACTTTAAACAGAAAGTTTGTGGGGAGGTGTTGCTAAAATGAATATCCTGATATCAACTGATTTAACAGCTTGCTCTTAAAAGTCAGATTAAGAATATTACAGCTATACTAATATGATAACACTAAGCTACAAAATTATTATCATTTAAAGATATTATTCCTTAAATGATCAATGTAATCTTCTGAAATCTCAATCTACACCTTTTTCCCAGCATGTCTGATACCCACAGCAGCCTGCTTACCATTTGCTAATCACTTTCCACTTAAAGTTGTCTCCCTCCCCAAAAATGATCCTCACATCTGAAACATTATACCAGGTTGGAAATCTCTCAAAAGCAAAGAGCTAAGCTTTACAAGGTAGATTAATCAGTTTAATTGAGTTTTCTCTAAATCGCTACATAAACTCATGCTGTATAAGTGAACTACTTAAAGAACTTGACATTTCAAATAAATTGTCACTTCTTTTTCTAGGTAAAGAAGGTAACATGTGAAAATAAATGTTACCAAAAATAAAAAAAAAATCAGAAACAACTGCAGAGAATCAGAACTTAAACATTGTAAGAAAATTTTATTTACTACATATATATTTTATATTTAATACAATACTTTTAGGGCTGGAAGTAACACTGTTCAGTCTATTAAAATATCCAAGATAAGTGAACAGCTGATGCATTCTGTGTAAGACCACAGCTTATCTCTGACAAGTCATCACAATGACAAGAGACTGCGTTCTAAATAGTAGTTACCCTGCATTTTTATTCACTCAGAGACAGAGATAGATTTAATCTCAGACGTAAATTTAAAGAGCTTAATTCCCTCTCCAGAATATAGGACTACTGATGGCATATAATGTGATACCAATAACAAAAATATTATAAACTGAGTTTACCTGTTTTGTTATTTCAATTAGAATAGAAAAAACAAGTAATCCTAACTGTATCCATTCTACCATTACTACTTTTTTCTTCTCAGAGTTGGTTCCTAGTCACATACTTACTTTAACTTTAAGCCCACATCTTACGTCCTTTAGCTTTTTGCAAATAGCCTTATTTATGAGGATATCAGATTTGGGCTTTAAGCACATATCCTGTTTCTTTAATTATACAGACACAATGGATACCTTATTTAACCCCATTTAAAAATGTGATGGGAGTATACATAGTCACCTTTTTTAGGCTACTTAAAAGATTAGAAGACATTTTTAGGCACCCCTGAAATGTTGCCAGCTGTTTAGTAACCAGCAACAAAGTGACTCAGCTACTCTGCCTGCAACACTGCCAGGAAATTCTATTTCCAGCCAGCCAAAGCACTTTTACCTTTATCAGAGTACTGGTGCTCCAGGGCGTGGAGATCAGGCAGCAGGTGCAAGCAATTGATGCAGCAGTAAGTAAAGAAATCCAACACCACAACTTTTCCACAAAGGTCTTTGTGAAGAGAAATAGGACCTTCAGTGTTTAACCACTGCAGATCTGCAATACAGAGAGCAGAGATATCCAGTTAGGGGAAGGGCAAGGAAAGGCAGACACATCTAAAGTGCACTGACCGCACTTAACTTAGAAAACATGCAACTATTTCCACACATTTTAAAACATGACCTACATTATTCAAGCCCCCAAAACCTTATATGGGTAACTATTAACTATTTAAAACTCACATAAATGCTAGTAAACTAAAAACCTGTTGAACTCCTAATGGTTTTTCTAAGTTTTGTAAAGAATTGATTTCAGAGATGAAGTGTTTTTGTCTTTACAGTTTTGACCTTGATTTTCAAAATTTGAAATGACAGCTATAAATTAATCCTGTTACAAGTGAAAAAAATACAACCTTTTCAGATATATCTGGTAGTACTTTTGGTCATTTATTTCAAACACTTGATATGAGACATGAAAGCATTCTTTTGTCATTGGTATATCATATTCCTCTGATCCTGTTAGAAACTGGTATCAAGATAAGAAAACATATGCTAGAATATCGTCTGCCCTTATCATCATTTGACATTTCTGAAAATAATGGGTGGGGGAAAGACAGATGTGATACAACGCAAACCTGAGCTAAATTTCTGAAGGTCTATTTTTAAAAAATGTATGCTGATTAATCTAACAACCCTCAAAAGTTTCACTCTGACGGCTTCAGCAAACCAAGTTCTCACTGACCCAGGAGAACATGTTGCCGCTTGTTTTTAGTTTGACCAAGAGGCAGATTGTTCTCTACCTCCATATATTTATAAACATAAACAGATGCACATGGATTCAGATTTGGTGACAATAATGAGAATAATTTATCAAGTATATGTATTATACTCACAGTATAAGGGCTTTACTGTTTACTTTTTAAAACAAAAGAGTAGGTTATTTATTTTACAGCATTGCTCCTCTATTCACTAAATTAAAATACCTTTCATAAAGAACTACTGGAAATTAAACATGCCAGCTACTCATCTGAGCTCTTTTCAAATGAGAAAATAATTTTTGACAGAACATAGAAAGTGAAAATTTACTTCAGGGATCCAGATCTAGACAGAAAGAGTTCACTTTGATCTACCGGTCAGAATTCATTCCCAGGAGACAGATGTGATTTTAACCCTGAAGTTTTTCTCCTGAGGTCTCTGTCTTGCAGCCAGGTGTGAGATCCCACAGCCGCAGAGCCTCACTAAGCTCACAAGGACCCTGAGCAGGACTTGTAAGATCCTGTAAGGCTTAACATTTGATTTCAAATTTAGCAGAAGAAGAGATACAGAAATGTGTGAATGGGAAACTGGCACAACACTGAAAGAGGAGGATGACATGTCCAGCACAGTTTGTATTATCACGGAAATTGACAAGCACAGGTTAAGTCATACAATCATAGAATAGTTTTGGTCGGAAGGAACCTTTAAGATGATCCAATTCCAACCTCCTTTTAATGGGACACCTTCCATTGGATCTGGTTGCTCAAAGTCCCATCGAGCCTGGCCTTGAACACCTCCAGGGACGGGGCAGCCACAGCTTCCCTGGGCAACCTGTGCCAGGGCCTCACCACCCTCATCATAAAGAATTTCTTCCTAATGTTTAATCTGAATCTTTCCCCTTCCAGTTTAAAGCCATTCCTCCTCATCCTATCACTACTTGTCCTTGAGAAAAGTCCCTCCCCAGCTTTCCTGGTGCCCCTTTCAGTACTAGAAGGCTACTATGAGGTCTTCCCGGAGCCTTCTCTTCCCCAGGCTCATCAAGCCCAACTCTCTGAGCCTGTCAGAAGACCATTCACCACCCTGACCACCAGCTATGTGGGAAGCCTAGAGAAATCAGTCTCCCAAATCAGATGTCAATTCTGTTTGTTTTTTTTTTAAATTACCAGCATGATTCCTCCTGCCCCCGTTTCACAGTGAAACGCAGACACCAAAATGTTCTACAGCGTTTTTGAAGTGCAGAGGGGGTTGGAACTGGATAATCTTTAAGGTCCCTTCCAACCCAGCCCATTCCATGGTCCAATGGCCTTTCCTGTAACTGGAAGCGGCTCCCGGGGCTGGAACTGCGCGGCCCTGCGGGATGCGCCAAGGCTCGGCCCCGCCACCCACCTGCGCCGAGCTCGGGCACCGCTAGGTCCCGCTCCCGGCCGTCCACCTTCTTCAGGTACTGGTAGACCAGGTTCTCCTTCTCCTGGGAGGTGTCGGCGTCCAGCAGGGCGTACTCGAGCTGGGTCTGGGCGGGCAGGAGCCCCGCCAGAGCCCCCGCCATGGCGCCTCCCGCCGCACTGCGCTTCCGCCGCCGCAGATTCGGCATCGCCCGCGGCGCCGCTCTGTGTGTGGGGGCTAATTAAAAAAAAACAAACCCAACAAAAAACTAGGCGCAAATACGCAATAAATCTTAAAGGAGCCTTTTTTTTATTAATTTCGTGGTTTGTTTTTTTTTTATTTTGACAGACACAGCACATTCGCGAATTGAGTCCCCGGGCCTGGAGCCCGCGCGGCAGATTCGAAACTCGGCAGATTCGACACAGCCTGCTTGGCCCCTCTATTTTATTTTTATTTTGACGTAGAATAGATGTGAAAATAGGGCAGTAACGGGACAAAGTACAAACCAATAATTTAAATCGTGGATTTTTTTCTTTTTTTTTTTTTTGGAAGGGGATGAGGCGGTAAGTTGGGCGCCGGCCGTGGTGGCGAATCTGCGGCGGGGAATGCGTTGCCGTGGCGGGGAGCGCGGGAGCGGAGAGGCGAGCGCGGGGGGGGGAAGGAGCGGAGGGGCCGCGGGAGGGCTGGCGGGTGGGGAGGGGGGAGAAGGGCTGGGGGGAGAGGGGCTGGAGGAGGGGGGCGAGCGGCTGAGGAGGGCCCGCCCGGCCCTGTCGGTGCTCTCGGTGCCCGCAGCTCAAACCTTCATCCCTTTACTTTAAACCCTTCGTGCTTCAGGGCAGCCAGGTTGTCCCTCGGGGGAGCGAGGCCTTCTGGGGCCGGGTTGGGTCCTTCCCAGAGGGATATCTCTTCTGGAAGGGGTAGCTGAAGGAGATGACTCGTCCTGCACGTTTCTCTGCGTCTTACAGACCCGGGTTTTCCCTCACAGGAGTGATGGCAAATAGTCAAAAAGACGCTCATTAAATTACTCTTTTAGGATAGGATCCACCATGCTCCTGTCCCATCACGGACTGGTGTTCGGTTTGGGGCCCAGTGATGCTTTTTTAAGATGGAGTTCAGGTGCTTTTCTTCAGGTAGCGAAGAGAAGAGGGAAGGTAGAACTTTTTAGTGGAAGGGAAAGTACGTTTGTGAACTGTTGCTTAAAGGAAAGGAGAATATTTCATGTGTTGCCATGTCTGAAGATGCTTTATTGGAAGAGGACATTTGGGAGTACAAATCCATTAGGAAGGAAAAATATCCGGCTAATTCAGAGAGCATCTCTACACCTGCACAGAAAGTAAGTGATGGCAAGTGCAGGCCGAAAAGAAAGAGAAATGGAAATAGAAAAAAATGTGTAAAAAAACCTGATGTGCTTCAGAAAGTGGAGCAGATATCAAGGCCGAATCAAGATGGAGATCAGTGTGAAGATGACAGTAGCGTGCACTCCCAGGAAAGCGTGAGCAGCCTGACAGATCAGAACTCACGAAATGCAAAGCCCGTTCACGAGGGATACTGTCCGAGCTGCCAGATGCCCTTCTCGTTGCTGTTGGTCCAGACACCTCGATGGCACGTTGCTGAATGTTTGGATACTCCAAGACCCATTGAAAGAGGTATGAATAGAGAAGAAAAAAGCCTTCAGAGAAAGGTTAGAGGCTCCTCATGATGTTGCTGTAGACCTTGGTCTTCATATTTAGTTCAAAATCTGAGATGGTAGTTGGTTTGATTTTTAGAATGTTACTGATTGTTTGTCAGTATTATTTTTTGTATGAGATATTTGGTTCTTTCTGAAGAACACAGAAATTTATCTGAAAATCTCATACCAGAATCTAATTTGGAAACTTCATAGAGTAGTGATGAAGATTTGTGGTTGTTTATCAAGCTCCGGTTTTAGTAGTTTATTGAAGAAACTGGAGGTGCATATTTACAATTTTAAAATAATGGAACCTGTTTCAGTTACTAAGTCAATGTCAGAAGAAAACGTTCTCCTTCAATTAAGATGCTCCTGCTTTTGACACTGAATTTCTTTCTCCTTAGGTATCACTGTTATTATCATGTAGCCATGTTGCTGTGTGACTTGTCCAGTTGTCTACGGACAGTTGGAAGCTGAAATCAGTGTGTTGGGATAATTTACTTTAAATGTTGATCTCCGATCCAGTATACTTTAGAGATTTTGTACAGAACAATACATGAACATTCCTGTATCATTAGACAACACAGGGGTTTTTGAGTTCTGTACAAGAGGAATAGAACCAACTCATTCTGATTGCTAGTTTCATGTAAAATAACAAGTCTGAACAGAGCCAGGTATCCAATTTACATTCTTAATATGCTTCATAACATTTGAAAAACCTTCAGAAGGCATACAGTCAGGAAACCAGTAAAGGCTGGTTTACGTAAGAGTCACTTTCCTTTTTATATCTTTATAACTTTCCTTGAAGCTTCTTCTTCAGAACAATGAGATATGAGCTCTTTGATCATGATTTGGTAGTATTTTTAACTTGGGGCAGGTGTGTTAATACCGCATTTCCTTCTCTTACATAACTAACAGATGAAAAATCCTTCTGATTGATTCATGCATTCACCTTAAAATCCTTAAAAGTTAGGCATAAAAGGCATAGGAAACAGCCACAGAATTTTTTTACTGACATCTCTATACTGAATACTTTTATCACATAAGTAAACAAAGGACCTTTCTTTTTTTTAAAAAAAAATTGTGTAACCCAGCTGACAATTTGAAATGGAATTTTGGATTGATTGAGAACCAAGATTTGGTTTATTTTGAAACACGTCTACTGGCCTTTTCTGGTGCTGCTGCTCTGATCTCATTGGTTGCATGTGAGGCAGTTCTAAACCAGAAGATGTGATTACATTAGTACAACACTGAAGCAGGGTTAAGCACTCTTGTTGTTGAGGGCTTTGTTAATGCAGGCATTGTGCTCTATTAGCAGCAGTGGTTTGTTTTCAGGTTGGAAGCATTCTCATTTCTAGCCAGCTCAGGGCAGGAGGTCTTAGCGGCTTCAAAGTTACTTTTCATTTGTGCATTCTGTCCTTCAATAGCTGAATTTGTATGAAAAAGCTTTTA
Source organism: Tapera naevia (assembly GCA_033556795.1). Taxonomy (NCBI): domain Eukaryota; kingdom Metazoa; phylum Chordata; class Aves; order Cuculiformes; family Neomorphidae; genus Tapera; species Tapera naevia. The sequence goes on from JAUMJJ010000156.1 coordinate 1,973,287, forward strand.
AATTGTGTCACATGTGATTTCTATTTTAATAATTATGCCAACTGGATTTGTAAAGTTATTAACATTTCTTCTGTTTATCTCTTTTCATAGAGTGTCCTGATGGTTTACTGTGCACTTCCACCATTCCATCCCACTACAAACGCTACAGCCACTTTCTCCTTGCAGCAAGCAGGGCAGGAGATCACCTCATAAACTCTTCAGCAAACTGTATGGAGAGGAAGATGACATGTTCTGCTGCAGCAAAGCCCAGCTGTTCTTCAAGTCACATTGAGGAAGTCTCACAGAATGAGAAACCATCTAGTAATATAAGAAGTGTTCCAAATGATGACTGTACATTGATGGTGCAGAGTTCACCACAAATCAAGTTTCTTAATACAGTCAGTGAAAGTACTTCCTCTTCTGCAGATGTTCAAAAGCCTCAAGAGACATTTCATCTTACACAGACCACAGATAATAGATGTGAATTTGAATTTTATGACTTTGTATCCTCTCAAGAAAGTGGAACAGGGCAAGATCTGTGTAGTCAGAAAGATACAAACCAGCCAAGTCTACTACAGTCAATAGCAGACTTCAGTGACTGTGAAATTTCTTATTCTCCACTGAGTACTTTTGAGGAAAGTGAAGAGGAAATTGAGGAAGAGAAGAAAGTAAAAATATCACAAAATGAATTATTCAAAGTCCAGAACTTTGAAGGTGAGGAATCTAATTCTTTGGTGTTTAAAACATTTGATGGACTTCTTTTACAGCAGAAGCCTCAGTATAAGCATACTGAAGTGGGAAATTTCATAATTAAAAAAACCCTCTGTGAAGAAGTAAATACATTGAACCATCTAGATCATAGCATAAAAAATGTTTCTCAGAGTCACATGGACAGCAAGTTCTTTGATTCAACATGTGTGGATAATCAGCATCAGGAAGAGGCAGGAGCTAGTGCATCCTTTTTTCCTTTTAATTGGGAGGAGGTTGAAGAACCAGAATTGATTTCCCCTGCTGCTAAAGTAGGTAAGTCAGAAGATCCTGGTGCTTGTGCTTTGGATTCTGCATACGTGAGTTTTACCAATACTTCACCACTGCTTGTCAGCGAAGGTGCTGAGTCTCTTCTGACACAGAATAGTAAAGCTTTGAGGGACCCAGGTAACATTTTAACTAATACAGACCAAAAGACTGCTAGTGCAATTGAAAAAACAGCTTGCCAGGAAGGTTCACAGTCAGTAGTGGAGAAAGAAGCGAATCTTAGTACAGCTGCTGCATGCTTTCCCAGCCCCGTCTCTAAAAAAGTGCCGTCTCTTTCTTTAGCAAGTATGAATGCCAAATCCAGTTCTGCCAAAGAACTCAAACAAATGGACATTGGTGTTTTCTTTGGGTTAAAACCCAAAATAAAAGAGATAACCAAAGGAGAGGCTTGTTTAAGTGAGGGAAAGCAGATACCAGGTTCAGTAACTCCCAATGGAAAGAGGCCCAGACAACAAAAAAGGAAAGCTGAAGGGTCTGTGGAAGATGTAGAAGCAGTTATAGACAATTCAAATAAAAATGGAGCCCTTTCAGATATAAATTCTGGTCGTCAGCGAAGGTGGAGAAAAAAAATTAAAGAATCACCTACTACAGATGAAGGAACAAGAAAAAAACACTGCCCTTTCTACAAGAAAATACCAGGTGAGAGAGAACTCTTGCTTTTTGTAGAGATTAACTACTTTTTGGCTTGAATGTTATATTTTTTCCCCCAATTTTAGGTTTCAGTATTCTTCACTCTTGGTAACCATTTAGACTGCAGCTTATAGTGAATTTTCTTTCCTGTGCCTAAGCTGATAAGATTTGGTGTAGGTGTAGCTCTCCAGAAGAAGGGATTTCAGGACTAGAGCCAGTAGTGGCTTCATTGATGAAGGACAGTGAAATAATTATGGCAGAAAGACTATTTCAAGGACTAACTTTCATGTTTTTCACAGAGTAAAAAAACATAAGCAGTATTGAGAAATTAATCTGCTTAAATGATTTTGAATATATCTCATTAATATTTACTCCTAATCCTATATTTAATCTTTTACATTGCTTCAGTTGTGCCTTGTTAGAGGGCTGCCAATAGCAATTATTTCCTTACACTAAGTTAAAAAAAATTACTTTAATTTTGCTTTTGAAATTCACATGTATTAGAAATGTGAAGTACTGCGACCATGAAAAAGAAATTAAAACGAAGCAGAAGAATTTAGCTAAGGAAACAGCCAAGAGTTTCTCAGAATCTCCTTGAGCAATTGCTTAAAATACAGGATGATGGAACAATGACTTAAAAAGCTTCAAATCCTCACTGTTCTGTTTGTCACTAAAGGGCTGTCTTAGCCTTAGGTAGATAGTTTAGGAAGCCAATTAGAAATATATTAGTGATTCTAAGTGATAAGATGCTGCTTGAAGGCCTTGTAGGTCTTTGTGGGGTTATACGAGTATCATGGGTTACATGGGCTTAGAGAATTGTCCATACATAATAAATTTAAAGAGCAGACTCCTATGTCTACAATGCAGTTTTAAAGTTGCTTCGTTGTTACCTTTATTATAATTACCTGGATTTTGTTACTACATTTGAAGTGTATTTGACTGTGTTTTCTATGTTGCTAATGATGTGTATGTATCCCTGTGGCCCAGCAGAATTCAGCCTTGCTGAAGTTTTGAGTTTGGTGCCTCTCAAACACAAGGGGATTTTTTGGCTTGTGATTTTTAACTAGCAGACTGCTGGTTTTTTTGGAGTTCTAGCCTCAAGTAAATGGAACTGTTTGTAGTTCTCTTAGAAGATTGGGGAAATTTGCATAACATATAACGAAAAATATTTGAGTATCACTGGATGAATTAATTATATGCTCTATTTGGTGGTTTTAAGAAAGTATAACCCAGTATGAAAATATCATTTGTCTGCCTGTTTCCATTTTAAAAACCCTGCATTTACAGAGAAAAGGGCTATCTTCTATACAGCTGCCTTTATGTGTTATCTTTATACAAACTACCTCACTGAAAGCACACAATGGCAAGTGAATCATGTTTCATCTCAGCAGGTACATTCAAAGAATCGAGATTGCTTTCTTCATAATTAAATGGCAGCATATTTTAAGGGAAATAGTAAATGTAAATTAATTGAAATATTGCAGTTTGGTTGCAATATGCATTTTGTTAAGCTGGTTACTGGTTTTATTTTGTGTTAGGACATCTTTCAAAAACACAGGCTAAAAGCAGATAAGCATGTTTTATTTGCTTAACCAGTTGCCATTTGTATAGGACAAGAGCTCAACAACAGATGTGTGTTGTGTGTGGACACTTTGTTAAATTTATGTTTTAATAAGTGAGAATCTCTTTTGTGACTGTTGACACATACGCAAACCATGCTCATCTTTAAGTGGCTCCTCCAATGTGTGCAGTGTAACTATTCTTTTTTCATTTGGAAGAAAGAAAAAGGAACACAAAGAACATCTAATTAGAGAATAGTTTTGAACTATGCGTGTTTACTGACTCCCTTCACTTCCCTTTCTGCTGTAGGAACTGGTTTTGTAGTTGATGCCTTCCAGTATGGTGAAATTGAAGGCTGCACAGCTTATTTCCTTACACATTTTCACTCTGATCACTACTGTGGGCTAACAAAAAACTTCACATTTCCAATCTACTGTAATAAGGTAAGATTTTTCAACATCACTAGATATTATCAAATCCATATGCAACTATCAACTGATGCATGTGCAGTCTTACACTGATGAAAGTAAATACAAGATCCGAGGTTCTATTGTTGGGTCAATTAGGCACAATGGCTATCTATAGAGGAATCTGGGTTTCCCTTGATAAGAAGACCAGTGAAAGGTTTAAAGGGATCTCTAGGGGTCTTAGATTCTGATCTCCTAGCTTCAAAGTTAGATCAGACTGCAGAGAGCCTGTGTTTGTCATATTTTGAAAATAGGACAGGTTCCACAACATCTCCTTGCAACCTGCTACATACTTACCCGCTCTGAAATATTTTTATAATATGCAACTGAATTATCCCTATTTGCAGCTTGAGATTAGCTTGTTCTTTTTGTGTGCATCGTGGAGAAGAACCTGGCTCCATCTTCTCTCTAACTCGGTTTAAGTGAGGGAAGTCTGAAATTAGATTCCTCATAAGGCATCTTTTCTCCACAATTGAGTTGTTAAATTGAGTTGTTTTAGCCTGGTCCTGTGCTCTGGGCTGCTGAATGACTGGTGTTGCCGTTAGCTATCATACATCCAGCCAACTCCTCTTTACTCATGACATGGTAGAACACCTTGCCTAATCAGCCCATGCAGAACCAGCATGAAAAAAATATTTCTGATTTACTCTGGAAGTCTTCTGGAATGCTTGTGTCCCGTGTTACCTTCCAGCAGGTGCTGGGGTGACTGCAGTCCTCGATGATAAGATCCAGGGCCTGTGACCTGGAAATTTCTTCAGTTTTTAAAGAAGGCTTTACCCACCTCCTCTTCTTGACTTGATAGTCTGTAACAGGTGTTATTCCCCCTTGTTTTGCCTTCTTTCTGATTTTAAAAGTTTGCTTTTTTAAAACAGCTTTTTTCCAGTTTGTGTTTAGAGAGGTGAAATGCTACTGAAAGGCTTGTTTATACCCAGGATCTCATAGTTTCTCTCTAATCCAGACAGTCTGGCTTTGAGAACCTTTTTTTCTAAAATAAACAAAGGCTTTTTTTAGATTTTTGTTCCTATTCCATATTAAATCCTTTCCATGTTACAGATAACTGGCAACCTGGTGAAGAGCAAACTTCGAGTCAAAGAGCAGTACATCCACGTGCTGCCAATGGACACGGAATGTATAGTGAATGGGATCAAAGTGTTGTTGCTTGATGCCAATCAGTATGTATTGATGCATTTGTTGTGGGGTATTTGTATGTATAGAATATTAAAGAGAAAACACTCTACCAGATGCATTTTATTTTCATGATATTTAGGTGTCAGGGGACCTGAAACAATAAGGGTGTAAATACCTCATGTTCCTGAGTTGGCTTAATACCATGCATTTTCACTTCAGAAGTGAATTAAGCATGTTGGAGCCTTAATTTCTTACAGGTAGTTATCTGTTGAAATCACTGAGTTATTTTGAAAATGAAACTTAGGCCTTTTTTATAATTTTAGTGTAACTTTATTTTTTTAGGTCATAATGAGTATATGATGTTAAGCACACTTAACTCCATAATTTTTAAGCCTATTGACAAGTTGATTGTTTTTTCTGCTGGTGTGGGCCCTTAATTTTTTGATATCTAGTTGGGAACACCCTAGATTCAATTATCAAAAATGTTAGGTTTCTGTAGCTTCACCTGAAGATAGTGAAATCTTCAGCTAAAGAAAGATATAGTGGTTTGGATCTTGAGAGAGACCAAACCTAGCCAACGTTTTGAAAATTAAACTTTAAAGAAAAGCTTATTGAAATGTATGACATGACTTCTACTGGATTTGGTGATAAAGAGTAAGTTTTTTGTCCAGCGTTACACTGGCACTGTGTGGTAATACTAAGTTTAAAGTTAAGCAGCACCTGACTTCTGGCTGTGCTCTTGCCATTCTGCCTCTTGGTACCTTATTTGGATGTGGGCTAGAGGAAGAGTCCTTTCCCTGAAGTATATATTGAAATGCAGCACTGTGTCACAGCTGGTTTGAATATTGCTTATCTTAGGATATGTTTATAGTTGGAGAGATAAGATTCCATGAAGTCCTTTGAGAACCCTTTCTGGGAATGAAGGAAAGCCTTGTTGCTTATGTAATTTGGCCACTTCTCATTTTTCCTGTTTGTCTCTACGATCCCCTGCTTCAATTTAAAAGGAATATAAACCTTAAGTACAAAGTTCAGCTTTTTGGAGAGTTTACCAGTTCTGTCATTTTACTTCTGATTCATGCCAGTTTTTCCTTTTATGAGATTTCTTTTACCCTTTGCGCATGATGGATGCCCAAAACAGTCCCACTCTGGTTTTCCAGTCAGGGCATTTGCCCTTCAGACAGCTTTGCCAAGGAACTGCAGAGGGTGCAATGGTTTTGCTGTGGCCAATAAGTGAATTGTATTTGTAACCAGGGAATTCTGGATGGAGGATAACTTTTAAAATCTGCAAATAGAATTTAAAAGGAAATGCTTTAGTAAGTCATGCAGGAATGAAGATGCATCTGCAACAGTACAATTCTGATTCTCCTGAATAAGAACACTGCTTCTCTTTGGTGTGGTGTTTTCCCTTTAAATCAAGTAACAGAACCTTAGAAGTTGCAACTGAGGCAGCATCTTTAAGAAGACAGAGCATCCCAAAAAGACAGTTAATGCTTGATTACTGTTGATGTGGGTTTTTTTCTTCCCCCCATCTCAGCTGAGAACTCCAGTCTAGCTTGGCTATGGCCATAAGGTTAGCTTCAGAGTTCCTTTAGAAATCTGGATATTCTAGTTAAATTAGGTTGCAGAGTAGGTGTGAATTAAAATGGTTTTCTGCAGACCTTCCTGCTACTGAAGGCTGGTCTATCTCTGTGAGGCAGTTTGTAAGTATAAAGAACTAATCTAGTTTGTATGGGGGTTTTTGTTTGTTTGTTTCAGTTGCCCAGGTGCAACGATGATCCTTTTCTATCTGCCGAGTGGAACTGTTATACTGCACACAGGAGACTTCAGGGCAGATCCTTCCATGGAGCACTACCCTGCTTTAGTTGGTCAACAAGTCCATACCCTTTACCTTGATACCACGTAAGTTGTGTTTAATTTTTTTGTGTTTTTTTTCCATATAACACTCTCTTCAGTTTGGTCAGACTTTATATGAACCAAATAGTAAGTATAAATGGTATCACTATTTTAACATTTCCCAGCTCTAGCACTGAATAAAATCAGGTATTTATTGAAAGTGCATATATGTCTATCTTGTTCATCTGTTATGTTGTTACATGACAATAAAAACGGGGTAGTGGTGAAGATGCTAAAGTCTTTACTGAAATGGCCTTGTTATTTTTAAGTGGTATTAAATACTGAGTGTCAAAATTGATATATTGAGTATTCAACTCTAAAGCAAGAGGTTCACGGACACTGGTTTTATGTGGATTCAACCCAATTGTGAAAATGAGTGTGGGGGAATTCAGAGAGTGTAAGAATGCTTAATGGTTAAATCAGTTGTCCAGGTTTTCATTAGACCTTTCTCTGACTCATGTATATAAAATTGTTTTTCTATCTATGATGACTAATGCCCAGCTGCAGTCTTTTATTTCTGTTCCATATGTTTCTGTGAATGAATAATGCCTTATGTTATGGTTTTTGTGCATGACAAAAAATAGACATAAGGATGTAATTAGGACGTGATACAAATATCTATCTTGAAAGAGCACTTGGTATTTATAGAGAAAAAAACTGCAGAATTGAGTGCCAGTGTCAGACAAGTGAATAATTTTAGAGAAAAGACTGATATACTCGATGTAAATTTTGTTGCAACGTTTTGATCTGGGCACCTCTGTGTTTCTAATAAATAGATCGTGAGTAGACTGAAATTATATAGAAGGATAGCATTTTTTCATTACTTTGTTATTGTATGCATGCATTTTTGAGGGCCTTCTTAGTAAATTCAGATGTTTTCTATCTTGTGTAATGACAGGATATATCTTTTCTCCATGCCCCAGGTACTGTAGCCCTGAATACACTTTTCCCTCTCAACAAGAGGTTATCCAGTTTGCTGTCAATACTGCCTTTGAGACAGTGACCTTAAACCCACGTACTCTAGTTGTCTGTGGAACCTATTCCATTGGAAAAGAAAAGGTCTTTTTAGGTATGTAAAAGAAGTGTACTGGATCAAATAACTAAATGAATACTTCAGTCTTAAAAATCTCTTTTTTCGATGATATAAAGGGTTGGTTAGTCTTGGTGGTCAGATACCATATAAAGAAATTAAATATATTTAATAATCCAGCTGCTCGTTTTTTGATTTTCTAATCAGTAAGTTTAAACTTTCTGAATGAAATATTTTTCTGCCATGTTTACAAACACCCTGAATATACAGAAGGCCAATTTGGATGCTAAACAATGAACCTATATAATTGATGTTGGTGAGAAAATTGCTAATGGCAATTAAAAAAAAAAGACATAAGTGAGATCCTTATGGTGTTAATAATTCCATGTTGTTGAGAAGCAACAAAGAGATATAATTGTTCTTAAGCTTCTGTTTTGCTAACAGTTGTTCCTTCCAGGTTTATATTACATATTTCCCTAAATATTTATAGTAAACACTTTTTAATTAAATCAGTTTTAACAAAGAATTAACCAAACCACATCTTTTCTGACTTAATGAAAATCTTGTGTTCTGTGCTTCACTCAGGCACAGCGTTAGGAGCCATTGTGGTTGCTCAAATGTATGCTCTAGAGCAGGCACCTGTGTACCATCTGGGCTTTTGAGTATGTTTAAAGTCATAAATACCAGACTTAGTTTCACTGAGATTTAGTCTGTTTTTATCATGGGCTGTTTGTGATCTGCATGTTTCTGGCATTTTTTAAATAAATACCAGTTCACCTTGGTAACATTCTACCAAAGAAATATGACTTAGAACTTACTAAAGTACTTCTTTTCTTCTCTTTCCAATTGTCATACACAATTCTGCTGCTAGAGCCAGAGTTTTTGAATAGGCATTACAGGTTTCTCGTCTTAGTTTCAAATGCAGGAAGCTATCCTGCTGAATATGGATTTTTTTTCAGTAGTAGGAATATCTCCAAAACAAGGAAATAATATTGAATTCTTAGAATTTTCTTTATCTGCTTTCTTCCCAATCCTAAAGCAATTGCTGAAGTTCTAGGCTCAAAAGCAAGTATGTCCCACGATAAGTACAAAACACTTCAGTGCTTGGAGTCAGCAGCTGTTAATTCCCTCATCAGTGTGGACTGGGGTGGTACTTTGCTTCATGTTCTTCCCATGATGCAAATTAATTTTAAGGTAAGTTCGGAAAATATACTCTGTTGATTAACCTGCTGGCTAATCTTACTCTTGGCTCCTCCCAACCTGTGTTGTTTGGTGCTTTTTAACCTCTTGTCAGGTCATATTTATTTAGTAGAGTTTTGACATGTAGCAATACATTGAAAATGAAATGCAATTAAGCATTAATAACTGTCTCTAAACATGATGCACAGAAAGTGTAATTTCACTTCAGTGCTGTGCTTGTACAAGATAAGACAAGGTTTGTTCAAAGACTTGCTCTTTGCAGGCCTTTTTGAAGTCGATTTATGTAATGAGTGCAGGATCTGTCCTATTAGCAATTAATACATTGTGACATGGAGTTCGTGTTTCCAGCCTGTCTTTTACCTGGGATGATGAGAGAAAAGACTAAAAGGATTTTCTGCTTGCAAGTCTCTCTGTTTTGAGGCAGCCCACGTACGTGGCCAACTCAAGTTGGCTGTTTGATAAAAAAGTAATAAGGTTCCTCAGTTCCCTTTCCGTGTATTTATAATTGTATTTTCATCTTTTTTAAAATAATACTCTCTCTCATTCTGTGCTGATGATTTACACAGGGATAAGGATACTTGAAAATCAATGAAAACTCAATGCATAAACAAATACACACATTGAGTGAATTGAAGGATGCTTCATATATACACACACGCTTTAGTTTTTCCACACAATCTTCTCTAGTATTTGTAGCAAAAGCAAGTAAATCAATTTGTTTTAAGACATTGTTACATCTAAGCTGACGTTTCACGCATTTCAGTTGAGATTTGAGACAGCGGATTTTTGTTGTTGGGAGTTTTAGTGGGAAGTTCTTAGTTAGGAAAGGTGGCCAGTTCCTGGGGGGAAAGAAGGTTTTTCCGAATAGACTGCAAAATACAGAATGGTGTTAAGGCAAAACCACAGGGTCTGAATTAGAAGTAACCTGAAAGAAAGAAAAAACAGTGGTTGCTTACACCTTAAGAACTTGGATTCATTTTTGTGTTTACTTCAGGCCTGCTGTGCCATCTCAAGCAAATCCTTCAGAGCAAGACAGTATTTAGCAGCAGCACCAGTCAGGGTCAGAGTTGACCTAAAAAGGAGAAAAAGAGGCTGTACGATTTGGATGGGAGCAGCAGGAGATGGAACTTAATATCTTCATGTTTTAATATTGTTCTATAATCTTTTCCATGGTGGGGCAGAAAATGAGTAATGGAAATGTGTGTGAATTTATTTTTAATGTGTTGTGTTGTCTTGAACAGTAATGTATTTTGGTTTCTTCTTCAGATTTTTGGGTTGTTACGTGATTCTGCTGTCACGTGCCCCAGTGTGTACGGTGTGTTCGCGTAGCTGGACTTTGAGGCAGAGGGTGTGATTCTACCACAGGGATGTCTGGACAGCCCTGCTTTTCAGAGAGAGGCAGTTGTATCATGTGCAGGGGCTCATCTCTGAGAACAGGAGGTCCTAGGCACATCTACAGCGTGCCAGAAGTGATGTCTGAACCCTGGAGAGGGCCAGGAAAGATTAAAGGCACAGTGGTCTAGTGGCCAAGAGTCCTGGTTTAACACCCTTTGTACTGGAGCTTTCGCTTCAGGTGTGAAGTTATTGGAATGTGGTCTCACACTGTCTTTAGTAATTTTGTGTCCCTGTAAGCTAGGCATGCTGGGAAGACTTCCAGAGCGCTGAACATCCAGTGAGGCCAGAGCTAGATGAATGCCCAGGTGGAATGCAGGATCACTAAACCGTGAGAATGTTAAATGCCTAAAGATGAGTTCATGTGAGTTCATGTCTTGTTTCTGCTCCAGGAGCATCAGTAAACGTGAACTCAATTTATGCTTAAAAAAAGTCTTTTCTACCTGATCACTTGTAATCTCATTGTAGTTAAAGGATGATGAATTGTGTCAACCTATTTACAGATCATGTAAATGTTGATAACCATCATCTCCAGTTGCATGATTTTTTCCTTGTGCTGGATTATACAGTTTTAGTCCTGAACTACTGGCTAATTGCTGGGAAAGCCAGAAATTTTTTAGTGATCGTCATCACTAAAGGCAAATGCCTTCATCGTTTTCTGGGTCTCTCCTGCCTCTGCTGTTCTATTTGATCCCTAGCCCTACTCAAACCCACAATCCTACTTCTTAATTTGGGTTGATTTCCTGCTTGTGTAGTTTCAGCTGCAAACTTACAAATCCATGAAATCCTTGTGGAAATGTTCTCAGTCAAAAAGCTCAGGTTCAGTCCTGATTTACTAAATTGCGTGAATCTGTGGTCTTGTAAATCTGTTGCCTTTTTAGTAGAGTACAAAGAGTCAGACCCTGGCCTTTTTTTCCCTACTTCAAAGCAATACTTGGTTTTAATTAGTGAGGGACAAGGATTGCTGTGTGTACTGATGAATAACTGTTTGTGAATAAGGCAAATGAGTTTAAATGGTGTTAGGGCTGATTGTAAATTAATTGTTTAATCACATTTGAGTCTTCTTATACCTTATGGTATGAGATCAAATCTGTTTGCACGTGCTGCTGACTCTGAATGAAGGAGGCTGATTTAGCAATTAAATATATTTTCCATTTTAAAGGGATGAAGGTTTGGAATAGTGTTGGCTAAAGCAGTGAAAGAAGACATTGAAATGTGTGCTTAGAGTGGCCTTGTTATAAATACACACAGTAGTAGTTTGTTTTGTGGAAGGAGACCATCTTTTCTAAACTGCATGCATGGTTCTTTTGCAACAAGCAATGTTTTGTAACAGTCAAATATCAATGTGTGGTGGAAGATTTCCAGAGAACTGGGGTCTCAGTTCTGTGCTTCTCTTTTCACAGTATCACAGTATCATAAGGTTGGAAAGGACCTCTGAGGTTATCAAGTCCAATCTATAACCCAACACCAACCCATCATCTAAACCATGGCACTCGGTGCTTCATCCAGTCTCCCCTTAAACACCTCCAGGGTCAGTGACTCCACCCCCTCCCTGGGCAGCCCATTCCAATGGCCAATCACCCTTTCAGTGAAGAACTTTTTCCTCTCATCAAGCCTAAACTTTCCCTGATGAAGCTTGAGTCCATGCTCTCCAGTTCTGCCACTGGTCACCTGAGAGAAGAGACCAACCCCTGCCCGACTACAACCTCCTTTTAGGGAGTTGCAGGGAGCAATGAGGTCTCCCCTGAGCCTCCTCTTCTTCAGACTTTTATGTTGCTTAGCTCGTTAATAATGTCTCATTCTAGCACTGAGGTGAGCTTTTCAACAGTGTTTGTGATTGAAATGCACAAATAATTTTTGATAAGATTGAAATTGCATCCTTAATGTGAATGTTGCACACTTGACTTGGAATAAAATTTGAAGGAAGATTAGCATTAGTTAATATAATAATCATTGTATTTGAAGTACTGTGTTAAGATTTCATTAAAGCAAGGGGAACAATTATGTGAATTATTACCTTAAGCTATGTTAATCTTCCTAAAATGAAGTGTGAAGGAGAATTAGGCTGCTACAATTATGTCTTTAATCTAGGGAGGGCTGAACGTTTGCAGTATATTAAGAGCCATGGCAGCTGGCCGTAATTCTTGTTGCTGAATGCAACATGTGTTGTGGCAGGGTTTTTTGTTGTTCTTTATATGTCTAACTTGCAGAATTCTGTGTGTTGCTACTGAAGAATGTACTGAAGGTACTACTAAGTGTGGCAGCTTCCTGCTCCTCTGCTTAGTGTTTTGCAAGTGTCTGTCACAGCCTATCCCCCTCTCCCCACCTTTTTTTTAAATCAGTCTTCATTCTGTATTCCTATTCCTACAGCTGATATAAAGTTTTTGATTTTGACTTCTGTAATCTTGTAAGGCTTTCAGATGGAGAATGTAAGATTTTATACAAGACACATGAAATTGATTTTTTTTCTGGTTTTGGTTTGAAATAAGACTGACTTCACTTTATCCAGGAGTAGGATTGTACATGCCTTATACTCCCCTTTCATCCTTTCCCTGATCATGCTTAAACAACTCTGAAGCCTACCTTAGGTGACTTGGAAATGTTTTTCAAGTTAATGGCACTTAGACTGAAGAGTTGCAAGGTTGTTTCCTTCCTGTCACAAATGGGGATGTGGTAAAGCATGGCTTAGTGCTCAGAGCAATACTCAGCTCTTTCACTGGCTTGCTGCATTTTTTGGGGTAGTTTGCTTTATCTCTGAGCGCTTCTGGGCATAAGCAGATCTCAGGGTATCAGTGGCACTTTCAATTAACCAGATGATTTTGCACTGAAGTGGCTTTCACTGTCTTTTATCACCATTCAGCTTTGAGAGTGCTGACCTCCAGTTGAGGAAAGGAAATCGATGACTTTGGGCACAAGATGTGTAAGATGGTGTGATGATGGCTTATGTGTTCTGATCTGTAATGCATACCTATTCTGTGCTTATTCAGATTAAGCAATTGAGATCCAAATATACAAGGTGTTCTGCAATGTAAATATCATTAATAATTTCAAGGCAGATAGTATTTAAAATAGAAAAGTTCATATCAAAACATGAGAAAAAAATTTAGTCTGGAGTTTCTCCATCATGAAATCTTCAACTTTTAGACTAATGAGCTATTTAGTAAGATCCACTATACACTGTATTCTTTTCATAGGGCTTGCAAGATCACTTGAATAAGTTTTCTGAACGTTTTGATCAAGTTCTGGCTTTCAAACCTACTGGGTGGACCTACTCTGATTCATGCCTGTCTCTGGTGGACATCAAACCTCAGACAAGAGGAAAGATCACCATATATGGTATGAAAGTGGTAAAGATTCCTTGCATTTAAATTTGAAGGGATGTTTTTCATATTTTTATTCTGGAAACTCCTACTGTTAATTGTACCCAATGGTTTTTCTGATAACTTGTGGAGAATCTGAACAGATGGATCTCTCCAGGAGAGATCTGTGAACTGAGTAATCGAGAACACTGTAAATGCAGATTTTTACATGTATCTTGCTTTTGCCTTCCTCTTGCAAATAAAGGCTTTTATTTAATACATGTAGAGACTTTGGGGTGAAATCTTAGCCCTTGATGCTGGGGGCAGTGCAGTTCTAGAGCCAAGGTTTCATTCCGTACCTCATTCATTTGAGAAGGCTGTAGGTCTTCCTCTCCGTTCTTATTCATGGGTGGGGTTGAAGCTCTTAAAATTTTAACATTCATTTAACCAAATGCTTGGCTTTGCGCGGTTTGCACTGATTTGGTAGCTTAGTGCAAGGTAATTTTTCCAGAAGTAAAATCTGGGGTTTTTTTGTTTTACCTTAGCTGTTAAATTTAGATCTCTAATATGAATTCAAAAACATATTATTTAAACTTTCTTAGCTGGAAGACTTGAAAAAGTTGTTTTTCTAAGAAGCTAATAGGCTGACAGATTGCTGGGATTTGTTTTGTTTCAGGGATTCCTTACAGTGAACACAGCAGTTACCTGGAAATAAAGCGTTTTGTGCAGTGGTTGAAGCCACAGAAGATCATCCCCACTGTGAATGTTGGTGACTGGCGAGCCAGAAGCTTGATGGAGAAGCATTTTAGAGACTGGATGATTGAGAGCAGTAGGCGTAAATAAATATAAGGAAGAATGTCTATTTCAAAGGAGGTAGGCTGGAGTTGGATTTGGGAGTTGCTGTCAGGTTTACTTAACTCCTTTTCCATGGAGCTTTCTTTAGGGAGGACTAAGCCACTGTTCTTCTAAGACAGCTGAATTTGAGGGGAAAAAAAAAAAGCACTTTGCTTTCTCATGTAGTACTTATTTTTCCCGTAACTTAATAACTTGTTTACAAATGCATATTTTGGGTTATTTTTACCTTACTCCTTTTTCTTCTCATTCTCACTTTTCCTCAGATTATGGAGATGCCCAGATGTATAATGCTGGGGGAGAAACTGCCTCCAGGTTAATCATTTCTGAAAAGAAGTTATTGCAATAAATGAGACTATATTGCACTTGTGATGCATACTGTCAGTTCCAGCTTCAGAGAAGCTCGTTTCATGAGGCAAAACTGGTTATTGTGACTTAAATCTTGCAAACAGAATTTACCTCATAAGCAAGGATTGGCTCAGACTCGTGCAGCATATGTATACTGGAAAATGATTGTTGTAAAAGACATTGCTACCTACATTCTGCTCAAGATTTTCTGGGTTTTATTGTTTTTTTTTAAATAAAGAACCTACATGAATACTTTCTAAGTTAGAGTAAAATGCATTTATTTTCAGTACCATGGTTGCTAATCTGAGAAACTGGTCTGTGATGTCTTTGAACGTTCTGTGCGTGTTGATTGGTAAGATTGTGTCTGCATCCTGGTAGTGCAGATTCGCAGCACATGGCTGAAGCACAGCAGTGGTTTCTCTCTGCATAGTCTCCTACATTGTATTTGGGCCTTGGGCCTGCAGGATTGTGCATGCAGGTTTGTTACTTGAATTCTGGAAAAACAAGAAGAGCAAATATTAGTACTGGCAGCAGATAGGTAAGTTTCTCTTTGCAATTTTTCCCTTCAATCCTACCAGATTATCAGTGCTGCTTTTTCTGTATCTGCCTGGTATTTCTGACACTGAAGTATGTGGTTGCATTCAAGCACACTGGTATAATTTCAAGCACTAAAATAAAAATCCTTCCAAACTTCCAGGACTTAAAAAAGTTGCATTGTGCATAAAAAATAAACCTTAACCTCTCCAAACAGCTCATCTGAAATCTTTGCTGCCACTTTTTGTTGGGAAAACACTTCTTGGTGAAGTTTAATGATCAGTGTTAATGTCTTTGAGTGAGGACCTCTGACATGAAGTCACTTAGTTTTACTTCTGTCTTCTGAGAGAAATAACTGCAAAACTGATGGAAAAAGGTTCTTGTACTGATTTACAATTCCTTCAGTACATTCACTTAAATATGACATTGTTTAATGCTTCTGTTTAAATTAAGCAATTAAAGGAATCTGAAGCTTTCATTTTACGTAATGCATTATGCTGGCTTTCCTTACTACAAGACCTGTTATATGGCATGGGTTTGGCACACTCATGCCTAGGAATCCACTCCTGTTTGGAGGAGGTATGTGAAAATTATCTTTTACAGCCTCTGCAAATACCAAACAATTAATGCCTTTTACAAGTTTGAGCAAATCTGATGGTTCTGTTTGGCAGGCAAATGCTTCAAGCAGTTGAATCATGAAGGAATTATACATGGGTTTTTGACTTCTGAGTCTTTTTTCCTGACTAATTTTGCAGCAAGTATGAGGGGCTGGAGAAAGCACCCCAAAGACAAAATCTTAATGACAATGCTGACTGCTTGTTGCTTCCACAGCTGCATTTTCAAGAGTGGGTATCCCTGCTGAGGATAGGTGTGTGTGTGGGCTCTCACCGTACTGATGCTGTTAGAGGTTTGGGGTTCCATCAGCCCGTGTACAAGAGGTAACAGAACCAAAGTCATCCAGCTTTTGGCACGGCTGGTGGGTGTGAGGCACCTGCTGCCTCTGTGGTGCTTTCCTTCCTACTGTCAGCTCCTACCCTGCTGCCCAGAATGAAGGTTTGTCTGTTTGTTTGTTTTTTTTTTCTTTTAAAAACAAGCTTATTTCTGAAACTAACCACAAGAATGGTCTCTCTTGGAAGCCCCTGACATTGGCATCTGCTGGACTGACCTGGTTAATCCTGCCCTGATGCGGAACAGATGGTGATAGGCTCACTTCAGTCAGCAAAGCAGGATGGATTTTGTGTAGGGTTCCTTTTTTGTCTCTGTGCTGGGGCCTGTTCCCAGTTGCCTGCTCTGCTGTAGGTATTCCTGCGTCAGCCCGCTGATTGCTTTCATTCCTTCCTTTTTCTGCTTTGGATTTGCACTTCTACCAGCTTTTTTTTTTTTTTTTTTTGTGAGTAGACTCGAATTCTGCAGCATTTCATCCACCTTCATGTTAGGACATCTCCATGTTACCCAGTTACTTGACCTCCTTTGTATGGAAAAAAAGTATTTTCTGAGTCCAAACTTGGGAAGAAATTATTTGTGTTCTCCTTATTGTTAAAGAAGATGATTAATACAGGATTAGATTGCTTAGATTTCCTAGGAGGACATATAAGTGGATATGGAAAACCATTTAATAAACAAGAACTTTGTGAAAAGATTTATAGCAGGACCTTTCCTCTTGTCTAGGTTGTTTTGAGGAACAGTGCTCCGATGGCAGCATGTTAAGCCCTTTGGGGAGCACAGAGCTACGATAAACCGGATTTCTGCATTATTGCACAGGTGTAATTAATTAGGGCTTAGGGAGTGGCTCCACTTTTTGTAATGAGTGAATGTGTTTTTTTGGCAGTGTTGGCATTACAGATGCATTCGTGGTTTTGGTTTAGAGCAGTGGCTGTCACTGCAGCAAAGGTACCACTTTTTCAAAGTTGCTAGCTGGGGATTTTTGGCTATGGAAAGACTGGACCAGAGTTCCCTGGAGTGCAGGGTGGGTAAGTTGGTCTGTGTCCTCACCTTCACATCAAACGAGTGCCACATAGTGACACAAGAGGAGATTTTGCTAAGGCAAGATGGGCCTGTGAGCATCCCAGCAGCATCCCTGGTTTGCTTAGCGCTGACAGGCTCTGGGAAGGAGGCGAAGCAAACAACGGGCAACTGTAACACTTGCTTGATCAGTGCCCAGAATGGTCTTCAAAGCCATCCACTCTAAAGAATCACTTTGTATTTCTCATCAGGACTCCTGCTCTGATTACATATCGCCCCCATAGGCAGATAAATGAGCTAAAAGCAACACTGTTTGAGAAGGGTAGAAGGGAAGCAGCTCACTTGCTGTTCTGACTCAGGAAATGGATTTCAGGCTGGTTTCAATAAATGACAGCAGCTACATGCACCCATGGCCCATGGTCGTTACCAAGGAGGCTTCTGGGAAGGCAAGTCTGAAGACACTGCAAAATAATAGTAGATGGAGAATTGAGGGGAACTTCAAGGAACTGGGAATCTTTTTAAAATTCGACTTGAAATAACAATTCATAGTGGAGAAAGGAACTGAGATGTCATTGGGATGGTTAAAGTATTTCTCTTACCTGATCAAACCTGTCTGCGCATGTATTTAGCAAAGGCTGTTAAGATAAATGGTTGTTTAAGTTTGTTTAGTTTTAAGATAGTGTGACTTCAGAAACATCCTTTGAGCAGTTAGGGATTGATTTTTTTTTTTTTACTGAGATTGTGTTTTGAATTTGAAGACTGCTTCGGGGGATTATGTGGGAGGCTTGTCACCGTGTCAGGGTAAAGATGCAGTTGTTGCCTTGATGTGTTCTCTGTGTCTGTCGAATGATTTTTGGTGAGTTTGCTCTGGTAGGGGACAAAAAGCAGGTGAGTTTTGAGAGCAAGGGAATGTTTGCAAACCACTCAGTATTTGTAAAACTCAGTATTGGTATCTTGGGGAAAATGTGACAGGGATGAATGAAATTCACAGGAATCCCTGAAAGATTGTCAGTATGAGTATTCAAGTATTTGGAATTGGAGCTCTTGTACTGAAGTTTCACGTATTGGTTCAAATTATAAATATAAATATGCAGTGCTGGATTTAAAGCTTTTTGAAGAAGCGCACAGAAACCTAGAAGGAGCTTAGAGCCCTCTGACAGAAATGAAGTGGCAAGATGGGCTGTCACTGTTTGCAGGTAGGGAGAATGGGACTGAAGAGCTCCCTGTATTCCTGCTGAATCTGACCCAGCCCTGTCTGTGGGCCCGAGTTTCAGCAGAGGAGCTATAGCCTGCACTGCCTGGATGCTTCCTCACTTCCCTATTTCTCCTCTGAACCTTTACCCACTCTTGTACAATGGCACCTTGTTATCAAATTGCCAGGAAATATTTTGGCAGGGAGGAAGCTTTTCCACTCTGTCACATCTGCTCTGCTATCTGGGAGCAGATAGTGACATGTTTGTGCCAGTTGCCAATAAGTACTTACATAAAACAAACAGATTTTAAAAGCTCTAAGCGTTCCCATGTGGCATTTGAATTTGACTTTATTCACCTTTCCCCCCGCACATTGGGTGGTTTTTAAGGATGGGATAGCAAAAAAATTCTCCCTCACAGGGAAAAAGATACCAACAGGGCTCTTGAGGAAAAGGTGACACAAGGACACCAATGCGAACGAGGGTGACTTGGGAGCTGAGTTCAGCAAGATCAAGCTGGCCCTGAGGTTCTGCATGTGTTAATTCCCAATCATCCCACCCTTCCTGGCTGCCCACCACCTTCCTCTGTGCAAAGTCACTGATTTCAATGAACTCTGCTGAGAGAAGTGAGGTTTATTTGTTTCTGATCACTCCCTCCAGTCATTTGTCAGCTCCTAGCAGAGCCCTCCCCCGTGCAGCGCTGCCGGCAGCAGGATCTAACCCACTTCTCGGCTCCTGTGCTGAAGAAGAGAGGGGTTGAGGCGTTTATTCCAGCAGGGCTTCCTCAATCCGAGAAAGCTTGGATTTCACTTGTTACTGAAGTTGTGTTGTTTGCTTGGCACTTTGCCTTGCTCTTGCTCGAGTCTGTTGCCTGAGCCTGGGAGGGAAAGCTGAAATCCAGTACTTTGTGCTGCTACCCAGCGACCGTTGGAGGAACTGAGCTCTGCAGCGCAGCAGGAGCCTGCCTTTTCTCTAACACCTGTGTAATCAATCACTGTGCGGCTCATTCCTCCCAGCTTTTCTGCAGAGAATCATAGAATCATTTGATTGGAGAAGATCGAGTCCAACTGTACCTGTCCGATAACAAACCAAACCTCTGAGCATCTCAGCTACCCAGCTTTGAAACACCTCCAGGGACGGTGACTCCTTGAGCAGCCTCTGCCAGTGCCTGACCACCCTTTTGGTGAAGAAGTTTTTCCTAATATTTAACTTGAACGTTCCCTGGTGCAATTTGAAGCCATTTCCTCTCCTATCACTTTTTACTTGGGAGAGGCATCAGAGGGGTCCATAGGTAGACAAGGGAGAGCAGCATCCCATGGCATTGCTGGGGCAGGGACCAATGGTTGGGGGGTGGGAGGGGGCAGAAATGGAGTTCTGTGCCACGGGGGCCACCCTGGAGGGGCTGGGCAGGCTGTCAGGGATTATTGGTGCCCTCAGGGCCCTGACAAACACTACCAGCAGTGTGTGAAGTTCTTTTGTTTTCTGCTGTATAACAGCAAATTGTTCCCACGGTGGAGCCCTCTGTCTTTGACAAAGCAGCAGCAGTGAAGGGAGAGGGACAAGTGTGGTAGGACCGTGGTACACCTGGTGAGGGCTCGTTAGGTAATGACTGCCAGACTGCCCTAACAGGTTAAGGGGGTGGGGGGAGCAGGGGTGCTGTCCCCTGCACCCGTTTGGCAAAGGATGATACAGGAAAAGCCAAGCTGAAGCCAACAGGGCAGGAGGTGAGCAGGGCATGGCTCTGTGGAACCACTGTGAGTCAGAGCTGGGGGTCTGCAGCCTCCTCACAGCAGTGCCCACACCAGCAGACCCTGCTGGCCACTTCAGCTGCAGCTATTTAGAGAATGTTTGTCCTGCCTTACCTACCCTGATGGCACTTCTAAACCCACACCCTGAGTGTCCTGGCTACATCCCACCTGGAGCAGCAGGGCAGGAATCTGCAGTGAACTTCCCTTGTTCCAGAGAGGCTGGTAGCTTGAAATCTGGAAGCCACTCATGGGTCTGTGAGCTCTGTGAGGGCCACTGCACCACTGACTGATCGACAGCCATAGTCTTAGTGCTCCCACCAACTCCTTAATGTCTCTACCCTCCATTGCTGGGTTATAAAAGAAACCCAGGCACCCCAGGATGGAAAATTCAACATGGGCAGACGCTCGCTGCTGCTCTGTGGAGATGTGGTTTCTCTTGAAGTGTTTCTGCTGAATGAAAGATTTGCATCAACCTTGGCCAGCCTCTCCTATGCTTTAAAAGATGCAATAAATTAGAAATTTATAAGGGGCCAAAGGGAACATTTGAAATTCCAGTGGCATTTCTAGGAACTGCCCGGCCCTCTCCAAGTTCCTTGTAGCAACCTGTTGGCTGGCTTGCAGGAGGGAAGTGGCTGGCTACGGTGAGGCACGTACATGGGATGGCAGTTTGTCTCTTGGAAACAAACCAAAAAAGCTCTCAGTGCATCTCAGATTTCACTGTCAGCTCCCCAAACCCGAAGTTAGAAGGTCTTTCTGCCGAGGGCTCAGCACAGTCTCCTCTAGCCCAGCACCGAGAAAGGGAGCACCAGCAAGGAAATCCTCCTGTAATATTAATACAGAACTGCTTGGTTGGAAAAAACTTTGGGATCAAATCCAACCCTACCTGTCCACTTCTAAACCATATCCCCAAGCACTTCATCTACCTGTCTTTTAAACCCCTCCAGGGATGGTGACTCAACCACCTCCCTGGGCAGCCTGAGAACCCTTTCAGTGAAGAAAGTTTTCCTGATGTCTAAAGTGTTCCTTAATATGTTCCCTAATGGGACCTGAAGTTCTGGACAAACCCATTTGACTGAAGATTTCCACAGACCCTGCTCAGTGCAGCTCTCTGTAAGCAGCACAGAGATGGGGTGAACCAGTTCCCTGTGAGGAAGCAGGAGAATCACCTAATGTTTGCTGACGATGGTGCTCTCTGAAGGGCAACTGAGGGCAAGCCACGTTTTCACAAGAACTAAGGATGGTTTCTCCCTTAGCACTGAATGGGCACACGAGCAGCTCCCCACAGCAAGGGGCACTGACAAACCAGCACCTGTAGCGTACAGGTCTGATGGAGATGTTTCCAGCAGATGTTCTGGGAGGAGAAGCAACTCATAGCATTGAATGTGATGCTGGAGATCACGCTCACCATATGAGACAGCACGACGCAAATGTGTCTGAAATCACTTCTTGAAGTTTACAGAGTGTGTGCAAGGAAATGGTTCTCCTAAGGTCCCTGGAAAATTTCGGGGCAAAACATAGATCAAGCCCCTGGTGTCACCAGTTCACCACTGATCTGCTCTCTCCCCAGTGTGCAAGGTGACATCACTCTCCTTCATTGCAGCCACTCCTCTATCGACTCCACTTGCTGTAAGTCCAGCTGCCTTGAAGCAAGTTGGGTGCCCCAGGTTGGAGGGACTCTTACACCCAGTCGCAGGCAGATGCTGTGGTGTGCAGGGCTTGTCTCTGGCTCTGTTCAGGATGGACACAGCATGGATAACCTTTCCTGGCTGGACTCACTCTCCTGCAGGACTTGTGCTCTCTCTCCAGTCAGTATATGAGTCCAAGCTCAGTTCTCGGTAGCGTTGCCCTTGAGAGGAAGCGTGGGGGCTGTGTGGTCTGGTTTGTGCTTGCTGTACAATGAGCTTCTTAGTTTCCTTAACTTCAATGACCTCACATCAATTTGGAGACTTCTCTTACCATTACCTCCTGCCTGTTCTGGAACTTACTTTTCTCCTGGAAAATTGCCATTTTTCTGCTGGAAAACAGTACTAGAGTGGTAGAAAGAGAAGGATTCATATTTGGGAAGTCAGGGGGGAAATTTAGCAGCTGCTAATGAGTGAGTGCACCATTGTAATGTGCCATGAATCAACAGCCAGGGAAAAAACCTAAATGCACTGGTTGTATTGTGTGACAGGAAATAAAATAGCGAGGAGCATGTTAACTGTTAGCTAATCACTTAATCTGTGCTGCAGTTGGTTGGGTTTTGTTGTTTGCAGATGCTGAGCCATTCAAAGTGGTGTGTGTTGCAGCCAACACTGGCCCCTGCTTCCAAGCAGGTTTCTTCAAGTTGGGCAAGAAGCTTTCCAGATCTGTGCCCTTCTTCCAGCTGTGTTTTACATAGATACACTTGTCTGTGGCTTCACTGAACTTCAATTTAAATTTAAACGTCAGGAACCCTCCATGGCCTAAAACTTACCTGGAGATCAGATAAGAAAAGGATTTTGACAGAACAGAGCCTGCTGCAACAAGAAGCTATGATATCACCTATTTAAGAGTGTGTGCTTAGACAACACATTTAAAATACCTATAGGTGATCTAAAAGATTGCCAGTTACATCTCAGACAGCATGAGTTTAAAGACATTCCCTGCAGATCTTCCAGGGCTAAAAGTGGGCACTGGGTAATACCATGCATGTAGGCATTTCCCTTTGCTTTTGCTTCTAGAAGCAGCCCAGAGATTTAGCAGAATTGGCTCATTTGAAGAAAGATAAAATTTTGCCATTGGGAAAAATATTACAGAATGAGGTTGATCTTGGTTTTTAAGGGTAGCTTTTCTCAAAAGGGCTGTTTGGTGAGTCAGTTGCAGGTTACACGAGGCGGGCTGTGACAAGAGAAAGTGAGATACTTGCAGAATATAAAGTCTTCAAAGTGTTAACACATTTATTAATCGTATGTGGGCAGACAACTTCACACCAGAATTTACTGTACCAATGTCAATTCCATACTGTATCTCTGTAAGTGTTATGAATCAGCCAATATGTGACATTAATTATCTGCAATTATCATTGTGCAACCTGACATAATGATCAATTATGGGGTAACACATGAGAAACTGTTTACTGAAATACAGAATTAATCCCCCAGTATTCTGAACTATTCCATAATCATCCTGTGCATGCGATATCTAACCAAATCCTATTTTTTGTCCAAAAGTGACATTATTCCTCGTCCAAGAGGTGCATCATTGCATGGTGCAGCACCTGCTTCAGCAGCAACGTTCCATGGTGGTGGCTTTCTTCCCACTGCCATGTACGGGTCACAGCATCTTCAGTTAGTTCACCTCTTTTTGGAAATGGTTCTCTACGAAGTTTCAGGAAATTGCTGTACTGCTGTCTCACCTCCTTTGTTCACCATAACTGGAAAACAAGGTATTTGCCTTGGGGTTCCGTGACATGCAAGCACTTTCAGGAAATGGTTGAAAAAACATGTTGAAAGATTGCAGGACATTTGGAATAAAAAAAGAGAAGAGAGAAGAGGTAGGGAAAACACCTTCCAGAATGAAGATTTCTCTGGAGACAGAGGAAATCAAGGATTCCCCATGCCCACCAGAAACAGGGCAAGAAAAAATCAGGTTCATTTTCTGAAAAGATCATCTAGGATAAACATTAGGAGAAAACTTCCTAATTATACAGAGAGATGAGTCTTGGAACAACACAGGAAGTTTTGGACTTCCCTTTTCAAAAGTTCAGAAGATGAGCGTAGGCAGACCTTGAGCAGGAAAGATCAAGGGTGACATCCCCAGTGGATACTCTTGAAGTAGACAATCTGTGATTTTAGGATTCAGGCCTAAGGACTGATGCAGTTTCAGAGCTGGAAGAAGCTCTGTACAGTGATGGGTGGCCATCCCACCCCTCAGAGACCCCTTAGGCAGAAATGGGATTGTTGTGCTCAAAGAGGCAGTGCAGGGCAAAGGAGTCCCACAGCAGCTTCTGTTTTCCACCTCTGTAGTTCCAGGACTGCGGTTGCCTTCTGTCTTTACACAGAATTCAGCACAAACAGCCCTATGTACACCACTGAAACAGAAATATCAATAAAACAATCCTTTCCCACCTTGAAAAATAAGCATGTCCCAAACACTCTTATCTCAAAAGCAGAAGAGACAGGCTGTGAAAACATTCAGTCTGGAAATTAATCTTTGGAACAGGAGCTGAGTCTGAATAGATTGTATAAATATTTGTGTTTGTTTGCTTTGAGTTACTGGTGCTGTTTTCATCTTTGGCTGAATTAAATTTTGTAGCAATTTTTTTTAAGTCCAGACAGGATTTTAAAGGAAGCATCAAGGCACATCTGTCAAATTTACTACTGGAGAAAGTGGTACCAACACTGATTTAGTGAAGTGTTCTTTCTTACTGCAGTACCTGACTTGGCCTACTTTAATTGGAAGTTGATCAAATAACTCCTTTGGGTCAAATCCACCTTTAAAAAACCTTATATAAATATTTTTATATCACTAGTCCTATGCCTGCTAAACCCAGTAGTGATTTTGGTTGTATGTGGCAAGATAAAATTATCTGTGCTTATAAACAGTGATTCACACATATGATTGGGGATGAATACAACCTATCTTACAGCAATATATATGTATATAGAGACACCTGCACACATATCCATGTAGAGAACAGGTATGTGTTCTGCATACACACCATACCACACCATGTTTCTGCAAGCAACAGAGGTCACTCTAGTACAGGACAAAGCTCCCTTGTGGCACTCACTAAAGGCACCTCTCCAGGCAGTTCTATATCAAGCACCAACAGCTTTTGAGGCAATATTAGCTGGAAATCAGTCATGTTTCTATGATAGCAATGGGAGCAAGACATATTCACAAATAAACATTTACAGGAAATGGCCTGCTTTGGGAAGCAGAAGAGAACTTGTTCTGGAAATGCTGTGGTACCAGAGACATCCCTATGGCAGCACTTGGTGGCATCACAACTCTCTCAGTGAACTCTGCTTGCATTGCTGCACGTGCCTGCACAGACAGCATTTCCTCTCTCTGGTTTTTCCCAGTAACACTTCCACAGGGCAAGTCAGCCCTGCTCCCTCCCAAATCCATTCATTCCTTCTTCGCTTAGGGCTTGTTTTGGCTGCCAGTGAACCCAAAGATGCTCCAGACATTCCTTCTCTCCAGCCAGCTCCTTCCTGTCATCCCTTGAATGTATTTTTGTGGCTGTAACATGAGGAGCATAACACAAAAGGAGGCCCCCACTGAGTCACTGCACAACACTCTCTTTACCAGCCTTCTTCCCAACACCACAGCTCTCAGCTTGCCTTTGCCTTTCTGTAGCTAAGAGCAAACAAGGGAAAACGTGGCTTTGTTCCAATTGCAGGTTGTTTCCACACCCCTAAGTCTTTATGAGTTCAATATAAATCAAGGTAACTCAGTGTAAAGAGGTGAGCAGAGGTGTGAACCAATACTTTCTGCCAAAGTATACACAATGCAAAGGTTTCATAAATGATTTGACCCTCAGTTTTTTTCACTTAACTGAAATATATGTTGACATGAAATAGAAGCCAAACACATGCCATTCATGTCCACAAAACAAGTTATTAGGGCATAACATGAAAATTAAATTCACATTCTCTATTCTTTATACTTCAGCAAAAAAAAAGGATGTCTGGCAGCTCTAGAAGACAAAGATCATTTCCATACACTATGTATCACATTCTCTTCCTGGATCTTTTCCTTGAACTTTGGCACTTACTTAACCATTGAGGTTCTTTTAGGAACATGAGCAGCCTTTAACATGGAAGATATCGGAATGTGGGAGCCTGCAGACAGTAAGCTTCACCTTAAAAAAGAAAAAAAAAGGAGAAGCTTTTATAGCTTGTTATATCTGATCAACATCTGTGCTCCTATCTGGCTTGTATTTTTATTAGCTAAATAAAAATACCCTGTCAAGAGAGATGATCACTTTTCTTGCTCTCTCAGCTTTCTTTTCTTTACATGGCAACAATGTCTGATAACTTTTGCTGGTAACTTTCTCAGCAAAATTCAAATATGAATAATATAGGTCAGAGAAACTGGATACTGAAATATGAGTCCACCTGAGAGGACAATACCTGGACACATGTATTGACACATAGCAGATCAACTGTGGTGTTGAGGCACCACTTAGAAACCTCCCACGTTACTCAAAAAAGGTGGTTATCACAAGGAGACGGGCAGTGTTTGATAACCAATAGGAGGTAGGTGTCTAGGGCTCTGCCCTCAATACCTAAAAAGATAATACTATAAAGAACTCCACATCCACTGGAGGCAGTTGTTTATTTGCCAAAGTTTGCAATTCACAGGCTTTAACCAAAAAGTACCAGGTAACTCTAATTTATGGTCGCCTGGTAGTATTTCTTGGGGTTGCTCAGAGTCTTTGAGATCAAGTCCTTAAACACAACAGTGCTGACTTTGCATTCCCTAAATAGCCCAAGAATAAGAGATGCTACATCAGAATGATGCTGAGGAGCTATTTAATACTGAAGTTATTCACTTCAGTTATTCATCATTTAATTCAGTTATTCACTATTTAATACTGAAGTTATTCAGGCCAAACTCAAAACAGAGAAAATAGGTTTGAATGAAGCCACCTGAAAAGCAAAAATCAACTTTCTTTTTCATTTGGCTTGATCCATTTGACTGTCACCTTCAGGTTAGTCAGGCTCACCTCCTTTCTCGTGGACCTGCTGATGAAGAAGTAAGCCTCCTGCATGTCCTGGGGTTGCAGATCATTCACAGCCACTATATGGTCTCCGTGACTAAACAAACACCCCAGCCGGGAAGGGCCAGTCCACTGCGAGACACTAGGGGATGGGAGGACACAATGGAGGAGAAACATGGGACATCCAGTTACTGCAAACAGAATGGCAATGGCTCAACAGGATTGCATTTATGGTACTGCCCTCTGAAAAAAAAACCACACAGGCTGAATAACTTCACAGCTTTTGAATCTGGTTCAAGCAGAAACCAAGCTGTTTCATTCAGTCCAACAGGTCCTTCTAGAAGTGCACAACACTGACACTGCAGCCTGTTAGCAAGAGAGGCTGGTGCTAGCAAGGTCACCAGTAAGAGTCGGGGATTCCAGTCCAAAAGCAGTTGGCCAGACTTGCTGCAGGTACACATACTCTGCTGCAGATGTTTTAGCCCTGTGCTTGGTTGAGAAGATTTCCAAAGGCATCCCAAAGGAACTCAATTAAAACTTATAATCATGTTTTATCAGCAATACAACTGTGAGGAGATTCACTATTGTCCTGATGGGACACTTATGAAAATTCCACTTATTTCCTGGTCTCCTGGTTCCTTCTGTGTCCATAGGTTCTATGTCATCACCCTTTCAGTGACAGACAGGTTTTATGGCTTTCCAAAGGACTATCATATCTTTCCACAAATCCTCTTTCTCTTCATGAGCCTTAAGTGTACATAATTGGGTACAGAAATCCAATAAATGGGACTTGAAGCCTATCCCTTGCATGTGTTTCCTAGTTTTTGGCTTTATCATAAATAAAAAAGGGTTTTTAGTCACCTGCACTAAAGCCTGCAAGATTTTTGTTTCAAAGGCCCCATTGACCCTATCACAAGATATATCCCCTCTCTGTATCTCTGAGACATGCCAGCACTGTGTTTCATCCAATCAAAGGTTAAATCAACTAGCAGTAATTAGGTGATTTCACACCAATATTAGAAGAGAAGCTTTTGAGCTGTGACTTCATTGCTAATTATGACACATTTATGCTAAGGGATCTCAATTCTGTACAGCCCTTATCAACAGCAGGTGAAACAGAAACTCAAGCACACAAAGAGTTAGAAAGAGCAAAAAGAATCACTGAAGAACCAGCACACACTGATCTTGCCCTGTTCTGCACTGCCAAAACTCTACCTGGATGTGCATGGTTGCACACTTCCATACCCACACTGATTGTCTCTCACTCACACCTGACAGGCACAATCACAAGATATCCAGAACTCACCAAATTTGTCCTGCTGCTTCTGTAAGTTTCAGGTAACTGTTAATATCAGCCAGGGGGACAAAAATATCCAACTTCTGCAGCTGGGTCTCGTCTGTAACTTGACTGTGAAATAAAACATCAGAGACCAGGCATGTTCTACCAGTACCTCAATGAAAAATGGAGAAGACACTTACCCAAGCAGTATAGACAACTGAACCACCGAAAGAGGTAATGAACTTTGCCTTCTCTGAAGGGCTGGCTGCTGGCTGGTCCTGCTTTCTGGGAGTTTTAGCTCTCTGTCTGCTTCCAAGTCTACTGGACATGCACCATTGTCTTGGTGTCTGGGAGGATTCAGGAGCCCATCACCTCTGCGTGTGAGCTGGCAGCTCTCATCCAGCAACCTACTGAATAGGAATGGTAAAGAAAAAGGAACCACTCTGGCCATTCCAGGTAATCTTGCTGTTTGAAGCTGGATCAAATAGCCATCAGTCAAGCAAAGAATAACAAGTTCTTGTAGCATATCCAGTAGACAAAATTACAGCTAAGTAAAATAAGCTCCTTCTAAAAACGGACCACAAATCCCAAAATAAACCTTTTCAGTATTTAAAGACTATTTATTAAGCCTGCAAACATTCCAGCTAACAACATGCCTTGACAAAGAAACTGAGTACAGATTGTTGGCCTTGGCTGTACTACCTTCTGCAGGGATGCAATGTTATCCCCTTGGAGATACAACAACTCAGATATGCTTGAATGCATTTTAGATTTATTTGATGAGCCCTATAAGGCCTGCAGCCAACTCCCCTCCACGCCCCAATCAAGACTGGGGTTAGCAGCAAAAGCTGCTCTTAGTATATTTTAACTTAGATGGTAGATGAGAGGTTTCTATAGTAATTCACTCCAGGGGCTCTCACAGGAGCTTGAGTAAGTCTGTTGGAATAAACCTGTTCGTGGGTCTGCGTTTCCAACTTCCTTCCACTATATGGTGTAGGACTTGACTGTCTGTAGGTGGCAGGCCATAGCTAACAGCTAGTGACCAGTGCTCTGGCTCAGGAGGTATGGTTTTAGGTGTAGGAACACTCTTCAGTACACTGCACTCCACCATGGAGATTGTAAAGTTTCCTTGTGGCACTACAACCATGACACCAAGTACACAGCATCAGACCCATTCTTTGAATGGGAAAATGGAAGGAAGGAGATAACTGACTTAGGATCACATAAATTCTCACTTGAAAATCTGGGAACTAATGCTCCACGTCTACCTTTCTCTTTCAACCACTAGATAATGCTGCCTGCTTTGGTGAGTACCTGTCTGAAAGGTTGCTGAAGATTGGCTGTGGTACCTGAGTAAAGTTGTGGGCTGTTATGTCATGAAAACATAGAAAAAGTACGAATCAACAAACTGCTTCATCCTCTAGTCAGAGCCAGTCTAAATGCAAGAATTTTCAATGTGAGTTTAAATTTCATAGTGATGAGTTTGAATTTCTCTCTGGTATTCCCACAAGTTCTGAACTTTCCGAACCAAGACCAAAGAAGGACTCATTCAATAAGATGTAGCCTCTAGATATTGTTATGTAAATAGCACAAATAACAGCTCTATCATTGATGAAGTTGTTACTTACAGTGATTTCATTGACATATATATGTTCTCCTTTACTGGATCCTTTTGTTCTGGATTCTCTTGCACAGGGACATCAGAAAGGGCTGCAGGGTCAGGCCTTGATACCTCAGACGTGCACTGTTGGAAAGACATAGCAACATCAAATGTTAACATCCTTGCTCTGCCTACAGAAAAAAAACCTCTTCCTGATTTCCTTATTTGGTTTATTGCTCATGCATTTTAAACACTGATATAGTTTGGTTTTCCCCAAATCAGTCACTTCCCAGAAACCGAGATCTAGAAAGGTGGTTGAAAAGCAGAAGTTAATGCTATCTGATATTATTAACACTAAAATTTGCTCTCCTTCCAGGAGAGCAGGCTGGGACATAACATTATGTCCCAAGCTGGGACATAACTCTCTAAAGTATTACCACAAAAAAATTTGTTACGTTTCAAGTTTAAAAAAAGAGAGTCTTGTACTTTGGGTGAGCTGAACTTGGAGCACTTACATTACATGACAAAAATCACATTGTTAATGTCCTTCTGTTAACTGTACAGCAATAAGAGAGAGTCTGTGACTTCTGAAGAGCACTGACTATGTAGCTTCTCCTGACCACTAACTCCATGGGAAACCTAGAGAAATTAGCCTCCCAAATTAGATGCCAAAATTTGTTTAAATTACCCATATGATTCCTCCAGCTCCCTTGTTTCACAGGGAAATGTAGATACCAAAATGTTTCACAGCGTTTTTAAAGTACGGCTTTGTTTTATGCACCTTACAGATGCCTCTACAGAATTACATTTTAAAATATATCAAAATAACAGACAGCTACGTTTTCTAAATGAAGTTTTCACATTTGAAAAAAAAAAACCCCAAACCTGTGACACAATAGGCAAAAGGCATTTACAATGAAACAGTCAATTTGGGGAATTTCAACAAAATCAGCAATGTTTTTGTCAAAATGCCACTTTCTACCAGAAAGATCCTTCGAATGACTCTAGTGCATTTTTTCTTGTATACATGAAAGCTCTATTACCTCCTGCTTTATCTATGTATTTCTTTCACAAGGTAGTAGTTGTTCTTTGTACTGGTTCCTCTGGCTCATTAAACACCTCCTGTCTCCTTGGAGCTATTAATAAACCAGCAGAACTGACAACTGATAAACTACCTTTGCTAAAATGCTGCTGGGAGTTTGGTAATAGTCTTCTTCGTCCTTTTTGATGTCTTCATCTGTATCCAACGGTGGCAGATTTTCCTCACTCTTTCCCAGATTGTTATCCTGTTAAAAGAATGGGTTTGTTTTTTAACAGGTTCAGTTAGACAGATTGATTAACATGTATTTTTCCATTTACACAGAGAAGCAATAGAACCAGGAAGTATCCACAGAAAACGTGGAAAGACATTTCTCTTTGAAGAGAGAAATGCTTGGAGTCAGTCTGTTTCAGAAACGAGATTTCTGTTGTTTGTTGTTATGCTGCTACTTGTGCTTTTGAAATGTACTCTATGTTAACAAAACTGGCCACTAATATTAGTAATTATAGACAGATTTGTGGTCACCAGGCAGCTGCAATTAATTACATGTTCATAACGTGCAATTTTGTTTAAAAATCAAGTGAGTTAAATAATCCATGTATGAAAACGCTTGCTTTTAGGGTCATTTGTGTGCAAAAGTTTTTTTTATTTGCATTTACTTCTAAAATTCTTACAGTAGGAAAAAATCTGTAGGAAATCTAGAAGTGGATTGGGAGATATTTGTCCTTTCTAAGTACCTCTTAACTGCAATCAATTGAAAAATGAATTTGGGATTTCCATGACTAAAGATAAGTCTCTCAACATCATAGTTTTCCATGAAGTAGAACACACCCCAGAGGGCTGGAGATCCTGCATTGAATATTTGTGTCTTGAGTGATACTCTGCTTTCACAAATACTAAGTTTGCAGCAATTTGGGAAGTCAAAGAGAAATCAATCCCTCCACCAAGTTTACCTTTCTAAGTCACAAAGATAAATTATTTATTTCTATGTCTCCTTGTTGACTTCACTATAATGAAGAATATGGTAATTAATATTTAGCTGCCTCCCAATACAATTCCCCATGCCCTGTTTGTGATGCAACCATTTTTTATCTCTCCACTTACATCCTTGGTTTCCATGGTGATAATTTAAATAATTGCTAAATATGCCACAGAATACATTACTGTTTTCAAGGTAAAGTAAACTAATTATTCTCTTACATGTAAAGCGAAGAAACTGGCATTGAATAGAAGAAATTAAAGAGGATGAATGTATTATCCTTCCTTGCTGGTATAAATGACATAAAAAGCACATTCTACAGGAATCAGAATAAACCTACAAATAGTCCTTCAAGAAGTGCATAACAAAACCCCAGCACGAACATGACTGACTCTGTGGTCACAACATAAAGCCATGAATGAGTTTTCTAGTGACTTTTCAAGGGCTTTGGATCAATCAAACGAGTAAACATCTCTGATCCTCCAGATGCTTCACAACCAGAGCAGCACAGTTAACCTCAGTGTGCAACTATTCTCAGCCACACAGCTAAGCAAGTTCTTTAAGACTCTGATAATCCATGGTGTGGATTTACTTGAGAGAGAAAAGATGATGGAGAAACTTTGCTGTAGCACAAGATGGAAATGAGACCTGGAGAACAACTGAAAAATTGTTATTTTTAGGCTCCTTAGGGAAAGGGTGAAAATTATGCTTTGCCCTTGGACCAAGGAACTTCTCTTTCAAAACAATATCAGGTGTGTCTAACAGATACCGAAGCCTCCAATGTGTTAATGACCAGTACAGGGTCATACACATCAGGGTTCCTTATTTTGATGCATTTCAGTTATTGAAAGCTGTGTGTTGAAAAAGCTGATACTGAATTGCTGAGTCAGGTGTGGTTTGGTGGTTCCAAAATGTGGATTGAAAGGGAGTCAGGTCCCCAAACCTCTCCTGGGTGGCTGGGTCCCTGCCTGCATGACCGGACTCAACGGGCATTGATGGGCCTGTTTGCATGAGTAAAGGCCACTGACCAAAGAGTTTTCAAGCTGTGGGCCTGGATGAGGAAACCATAGATAAAAAGCAAAAGGAATCAGACACTAGAAATGCAGAGTCATACTTCTAACAGGACGTAAACACAAGGGATTAATCTGGAAGACAGCTGTCTAGACATCACTGAGCAGAGAATAGATCCGGAGATGATAACAGATGCTGAACTTATGAGGCAAGCAAAATATTTTTAACAAATGTATGAACAGTTTTGATCCCTGTTAGCTCTATGGCAAGGCTATTTATTTTCACACATGCTGAAACAGAAATATGAGCTTCCTACTATTGCCCCTGCTTCAGGCTAAAAAGATAAAATCCAAATTCCTAATCTTTTAACCCTCATGGTCAGTCTGTCCTAGTTGAAACAGCTGCATGCAATACGTTCTCTCTGAGGCACCTTAAGCATGAAAGGAATTAATGAATGAGACAGAAAAGGCATGTGTAAGAAATCAGACTAAGGGTTAACAATGCATTTCAGAGCTCAGATTCACAAATAAATTATTGTAGCTTCATGAATTACTGTGCATCGACTGAGCTGTGCGAGCTGCTCATGGCATTGCAATGGAATTTCAATTATTTTCACTATTTTCCACTAAATTTAGCTTTATTATCTCATACTTGCTCCCAGCCTGTACACATGGATGGTGACTGCAGTACATGATTTACCACCCTGTTAGCTATGACAGCAGAACGGATTCTTTTTCCTGTATCTCAGCCACTCTAGATCACAGCACAATGCATTAACTGCTAATAATGATGGGTTTAAACTTGTCTGCCAAACTACACACTGGTGTGGTGGAGCCTTAGTTGTGCCTTCTCTTTTGTGGTCTCTGCTGCAAAGGCAGCAACCCATCTGAAACTGCTGCAGATGTTTGTTCAGGGAACACAGATCAGAACACTGAGTCAATAATACGCAATAACACAGAATCACAGAATGGTTTGGATTGGATGGAACCTTAAAGCCCACCCAGTTCCAACACCCTGCCATGGGCAGGGACACTTCCCACTGGATCAGGTTGCTCATAGCCTCACCCAGCCTGGTCTGACATCCACCACTGTATCTTTTCAAACCACTCCTCTCAGACACAGAAGCTAAGTTACTTGACATTGTACTTGTGGTTACAGAAGGTCACTCCCGAGGTGTGCCTCAATTTAACACACCCTTGTTCTGTAGTTCAATTATGTTGATTCAATTGCTCCTGGCAGAGGCTGCAGAAAGAAACCATTTAGAAAAACTGTGGCACAGCTGAGAAATGTGGTGGGAGAAGCAAATCCTCAAGCAGTGCACATTCAGACTTTTCTCGATCACGTTTCTGACAGCTTCCCCCAGTTGCATCTTGCTGCACAGAAACTCTGAGGACCTGCCTCTAAGAAAGAAGGTTAAAAAAGGGTATTTAGAGCAAGTTCTTAGATTATCTTCAGTACTAAACAAGACAACAGAATAAGTATACTTAGGAAACTTTCATAGTCAAAACCATCTCAGTGTGCTGGGAAAGTAGGTGAATAATCTATAGTTGCAGGTACTTGAGTGAGATAAGGGCCAATAGTCTGTTCTGCTGACTGAACAAGTCAAGAGCTGTTTGACTTGTTCTGCTCACCAGACTTGGAAGAACTCCTCTTTGTGAGTCACACGGAGACTGGTGAGGGCCAGGATCTGAGTTAGGCCTGTTCTTGTCTTCTGAGGGACCATTATCCTGTAGATAAAAGAAAAAAGTTGACTTATGCTAAAGGTGCTTCACCATCATCCAGCTTCCTCCACCTGGGGCATTTGTTCATAGCTTTTTGCCTAGAGCAAACCAACACTCCCTTGGCTGCTATTCAACCTGTCATCAGAGGATGGGGACTGCTGTTGCTATAGGACATCAGAAAAGGTTTCCCTCCCTTCTATTTAAATATTGAGGGGGAAGATCTGCCCTCTAGGCTTTACAGCCTGAAGAGAGACAAAGAAAAGCACAATCACAAAACAGGAGGAATGAGGGAGGCAGCTGTCAAAACAATCATCACATGGCTCTGCAAAGGCATGTCAAAGCAAATATGCAGGGCTTTATTGTATGCCACTAATTCTTCCAGTCAGTTGAGACAGCCAATGAATATAATTTCTCATTGCCATCAACACCTGCTCTTACATGCAGACTCTCCTCAAAAGTCTTTCCTTTGTGGGGACTCTGTGATGTTATCATCCAGGTCCTACTCAGGAACCTCACTGGAGAGCAGAATAGACCACTCAGACACCCACTGAACAAGCTTGAAGGAACTTTTGATAGGAAAAAACTAATACAAAACTAATTTCACAGTCACCTCTAGGAGAAAACTCGTTATTAAGGATGGCTAATCTGTTTACCTTCTGGTAGCCATGATTTTCTGGGAAACTGGTTCTATCTACTGAATTCAAGAATAGTGGCAAAGAGGAGGGCCGGCTTCTGACTTCTGGATTTGGAAGATCTTGTATCTAGAAATAAAATGACAGCAGTGTAAGGAGAAAAACTCCCGAAGGGCATGGACCACAACACACCAATGCGACCCACTAGTCCAAGTTTCACTTATAATGGCTCAGAGTGGTTGTTTACTTGGAATTTTTCAGGCAGATAGATACAAATTTGGCCTGCTTGCACTTTGAGCTGAGTGGAAGCTGTAGGGAGGTAAGTAGCTTAGAGCTGAGTTTGGGGTGACGAGGTGCAGAAACTTGGGCCTAAGTTTGAACTAACAGAGCTTCCAGCTGCTCCTACACTGACAGACTAGATGTGGATCAGTTTGTAAAACAGCATGTAAATATAACTAGAAAGCACATGGTAAGAACACACACAAGTTTTCACTCTGACACATCAAAGGTGCGATTCATTGCAGCATAATGTCAATCTTCTCCTAATTTCCATGCAGCTTCAAAGAGACTCCTTCAACGTAAAATCAATCCCAGCGTAGACAGGCTGTGTAGAGCCTGCTCAAAGCATAAAGCCAGGGTACAGGATTTCTATGGAAAATTAATTTCTGATTAACCAAAGCAAGAGTCAATTTGCGAGGCCAAAATCAGGAAAATTGCCTTGTGCAGGTTTCTAATGAAATTACAAACTTCTTTCTTTCTAAAACTAAGTGCAGTAACTCATCACCTCAGGGCAGCATCCACCTTTTTTGGCCTCCCTGCACACTGAAGATATCGCAGTGACCCAGTCCTCCGTTTCCTGCCTGTAGGTTGGAACAATAGAAATGAAAATGCACTCACAGGTAAAGCACAAGGAAAACCCATTTGCCTTCCCACTTCTTCCTATCGGGCCCAAAATAACGCTTCCAGAAATCACTGGGGAAAATCTGCACCTTCCTTTCAAGAGAGGCTGCTCAGGTAGCCAAAGCCAGATGACAAAGTTTGACCTTGGAGAGGTGCAGCCCAGGATTGGGAGCTAAAACGTACGCAGGGGTTGCTGTGTTGTGTGTAAGAGACATGAAGACACGGAAAGGCAGAGACGCTGGTCGGTGCTTTCTGCTTCTGCTCTGCCAAGTCCTGCCATAAAGACACCTAACAAGCCTTGGGAATATGTTTTTGGGTGAGCAAGACAAGAAACATGCTTTGAAAGGACCCTTGAAGCCCTGTTTCATGCTTGAGATGGATTTAGTTGGATTAATTCTGTAATGCTGCCCCACCTCACCCCCTGAATGTGTATTGTGAGAGCACTGCCCAGGGGGAAGGTGTGGCGTGCCCTGCTCAAGTAACACACAGGTATGTGTTTTTCTTATCAACATTTCACACATCAGCTAATTTCTGCACAAGGGCAGAAAAAACCCTGACAGCTTGTGGCTGGGAAACTGAAGAATAGAAGCTGGGAAGCAGCAGCAGAGGAGCCCTGGGCCAAATGTGCTTCCTCACTTGAACGAGCTTTGGCTGCAGCAGTTTCTGCCCTCGCTGAGGACTGGATTGCAGCCTGGGAGAGCAGGGAGCACACCACCCTGCTGCAGTGCAGGCCTCAGTATTTCCTTTTGGGAATCCACTTCCCTTGATTAACAACGTATCTTCCAGGGCAAGATTATTTCCTGTGGTTTATCCACAAGGAGCAGATGCTTTTCTTAACTTCCAGGAGCTGCATGAGAAGACAAAAAGTCCTCTACACTTCCTTGACCCTTAACTGGTACAGTCTGACATGGCATCACCACACTGATGTATGGCCACTGCCCTCCCAGGGGATGTGCCAGGGGAGGTTTAGACTGGATATTAGGGAAAAGTTACTTCATCAAAAGGGTTGTCAAGCATTGCAACAGGCTGCACAGGGAAGTGGTGGAGTCTCCATCCCTGGAGGTATTTAAAATATGTGTAGATGTAGTGCTTAGGGACATGGTTTAGTGGTGGACTTGGCAGTGTTAAGTTTATGGTTGGACCTGGTGATCCTCAAGGTCTTTTCCAACCTAAACGATTCTGTGAGTCTGTGATCCCCACTCCCAGCTGCATGTTCCCACCACTTTCACATGTTGGACACTGTAACAGTGTGGCTGCAGGGAAGGTTGTCTCACCTGTCTGAAGCAGCAAAAATTAGCCTGGACGTGGGAGAGGGGGAAACAACATAGCTTTACCATTGCATCAACCAGCTGAATTGTTTCATTCCAGAGCTTTGCCATCAGTAGCTGAGACGCGGGAAGGGATGGGAGTGGCTGTGAAGGAGTAGGACCTTGCCTTGGGGCCACGGCTTAGTGTTAGATTAGCTGATGTTATATTGCATTTGCACACCTTTCTATGCCTACCTGCTGCTCCCAATGAGGTAGTAACGTCTGTTTCCAGTACTGATGGACATCACCTGTTCAGGAAGGCATTTAAACATCTTCCTCACCATCTCCATGATTTCAGGCTCGCTTATGCCAACTTTGATATTTATGATTCTGTTAAGATAACCATACAAAGCCTCCTGTATAACTATAAATACAGACAAACAAACACACATACATAGTGTGCGTGCACATTTTACTCTAAGCACAGCATAATACAATGAGATCCATGTGGGAAAACAGTAAACATTTCCCCACAGAACAAATTCTCAAGAAAATAAGCATCCACATTCCAAACAGATGCTCTTTCAATGGCAAAAACTTCCAAGAAAAAGTAAAATCAACACTTGCAAAGACATGTTCAGATTTTCTGAAAAAAAGAAAGGGACTGTTGGTCTAACACAGAATCTTGAAAAGAAATGATAGTAAAAAAAATTCCTGGCAGATTTTTTTGATCCACTACAGAAAAATCCATTTGATTTGAAACTAATTGCATATTAACAGTGTTTTAATGTGGTGGGGAAGAGAAAAAGACAAGAAGTACTCTTTGTGGATACTTAAATGGAAGCACTACTTCCATTAAATTCCAAGAAGCTAAATTAGTAAAACTAAAACCAACAATAATGATGGTAATAATGTAACCACTGAGCGAGCTGGAATTTTTTAGGAAGCTTCCCAATGTAAATCCTTTCAGCGGAAGAAGCTCAACAGCAATGTGAGTCCAGTGACCTCCACGCCTAACAGCACCAGAAGCCTGGAGTATTAAGCTCCAGATCTGACTGGTAATATCTTTACCTTTCCTTTTACATTTACTGTTCCTCTTCTGCGTATCTCATACACGAGATGTGGTAGAAAGCCAATGACACCCAGCCTTGCTGCAGTGGGCATTGTGCTGAAAGGAATGAAACGATCAACCCAAACAAGGCAAGGAGAGCAGTTTCTTGGTAGAGTAAGAGGTGAGTGGGCAGCCAGCATCAGCCTAAAAAGCTAAGTGAAAGCCAGGAGACCTCAGCACAACCCACAAAGCACTTTGTAAAGCTGCAATGCAGGAAAGGTTGTGTGCCACAGTTAAGAGCAGCATAGCCCATCCTCACTCACCTGTGAGTGCATAGCACTGTCCTCACAGAAAATAGGATATCCTCTACTGCAGGGATACTGCCTTTGGGATCATGGAGCCAAGATGTCTGGTTTGCAAATACCACATCACCACAATCCCTCACACAGACGTATCAAATTTTATCAAAGCAGTTTAGGATTCTAGAAATATCATACACTATAAGCTGCACACAAAGCCTAGAAAAGCCCAAGAGACTCTTTTCTGGCCTTCAATGGGATTTGGATGAGGAACCTCAACGCGAAACAAGGGTCTGTACAATCAGTAGACATTTAAGAGTGTTGATACACATCTTACAACAAAAGAGGTGATGCATTTGAATTACGTACTGATCAACAGCTATGGAGCCTTTCAAATTCTGGCCTTTTAGATACTTCAGGATGTAATTGCCCTTGCTGGATTTGGACAGGATGAAAAAACGCTTTTTCCATGAATTCTGCCAAAGAGAAAGTAATTTGTCTCTCATTAAAATTCAGGATAGCAGAAATAACAGATGCTTGTTGAGGGATTGCTGGAATATAACTAATCTTTGCTAGTATACCTGTGAGCCAAAAAGTTGAAGAGGTGGTGATTTGATGAGGAATCCGTGCTTGCAGACTCCACCTTCAAGGCAAAATGCATTTTCAGTTCTCACTAATCAAAGAGAAATGAGCAGCATCATTACTTAGTTTGTTGCCAATTAATCTCTTACACAGATCTGCTTGAACTGGAAATTGTTGCTGAGCACTGAGTTTTCTGTGCTTAAATGGCCATAAAGCCCATTACAATTGGAGAAAACAAGCACAAATGAAGACTATAAAATATAGGGAGAGGTCACTCCTCCCTGATGTTGATGTTACTGTTGACAGTTGGCCCAAACTGCAAACAAACCGTAGTGACAATGCAGAGGGCTTGGAAAATATTGTGAGACTTTGTCTTATCTCACTGTTCTTATTTAACTTCTGCAGTCTGCTCTTAATTTAACTTCCCAATTAGTGATCTGAAAGGCAGCAAACAGCCCCCTAATGAAATCTGTAGATGGCATTCAATTTGCACAGGTAGCAACCACAGCAAAGGGCAAGTGAACCATGGTGTGATAACAGGAGAAAGTCTTGCAAGTGAAATACAAGCTAAAACCTCGGGTGGAAAAATGCCTGAATGTATTTGTTCACCACCCTGTGGACAGCTGTAGTTTAAGATTCATGTTTCCTAATCCATTTCTGATCAAAATCTCAGTTTTATCAACACAGTTAAACAACCAACAAAACGAATGGCAATTTCATTCCATTTTTTAACCTATAAACTGTGCATGGAAAATTAACATTTTTCAGGAATCCAGTGACTGAAAGGAGCACAGTCAACCTCATTTTGGAACATCCAGTAAGGGACAGTAGAGAATCTATGTAAGTTTTGGAGAAGACAGCAATATAACATGACCAAATTTTGTGGTGGTGAAAGAAATGCTTGGTTCTGAGAGCCCATTTACTACTGACTTCAGTGGAAGTAAGGCTTCATCATCAGTGCTAACTCCATCTTCCAGTTCCCAGTTAATTTTTAAGGATTTAAAGGGTTTATTTACAAATGTCCATTCAACCCCTGTGCCAGGGACAAGAAAAATTCTGCTCTAAAGGGAAATGCTGCCTTTAGGTCAGATTATTTCAGAAAAGAAGCAGAGGGGCAGAATTAACACACAGTGTGAGTTCAGATGAGATCTCCAAATTTTTCCCTATGCTATTTCTCCCTGTTATCACCTGTTGCTTACCACAAAATCCTTGGCATTGAGGTGCAAAGAAAATGGTATCAAATATTGATAAGAATGGATTGAAACCTGATTCAAACTTACTCCTGACAAATCTTTGTAAATGAAATTTCATACCTGCAGAATTTCCTTTGCTTGTAGAAGCCATTCTGATTGCTTCTTCCACCAAGATAGTAAAGAGAGCAAAAATCTTGAAGCTAATTCCTTTCACTTTGCTTGCTGCTGAGCAGCATTTCACTGCATGCACAGCTGCCTGAGAAAATAACAAATATCTCACAAGTGTTCATTTTTATAGTGATGACTAAATTATATAAATGTAAACATAGGAAAAGCTATAATGAACTATATAAATAATTACAATAATTGCTATTAATTTAAGCCTACTATTATACATCAGAGTACCTTATGTTAGAAACTATACACTATGTTATAATATTATAGTATATCTTTCATAAATATAAAATTATGAATAATAAAAATTATTTTTTTATAGGCCAAAGAGATGATTTGCTTAGGAAGTGCTTAGACCTCCCAACAGAACTTTATTTTGCCCCTTTTTTGCACTAAGCATAACACCTGTAACCTAGGAATAGTCCATCCCAATACACCTTAACAGTGTGATCAGTCATAGCCTGGCCTGGAGTTTAAAATCTATTTAGAAAATCTAGTCATAACACTACAGTAATTATAATAATTTACAAGGCAGTAACATTCTTAATACAATGCCCTCAGAGAGAGCAATTTATCAAGAGCGATGAAATAAACTTCACAGCTCTCTCAAAGGTGGATTAGTATGATTTTTCAGGGGGGTAAACAGAGAGAATCTGTTGTTATTTATCTCAACTTATTTTTGCAATGTCTCCTCAGATATTAACAGGGAAATAGTAATCTCACTGTAAACCCAAGAAGTAAAATATCCTGCTTGTTGGCATTGCTAGGCTGTGGCAGTGACAGGAATAGAGGCTGGCAGGGAGAAGGAGTGCACTGATGTTTTTCCATGGACTTAGAACCATAGAATCATTAAGGCTGGAAAAGACATCTAAGACCATCCAGTGCAGCCATTGGCCCAGCATCACCGTGCCTACTAAACCATGTCGTGATTCCTCCAAAGCTTGGTTAAATAACCCTTTAACAAATCAGGCAGGCAGCAATCTGTGGGATCTGAGAAGCGCAGGAACACGGAGCATTTAAAAGGTAAAAGATGGGTTTGGTTAATGGGCTTCCATTGGGAGTTTTTGAGATAATTTCCCCGTTGGTGCTTTCTTCTGAGAACAACGTTTGCACGTCAGGGTAACAGAGCCAGACCCTCACTGCACTGCTATTCCTTTGCATTTTGCATGAGAGCTCTGCACTCTGGCCAGTCAACTGCATGCAGGACACTTTCTTTTGCACACTGGACATTTCTTTCTTATCTCACAGTTGCTTGTTCAAAATCAGATCTAGTTTCTCTCATTTACTTACATGTCCACTCTGTAATGTCCTTTAGAAAACCCTATGAAATGTTTCCCTGTGCTTTACTCCAAAGCTCTCATTCCTTTCCTTTTAGTAACTTGGCTTGAAGTTGTCAGCTACAACGAGATTACAGAGTCTCCAGATATTTACCCACCTTCTGGGAAAATCTGAAGGTTGGCACCTGCTATTCTCTATTTTTTTGTGAGCTCCCTGGTTGGACTGAGAGATTTAAGAAGTTTCCTTTGCTTCTGTTTCTTCAGCGATTTACTCCACAGTGCCAGAAGAAAATATGGTACAGTCAAGAGTGACAGTCAGAAATGGTTATTTCTGGCCTCACTCACCTGACATGGGGTGGGTTACACCCCAAATTTTACCTCTGACACACAACTAAAGGTATAGACTTCCATACCTCCTGTTTCAGGCAATGAAATCCTGTAAGAATGACCCACTGCAAACTTAGGTCCACTGGAGATTTCTACAGAGCATTTCTGCTTGTCTTTTGTTCATTTTTTTAGGGAATCCTCTGAGATTTTGACTTTTTGGGAGAAAGATCTGTTGTACAAATGCTATGACAGACTGTTATAAACTTTACTGCTAGGGTTTTCAACTACTGCCTACCAAAAAAAAAAGGACAAAAAAGAATTTCCAAACCTAAAAATGACTGCACATGAAGTCAAATTGTTAACTGTCAATAGGGGCACACATCTGGTGCTGAAATGAAAAGCAATGTAATATTTGTTTCACTGTGACTGAATGAAATCTTGCAAAACAATATTCCAAGTGCCCATGACAGGGTAAGTAAAAGTCAAGATTTGAAAGTGGAAAGACAAAAACTCCAGAGATTACAGTTGTGCTATCTCACTCTGCATTTTGAGAAAAAGTTCTTAATTCTTGCATTTAATTGTCTTTTCTCTTCAATGGAAAACATTTTAATCAGAATACATCTAATTCAGAATAGACAAGGCCAATTCTACGATTACACCCCCTCAGGTTTTTGTATGCCTGGCATTAAGATTTGATTGCTTTCAACCTTTGAAAATGCAATGAGGCACTTCAGTCGAAATGCAAATAAAATGCTGCAAATGATTAAGAGATAGGCTATTATAAAACTTCAGAAACATAATACCAAAATAAGGAAAACAAATTGTGTTAATACTTACAGGCAAAATGTCTTCATGGTGTAGAAGGTCTTAGTGAAATACATCTTTAAGTACTTCCAGATTCCCTGCGTTGCCTCCTGCAGCAAAAGATGGTGTGTCCGTGCCCTGCATTGTGGCTGTCTTCTTACAGTCCATGCATAAATACAAACACCCTGAAATATGACCCACGAGGAAATTCCTGTTTCTGCCACAGGAAGCAAATTAAAGACTGTTCTGAAAGGGGAAATCCAAAAGATTAATATTCACTTATAAGCAATGAAATATATGCAGATTTGAGGCAGCCATAAATGCCTCTTATGCAGAAAAAAGACCAGAGACAGCTTGTTTTTGTTGGTTCAGCTTTCTAAACAGCCCCTTTACTTCCCCCAAGCTCTATCTAAAATTTATCCACCCGTGACTGGAAGACAAAGCAACATTAAGAACCCTAAAAGATTATGAAGTGCCACACAGTGGAAGCAAGTTCAGATTTAAAGGACAGCATTTACTAGAACACCATTATGTAATGGCAACGTACTTTTATTGCAGGATCCACGTCTATCTTGGATATAGGTGATTTTTTTGGATTCTCTCTATAAACCTCCATCATATCATTAATGATAATGATTTTAGACACTAAACCATTTCTTGCCCAGAGAAGTTGTGACTGCCCCATCCCCTGGGGGTGTTCAAGGCTAGGTTGAACCCCCTGATCCAGTGGGAGGTGTCCCTGCCCATGGCATGGGGTTAGAACTGGATGATCTTTAAGGTCTCTTCCAACCCAAACCATCCTATGATTCCATACACCAGAACTAGCCCAAAGGTTGTTTAAGATTCAACCTCAACTTCTTCCTTCCACTGTAAGTCAGCAGGTGGAACTCCTGTGCTCCTTTGTGCCACACTATTATCTTTTTCCAGGTAACCTTTGGGCTACCAGAGGCCTCCTGCAAACCCTGGGAGTACCTCATTGACTTGCCACATCAGATCACAGAAGAGCTTCAAACAACATTACTACTTGGCTATTTTTCTTAGACAGACAGTTACCATTTCACTTACTACGTTGAAATACCCAATCTGTCCTTATTTAGTGTCCATCATGGTAAATGCACAACAAAATCTGGCAAAGATCCACTCTGTCCACCCTTTTTCCCCCCTTTCATCATCATGCCAAATAGGGTGAACAGCTTTCCCCACTGTCTGAGGAAACTCACTAATATTTACC
Source organism: Tapera naevia (assembly GCA_033556795.1). Lineage (NCBI taxonomy): Eukaryota > Metazoa > Chordata > Aves > Cuculiformes > Neomorphidae > Tapera > Tapera naevia. Next base: position 2,017,571 of record JAUMJJ010000156.1, read on the forward strand.
TCCTCTGACTCTTCCTCAGCACTCCCTTGTAGCCTGGACAAGGGACTGTTTCTAGTAATTTTTATATTTTCCCAATGGTTCTAAGCCCAGATAAATTTGCAATAGCTTTTTGTAAAATACAATATTATTCTCAAAGAACCTTTAAGATAATAACCCCACACAAGAGGAAACGTGCTCCTTACCTGTTCTGCTGTTACATTCCTAGGCATTATTTTAAACACTAAAACAACCTGTTTCAGAGCCCCTGCTCACTGTTTTTCATTCCCAAGGCTCTCTGGCTTCAGAGCTACAACATATCTGAATAACAGCATAGTTTTGGAGACAGGGGAATATTGTTAACACAAATTTAAAAACAGTCTAAACTTTAAGTAAATAAACACTATCAAATTATGATGGCATGAAAGGGCTTCTAGAAAAATGACTACTGAAATGTTGACTGGACATACTGTCGGACTAGATCATAAAGGTCTTTTCCAAACTAAATGACTGTATGGTTCTATGATGCCTATCATGGTATAATAAAACTGCAATACCTCTAATGCCAGAAAATAGTTTAACATGGAGCTATTTGCCAGAAGTAACAGGAAGAATATTTTCATATCACCTGCCAGACCACTGTGCAGTTTACTGTATCAAGACATTTCATACACAGAGCAAGATGAGGTTTTGGAAGATCAGGATGCTTCCATTAAAATATTTCAAATTATTTTGGTTTACTCAAAGAGAGGCTGTGGTCTGCCCAACCCAAGTCACCCAGTGTCAGCTTACTTTTCTAAGTTACTTTTCAACTAACACCATAAACGTCAGCTGCAAAGATGACCAAGTCCATGGACATTCTTGACTGACAAAGGTTTTGGGATGTATGTTGGTTTGTTTTCACTTCACCAGACTGAGTGACAAACAGGCAGATATTCATAGGAAATTTTTTAAAAAGGTCTTTATTGATTGCATGCTCAAGTTGTCCATAAAAATAATTTATTTAATTCAAACTGTAAATTTGACTTATGAAAAAAATATATGCATCACTATGCCACAGTATTTGTAAGAAAATAAACTTAGTAATTTGGTAACCTGGCTTTAATAGTTTGCACTTATTTTCTTATAAGATTTCAGAAGAGTACAGAGTAAAGTAACTGTGAAAAGGGTGCACAACTAATCATTTATCAGTTTAACCAAATCACTAAATTTACTTTTTTGAGCTAGCTAGCAACTCTAACGAGAATATAAAAAGCAGGAATAAAAATATCACTGACATAACTCCAAAATACAAAACAAAGACTGTACAGTAACTAAAAAGGCAATTCTTGCTTCTGATTCAAGTAAGTATTCCCAGTCTTGGCAAACTTCCTCACAAACAGAACCTATATCTAAACATATGTTTGTTACCAGAACATATAATTCTATAATTTCAACATTAAATCTTAATGTTTTATGAAAAGCTTTGGCACCAACTTTCGATGGGTTCAAACCTTCTGAATCAACAAGCAGAAACTTTTATTTCTGCAAGCAGAAAAAACTGCAATACCACTGTTTCAGGCCACTCTATAATATCAGTTAATTGTTATTTGAAAGGCAAAAATCTTTACAATGGCACTTTAATGAGGTATCATCCAATTATAGTTTACCTATCTTTTACAAAGAGTTTTATTTTGATTTTTCTGTTTGGCACATTTCCACACCATTCAGGTAAATCACCTACAAATATTGACTTTTTTTATTTATCCAACTTTGAGAGATAACTATGTAAACTGACTTCCAGATTAAGAACAGAACCTTTATTAAAAATGTTCATAAAATGGAAATTAATATATTAGACTAAGAAGCACCCTTTTAAATAGCTACAAACTGTTTCATCACTGGACATAACCATAATATGATGGTCTTTGGAAATTTTCAAGGAAGTTATGGTTCCATGATTTAGCAGTGGAAGAAAAGATGGAGTCTCATGATTTAATTTCTTTTCTTAATTTACAACCTATTATCTGGAATAAACATATACGGGTCAGGTAGCAACTCTCAGAACATTTTCAGTAGCCATAAATCATGGTATCCACACTAAGGGAAATCAAGACACATTAATCAGTATTAGCTGCCAGTTTGGCCCACAGCATTTATTTCTTCTTTAAAATCTTGCATATTGTCCATCCATCAGATACCCTAGCCTATAAAATACAAAAATCTAGTGTAATTACATTCCTATTATTAAAAATTTGTTACTCCCATTTATAATCAAATCTCCACCCAAAACCATATCCTGATTTTTCATTACTGGCTGCATTAAAATACACTTTCAGAAGTAAAGTTCCTTAGTGAGCATAGAGACCACGCAGGGAATCTGCTTCTTCTCACTGAAGCGTGGATCATCTGACTGTGATTCAAAGTTTGTGGCAACCACATAATTGACCCGTGTGAGGATCTGCATGATCTCAAGTTGTTTCCCGTGCTCATTTAGCACAGAGCACAGAGATTGCACAAACCAGGAGCCTCTTCCAGGATTCCTCCAGGAGTAATAACCTTACAGGAAAGACAGAAAAGAAAGTACATGGGGTTATTTTTCATCTTTTTTTTCTTATTATCTTGTGCTGAAGACAGGAATGGCAGAGAGAGATTTGTGAGCAAGATTGTGTGGAAAATTCTGGGCAAAGAGTAACAATGCATACAGAGAAAGTTTAACTCTTGTGCCACATATCCTACTTCATTAAATTGGAGAATAAGGTGTGTTAACTCTCCAAAACCCACACTACTGAACTATCATTCTACATTTTTGCATCTGGGAAACTGCAAGAAGTAAGATTTCATGTTTTTGTACTGCAACTGTTCCTCTTCCTGTTCTCATCACGTATCCATAAATATTCACTGAACTGGGACATGGAAGGGCAGGATTCCCAGAAAACAGTACTACTTTTGCCATCTCTAATGCCTGTGTGTCTTCTCACCTGACAAATCTGGCCATTCTCCTGTTTCCACTACAGCTGATGCAAAAGGGGTGGATGCAACACACTGGCCCAACACATGCTGGCCCTCAGTGTTTTGTCCATCAATGTAAAAAGTATCATCAATGAAGGTCAGTCTACAACCAATTCAATAGGGGTTGTAATGAGTTTTTAGGCTTCTATCCCCATCCTGACCCCCTTTTCTTTACCTGGCACTGTCGAATATGCAAACAGAAAATCTGCTTCTACTGGGATTTTGTATCTCGGATTGGCATCTGTTTCCAGAGTGTCATTTGCAGGTCCAGAGTCAGTTTGTATACCTTCATCAAATTCAGAGCCTCTGCATGCCTGAAAGCAGAGAAGACAAGGAGAACTTGTCCAACAAGGAGAATTTGTCTAACAAGGAGAAATAAGTTCTTATAAAAATCAGTATTCATTAATATTTTTTTTAATGTCTACAGTTTTAGCAGTACTTTGCATGTATTAGAAGCAGAAATACAATTCTGGAGGATATCTAATTGCCCAGTGATAAAGTTACTACCTTACCCATTTTAATACATACAACCTGTTACAGTAAAAGGAGGTATTGCTGTTGCAGGCTCTGGATCTCAGTAGCTTGTCAAAGTGCCAAGTCAGCATTAAATTATTCTAACCATTTTTAATTTTACTAGTCTTAGAGTCATCCTCAGCACTCCATCATCACACAATGGCTTGTGCAGCATCACCTCTGAATATCTGCTGTACAGTGGACTACACATTGTCTTTGGTTCATGACGTGCATTGCTGTAGCACTGCATTTCACAGTACTACAAAATCACATCCCGAGATCAGATAATAATCCAATCCCCCTTCTCAAGCAGGGACAGCTATAGCACATGTCCAAGACTGTGTCCAGTTGGGTTTGGAATAGCTCTGCAGATGGAGACTCTACCATCTGGACAACCTGTTCCAGTGGTTGAGCACCCATTTCAAGTACATTACTTTTTTAATGCTTTCCCATTTCTCTCTTACATTCTGAATTTCCTCTCAATCCTGTGGTTTAGCTAAAGGGGACACCAGGACCACAGTCCAGGTTGGCAAGTTTCAGCTCTTTCAAAAAAACAGCAGTCTGATGGGCTTAGACAACCAGTTGGTTGCCTTTCTTAAGATAATTTTAGAGGCAACAAAGTACTCATTCCAAATTTATAATTAAATGAAACATCACTTTAATAGTATGAAGAATCTAAAATAGACACAGTTTTTACTTTGAGGTTGAGGATTAATTGATGGAATAGCCTAGGAAAAACCACATCTGCTGCATCTCCCAAACGTACGTAAGACTATGACAAAAAAGAGAAATCAGACCCATGGTATGTTAGTTAATACTGCCTGAAACAGCTGTCTTTAAAAGCTTAAGTAATATACAATTAATTATATGCTAATGCAATAACATAATATAATTTTTTAGGCTACTGAGGGAGAACAAAAATATCTCTTTTAGCAGAACAGAGTAATTTGTAGAGACAGACTTTACTGAAAGAAACTCAGACAAGTATTATTTCTATCAAAAATTATGTACTGTCCTCAGCTCCATCTGCACAAGAGGGTGTTTATGTTTCTGCTTTGAAGTTAATACACTACCAAGCACAAAGAGAAGCAGTGTACAAACTTACAGTACATCTGTAAATCTGCTATATAACTTATCTTTTAAAATAAAGCAATACAAGTCACCCATAGCCAACTTCCCACAACACATTTTTTCACACAGCCTCAGTAAGTTAATGTACAGGGCTCTCCTAGAGCAGACAACCCACACAGCATTTTCTCCCCTCTGCAGCACTAGAATACTATATTTACCTGAGGTCAATTACCTGAATGAAAAATAATTTGGGTTTGCCTATAAGGCTTTTACACTTGTCTCCTCTGAACAGTGCAGTCAGACTCTTGATAGCCATGGGTCCATCAGTGCCGTAGATGAGGCCTTCCTCCCCGTGGCTTAGAAGGATACAGGCAAAACAAGCAGCATCACTGTGATTCTCCTCAGCAGCTACAAATCAAAGACTCCTTAGCCAAAATGAAGCAACATTTTAAATCAAAATTGTATTTAGTAAACATATTTTTGTGACTAAATATAGGGCCTGTACTAGAAGCCACAAAGAGGAGAGGATAAAGATGACACAACCCACTTTTTAGTAATGTGATGATTTAGTAATGTGATGCATCCTTCACTTGACTCTGAGTCTAGCTGGACTCTCTAATACAAGAAGGCTTTTCATCTAATACACAGAACAGATGCTTCACCTAATATGACAAGCAAACTGTTTATTTCTAAACTGACGTTGAGGAAGAGGTGGGGAACTAAGCCTAATTCATTCAGAAACCAAATCCTTCTACACAGAAAAATGCATGTAGTGGGGTCTAAGCAATCTGTTCTAACACAACCTGCTTTGAGCAGGGGGTAGATTGGGTGACTTCTAGAGGTCTTTCCCAGTCTAAATTATTCCATGATTCTGAGTTTTTACCTTGCTTCAGTAATTTTTCCATATCATTACGGCTCCGGTCATTGTATGTGTAAACCTCAAAACCTAAGTTTCTAAAACTCAGAGCTAGATCTCCAGCATCTTTATCAGTGCCGTTGCGTGTACCCATTCCTGTCAGAAAGCAAAGAACATGGTTGGTTGCACATTACACAATTCAAAATAATTCACATGTTAAAAGGTAAAATTTTAGGTTTATAATTAACAAACCTAAACAATGTCTCGATGACTTGATTTTAAAACAATCCTCTAGCAGCATTCTCAGCATTGAGAACAAATTGTGAGATTTATTTTAATGCAAAATGATGCAAGGTTCAATGCTAACAAGCATCTTATGCTAAAAAATGTTGGCATGCCTCCAGCACCTTGCAATAGAGGACCTCCATGGATTATTCTGTTCCCTTTTCATTACGCAGTGTAACAGATGTATAAAGCACCCCAAGGAAAAAGTGTTGAAAAGAGTCCCTGTGATATCCACATAAAAGAAATTGATGCAAATTCTTTGGATTAAACAATTATTTTAGTGTGTTTGCCAAGTACATAGGAAAAGACCTATAAAGTTGACTATAATGGAAGAGTCTGTCTACTTTGAAACCTTGCATGGTCTGAAAAGTTAAATGCTAGATTGTGAACAGAGCACAGCTACAGCTATTAGCTTTTGTAGCTCAGAGGTGTAGCTCCTGGACAGAGAAGTTATACCATGAGCTGCAGATGCCAAAGTTAAAATTTTAATAACACAGCCTTAAACTCTGGAACAAAGGTTTAGCTGGAGGTTGGTAGAGCAAGGTGACATGTTCTCTGAAATATATACTGCAAAGAAGGTGCAAATAATAGCTCTAATAAAAGTATTAAAGAACAACAGTAAATTGTAGGAACCACTATTTCTCAAAAAAGATAAATATATTAATTAAAATTCCAGGTCTTAAAAATGTTTATTGATTACTTCAAGTATAAAAAAAAATCTAAAGTCTATAACAACTGTTATTAAAGGAAAAACTTCACCTGTTCTGTCTTCAAAATTTTTGTTGTTTATAATAATACATTTGCCAACTTTCTTGTAGTCCATATTATACTGGAAAGTGGGTGTAACAATCCGGTACTGATTACTGAGAGAGGGCTTTGGGCGTTCTTCTTCTCCATTTTTCTTTTTTCTAGGTGAACCAAATGAAATGATTGTTAGTACCCAGTCACATGCACTGTGCCTATTTATCTTAATTCAAAACATTCAGGCAACCCTACCCAGTGTTTTTTCTTTTCTAATGTTTGTTTTCTTCCATCATATTTCAGATTGAGGCATAAAGATCTTGTGATTTCCATCAAGTGATTATTGTATGCAACTGGATTCCGATGATGGTAAAATGACTCTAGAGCAAGCTGCAGCCAACAGCAGTATATACAGATCCTGACCCACAGATAAAACAAATGGCCTAAACACGAAGTCAGGCTGGCAGTAACCTTTTACAAACTATGGTTCTGGATATATTTTACTTTTAGTATAAACAACTCACGAAAGGACAGACAAGATTTCCCTTAATAACCATTTTTCCAGGCACAAAAAAAATATGCAGTCTGCCCAATGGCATGACAGGATTTGTTTACTGAATCACCACCATCCTTAAATTCTCTGAAGATTAAGACCGCAAAGTAGGTAGTTTCTACTGAAAAATATTGCAGATCTGAACGAGTCATGTGTTAATTCAGTCTGACCCCATGCAAAAAACCAAGCACATTTTAGCATAACCACCAGTACCTGAACCTCACTTAAAATAAACAAAACAAACTATGACTGTTCTCTGTTAATATGGCTGTGTGCTGACCTTTCTGCTGAGTGCAGAAGGGTTAGATTTGGATTAGAAGAGATGCAAAGGGATAGCACAGACATTACTCACCCCTTTATTCTAAACGAAGTATTAAGAAAAATGAATTAGAGCCAGCCTGCACACCTGAACTATAAGCATGAGGAACTCAGCAGTACTTGCTTTGGGAGATGGACTGTTTGGTCCAAACAGGTGGCTTCAGATGTTGGTAAGACCTCCTCAAGCAGAATGAAACCCGTGAGAGCCTATGAAGGGTCTCATTCAACCTCAGAACCATAAACAAGCTTTTGAGCAAGACCAGTTAGAAACAACACTCAGCAAAGGGCAGAAAAAAACACTCAGCAAAGGGCAGGAGAAGTTATCAGCACCTCTCTTACTTGATCCAGCACTCTGCTTCCAATAGTATTTATTGCTGACGTCTGAGAAGAAAACATAACCCACTTTTGCACCACAAATAACTGTATAATACAGTTTGTTTTTAACAAAATTAGATTTTCCCTATAATCTCAATTAATTTAAGTACTTTCACTACTCTCATGCTGACATCTTTCTAAAGAATTACTAAGCTATTTGCTTCAATAATAGCCTGTAGAAATGAGATTGCTGCGAGTGCATTAAATGTTGCTTAGGTAATCTACTTCCTTACCTTCCTGATGTAACAACTGCTGTCTTTTAGCTTTAAGTGTCCTCTTTTTTATTACTAAAGGACAAGACTAATTGGAAACTATAACAAACCTTCTCTAGATGATTCATTGTGTTTAAATGCTACTGCAATTACATTTTAAAACAGCTTCTCCTTGAATGTTCTCATTTTCTGTTATAAAGGGCCAAATGAAATAGCTGCACCTGGCACCAGGCATCTCCTCTCTCTGATTTCCCTTAGAGACTACAAAACAAGATATTGATTCATATCTACCTGGGGATTTTGTCTTATATTCTGGAAGTACTTTTTTTTTTCCTGGCAAATTGCAAGTATTGGTATTCTCCTTGCACACTGCTTCTTGAAGGCTCTGGGAGCAATAATTAACTATGCTTTGCCTCAAGAAAATATTTTAGCCATTTTAAAGAATTATCCATAGCTGTATGATGTTAATATTACATTTGACTTTCAAAGAGATCTTGGATTCTTATTTTAGCCTAAAATTCCCCCCTGGCCCTACACCACCAGATAGCTCTCTGGGAAAGAGAGAAAAAGAAATTTCAAAACAACAAATAACCACTCGGGTTGATGAAGAAGCTCATTTTCTCAGTCCACACGGGATTTGGGGTTTTATAGATTTATTTGGCTTCACTGACTTTCTGAAAAAGCTGTTTGACTAACAGTGGCTGTTAGACACAATAGGATATTTTCAAGGGGATTGTACACAGATTTCTGTTGATGTCCAACCCATGAACAGTTGTGAACACTCGGGACAGATCCACATGAGCAGTACGGAATCATCTTTGCAATGTCTGCTCTCCCAAAATGCCGGAAGTGATCTAATTCTAGTCCAGAAGTCAGGCAGCCACGTTACCCCACAAAAAGCCTCACTGAAAATAGCAGCTGGGGTTAATGGCACAATAACGCAGTCAGACTACTTCTCCGAAACCACTCCACTTCTGAGTTCAACAGTTTGTGCTCATTCATGCAGAAATAATTGGGAGTTTAAGAGATGTAACCTCCACTGGTGATATTCCCAAAATATGCCAGCAGCTCTATGCCAGTCAATGTCAAATGTCAGAGCCAACCCTCGTCAGCACGGTAGTGCACACAGCTCTAGCCATCATTTCCCCATTCCTTTCCAGAGGACAGTGTGGTTTTGTTCTAATGACTCCTTTCAAGCTGAACAGGCTCACAAGATATGAAACAACCACAGTGTGCTTTGTAAGGCTACGCCTATCGTTTCTTTACTGGCAGACAACAAAAACTTCCAGAAATCTTTTGGTATTTGTCCAACCTGAACAAATAAAAAGCAAAGGTGGTGGAGGACAAATACCCTGTGCCTGTCCAGGGAGAAACCGCTTATTGAAGATTCTGTTTTCTGCACCAACATAGCACAATGTGGGAACTGTCTGACTGGACTCAGCTGACAGTATAAGGTCCAACTCTTCATTTTCAACAAGCTAATTAAGATCTTGTAATAATGACTAGTAAATTAATAAATATGTGCTAATCAGTCCCAATGGGAAATGCCCTGCCAGTGACAGACTGGCTTATGACTGAAAGTCTGAAGCTGTCCAGCTAAATTTGCAGTTTCTAAGCTTTGAATTGGACACATGTTAATATAAATGCTGCTGTTGTTCTTACTAAGCTTTCTAATCACGCTATTTTCTGAAAGAGTTTCCACAGGTTAATTATGAGCTGTTATAAAATGTTTTAAACTGTTTGCTCTCAGTTTTATTTCACTCTGCTTCTCTGACATCCAGTGTCTTTAATTTCCCTCTTTTTAGATTCAAACTCACTCAGGCTCAACAGAATCTTGAATTTTATGACTGTTTACTCTTTCTTCAGCTTTTAAGTACAACTGTGCCAAAACTCCTCACTCCATTAGTGGTCACTGATCTTCCCCTTAGAGAGAAATATTCTTCCTATCAGTGCTCTCACATATTTCATGTTCTCTCCCTTCAGTCAAGAGCTCAGTAAAATCGAAATTCCACTCTGGAAACCTTGTACAGCTTGTACATTTTCACCTTTACTGTGTTTCTAAATCTAGGCCTTAGGCCTATGGTGGGGAATCTCATTTCATCAAATTTAAGCTCACTCAGTGCCAACTCTGGGAATATCACTGCTATCAACTTCTCACTTTTCAAATATAAAATTAAAGTTACCCATAACATTTATTATTTCCTTATTGAATTTCTAAATAGAAAAGGCTAAGTTTCTTATCACCATGAGTGGCTAAATTTCTGTCAAAGTCAATGGAGATACATCACTTGCACCAGTAGTGGACTGGATTGCCTGAATGACTGCTACTCATCACAACAACCTTTTTTTGTTACACTTTCGGTAAATTATGATTTCAGTAGGTACAGATATCAAGATTTAAGGATAAAAATATCACTGTTAACATTTAACTATACCTGAAGACTATTTTCTATAACAATTTTACTGAATGCAGGGCCTCTTAGCAGTTGAGATTTCTTCTCCTTTGCCTCCCTTTCCACTGGTATCTTTCTGCACTTCCTTTGTTACCATATATTAGCACAACATATCAACACACTAAGAATTCTTGTGCAGGAGAATGGTTTCTTTGAGTATTGCAGTCTTATCACCTCTCTCATCTGATACGGCCAAGCTCTTGGGCTCAGATCTGCTGTATCAGTAACAAGTGTTTCAATGAGAATCAGCTGCTTAAATTCAAATGTAGTGTGATATATTTCCATGGGGAGGGTCTTCACTTTCCATCACATTACATAATTAAATTCAGCTTTGTAGACTGGGATCACCAACCTTTACAAGATGTAAAAGGCAGAGAGTGTAAAAACCCCTCTGCTCTAAGAAAGGTGGTCTGCTGTAACTATATAGAATGCTCTTGGAACAGTACTGGCATAATGCAGAGAAAGTTCTCAAGAGAAGAGTGGATAAAAGGGAAATATTAAGTAGAAACTGCAGTCTCTAGGGTAAAAAACGTTTCACCAATCCATTTACTAAAACTCAACCTTAGCAATGATTTAAAAGAGGATGATGGTAACTGACAGAAAATAGAGCTATTCTGAAAACATGATCTGCTGGGCCTTAAAAGCAATGTGACACAGCACACAGAAGAAACATCTCTCCCTGGAAAAGAACAGTCACTTAAATAGCCTGATGGGCAGAGCATTAGATGAATAAAAACGAATTTCACAATAATCACTTCCCAGTCAGACAATGAAAGGAGTTTCCGTTTTTTCCCCATTTGTTTGGTTTCCTAAGAGGAAATGAACGTGTCACAGTGAAGTCTAAAAATGATATTACAGAGGGATATCCAGGCTTTGAAAACAGCTACAGTCCCTTTCTCTCCTAGGAAAGTTAGGGACTTCTTTTACTGTACTGAAAAATGCAAGCAGGCAAAAGAATTTTACAATTAGGCTATTATTCAGTTTAAGGAAGTTGACATTCAGAGGTGGCTGGAAAAGGCTAAACTGAATGTATTAATTTCTATTCAAAGTACATATATACAAAAGAGAACTCTGTCTTACTCTTCTTGCTCTATGAAGTGCAGTAAATTTGGGTTCTACTTGATAAGAAAATCCCAGAACATTGTGATAGTTTTTACTCTGCATGCTTCTTTAACACAAGGTACAATCACACATCATTTTTGAGTTAAGTGATAGCAGGTTTCTGTTAAAAAGAGAATTTGCCTCAAAAACATGCTGTCTTTACAGGCCACGTCATCTCTTGATCCCTTCCGGAGTCCTCATGATTTTATCACTGGAGAATTGCTTAATTCTAGTTCCCTTCATGTTGTCAGCCCTTCAGTTGAGTCAAGGTAAGAAGATGACAGCAGTGGTACAGCGACAAAGTCCACAGCACATATCTTCTCAGGTAGTCCATCAATATACACCAGAACTTTCATACACTTGATGTTGTGGGATGGAAAGTATCTTAAAACCTCAATGCTCTTTACTCTATTAAAAACAACTGAGATGTTTCCCTCATGACTTCTATACTTGGAGACCTCTTCAAAGGCTTCATTTGAATAAATTCCCCACTGAGTTACAATACTGGGGCGTAAGTGTATGGGACAAAATTTAAGACCTCTGAAGAAACTTATATTGCTTGTAGAATCAATCACAGAACGGTTTGGGTTGGAAGGGACCTTAAAGATCAGCCAGTTCCAGCCCCCTGCCATGGGCAAGGACACCTCCCACTGGATCAGGGGGCTCAAAGCCCCATCCAAACTGGCTTTGAACACCTCCAGGGATGAGGCAGTCACGACTTCTCTGGGCAACCTGTGCCAGTGTCTCACCACTCTCACGGTAAAGAACTTCTTCCTAATATCTAATCTAAATCTCTCCTCTTTCAGCTTAAAATCATTCCCCCTTGTCCAATACCTGCACTCCCTGAAAAAACCTATATTGCTGATTTAACTTTATGCAGTTCTTGCGGCTTTACACTGTTCTTTCTGTTTAACACCCCCATTCCTTCCACTACTGCATGCACAGCATAAATGATGTTTGCAACTACTGCTTCTTACGAGTGCTATATTTACTCTGCTGGGAAAAAAATCCTGGATTTGATTTTTGTTTTAATAGGTAGTTAAAGGATAGGCAGGAAATAATGAAAATGCCAGAGGAATGTGTTTGAATTCTAAAAGCATCTCCAAGCTATGTGCAGTAAAATTAAGCATGCTGGAGACCAATTCAGAGTTATTCTTCCAATAGAAATAAATAGGAAAGAGAATTAATAAATTAGACAAATCGAGGTTCAATATTTTGTTCCACGTTTCTACCTTAGTCTCAGTAATTAGTGGTCTATTCATATGTCTGATGCTTTCTATAGATCATGCATTAATATGTCTTACTCCTACATAACCTTCTCTCCAAACTGCCAGCTTTAATACTTTTATCTGGCTTTAATACTTTTATCTGGTCTAATTTCACCATATTTAGTACACCTCTAATTACTGTACACTCTCCCCTCTTTGAATTTTTTTTCCCTTGAAACCTATTGGCAATAACAAGCAAAAAACACTTGTTAAACCTGACTAGAGCTTTTTAGATCTTAAGTTCTTTAAGGCAGACTCTTTGTTCTTTGTCAGATCTGGTTTGGTGAAGTGTCACACAGATTTAGAGCTGCATACAAATAATAGATTATCCTGTTGCCTTTTCCCATTAATATTGCATCAGGTTGGCAGAGCAGCAACATTTCTGGACAAGAAGAATGTGTCACTACTTGAATCGTCTTTTATAAAAATGAATAGTCCTTTACTTCTAAAAATCAAAAAGCATAAATTATATGGGATAAAGACAAAGCATTAACCATAAGGTCTAGACCAAATACTAAAACTGTATTACACTACGTTTGATGATATGATCCTGGGTCACACACTAAGAAGGCAGTGTTTTAGAATACCAAGTGAAGTCTATGATAAACATTAACAGGAGCCACTGTAGAAGATCTCAGCATTTGAGAGCTCTCAACCTGGCTGTCACATGCTATGGGCTCACACACCTTTTCTCCTGAATATACTCCAATGGGAGTTACAATTTCCATTTCTCTCTTTTCAGACAGATAACACCTCAGCAAGGTACTCTTTTTAAAGAGGTTAAATATAATTGTAAACCAAGAAAATAAACACTATCCCTCACAATCTTTTTTTTAAGCAAATGTTACTCAGGTTTCCAAATAATGTGCCAGTAAAAGAAGTAAAAAACAGCTGAACAGTTGAAGCAAAAATCTCTTGAGGAAAAAGGGGCGACACTAATTATGTAGGAGGAAGTACAAATAAATACTGCATACTTCCAATTTCCCCACTGAAAGCTATTAGCAAACGACTGCTGACTTTGATAGACTAGCACCAACAAAACAACCAGTCCCTAGAAGGCTATTTTTAAATATGGTCCAGATAAATATGAGAAGAATGCTTTAAAAATCTCTAATATTAAAGTCAGTATCTTTTCAACATAACAGAAAGTCTTTATTTAGAAGGGAGAAGAAAAGTGGTCCTACAAAAATGAACAAAGAAGTTCCCCAAAAAGCATCTAAACATTATTTCACCTGTTTTGCTTATTATGGAAAGGAGGTGCCTTACACAAAAGGGATGAAAACTGGTGGCTGGAACTAAGAAGAGCAAACATAAACAACACAATACAAAATAACCCCCCGAACATTAAAACACAAACCTCAAATGGTGCTAGATTTCTCTCCCTCTAATGGTTTTGTTTTGACTTGTAGAAATTTTATGTTATGGTGAACATGCCAAACTGATAATACTGGAGTGTAAGCTTCATATTTATCAACGACTGATAAAGTCTGTGCTAGACTTGTATCTTCATATCCTTCTGCTGAAGTGCCTAAACCTTGAAACTAATTTTGGGGAGGGGGTGGAATAAAGGGAAATGTCAAGTGTGCTTACTGGAACACCACGACCCCTGACGAAGGCATCCTGTGCTCCTCCTGGGAGCAGGGCTACTAAAAGCAACAGTCAGGCAGTAAAACAACACCTGTTTGTAACTGTTCTCAAGATCAGAGCCATAGTAATTATTTATTCTTCAGCTTCTTTTCAAACCACCAATTACTTCATGACTTTTTACGGACATCTTTGTAATTAGACTGTCAGCTGATTAAAGAAAGCCAGTTTGAAAGTCAACAGAGGCAAAGCCTTTTGCTTGAATGAACCTGAAACTATGAAGGTAATGGAGACAGTACCTCTTGTGTCCCCAACCCCCCTTATAATGGTAAACACTCTCATTCTGAATGGAAAATACTGCTGTAGCAGTCTTGAAAGAAAGGAGATAGGTAAACAATAGGATTATTTCCTTGAATTTATAAAGATAACAATATAGCTGGGAGGGACCTGAGCTATCATTAACAAATTCTTTGCCCAAATCAGGACTGACTTAATTCATCCAATAAAACAGTATCATATGAAAAATCTACTTTTGTTCTTACTTTGATGTAAGCAGCAATACCATCACAGACTTTGTAGAAAATTCTCAAAATAAATTGCTTTAATTGTTTATAAGAAAACCTGGCATTTCCCTAACTTTCCTGTAGCATGCTATATCCTCTCTGAAAATAGAACACAAACCATAAAAATATTTATTGAGATTATATGCTAGCTATGCTTTCTTCAGTTAATGTGATGAAAAGTATTAAACAAACCAAAACGCTCAACTAGGGGAATATGTTCTGTTATCCTCTATGAGCCACTGAGTTGTGCTCTGGATGGAGAACTCTGTGTGAACCCTGCTTCTGCTACTGAATAAAACTCTAAGACCTCTTGGTCTTAGTTTTTCCATTACGAAGTAGAGCCTTACTTCATAAAACAATTGCAGATCCCATGGTTTCTTTCCATGGGGATAGCAGTATATAGTAAAATAGAGATTGAATTAAAAATCCACTATTTCATGCACATGTACAATGTTTAGGTCCAGAGTACGTGAGGCAGCTTACTGCCATGTGCCTCCTGAAAATAAAATGCTTGAAACAAAGGCATTCCTACTGTCCACTATGGAAGTTCACAGTGGTTCTCAATCCAGAAAGAAATTCCTGTCCTTGGTTACTGCACGTTAGTTTCCCTGAAGAGATAAAACTCCTAGTGCCTGCCCACGATTATTTCATGTCAACTGCAAAAATGACAGGGTTAAGTCTGCAGAATGTGGCATTTTCCCAAAGTATATTATAGCCCTAAAGGCCTCTGGGAACCTGCCTTAACAGTCAAGTTATCACAGATCACCACATCGCTGCTACTCAGCTGCACTACAGTGACTGCTATTTGTGTGTTCCTTTGAAATCACAGTCTAAAGGGTATAAGCTTAAATCACAACAAGGCCTCATGTATCACAAATCCATTAATGAATTCTTTGCTTACAAAAAGTGCCTCCTATCTTCCGATCTTCCATCATCTATACATTTCTATACCACACTATAAATTTGTATAGTACAAAAAAAATTCTTTCACTTTCAGTTACAAAAACTAAATAAATGTCATTATAAGACATATTTCAGATCTTGAGCTTCTCTTGTAGCTTTTTTTTCCTACTTTAGTTTCAGACCCTTCTGCAGTTAAGTGGGAGAATGCTCTTTAAGAACTTGGAAAACAGAGAAACCCAGTCCAGAACTACTGGAAACCTATTGTGTAATGAAACTCCACTGTTTGAAAGAACAAGCCTCAGACTACAATTTCTGGCATACTTTGTATATTTTATATGTATACATGGGGTTCTGATAGTTACACGCACATATGTCTTCCTCTCCTTTCAACTATGACTTAGTGATGGTCTTAACGTAACTAAAATCAAAACCACAGCTGCAATTCTATTTATTACATACAAATGAAGCAGAGGAAGCCCACTGGGGCTAAGCCAGCTACACTTTGTAGAAAAGGTTCCACCACAGTAATACTGTCCACATTTTGCAACAATTAAAAAAAGGCAAGGGGGAGGGGAAGAAAAACGTGGCAGTAACCCAGTATTTGTGCACTTAATAGTTTAAGTATAATTTACAGCCTACATAACAATTTTGTAACACCTGCAGCAGAGAAGACCAAAACAGAGTAAGTTTCAAGTCCTAAGCTTTCAAGCATCAATTTGTAATTCAGCTTCAGCTTCCTAACTAGCTGCATGGTATCAGTGCTGGCCTCACAATATTGTATGCAACATAATACTCAAATACCATTCAAAAGGTTAAATTTTACAAATACAGAATATTACCTGCCGAAAGGCTTTCTGCTGATTTCTAGAACACCTGCACATACATACCTTCCATGGGTGTTCTGGAAACTGGAATCTTGCATGATCATATCCTAGGTAGTACAATGTACATAGGCAACTGCCAATTGTGTTAAAAAAAGAAAGGATAAAATTGCTCTTACCTATCGCAATTACTAAAAGCAATTAACAGATATATATTGCTACATGGACTGCTTGGAGAATGGCTCAAAACAAAGTAACCTCCCCTAAAATACTATTTCTCAGAGAACATTCTGGCTAGGATTAACAATTGTAAAATTCCAGAAGAGTTAGTATTAGCTTGATACAAGGACTGAACCTGAACTCTTCTAGGGTATTCATTCACGAGGTTTCCAAACAGGGGGCTGAGAAGGAAGGACATAAATAATGTTCTACAGTACCTTGGCTCATCATCAAATGGTACTCCACACTGCATCTGAAAACAGCTTCAGCTTGTCCTCAAGGGCAAGTCTAATCTTCTTTGCTAACCCTAGGAGCCCACCATGCTCAGGGTGACGCTGGAGTGAAACAGGATGCTCTCTGTGTTCAGGCCCAAAGACTTGCCTGTGTCAGCAGTGGGTCACGCTGGACTTTTCTATGGGTCTATTCAAACCCTCACCCTGCAAGCTGAGGTCATGCAGGCCTGATCTACCTTTGCTGACAAGTGGAAAACACACTCCCATCGCTCTGATCCTATCACTGTTCCCATGTAAGAATGTAGGAAAATACAATAGATCTTGAGAGGGAGGTGGGACAGCAGAGTTCATTTGTAGTATATTCTTCTTCCTTTTCTCCAAACCTGATCCACCGTTACAACAATATTTACACAGTGAATATATTTAAGAACATAATGAAAACTAACACACACAGTTTACAAAACCTAATTCTAATTCATAGAACCATTTCCTACATATTTACCCTTGAACAGTTTTGGTTTATTATAAATTTGGCTTAATTTGGTTTTGATTCATTTGAAAGTTTAAAAATGACACTACATAATAGCTTTCCTCCAAATTTTGCATGATGACAACCCAAAGTCTGTTACAATGAATGAAACAAATTACTACATTGAAGAGGAATTAGCTTACTTGATTTACCGTTGTGATTGCTACAGATCAGTTCATGGATAATCCAGTGTTTGCTATGCTTCAGAAGATAAAGTCTCTAAGGAGACTGGAAACAAATATTTACTGTGAATTAATGAGCTCTTACACTTTAGACTAGATACTATTTCAAGATACTTGGGCATTTCCCATATGGCTCTTCCAGTAAGCATCCAAAGGAAAGTACAAGCACTGATTACATTTTTCATCAGTTGCTAAACACTCCTGCAGTTTTCTCTGGAAGTTGTTCCTGATCCAACAAAAACTGTAATTACGAAAAAAAACCCACCCAAAACTACAAACCCATCTCTGGGTTAAAAGAGAGTAATGAAAATTAAACATCCCTGTCGCTCCAAGTCAAAATCCCTTTATTGTCTTTGTAGGAACTTAACAGACTATAGGTGCCAGAACCTATTGCTTCTGAAATTTTATGTTCACCAATTCTGGGGAAAATACACTTATATTTAACCTGTGCAAAGCAGAGCCCACAAACTCCAAACAAAATTAAAATTATAGTGCACTAGAGTTTGGAGTTAGGGTAGGAAAAGATCATCATCCATTTACAGGATAAACTAAGGCATACTGTGATGTGCTTAACAGACATAAGGGAAACATGAGGCTGAACCAAGAGTTCAGCTCAGACCTCTGAGTTGCAGCCCAGAGCACAACATCAGATAATGATTCATCAACTGTTATTAGTTTTAAAGTAACTTGCTATTTTTATCCTATCTAAGTATAAAAGAGATGCTTTTCTTAGCAACATTTATTTTTGAAAGGTTCTGTAATATTTCGTCCCTGAAAAAAAACCATAACAGAACAGCATTTAAAATTTTAAAACTGTAAAAGTTAAGACAAAAAAGATGATTTAGCATTCAAGGCTTCATCTGGATTTGAACACATTAATTCCAAAGCAGGAACAGCTGATGTTCATGCAGTGGAGGCCAATACAGTTTCTCCATAAGCACATGGTGCTTGCAGTAGTACTTTTACTACAAAGCAAGCAAGGTTTATAAGATTTATAAACAATTTATAAGATCAGGCCCTGTGTTTTCAAACGTCTCAAACCCCCACAAAATTGGAAACTCGGGAAAACACATTCATCTGTATTACTGTGAAACTGTTCTTCATAAAGCTCTACCTGCAAAGCAGCTTCTTGCAAACCAAATAAAAATAAGCTGTTGATAATCAAAAGTGGATGGAAAATATCTTCCTGTAAGACAGAACAACAAAAGAGCAAAGCTAGAACAGACAACTTTCCTCACCTGCTACAACTCTGAATTTCAAAAAATGAGTATTTATTTGTTGAAGGACAGGCTATTTATTTTGAGAAATATGGCTATACAGAGCTAAGGGTCAGGAAGTTAAATGGACAGCTCTGCTAACACCTCTGCTTCTCTACTTTGATGCCCTATAACCCAAATAATCACTGCATAAATGAAAAAAAGCCCTATATATGCACAAATATTTTGATCTAAATACTAGTTTACAAACTAGTATTAAATAACTACATAACTATCACAATTATTGAACTACAGAAGGCAAGATACACACTGAGGTTTCCAACAAGCTTTCAAAATAATTGAAATGAAAAGTCTCAAACTTTATAGTGGCCTGACTAGTCAGAAATAAACACCTTACAGATAGTTTGATTTTTGCAGTGTTAAACAGCTGAAGTACTCTTGGTGACTAAATGTCAGTGTACCCTACAAGCCTCTCAAACTCCTCAGTGGGATTTTCCTACACTATATTTCATGTTTCTGCATTAGGGCCACTTCAGAATTACACAGTTTCAATTACAAGTAGTTATTTGCATTTACTCATATATTTAAATTGTGCTTTCTGTTTCAAGACAATAAGGGGAATATGGACTGTAAAACAAGACAGTAGGGCTGGAGTAGATGAAAGTAACCAGAGGACAAATGGTTCTATAAAATTAAATTAAAATAAAATTGATACCTAGATACTACTAACAACCACCCTCTTCTGCATTAAGCTTCTTCACTGCAGCCCATAAGCAGTCATGATTATTGACAGCGCAAATGTGAGTTTACCAAGCTTTGGGAATTTTCAGATCCAATCTTTTATAAAAAATTCCTGAACCTTCATTAGGACTAAGAGAAATCCTAGCTCTGCTTAATCCAGCGGAACCACAATTTCATACTGTTTCATGTTACGTTATGTTTCCTGGATGCTAAAATAGGTTTGCTGCTATTAATCTCCCCAACAGAGTTCCCCAATGAAAAACAAAAGACACCTCAGGAAGATCTTAAATTATCCTGCGGAGAAGTGACGCTATTTTTAAAGACTCCAGAAGCACATACAGCACAGCAAAGAAAAGATTCTATGGAAAAAATCTATGAGCTTCAAACTATCACAGAAAGAATTAAAATACACATCCGAAATGCTCAGCTCAATCTTTGTTTAACCATTTTTTAAGACTTTGTTGCACACAAGTTTGCCTGAACGGATCCTGCTATTTCTGCTTTCTGAAACGGCAACTTCTTGCTCAACTGCATCTCTCCCCAGTTTTTGGTCACGTTTTTTGCAGTAAATAACATTGATCCCGTCCTGCCATCTAGTGGCTGAAAACCCCTAAACCAAACACGGCCGGCAGATGTTAATGAAAAACTTAACTTACTGGGTACAGCTGGTCTTTTTAACAGCTTTAAATTCAGTTTATCACTGCACTGTTCTCTTAAATTAAAATGAATGCTTATTTAACAATACAAGTTACTTGTTGTCATAATGATCTTATATATTTTAAGCAATTATAAACAAAATACAATGTAGAATTTCATTGAAAATACTGCACAGCAGGTAAAAACCGGCTGCTAAAATAAAACAAGGGACCATCAAATTGCATCAATCTTAGGCTTTCTAGACATCTTATTTTATATGTATTAATTTAACATTGCCAAAATGAAGCCTTAGCAATCAAGACACAAAGCCATGCTGGTTCCAACTAAAACTACACGTATGCTAATATCTGATACTGACTAGTAATGAATTAAAAAACAACCAACCAAACAAAAGAAATTGGGTACAGAATATATTCTCATAGACACCTGATTTAGGAACATCTTGCACCAAAGATTTTAACATCCATATTCCCACTGGACTTTTCTTCCCCAGATACATTTAGTTTCTTCTGAACTCATCTAAAATCTTGACATCTGCATATCTTGTGACTTTCAAGTTCTACAATTGCATTCTGCACTACGTGAAAAATACATTTTACCCGGTTTTTAAACCTACTGCATGAACTTTTAATTGGATGTCCCCTAGATTTGCTGTGAGGAACAAGGAACAATCATTCCCTATTCACTTCCTCCTCCATTAAATCCACTATTTTAGATCACATCTCATCTTCCCTTATCCTCTCACATACCTATCTTCTTTCAGGCCAAAGAGTTATAGTTTCTATAAGACAAAGACCTTGCCACTGTGCTTGGATATTTAAAACCTTTCCTGTAAACCAGCTCATTCCTCTTAAGGCAATCACTGCCTTCTTCAAGAAACTCAAGACAAATTTCTCAGACTTATTTCTTTTCTTCAAAATCTAAGCTGAATTTTCTAAATTACCTCATAGTTAATCTGAACCATTTTTTACTTTGGAGGAAAAAAATGTTTCAAATTGCATGTTCAAGGAGTTCCCAAAAGTTGAATGCCTCAAACTGATGCATAGTCAAATTATTTTGAAAAATTCCTTACAGAAAAAAAAGTGACAGAAATGCTGATTATTGCCTTTCCTTCAGGAGTGATTAACTTTGTTGCATAATTTAATAACAGTACTAGCATATCACCTCTTATAAAGAAGACCAATTCAGATATTAAAACACATATTTTATAAAGTTTATTAATAAAGTTTAAAAGGAACCTTTGAAAAAATGCTTGGCAAGATTTAGAAAACATTACATTGTCTATTTTGCATTATGTGATTCTGTTAACATTAATAATACACTTGCACATCATAAAACATATCTGAGGAGTGATAGAATGAGATAAATAGTGATTTGCTTAACAGCACATCAGATGTCTCCTAATGCTAAAGCATCTTCAATCTCTCACAGATATTTTTTAGCCTCATTAGACTCAAATAATAAGCAGCAAAAACAGAATTATATTCTCCATGTACTTTCTCTGAATTATACTTTTCACTTGGATGTGTATGTCCAACAGTAAAAAAAAAATCAAAAACTCTCTAAGTACAGCAGTCTTCATAATAAACACCTCTAATAATATTTCTCTAAATCCATGGAAATTCTGCATGTTAATTTTTTTATCTTTTGCATTTTTCAGTCACATTTATGTAGTGTATAATGTAAATTAATGTATAGACAAGCAGTACATAACTCTTGCTTTCAATACATTTAGTGAAAGTAAGCTTATGCTTTGGTGAGACTACTATGATTTAAAACTAAAGGCTTTTCATTTATTCTGTAATAGGTTACATCTCTAGACTCAGCGAGGCTTCTTTGTGCTACAACCTATATAGCACATCCAGGTTTTAAACTAACTTAAATAGTCAGCAGGGGATTCCAATGATGCAGGAGATTTGCTGAGCTGAAAGCACTAAAATAGATAATTAATGGCATATGTAACTCCCAGCTCCACCAAAGGGCAGTGTTTAAGATGAAAGACTATAATTGATGCTAAATAAACTTCGTGGTCTCTTGGCTACCAAATAACGCTTATTAGATGTATTATAGGTGTCCTGATAGGGAGATACTGTAGAGAGGCTTTAAGGTATAGACCAGATATTAAATCTATACAACATAAACCATCTCCCTATCCAGACCATATATGACATTGCGGACATGGCAAACTGAACACCAAAATCCCATCAGAAGGGTAGTATGACAGCTGATAGAGCCATAACATTAATAAAAGTAGTAACTTACTTTCCAAAAAGTGAGAACCTGCTGCTTCGGTCAGGCTTTGCATCAACCACATCATTGCCATCTTCATCACCTGTCTCTTGAGGAGAGCGATCAGCACGCTGATCTCCTGACATCTACAAATAACAGTACAAGAATGTACATCTCCTCCAATGAACATTTTGACTTTAGAAACGCTTCTACAAACCAGTTATACTGTATAATACTTCACCAGGTAAGAGTGGCCACAGATTTCTGGCCCTGAGTTAACATGAACTGCACTGCACTGTATTACCTGGCAGTAGTTACTAAAAGTGACTTGTCTATAGCCACTCTCAAAAATACAGTTAAGAATAAAGGTAAAAATCATTTTATGCTTAAAGGTCTTACAACTAATTCCCAGAAATTTTTTTCATGGGCTGGAAAGAAGTATGTTAAGAAGAAAGCAAGGACAACATAAAAATATTTGTAACTGCTATCCTACCTGCTACAAAGACACCCAGAGAGATCCAGCGCGTTTATTTAAAAAAACCTAGTCAAAAGTGCATAAGATAAAACCCCCTGTATTATCTTCCATGGATGGGATCTTAAGTTTTCACTTCTCTGTTTTGCCTAGATCAACACTTCATATGAATTTTGTATTCTCCTCATTATTAATGCACATGTACAGTTGTTAAAGAAAAGCAGACGTGAAGTGCTCAGATTGGAGCATCTCCCACAGAAAGATGAAAGAGTTGGGGTTGTTCAGCCTGGAGAAGAAAAGGCTCTGGGGAGACCTTAGAGCAGCCTTAGAGCATCCCAGGTGATGGGGAGGGGGACTGGAAAAGGAGGCAGAGGGACTGGGAAAGGGTGCTGGGAAGAATAGGAAGAGGACAAGGAAGGGGAGCTGGGAGAGAGGCTGGGAAAGGTACAGGTGGCTGGGAAAGGGGGGCACAAGGGCGGGGAAGGGGCTGGGAAAGGGGTGAAGTCTGGGAAAGGGGGGGGCAGGAGGCTTGGAAAGGGCTTGGAAAGGGACAGGGGCTTGCCTTGTTCACAGGACTCCGGAGCGGCAGAAGCGAAAGCGAAAGCAGCGCCCGCGGGGTGGGACGGGGAGGGGTCTGGGCTGATGCCTTGGGGTGGGGGAAGCCAGGGCTCCTCCCCTGGCGGAGGTGTTGGGGTCCTGGCCCCCCTCGCAATTAACGCTTTTAAACAAATGAGCTCCGTCACCCCCCGCGAAAGAAGTGCCCCCATTTTCGTGGTGATGCTACCGAATATGCTGGCAAATAAACTCCCCAAGGCTCGTTTCGGAGCTTTAGGAAAGCATCCTTTATGCTTGCTTTTCTTCAGGGGCTGGAGAAGAAGTGCTGAGAGGAGCGGCTCAGGGAAATGGGGTTGTTTAGCCTGGAGAAAAGGAGACTGAAGGGAGACCTCATCGCTCTCTGCACCTCTCTGAAAGGAGGTTGTGGTGAGGTGGGTGCTGGGCTCTTCGCCCAGGTGACAGGTGATAGGGCAAGAGGAAATGACCTCAAGTTGTCCCAGGGGAGGTTCAGTTACACATCAGGAAAAAATTCTTCACTGAAATAGTTCTCAGGCACTGCAGAGGCTGCCCAGGGAGGTGTGGAGTCCCCATCCCTGGAGGTGTTTAAAGACGGGTGGGTGAGGTGCTCAGGGATCTGGTTTAGCAGTGGACAGGTACGGTTGGACTCAATCTCAAAGGTCTTTTCCAACCAAGCAATTCTATGATTCTATTCTATGATTTCAGCGCTGGGCATGTGAGGGAATGATTTCCATCAATTATGTATCATGAGACAAGAGCTGGGGACAGAATATATTTCCCACTTACATGCATATGTGTAAATTTTCCCAGAAATCTTATGCGTAATCTATTAGTTTTGAAGGATTAATTTTAATTTTATTAGGAACTTCACAACAGCCAACTCTCTGCTAATTGGAGCTTTGGAGCCAGCTCTCTGTCTGACCTTGCATTTTGGGTAAGAAAAGACTGCAAACAGGTGATTCTTGAAAAAGACACATGTATTCAGCACATACCATACTTAACACAAGACATTACATACACAAGACATTATCATTTCTCTTTGAACAGTGTTTGGAAAAACACTTTTTGAAAAAAACATGCTATCAAGAAAACATGCTGTCAGAAGGACATTCTAACTTTGAAAAAAACAGAGTTACTTTGATGAAACTTAACTCTAGCTTAAATCAAAATATTCCACTTTATGTAATAGTAACTACTTATATCAGTGACACAAGATTGTCTGGATCTAAGGAAATTTTTTTCCTCTTGTATAAACTTCAGTAGCATTTCCTTATCTTCCCAATTATTCAGTGTGTTGCATCTCTGCTAATTATGACATCCCACTGTGTAGCCGTTGCATTAGGCCCAGCAGTCCGGTACCCAGACTGAAGATTGGCACCATCTTGCTAATTACTCCTGGATGTGGGCTCCAATCCTGCACAATCATACACCTACCCAGCAGTGCCTGGTGTTTAACATTCACTACCTGAAGAGATTTACATCAAAGCGATATTTTTCAGCGAAACTGCCTCATAATTGGCACAAAACACAGGCATGGTAACAAACAGGCTTTTGCTTCACGACAGGTCACTTCTTCTGTGCAATGGAGCAGCATCTGAGTGGCATAGTGGCTCTTGCCGTGTGTCTGTGTGCTGCTGCTGGGGCAGGTCTTTGCTGTCTTTGTGGGATTGTGCCTGAAGCTCTTGGTTGCATGCATAGTCAAAGTTTTCTCCTGAAAATCAAACTAGCGGATTCCCATGGTTCCTCTCCTGCTATCTGTTAGCTGCTTCTTTGCGAGAACCCAGCAGAACTTCCAAATCCTAATGCATCTTTATGGACAACAGAGACACTGGAAATGTATCAATCGGATGGAGAGGAGGGAAATTGTGCTGTCACCAGCAATGACTGGCAGTGGCACCTGAACTTCAGAACATCCAAATTAGCTTTCCTGATGATATGCGTGGGAGTTACCTAGGAAATCCAGAAGCTATTTGACAGTTGTGACCTTCTGTATCTTGATGAAAATGTTTACCCATTGCTATCTGGCCCCCACAGCTGAATTAGCAGACCTAGAAATGGCCTTTTTTCTAAAAGTCATCACATTGCTATTGAAGAAATGGTGTTGTATCTGATAATGCTTGACAGTTTTCAAGGGTTTACTAACAGAATTGTTTATGGGGAGTTTCTGAATCAGACTGTTGATGGACCCCATATTTCTGTTTGCCTTTCACGTTGGTTGCTGGCATTCACCAAGAGAAATGTTAGTTCCTCAGTGGGCTGCAATACCTTTCTTAACTACATGTTAGATTAACCAATTTTAATGCAGTATAAAGTGCAAGATTTTTCAGAAAACCTTTCTTAATTTTGCTAATGAGGAAGGGAGAAATTAAAAAGGTAGTAGAAGTAGAAGCAAGTATCTTGCTTCAGGGCATGGAGTGATTGCCGTCTGGGGAAGGGTCAGGAAGGGAAAAATTTCTCATGTATAGTATTGCACAGCTGGCTGTGTGCACTACTGGGCAGGGGAAAAGCCAGCAATGTGACACCTATAGCATCAGCATTGTGTTTCTTATCCCTGGAGACTTGCTCTGCTCCCTAAAAACATTAATAATGAGGCCTTTGACTGGATATTTGCATTGTAGGAAAGAAGTGTTTAACTACCACGTAAACAGCTGCACAGTGACAGTGGAGCATGCCTTTGGGAAATGGAAAGGTAGATAGCAGGTACAAACTAGAAGGCTTGAGGCAACTAAATAATACCTGTCTGGAATAATGACTGTGTGCTGTGTTCTGCACAACATCCATGAAAACAAGGATGGGGCTTTACAGAGATCTGGGAGGCAGGTGTGGGGATACTTTCAGGTTGGAGGATTTGAACAACTCTCAAAGTGTTCCCTCCTAAATGACAGTTGTTACGATTTTCGATGTTCTCCAAGAAAGGATGAATGGTTTTTGATACACTGTGGGGAATATGAGGGCTTTGTGGTGTGACTTGGCACACCATAACCTTACAAAATTCAGTAGAATAATGCACCTCAGTCAACTTTGTGTATGTGTTTGGGTGGGATTTCTCTGTAATCAGGCAGGGCCCATCTTTTGCACATGTCATAGATTCATAAAATGCTTTGGGTTGGAAGGGACCTTTACAGGTCATTTAGTCCAACCCCCTGCAGAAGCAGGGACATCTTTTTCTCAATGGGGTTGGTCTGAGCCCCATCCAACCTGACCTTGAATATTTCCAGGGATGGGGCCTCCACTACCTCCCTGGGCCACCTGTTCCAGTGTTTCAGTGCCCCCACTATAAAAAAATTCTTCCTTATATCCAGTCTAAATCTCCCTTGCCTTAGGTAAAAACCATTACTCCTTGTTCACAACGGGCCTTGCTAAAAAGTCTTTCCTGGAGCCTCTTTCAGCACTGGGAGGCTGCTCTAAGGTCTCTCCACAGCCTTCTGAACAACTCCAACTCTCTCATCCTGTCCTCATATGGGAGGTGGTCCAGCCCTCGGATCATTTTCATGGCCTCCCCTAGACTCACTCCAACAGCTCCATGTCCTTCTTGTGCTGAGGGCCCCAGAGCTGGATGCAGGATTCTAGGTGAGCCAAGTAGATTACTTATTTTTTTTGTGAAGTGGTAGAACCCCACAGATTCCCTGCCCTGGCAGTGGTGACTTGTCCTTCCCCTTGGCGAAGGTTCATCATTATGATACATGATAAATGGGAATATCTGGACACTGGATGTCTCATTGTATGCTGTGCATACTTTGCACACCTTTATTCAAGCTTTTAGCTTAAGTTGTAACACATCCTCACCAGTTCTTCCTCTGCTCTGTACAGTGATGCCTTCTTGGCCTGCTGGTTCTCTTTTCCATTTCTCTACTCCCGCTCTCACTTTCTCTTGCTCTATTAGAAACATTTGCAAAATCCCCACACTCTGAAGTTTTCCTGATGCTGGCAACAAAGGGAAAGTGTAAGCACAAACCCTTTTAGTCATGAGATGTAAACAGTTGTTGGTTGGTTTCCAAAACAGCAAACATGTAAAAAGCTACTGCACAAGATTGGAAGGCAGTCCCAGAGGTTTTTCTACAACTCTTGGGAGGTTGTGGTGTTGATAAATATTTTTCAGCTTTCTTTCAATGTTTTTACAAGCTGGATTAACTACTATGCTGAATTTGATTAGCATGGAGAGGCTACAGGAGACAAAAACCCTGAGCCCAGGTAGCAAATTAACCGCCTTGAGAAGGTTATGATGAGGCTGGGCTAGTGTTTGAGCTTTTGCAGGCAGCTTTTCACAGTGGATAACACCTCCAGTTTCTGCATGAAACAGCACCTTTTTTTTGTGCAAATGAGGGAAATAGGGTTGCCATAATTCATGGTGTCTGGCTTCTTGCTATTCATGTGGCTGGAAGGGCACAGCCGCTATTCAGGAGTGACAGAGAAGGCGTCCCTGACTTGAATGTCTGCTAAGTGATGTCTGCTTTTCAGATTCAGGATGCAGACAGGCTCCAAGTTTTCTATGCAGTTAATTCAATGAATTCAAGGAGGCTGGAGAGGTAACAATGTTTCTTCCTACTAATTTGCACTTTCAAGGTACTGTCTCCTTGTACTTTACACATAACTGCAGTACTTTTAAACCACATTGATTAAGGTTCTACTGTTAAGTAAAGCCTTTTAAGATTTTCATTGATATCAAAAAGCCTTTATGAGGACTTACTAAAGGAGGAAAAAAGCCACAATGAGCTTTTAACTGAAGAGAAAATGTCTTGCTAAGATAACAAACTTGCGCTGGTTTTGTGATTTAATTCCTTGCATGATCAAAATGCTGTGCGTGCTTTGTAATGAGACTGTGCTGTGCTTGTTTTTAAATAAACTCATTTTTAATCCAGGGTGGTGAAGAACAGGCCATGCATCAGGACAATTCTGAGGTCTTTAGAAACGGGGAATCTTCAATAGACTCCAGCAGAACTGGAGCACAATAGGTAAGGGGGAAGTAGTGTTCTTCTGGGAAAGGCAGTAGCTTGTAAGCATTGGGGCTCATGGTGCTTCTCTTCTTGAACGTGCTGTTAGCTTGGGAGAAGCAGGAGAACTTGGGAAATACGTTTGCTGACTTTCTGCCAAGCTGGTAGTATGTATGCATTGCTGCAAAAAGGAACAAACAGACTTTGTATATCTTGAGATTAATTAAGTTTTATCTGTGAAATAAAGTGCTTCTAGCTGTTTCACAGGCCTCTTGGAAGGAACATGTGCTCTCATTCTTCTTAGGGAACTCTAGTAAACTCTCTGGGTGTACAGTGCATATGGGCTGTATACACTAATGCTCCAGGCTGGAGTCCTGTCCAGGTTGTCGGTGTTCATGTGACTCCTGGAAGGATGATCTGTTCTGCAGTTGCCAAGTCTTTATGTTTTTTGTGCACTTCAAGGACGTCCTGCTTTCAGCACCTCTCAGAACTAGTTTCAGGAGGACCTGAGGCAAAGTTTTGTCTGTACTGGAGCCGGTCATGCATTTTTTTTGTTGCCAAAGTGTGAGACAAGGACTCTATCATGGATTTAAATAGAAGGAAGACAAAATTGGGATTATCTAGAAAATATACAATATGGTGACTCTTGAAGTAGGTGAACACAAAGTGGCAACAACTAATAGTGTGCCTGGTGCTAGGTAAGGAGGGGACAGCCTGGACACTGTGACCTTAATATAGGTCACTTGCATAAACAGAATGGCAATCTGGGACAAGTCAGAAGGCTGTGTGAGAAGGGAATTGGAAGACTTCCAAGTTATTTTGATTCGCAGGTGTGAGCATGATAAATATTATTGTGATGTAACTTGGTCAACATAAAATCATTCCTGATCCTAAAAGGAAGAATACAAAGTAACTCAGCAATTTTTTTCAATACAAGAAGATATGTTCTGTGAAAAAAAAATTAAAATGAAAGTATGATATGTCTGTTTATGTACTGATATTAATTACTTACTTTGGAAGGCCTCAAGTGTTTTCAGGACTTTGTGCCATACTCATTGCTCTTCAGATTAGAGACTCTATTTTGAGCACACCAGTTGCTGACAGTACATTGTGCCAGTACATTGTCAGCATTCAGTAAAAGTAGCAATAATAAGTTAAGGAGAACTGTGCATCTCTGTAGAGAGATGAATAGGAGGCTCTCTAAGCATACCCAGAAGGTTTAGGTAGAAATGGTTTTGATTGAATTGTTTGGAATTTACAGAAAAGGAAAGTGCTCAGCAATATCCCAGGACTGTTGCAGGCATGGGAAGTGGTAGAGATGCATGGAGACTAAGTAGACTTTTATTTGGATTGAGAAACTCTTAGCCGTGTCCCAGGGTTACAAAGCCCTGCAGCTGGAGGTATTATTGTTAGGTGAGATATAGATCTCAAATCCTGACCATTTGTAGACAGTAGAATTTAATAGCTTATTTTGTTCAGAGCAGCCTTCACAACCCTAATAACTTACTAGTATCCTAATATCAGGCATAATAATTCCTTATTGTTATTTGGCTAAGGAATTTTTGTGTTCTTATCTATGCCAGCCTGCTCTTTGTGAACACTGCTAAATAGCTGCTTTCTTCATTCTATTCAAAATTAAACTTTCTGAAGTTTTTCCTGTAGGAGATAGATGTTTGGATTTGTACCCATCATGGTTAGAACTCTTTGAGATAATGGGCTCTGCCCATTTCACTGCAGTGCAGTGATGGGTTGATGAAACAGAAAGATGTGAGAAATGCATGTGCTCTGCTCTGCTGCTGTTGACATAAGAGGTGAAAATGAGCTGGCAAGGAGGGAAGAAAACCAATGACTTGCCCGAGACAATGGCAGGATACCTTTGTTAGATCCAAGGAAGGGCCAGGAGACTCCAAACCCATCTCTGGCTTGTGTCCCTGGTGGTACCTCCTTCTAATATAAGGCTGTTCCTAAACACAGAGTAGTCCTCCATGAGGTCACTCTCTCTATATTGGGGTGAAGAGAGACCAGGATGAATTGCTGCTGCTGTATTTACTTTTCTCTTCATCCTGGGCTTACGACAACTGGCTTTACAGCAAAGCTGAAATACTAAGTGATCAGACTCTAACGTTCCCATGGAATGATTCGCTTCCGTGAGTTCATTCTTCTATTTAGAGAAAGATATTACTACCATCCCTTAACGCACTGACACAGTTGCCAAAATAACCCCTCTTACTAACTGGCAGCTTTAAAAGCCAGCCTGCAGCTGACTTTGAAACAGAAGGTCAGCAAAAGGAGCAACAGACTTCAATTCAGAGCTTTAATGGGAGCCATTGACCACAGCAAAAGGCCTTGACTGGAGGGTCTGGAGTGCGCTTTGCACAGGCCAAGAAGTCACTTTCATATTCTTTGAACCTTTTGTATAAACCTATATAGTTTTTTCACTCTGTGGATTTCAAGATGAATGTGCAGCCGTGTGCTAGATGTGGCTATGGGGTTTACCCTGCTGAGAAGATTAACTGTATAGATCAGGTCAGTTCTCTTTATTATTTTGGACTGTAATAAATGTATAGTTTGGCACTTTTAACACAGTGCAAACCTCTCTGTTCCAAAAATTCGGTATTCATAGCTGGGTTCAGCACTGAAATGAATGAATAATAGGCATATGTTTGAAGATGAATTCTTAAAATTCATGAAATGAATGTTGAGGATCAATACTGAGATTTAAAACTCAACAGAAAAATAATGAAATATAAATCATGTCTCTGGTTTCTATTTTGTCCTGTTTCCAGACATGGCATAAAGCCTGTTTTCACTGCGAAGTATGCAAGATGATGTTAACAGTAAACAACTTTGTTAGCCATGAGAAGAAACCTTACTGTCAAGCGTAAGTGTGTTTCCTTTTTTTTTTTTTTAGCAAAGGTTTAAAACACCAAGTCATTTTAGTGCCATTTGTACTCAGCCTGGTCCCACGTGTGGTGTGGAATTATGTATTGTGAGTGCCTTAGATGTGAAATTATGTGTTGTAAGTGTCTTAATACACACCTTTGGATTTATGTGAATCACAAATGATGGGATATGATACTCTTGTTACTGTATATAAAGCTTCTTAATTTGTCCAATATGTTAAAAGATACCAAATTAAGTTCCATTTCAATATTGTGGGAAAAAATTGATCTCAACCATAAAATTCGGTCCTTTCCAAATCCACAGTTAAGAGTTAACAAGGTTGAGCTAATCATCAGGAAAAAGTATAAGATGCAGATTTTGGAGTTGGTTTGTTCTAGGAAGTTTTTATTTTATAATGATCAATTCCTGTCAAATTTGTCAGCAGAAAAAGGAGAGATGACAGTTGTTTTTTATTCTATTATTCTCTTTTGTTATTAGAAACGCAGCATTGATATGACTATCATTAAAATTAATTTTGCTCTAGGCACCTACTCCGCACCACAATAACTTGAATGTAATCTGAGATCTGTGTGTGAGTGGGGGAAAAGTTCCGTGTAGGGGGGATGGAGGCTGGTGTTGTGTTTGTGAGTGCTCAAAGAGAACCTTTCTGGTGGGCTCTCTGGTACAATCCTAATATCCTGTTACACTTTCCTTTTTTTAGACATAATCCAAAAAACAATGCCTTCACAAGCATATTTGAGACACCGATAACTATAAATGCAAAAAGTCTGTCAGAAGTGGTAAGTGAGGTAAGAAGCTCGAGGGCCAAATGTATGTTTTGTTTTACATTTTGACATCATATTGGTATAGTGTTTCAGAAATATCAATATATATTCTTTACTTACCCTCCTGTGTTCCTTTAGAGCAGTATCATCTCAGCCTGGGTTTGAATCATAGTTTTAAAATGCAATCATTCATGAGAAAGAAAAGTTAGGTCTGAATTTGCTTCTATTTTCAGCAAGACATTGGATAACAGTTTCTCACCTGCCATAGCAGATAATCTACGTGGAAGCATTGTTTGCATAAGATGCCCAGAGCTATGTAAACTTAGTGACTAAACCAGGGGGGTTTACACAGTCTTTGGAAACAAGAATGACCTACTTGCTTTATAACCTCTTCTGAAACCGATACCAAAGGGCACAAAACAAGAAAATAAACTCTGTCTTATTGGGACGTAGGCAAAAATTCTCATAAATTCTTTGCTCAGTATTTCTGGCAAACTTGAGATGAGGAAGCACAAAGTTCAGAGAGCTTTGCGTGGTTTTGCTGACAATGTTTTGCTAAAGCATTCAGGATGGAACAGCCTTCCATGCCCCATCACTGCATCAATCCCTAAAAGGCTGCTGAGCCCCGGCAAACCTCTAGGGGTGCTCAAAGTCTTCTTTCTTTTCAAAAGCCGTTCTCCGTTTTGCATTGTTTTCCTCCAGATATATTTGTTTCAAACTTGCATTTCTAAGAATTTTATCAAATGAGAATCACAGAAATATCTGATAATTGATATCTCACTTCTATGTGTAATAGTACTTTTCTTTTGTTACTCTAAAACAGTGCTTTTCATTGCTATTTATTTTCATTACTATATTTATTTTCATTACTTTATTTAGTAAGAAAACCAATGTGTTTTGATGTGATTAACCATCATTAAAATAAAAGAAGGAAGTTGTATTTCTTAGCTTATGCCATACTAAATTCATTCTGATTTTCTGTATGAGCTGTACAGAGTTGATGTATGTTTAATAACCTTTATCAGACAATGTATCTTTCCTTTTTCATTCTTGCACAGTGTTTTTATCCATTATTTTGCAGTATCATAGGCTGTTTCAGCAGTGACTATTACACTTTAAACTGTGTGTGACAGATCTGCTCAGGAATGAGTTTGGGATTACTGCAGGTTCTATTTCTGGTTTCAGGCAGTGATATGAGACCCTGTATTTCCAGTGCATATGAATATATGCACCAGACAAATTATAGCTCAAAGATCACTTTCCCTTGTTTTTTTACACCTAAAGCACCTTCTGTCCTGTTCAATCACATAATGAGGTTCTGCGCCAGGGAGAAAATTGCTAAGGGTAGTAACAAAGCTGATTCTGCAGTACTTACAGGAAGGCAGAACTTCTGTAGAAATTTGGAGTGTAGAAAAACTTTTTCATTGATAAATGTGTAGAATAATGCTAACTATTAATAACGTAGTTTGTTGGGGTTTTTGTAAGTAAGATTACTTCTTATGAAAAAAAATGTAACAAGTTTCTTCAATACTAACATAATGATCTCACCTAAGTCTTATGATGACACTGACTTGAATGCAGAGATAAAAATTCAGCTCCCTCCCTCTACACATAATTTCTGTGCGAATAGACAAATGATTCCTTCCATACCTCTGTACTTAATTTATAAAATGGGAATAATGGTACACTCAATCAGTCATTTTTCTGCCAGTTTAGATTTTGTACTGTTCAAAGTGTGAACTGTTATTTTTTGCATCTGTAGAGTGAGTTGTGTAACAGAGCTGTGATTTCAGTTGTATTTCTGTGTGCTGTCATGATAAAAGCAACAGCAGGAAAATGATGAACCAGGACTAAATATAGCAGTCATTTACATTTACACTGTCTTGATACTTCATGGCCACTGTGCAGGGAAATAGGAGAATGAAATACTACCCACCAGGTAATAGCTTTTTCTTCTAATGCTAATTGAAATGCTTAAAAATTCTTGGGGATTTCAGCCCCCATAGATCACTTCCCTGGCAACTTCGTGCCAGGTTTTAGGTCTAATATGCTGCTCCTTTACAGATGGGCAGCACCAATAATAGCAAAAATCTTAGGATGGATCTCAATGTGGAATAGAGAGTAGATTTTTAGCCTTAGGGCTAAACCCAATCATCTCTTCCATGGAGACTCATTTTCCAAGAATGGGTGGCACGGAGGAAATCCATAGTCTTTGTGTGGCAAAGAACTACAGGCTATGTGGTCTTTTTGTACATAAACAGATTGTAAGTGGTGTTGGTCTAAAGAGGGAGGAGGAGAACAAGGAGAGGTTTGCAGACTCTCTGAAGGTGGCTGATATTTTCTTGGGCTGTGGAGATTTTGTGGGTCAGTTGTGGTTGTTATAGTCCCTTGGTTTCTGCATTCATATCATATATAAATGTGTCTTCAGGTGAAATTATTGGCACTGAAAACTAGCCTGGTCTGTAGCAAGTGGAGATCTAACACAGAGACATAGGTAAACACCATGATTAGAGTAAATCACCTTAAACTGAGTTGTGTTGATGCTGCCACCCAGGGAATTCGTTCACATTGTTCCTCTTGTGTTGGTATTGATGATTTTTGCAGTGAGGCAGATGAAGGAACTGATAAAGCTGTAAGCTAGCACAGCAAAAGCCTACATACTAATTCTCTGATCTAATTTGCCCCACAGCCTCTCTGATTGGTGAAGGATCACCTAGTAGGGCCAGAAGTGTTTTTGGAAGTAGCTTTCCTTTAGAGTGGTTTAAGGTGCAGCCCAAAGTGGCAGACACTGAAGTGGATTTGCTATGGTGTGAATTGCATTGCTTTTGTTGTCTTGGATTCATCTCCTTTTGTTGCTGCAGTTCATGCAGGCTCCATATCAAACTAAGAAACTGTTCACCTTGTTTTTCTCCCTTCTTGTTCCTCTCCTAAGAGGGATATGTGTTAATCTGTACTAACAAACTACTCATACCAAGTCTTTTTCTTCTTTTTTAGATAAAATATAGAGAAGAGAGTGAACAATTCCAATCAGTCTTTCAATGGGATGTAAGGTCCAGAGAAATTGAAGCTGCCCATAAAGCCCAACAACTGGCCACCCAGGTAAGAAATACTCCTCAGGTCTCCAAGCCACTAGCCTGCAGGAGACCAAGGACTGGCCTTGGCAATCCTGATTGTTAGGGTTTTACTCACAGCATTTCTGTGCTTAAAAAAGCCATTGCTTCTCATTTGACTACATTTTTCAAGGTAGCATAGCTCAATTATAGCTTAGGGTCCAATAATCAGGAGATGAGGAAGGAATAGTGCATCTCTACAGTCAACTGCTTGGACTGCTGCATGTATAGCCATATGCAATGTGTCTTCTTTCTCTTTTGGCCCTGAAGCTTCAGAACAAGTGGTCTGATTCCCAGGGGGAGTTATTTAAGTCTCAATCCAGGATCCTAGATCCTGACATCTTGATATCAGTTCTTGTTATACAAGCTCTGCCCTGCCATTCTGAAGGTAAGTGGAGCGTAGGCTTTGTGCTGTACCACTGCAGAGAGTAAATTTCACTTTCATAGCATTGTCTGTGTTTTTGTTTTTTTCTTCCCAATCAGCTGGCTTTGTATTAAAACAAGGGTGAACATTGTTAGTTATTTAATTTTTGTTTTGTAGAATGCTTACTATGCTGCCTATGAAGAGGGAAAGTCATGGTACTCAGGAACGATCCCAGATCCTGAGATGGTCAGGATAACACAGGCACAGAAAACTCTGAGTGATGTAAGTGGATGGTGTTTGGAATAGCTTTATTTTCAAGGGCTGTCGTATTCTAGACTTAACCAGTGCATCAAAGCCAGCCTTTGGTAAGATGTTACTAAAGGAGAGACATGTTTATTTCTGTCAATATATAACCATGCCAGTTGTTAAAGTCATAGCAATGTTATTGTCCATCCTGGAAATCATACATTTATATAATTATGTAATTGAGAAGCACTTCAACTACTGAGCAGTGATATCTGACGTGACATTGATTATATCTTGATCTATCAGACAGTACTGCTTCCCTCAGTAGAGCAGAGCTCATGATGGAAAACATGTTTTATTTTCCATTGACTAGACCTTTCATTGACGGTAATTCCATGACTAATGAAAATCTCTTCTGAATTATGACTGTCTGTGCCCACACAATGGGTTAGTGACCCAGTCAATGTAGCCAATTAACAGTGGATAATTGATACAAATGGGGAATGTTTTCTGTTGTATGCAGGAAATATTTCTACCTGACTTAAAAGTTCTTTACTTTGTTTGCTTTTAAATAAAGTGATATATGCCTTTAGGAAGCAGGCATTGAAAGGAGAATTGCATGAAACAACAGTGGGTTCTTCTGTAATGATAAAACTAAAAATGTTCCTTTTCTAGTTTCAGTATACAGAAGAATATGAGCCGCGGAGAGGCAAAGGCAGCTTTCCTGCTATGATCACTCCAGGTTATCAGGTTGCTAAGAGAGCCACCCAACTAAGCAGTAATGTAAGTCTCAGCTTTTTTAATTGTATGGTAGACTTCTGAATTCGGAGAATCCTGGGTTTAGACAGCAGGTTCTCTGATGAATATTTGCTGCAGTGCTAATTCTACAACATGGGAAAACTTTAACGCAATGCAGGAAATTATATTAACAAGCTTGGGAAGACAATCATATAAGGTAAATTCCAATATAGACATTTACTGAAAGATGTAGCAAATTTTGCTGTATTTTACCATAACTTGGAAAAGACTGTGAATCACTCTAAAATGTTTATTTAATTCACTACCTTTATTTTCACTTTAGAACTTTATTAATATATTTATTTACACCTGACTTTTGTCACTTTATTATTCAAACTTAAATACCAGTATTGTTGAATTTAATTCATATACAAGCTACTTTAAATATATGCACATAAAATTGCTTGTTTATAAAAACAACAAATCAACTGAAAAAGATCAAGTAAAAATAAATCCCGTAGAAATGATTTTAAAGTATTACATTGTCATTGCAGTATGATCTTTGTGTTTTGGGGCATTAATGACTATTATTCTATTTTAATCAAACATATGGCTTGCAGAAATCTAGTTATCATTTGAAAATTTTATTATCTGTCTGCTTCTGGAATGCACTTTAAGCAAATTGGGCCTTAAATATACTGGTAACTGGACTGTACGGTGAGGAGTGTCATGACTGCTGGTGATTTTCTCTTGAGGCTTTCTGATAGAAAACAGATGTTTGCTGCTTACAGTTCGTAATAAGTATTTTATATGTTTTCTCCCTCAGGTAGAGTATAAACGAGGACATGAAGAGAGAGTTTCAAAGTTCACCTCTGTTGTAGACACTCCAGATATACTTCATGCAAAGGCTGGATCACAGCTTTCGAGCGATGTAAGTGAAACAAAATATGTTGCCCTTTTTTTGAGTTCGCAAGTGTTTTTTTGGCACATATGTAAATCACTTAAAAATATGAGTAGTACTTTATTTAAAAGACTGTGATCCATCCTGTAGCCTGGATGAGACACGGAGGTCCTGCGTAACGTAAGTGATCATATAAAGACTATATTCTAAAGATTCAGACTTCATGGTTCATCTTCCTTTTGACAGTGATAGCCATTGAATGCTTGACTTGCACCTTTAAGAACTGTTTATGTGTGTAATCAAGATACATTTGATCTAATTGCTCCTGAACTGTCTTGGATTTTCACAGCTCAAATACACAGAAGACTTTGAAGAACGAAAAGGGAAAGGCAGCTTTCCTGCTATGATCACTCCAGCTTATCAAATAGCCAAGAGAGCAAATGAATTAGCCAGTGATGTAAGTGTCCAAAACAAAGCCTCTTTTTTTTTGAGAAGAATAAATTCTAACACAAATTTTAGATTAAAATGTTTGCCAGCAGAAATTCCATGAGTTGTGCTAGCAGTGCACTTCATACACAGATTGTTTTTTACAGGGACAAAGCTGAGTTTTATACACAAAGAGAAAATCAGGCATTTTATTTGTAAGCAATGCTGTGGATTTTTGTGGGCAAAAATGTCCCCTTTTTCAAGCCTGCTGTTGCAAACAACCGAGAAGAAAGACAATAAGGCATCAGCAGGAGGTCTTTGATTTCATTCTGCCCAACTCAGTATGAGTTAGAGGCCCTGAAATGCAGCTCTAATTTACACAGCCACAATATTTCTGGGTGACCTTATGTCAGGGAGGGCTGTATTTGCAGAACTCTGCTTTGCCATGACTTTTCAGGCTCCTTGTGGGTCCTTAAAGTTTATTCTCCTATTTTTTCTTGCCGTTGCAGGATGAGGCCTTTAAGAAAGTAGCTTCTTGAATAGCAATTATATATATAAAGTATACACTAACACATGCATACATTTGACATTAGTACAGATTTATAAAATACAGCTTTTTATTCCATTCATTTTACTCTTCCTACTGTTGGCTTGTTTGGTTTTTTTTAAACTCCTTGGTGTACTGATCTTTACTGACTTTATTCTCCTCTTCCAAACATAACAAAACCACAACACCCCTGTATTCTTTAAAAAGCATTGTAACAGGACATCGGTATTGCTTCAAAATGTACAGTATATTGTGTTTTGTCACTGGAGACTGAAAGGAAAGCTCTTTTTGTTGGAGAAGATAACATATTGTGCTTATTCAACAGAAGTGAATTTAAAACATTATTGAGTCATTGAGAAAAATAAGAGGGCTGTAATTTTGAAGGCAAACACAGCTGACTAAAACATATAAATGCTTTTGCTTGCCTTTGATCTGTGGAAACCCCTTATTTTGTGTCAGCAAATGCACACAGTAATTAAAGGCTGGCATCGGGTTGTAGGCATTATTTTGACTTCAGCAAAGATAGTGCAAATCTTGATCTGAACTTTAAGGTTGACTGCCAAGTATTCTCTTGATCTCTGGGTACATCAGCATCATTCAAGAACAAGTCCATTTTTTAATGACATTTAGATGACCCTATGGTAAAAAAAGTGCTTAGTGGTAACCATGAATTTACATGACAATCAGTTCTAATGTACTGAGCACACCGAACTAGGTCTAGGTTGAAATGGCAAGTCCCATGCTCTTAGTGCATTGTTAAAAAGAAAAACACTACTTCTGTTTTCCTAACTTGAAGTGGCATATTTGGCTTCTGTAGATTGGTGGTAATGCTAATTTTGACATTCATTTATTGTCAAAATGTGCAAGTTGCTGATTATTATTTATTATGCAGCATCTGTGTAACCAGACTAAATTCATTTGGATGATTCTTTTCCTTTTCTTTTTTTCCCCATTAGGTAAAGTATCATCAAAGATATGAAAAGGAGATCAAGGGAAAAGTCAGCCATGCAGCTGGAGCAGATGTTACTTCTGCAAGAGAAAATGTAGATCAATACGGCCAGGTATGCAACATCTGAGAGATCCCCCTGCTGATGTTGGTGAAGACTTTAGAAACACTTGAGCTGGTTGATCAAGACTTTAGAAACTGCCATGAGACCTATTTTCACTTCATTTTCCTGTACAAGAAAGTGAGGTCTCAAAGGAAAAGATGGTGTGCAACAGCACCATGCTCTGAATGTGTAATATATTTGGCATTGGTACTTACAAGATGAGACTATAAGGTGCATTGCTGGTCACTACACATCCTCATGGTAGGGTCATTTCAAAAGGTAAGCCTTACCTTGGCCATTTTTATCTCTGTACATGTCTGCACTATGCATTTCTGTTGTGGTGTTGTTAGGTATCACATTGAAATATGTTTGCTTATGGAAACTTTTTCATTCCATGAAAAACAACATATAAATTCAAATAAGAGAAGAAGTGAAAGGGCTGTGGTATCATAGAGAGATAGTAGATAGTTAAACATCTTTTCCCTGCCAGTATTTTTAGAAATCTTTGAAGCTTTGCAGCTCTAAATAGGTACAAGGGGCACTGAAGATCATGTACAATCCCTTAGACTTCTGTTCTTCTACAGAAGTGTTATCGTAAGCTTGGCAAGTTGTAGTTCTGCATTTGTGGAACCAAATAAGCTTTAGTTTTGTTTTGGTCTATGGCATTAATTGGGTTTTCTTGGACTTTCAAAGGAATGCAGTAATTGTTGAGGTGTCCCAAAATGCATCTGAAGTTCTGTTCCAATTAAATTAGGGAAATAGTACAGTTAAATAGAACTGAATACAGCTAAAGGGAATTTGAAAGGAATTGAATAGTGGTTTTGTATAAACACAATTGTATGGTTAGTTGTAAATTTTTCATCCTCTTGAGACCTATATACTTTGGAGAAATGAAAGAACAGGGAATATATTGTCCTAAGACATTTGGGAGTTTTACATCACTTCTTGTGTTCAAACCTACATCTTGTAATGCATGAAAAGCAAACCATCCTTGAAGCGTATGAGTTTAGAATACATAGCATGGAAGCGTTCATTCAGTTTCTGCTTTTTGAACTGCTACAAGTTTTAATAAGAGTAAACAAAAAAATGATTTTGAAAGACTGCTGATTGCATTTTCAAGCACTGGAATGCTGCTATCTTTAGAATTATTTTTTTTGTTTGAAAGTATCTTTGGAACTTCAGTCACTGACTTCAAATTTAATTTGAGTTTTAATCTTCGTAAATTGGATCCTGATATTTTTACTCAAATAAAACAGAACCGCTGAAATTAATGGAACTTTTTGAGTGAAACATGACTTAATGTGGGTAAATGGATTAGATTTGTATCTATTGAGATCCCGAGAGTACATCGAACTCATATATATATTTATATATACACACACATATAGATAAAACATGAGACAATTTAAGGAATCTTACTGTAAAATTCCTGGGTGCTGAACAACAGTTTTGTTCATGATTAAAAATCTTAGAAGTGGCTAAAATTAATTATCTGGATCTTTGAAAATACTGTTTTGTAGTATGAGCGATATTAGAAATTATATAAAAATATATTTGAGAAAATTAAAAGGAAAGTGGCAAGTTAGACTGAAGAATTCAGACACATGAATGCCGTTTTAAAAAAACTAATTCAGCTTATTAGTCAAGGATTTTTTTTTGTTTTCTGTTCCTATTTATAGATTAATTTAGATGCAATAACTATAATTATGTCAGATTGTTAAAAAACTTTCAGTAAAATGTGTCTTCTCATTTGACATTGATGGTGCACAAGATGACCTGCAATGGATAGTTTTGCATTGAGAAGTAACAAAATATCCCAAATATTTATAGTCCTTTCTATCTGTGCTCTCCATTACATTCTTGACATGACACACATTGTTTTTTCACTTAAACTGGATCTTTGCTACAAAGGATTTACAAAATATTACAGAGAAGACACATTACACAGTACCTATCTTGTTTGTATATTTGTAATGTTCTTCCTATCTCTTGCCATAGAAAGCTTTAGGATGGTTATTGTATGTGAACATTTAAAAAGAAACTCCAGTATTTTGCTATTAAATTGTCAAAAGGCTTTTCAAATTGTCATACTTATACACATAAACTTATATATAGGTAGATTTATGAGTATTGATTCCACAACAACTCTTTTCTTAAATCAAGCAAATGGAATTTTGTGATTTTGTTCCCTAAGGAGTTTACCACTTTAATATCTAGATATTTCTGCTTCATTGAGGAATCCCTGTTCAAAATATATCACTGAACTGGAGAAATGTTATTATTGATCAGTTATGATGTGAGACATGGCTGTGGACAGGTCGAGAGACATCTGCTACATCGTAGAGAACAGCTGACCCTATGCTAAACTTGGAAAGTTGAAGAAAATATATTAACATATATATTAACAAACATATATTAACAAAGAGAAACATATATTAACAAAGAGAGGTGCTGGCAGATATCATCTCTGTAAGAGCTGAGGTGATATGAGAGGGATGTATATCACTGTATACTTGAATGCTATCTTGACAGCCACTAATTCCTGCCTTATATTTCTCTTGCAATGCAGCACAAGTAATTTTACAGGAACAGTTAATTTAATGGATGATTTTATTTTTACAGTTGGTTGTTTTGTTCTCTTTTTCATTTTAAATAAGTGAATCTATCAAATTTCCTACTAACAATGACTATGGGGCTTTGTGAAACCACTTATGGCCCTACCTGCTCATGTATGATGAGTAAACACTCTGCATTTTCTTCAGGATTTTATGGATGAGTATGAAGAACGCAGAGGGAAAGGAAGCTTTCCTGCTATGATTACTCCAGCTTATCAAAATGCCAAGAAAGCAAATGAATTGGCAAGTGATGTAAGTATGAAACCTGAATCAATACAATTCATAAACAATTAAAAACAGCAGTTTGTCAGAGCAGTGCCTGGGAGGAGAATGCTAAAATTGCACTTGAGAAGTAAACAACAATGACATTTCGCTGCATTGCTGGGAACTGGATGGCTTAAGGGATTAATAATATCCATTAATAGAAGGGGACACAGCTCCGACTTGCATGAGGGAGGAGATGAATGTAGCAACTAATAGGGATCCCTACTGTTAGGTTAACCCTCCTGGCAAATCTGCACCTGTATTATTAATGAAACCTTCAACTGCCTTAATCATCCAGTGGACTACTGTGGTATTCCCAGTAGTGAATAAATAGAGGATGAATGAGCTGAACTGGTTTTGATATTTTGATGTATCGTGCCTCTAGCGCAAAGCAAGTCATATGGAGCGAAAGAAACCATAGAGTTACAGCACTGTCACTTCACAAGACTGAGCTTATTTCTAGGATGGGGATTTTTAGTTCTGGGTAGCAAGCTAAAGAACTGGCAAAAAAAAGGTTGTGATGTGCTATTCTTGTGTGTAGCCCATTGATTAAAGAGCCTCAGTCCTATTTGAGGGAATTGTTTCTAGTAGTGACAAAAAAATGGGTCAGTCCGTAGGTTCCTGCTTGTGGCTGCTCTGAAGGGTTCCTGTGACTGACAGCCTTTGTACTGTGGACACTTCACCCCCACAGGGCTATTGGAGCTAATGGACTCAGCCTGTTTTCTGGGGAGTTAACAGATGCTTGAGTCTTTCAGCTTGTGCTAGCCTGGGCTAGACACTAAACTAGAGTGAAAGGATCAGTCATATTCTGTTACTTGAGCTTATAATGGAGACAATCTAAAAAACCTAAAACCTTCAGTGACCAGTCCCTATTTTGATGACAAACTCAATGATCTTCTATTTAAACATGAAATATTTAACCTTTCCAGATAAAGAAGGCAGATTCATAGGTTTTCAAAACGCTAATGGTCAGTAGTTTCCTTATTGATTTGTAATACCTGGAGCAAGGAGAAGGGTTCATTCATGGCAGTAATGTTTGCACACTTACAAATCTGCTTCATATCTTTAAAACAGTGTTCAGGTTTGGAAAATAGGAAATCCAAACACTTTGCACTTCAGCTAATTTAAAATAATTTGTTATTTTGTACATTATGAATCTGAATTTTGAAACTGTAATATAAGATTAATAACTTAAGCATCTGCTTGCATGCAAGAAATATTGAAACACATTCCCAACAGGGTTTTTACTGGACAAACTTTGGCAAAAGGCTAATGTGTTATCTCTCTTCACCTGTCCAAGCCCAATTTAAGTCAATAACCTGATGTCTAAATTAAATTAAGATATCAGTTATTTCAGTCTTGATTTGATAGAGAAGTATATTTCTCTTAAAATCATAATTGCAAAAGACAGCTTTTTTAAAAAGGTGGTTTCTACAAAAGGAAAATTCACAGAACACTTGATTAGTGTCTGTAATTCTCTGACTCGAAGTCTAAAATTAAAGTACTGAGACTTAATTTCAGTAATAGAAGAGCACACAAGCTCCAACCAGTCACTAGTCAAGAACCTGCTAGTTATCTGTTCAAGCAATGAACAACAAACTGTGCTGTTCAATCTGTTTAAAAAATGGATTAAAAAAATGCTGCCTAGTGAGGTGGGTTG
The DNA here is from genome assembly GCA_033556795.1 of Tapera naevia. Taxonomy (NCBI): domain Eukaryota; kingdom Metazoa; phylum Chordata; class Aves; order Cuculiformes; family Neomorphidae; genus Tapera; species Tapera naevia. The sequence goes on from JAUMJJ010000156.1 coordinate 2,061,726, forward strand.
ACAGGGATTGTTAGGGCTGTGATTTTGTATGTGGTTTGTTTCAGGAAAGAACAACTTGCAGTGTTTCAACTTAGCAAGTTCTATTTGCTCAATAAAGCAAGAATAGGAAAAATCTTATCCCAACTCGTGAAGCCAGTCTAAATAGCAATGGGGAAAAGGTAGATGTCTGTTTTATAATTTTCCCTACTTCTTTTCAGATAAAATACAAGAAAGATCTTTCCAAGATGAAAGGTGCAGCTCACTTTCACTCCCTAACGGCTGAAGACAACTTAGTCCTTAAACGAGCCCAAAGTGTTAATAAGCTTGTCAGTGAGGTAAGGGCGTGAATCGATCTGTTAACAAGTTTGAGAGCAGCTCATACAAACATTTGTGTCTGATGGGTGAGGACTACAAACACAAAGAGCTGTTGTTCTAGTTGCCCCATGTGTAACAAAAAGGCTCTGTGTGTAGGTAGCTGGATAGAAAGGTGCAAGATTTTCAGGTGTTGTTATCTGGTACTTCCAGTGATCTGTGTGAAAGTAGGGGAAAGTAACCCCAGAAGAGTAATTCTAATTTTGGCCACATGAATAATAGAAATCTGAAAAATAAACCCCTGCATTGTACTCTTAATGTGCTCTGAAATTTTGATCAGAAATGATTTAGGATGACTTGGGTTTGTACCTTAGAGTGTTTCAAAAGAGGTTCTACTGATAATTAAAAAAGAACACTAAGAAAGCCAAAATTTGTACCATTCTGTTAATGCAGGAATCTGTTTTGTTCCATCACGTGAAAGAGACTGAGTTACTGATAATGCGTTCTTCTCTTAACAAGGGAAGATTGCTAGGGAATTCTCAGTAGATTCTGAATTGTTAATTTATTTATAGTGTCATATCAGCTATAAAGGTATTATTAAATGTGAGTTTCTAGAGCTTCCCCATGGCAGTTTAAAAACTTATACTCTTGAGATGTCAAAGTATAAAACCTTCAATAATGAAAAAACCCTGGAAGGAGGATTGGAAGAAGCCTCCTGGGTCAATGATTCCTGATTATACAGTATTGTATATTCCTCTCCTTCTAATTTCCAGCCTACATTTATTCGTGTCCACTTTATTACTATTGTGTTTTGTGCCAACATTGTCCTTTAGTTTAAAAAGTTCTTCTCCGTGTGCGGTTGACTTTCTGACATATTTACAAATGGATGTAATGTTCTTCTCTGTCTGCCTTTGTTTTCCTAGATTAAGCAAGCCAAATTCTTCTTGTCTCTCTCAGTCTTTCATTGCAGCTATTACAGGCTGAGTGCAAGTTACTTAATCAGGAATAACTGTAAGAGTAGATAAATCCTTGATAAGGTCTTCCTTGCACCTAGTACATGTGATGGGCACTTCCTGGTGCTGGCTCAAAAGTCTTCTCCTGCTCGTCTCTTGGGCTACTTTTGCCTTTTTCATGGCTGTGTTACTTTGGCATCTCACCATCTCTCTGTGGTCAGCCTACATATGACCAGTTTTCACTTTCATAACCTTTCCAGGTGATGAGCTCTACCTGAATTTTTTATGACTACTCCCTACATTTATTGACCTCCACACTGCTGAATTTAGTTCCACTTTTATAACCCCTTTAATATTGCCACCAACATTCCTACTTCAGAGCAAATGTACTTAATGGAAATATCAAACCAGTTCTGTATTTAAACTTATTCTGAAGAATTCTGCTGGTCAGCTTCCCTCTGTTGAATCCTTCCTGTTGAAAAACACCCATTGCTTTTTCTGCTTTCATTTGCTCCACTCTTACCTTAAAATTCCTTTGTAGGTCATTGCTTTCGTTAATAAATTTCTTCATGGCACTGTATCAAGCACTTTGTTGAGGTCTGTATAGACAAAATTGATTGCATTTCTTTTGCCTATAAAAGGAAAACTGAGTATATGAAAATCATCTGCTTATTAATTTTCATCATACGCCATCTGATGAAAGCCATAAATCAAAATCACTGAACAGTGGGTTTGGCTAATAAAAAGAGTGTGGAGGAACTTGACAGAGCAGGCTGAGGTTTTACCATATCTTTCCATTGTGCTTTTTTATCACTCAGGTGGCATATAAGAAGGATCTTGGAAACAACAGTGGTTACAGCATGAACTACTGCGATACTCCACAATTCAAGAATGTGAGCAAGATCTCAAAATTCACCAGTGATGTAAGTTTTCAGTACATTGTGTGACCTACTTAACCTGGCAGCTGCTGGAATTGCAAGGCATCTGTGTGTGTGTCAGATAAGCATGTACTGAGAATTATAAGCACCTATCCTAGTCTGTCCTGATGGATAACTGGGGCTTATTTTATATAAGATTATGAAAAGAACTGTTACTATATGTGGAAGAGAGTTTACTTAGAACTAATTAGTTAGTGGACTGCTAATCTAGTCAAGTAGCTATCAGTTATTACTGTTACCTATCATAATTATTACTTATCTCATTGTATATGCCTATTTCTTGACTGGAAAGGTAAGCAGAAGATACTTTACCAGAGTTAATGTCAGAAAGGAACATGTTTGCTTTCTGAAAGTAGTCAATATTAATAATTATACTGCTTATATCTTGTGATACTGAAGTATAATTTTGCTTTATACTGCTTGCTGCCATTCTCTGATATCCAAGAGGAGTAAACCTTTTCCATACAGAGGAGATGGTAGAGTGGTTAATACATCTTGTTGTCAAATCCTCTACTCTGGGTTGGGTGAAAGGTGCACCAAGAAAGTCCATTTTTTTTTGTAGATAATTATCTGTTCATTTTATAACGTATAAATAATGGTTCCCTACAACTTTGTTCTAATATTTATTTCTTACAAAATAATATGCAGCAAAAGAATGTGGAGGTACCTCCTTTATATGGCATCCAGTTGATGTGAAGTATATGTAAAAGTCATCTTGTAAAACAGGAAACTCACAGGAAGTTCTAGGTTTTATCTTTTAAAGTCCCAACATTGCTGTGGACATGTAAGTTCCTGTAGTGGTGCAACAGTAGTAGACCACAGCTGTAATAATTTGTCTTACTGCTGTAACATATGGAAACTCATAGAAAAACCTGAATATATTTTCTTAGAGTATTTTTGCCTTTTTTGGTGCAGCTTAAATACAAGGAAACCTACGAGAACGAGATGAAAGGTCATTATGTAGGCATTGGCATGGACAAGAGAATGCTACATGCCATGAAAGCTGGCAGCTTGGCAAGCAATGTAAGTCTTTTTTAATCACACTTGTATGGTTGTTGCTTTCTTGTCTTTGAATGTTCCCAGAATTAAGTTGATGATAGAAAACTTTAGATCATTTTTTACTAGGGTTCTGAAGGATGGGTATGTTGAGAAGAGGGGAAATTCTGGAAACCCTTTTGAACTGATTTATAGCTCACTGTGTGGAAGAAGTTAAAATAAGCAATTTTAGTGATCTGGCAACATACTGAGCTCCTTCAGTGTTCTTTGACATCAGTAGGATGCTGAAGGTTGCTTGCCATCACCCCCGGGGTCAGACCTTTGCTGAGAAAACAGTCTTTAATGAAGATTTCTGGATTCCAGTTTAATTTACTGGGTTAGTCAAGAAGCTATTTTGTTACATACCACTCCTTCAAGTACATTATTTACAAATCTGTAAGAAGCTTGAGAACTAAGCAGAAAGATAAAAGAAATGTGTCATAGGTGGAAGTTAAGTTAATGCTTCCACTGTTGGCATTGGATTAATTGAGGAGCTGAGAAAGAATCAATTAGTGGCTAAACTATGCAAATAATTTCATTTTCTTTGTCACTCATGACATTGAACTTACTTTGTTTCCTGCATTTAATATTAATATTATTGTTTCTCCTTTCCTCTTGACTGATAATTATTCAAACAAATGACAGCTTAAGAAAAAAGAATGATTTTTTTTTTTGTTCTCCCTGTGTTTCAGATAGCCTATAAATCTGATTACAAACATGATGGTGTTGACTACAATTACCCAGCTACTCTCACTCCTTCGTATCAGACAACAAGGAAGTTGGTCCCTTTGAAAGATGTAAATTATTTTATGTTTGGATTTTTTTTCACTTTGACTTGCATGGCTCATCATCTCTCTGTAGAGAGATTGTGATAGATTGCTTGTGTCAAATGATGATTTAATCATGGGAGCAAACAGCTAATGATAACAAAGTTAAAGCAAAAAAAGTGCAGGGAGTCAAGAGGACTCAGAGGAATAGAAAGTGCTGCCACCTCCTGTCATTGCCTTCATTTCGGCACAGATTGCACAGTCAAGTGAGATGAATGAGTTCTAACCTTATCCCTAGTCTGTGTGGCAGAGCTTCTCACCATCCTGGGCAGCTTCAACAGAGGCAGGAATCACTGAAAGTACAGGGAGACTGAAATAGGCTTCTCACCCTTTGTGAATTCCCTGAAGACAGGTTTTCACCTCTGAAGAGGAACTGATTGGTCACAGAACCTTCCTTATGCTTGTTGTCCATGCAAGGGAGGTGCCCTCTGTCCTTGGGTTTGGGCTTCTGATGGAAAAATCTGCAGAATGTTGTGTATTGCTGTGGTTATATGTGCTCTACAGATAAGTGGAGGGTGACAGACTGTACAGGATACCATGCTTCCACCTCTCAAAGGCATTGAAGGCTTGATTGATCTCATCTACCATTGGGAACCCGTGCCTTAGTTAAGAGCAGTCACTAGACACTGCTTGTAAAATTAACAAGAGAGCAGCACCTCTGCAGGGCATGTCTGACTACCTAGAATGTATACAACCTTTTTTCCACTGAAATTGGAAGAGATCAGGGGGAAAATGCCACTAACATTATGTGAGATTTATCTGTGCCTAAATACCTTTTCTAAGAAAAACATGGTAGCATGAAGAGTTAGAATTGAGAACCCTGAGGAAGTACTTGATATACTTCAACTGTAAGATGCACTGTTGCTTCTTCAGCAATAATTTCAGCTTTGTCCTTGAAAAAGCTTAAAAAAAAGAAGTTCAGTGTTTTCTTAGTGTGTGGTAGAGTTGTATTCTTACAGAGTTCAAAGTAAGCATGAGTTCGTGTCCAAAATGTACAAATTAGTTCTATCCAATCTAAACATCCCAGCACTACCTGTGGCTCTACAGTTCATAGTCAGCATCTGGGTTTGGGGCACGTAAATCAATTGGCCGCAGAGACTGGGTTGTACTACTCATGATCATCATCTGGTAGTTTGAAACAGTCCCAGGACTCATCTGCTCACTGATAACCAACGTGCTAACTTTGAACTACTTTAACTCACAACTCTCACACACAAAGCAATCACAAGTAGCAATAAATATACAGTTTCAGTTAAAAAGAACTGATCACTTCCTGTGGAATTAAAATTCTCTCTGTCTCTGTAAGGAAGGAAATGAACTGTTCTAAGTACCTTGATCACTTTGGACCTGTGAAATAATTCAGGCCTTTTCTCCTAGTTTTTGTCACTATGGCAGGAAGAACAAGTTTACATGAGGATACCTGGGATAAGAAGGTTCACATTAAAATAGTTGAAGTAATTCAAAGTCTCTAGAAATATACTCCACCTTACTGGAAAAAATGCCATATTGCAAATAGTTTCAAGCAATGTGATTTGTGAGCATTGACTACAGTGAATATTAATTAAAGCCTACAAAGAGTAATGATTTCATTTTGCAGTGTAGCACTGAGTCCTTTGGCAGCACCAGCTTTGAAGGAAAGTTTCTCCATGTTTTTTTTTTATCTTGCAAAATTAGTGGATTTAATGTATTCATTTTATAGCTTACTATTGCTGCTACTATGTTAATATGTTAAGAATTTAGTGAATTCAAATCCTATCAATGGCTGATACTACAATTGTGTTTTTTGTAGATAAATATGTATTTTTCTTCTCTCATCCACACAAGCTCTTACCACACAGGGAAATTTTGTGATTAATTATTACATTACAACTCACTAAAGACAAAGCATAAAAGAGTTCATTTGCTCTGTGCAGCATGACACTGGACAGACCTCTGAACAGACAGTTTTAATGTTCCTTCATAAAGATATTCTGATAAAGACAGAAATAGTCTAAGTGATGGTTAAGGATATTGGTTTTATAGAAATGCTTTGGGTGACCAGACAAACCTGCATCTTTTTAAGAGTTTGTGGTTTGGGCGTGGGGTTATAAATGAAGTTCATTTTCAAAGTGGAATAAAAACTCTGACCTCAGCTAGGAAATCCTCAGAGCAATAACTCAGACCTCATCCAAGAGATCCTGACATTTCTCCTCACCTCAATCTGATTCAAGTAATGATTTATCCCGAGTGTTAGCTAACAAAACTTTGTGTAGTCAATCTCTCATTTTCCAGTCTGAACATTTCTTCCTTTATTAAAACTTTTTTGTTGTTGTTGTTTTATCTTAAATTAGGTAAACTACAGGCAAAGCATAGACAGGCTGAAGTACAGCTCTGTTGCCAGCACTCCACAAATTGCTCAAGCCAAAATAAATGCACAGCAGCTCAGTGATGTAAGTTTGTTGTCATTAGCCACCATTGTTTATAAGATTTGTGAGATAGTTACTTCATAGCATTTGTAGCACTTAAAATGTTTTTATTCTTGATAGTTCATCAGCAGATTTACAGCAAAAACAAGAATACAAATTGAATGATATCACTTCAAAGATGTGGCAAGCCTACCAGTAGATCTAATATTTTCCTCCATTTTTTTAAGAATTGGTTTAGTGTTCTCTCTTAGGAATTTATCTTTTGTGTTAATGTGTGTTTATAATAATATATTTTTTACTTATTGATAATCAGTAATTATTCTATTTATGAATAACTATTCTACTTCCTATTACCAGGTAAAAGTTATAGTTGCCTTATTGCCCTCATATTTTTGTCAGCTGTATCTATGAGTGTATATATAATATATGGCAGTCAATCAGTGTAATGGATGTATTTGTGGTGAATTAAGAATAACTGAGTTTGTTGTTCACTTTTTCAATATATGGCAGTTGAACTACAGAGCCCAGTATGAGAAGACAAAGACAAATTACACTCTACCTCAAGATGTACCTCAGTTAGTCAAGGCAAAAGCCAATGCTAAGTTATACAGTGAGGTAAGCTGAGCAATGGGGAAATATTAGTATTCATGATGCCACTAATATACAGAAATGAATGTAGAGATGATGACATTGCTTCTAGAAGCATTTAGCATTTGTCATAGGTCTTTACTAAACAGTGTGAGGTTTGGTAACCAGAATAGACAGAGACAAGATCTCAGACACAGTGAAATTGCTAGACTTGTGGTTTGTTTTTTTTGGAAGACCTTTTCAGATTATTTGAATTTGTTCAATAAATCAGCATTCACTTCACAAAATTAACGGATTCTGAGGTGGTATTTGTATGAAGTAACAGTTCTACTAATTCAAACCCACCTGAAGTCAACGGAAAGAAACACGGCGACTTCAGTGAAATTGGATCAAACTTGCTCTTGCTGCTGTTGATAATTCACAACAATATCATAGAATGATAGAATGGTTTGGGTTGTAAGGGATCCTAAAGATCATCCAGTTCCAACTCCACTCCTCCTCCCACTGGATCAGGTTGCTCAAAGCCTCATCCAACCTGGCCTTGAACACCTCCAAGGATGGGGCAGCCACGACTTCTCTGGGTAACCTGTGCCAGGGCCTCCCCACCCTCACTGTAAAAAATGTCATTCTAATATCTAATCTAAGTCTCTCCTCTTTCATCTTAAAAACATTACTCCTCATCCTATCCCTGCACTCCCTGTTAAAGAATCCTGCCTTCCTGAGTGTTAATATTAAGCACTTGGTAGGAAATGTTTAACTTCAATTAACTTTTAAAGTATTTTTCAGGCCTCCCTTGTTGTGGAGAGTTTTGGAGGGAAAAAAACCTAAGAGGACACATAGATGCAAAACCAGAAAAAAAATCCAGACTTATTACTGGTGTAAATGTTGGTTTTAAGCCAGTTTCATATTTTTTCATGGTTTGTTGGCATTACTGCAAGTCTTTCCTGGCGTAGTCATACCTTGTGCTCTTCCCCTATGTTCTAGTTGAGTTGCCGTGGTGAAGTGTTGTGGAGAAACAGTCTTTGTGGCTATAATGTCTTGGGAGATGTGTTGATTTTTAGATATTAGTTAAATATAACCATACCAAAAGACAAATACAGAAACCAGAGCTTCCTGGATACATCATTAGATGTGTACATTGGGTGTATAAAGGCACACTTGATGCTACTGTAATGGAATTTCAGGTGGAACCTTGAGAAAGAGCTTAAACAACTCATACTTCAACTTTCAGAAGTTAAGGATGTGATTCTCATGCATTTCATGTATGTTTATGATATACTGTGGCTCATGCACATGCTTTTGAAGCAAATCCTCCTGATCATAAGGGTTGCTTCTCTGAGCTTTGCTTCACCTTGTGGGGTGATCTCAGAGCATGTATGATGGATTCCTTTTGAATGAAGCCAAACTGTCTCCAGCAGCTCACGTAAAGCACTGCAGCTACAAATGGGCTTTCAGTGCATGGGACCTGTCTAGTTCTAATTTGTTAGAGGGGCAAGAAAAATCCTCAAATGTGTAGTGTGATGTCTGATTCTCAGCACCAGCTGTTCTGCCCTATAGATCAGCTCCTACTGATCTACATTATTTGAATATGCAGACATAACCATAGGCACTTTTCAAAAATCTTCACTCCCCTCTTCCTGTTTAAAATTGAGAGTTATCAGTGCACTTTCTGGGGTTCAAAGTGCCTGTGCATTCCAGGAATAAAATTCTTAACTCCTGCCCAATAAATTAGCTCAGAATTGTAATGAACTGTGACTTAAGAAGATTCCAGTTTGTGGACTGAACATATTGACGCTTCTGTTGTGCTCTTAGTAATTTTCTTGTTTGTTTGAAGATCTTGTGTGTTTATGTGTCAGTGACATGTTGCTGTCTTTCCTTTCTCAGATTAAGTACAAAGAAGGCTGGGAGAAGTCTAAGGGACAGGGCTTCGAAATGAAACTTGATTCTCTGCCTTTACTTGCTGCCAAAGCTTCAAGGGATCTTGCCAGTGATGTATGTTATATTTAATTACCTATGCATTATTCTTTATATAAGTTGCTATAGCACAGGGAAATAAATTGTAGCTCATTTCATCTGGATTTTTAAGTCCTGCATTTGGCTGTCCATCTTTTTCAACGGCTGATGAACAGCTGGAAACTTTCTCACACTCTGCTATGAAATTTCACCCTCTGAAAATTATTTTTTAAATGCAAGCGTACAGAAGGAAGAAAAATTTGCAAAAACACAATAGCTCAATCCTCCCATAGTAAAATTCAGTGTTTTGAATTGTTCATAGCCTCAAAAATAGTTACCATCCATTGCAAAGGGAATGCATGTTTCTTTAGCCTGCTTCTTTGTCATTATTTCCTAATGAACTCATATTACTTATCTCTTGAGTAATTGGAAATGTTCTTTGATTGAAACTATTTTTTTCACAGATTAAATATAAAGAAGAATATGAAAAGACAAAAGGAAAAGCAATTGGAACCAAAGATTCAAGACTTCTGCACTCTCTGCAGGTGGCCAAGATGAGTAGTGAGGTAAATTATTTATTCTTCTTACTCAAAAGGTGGTTTTCATAATTATAACTCTTTCAGCAACAATATGCAATCTGCCACTGTAACTACTTTCACTATAAGAACTTGTTGGAAGTTTTTAACAAAAATTGGTGTCCTTCATCTGTTAATCTGCACTATGTTTTTGCTCTCTTAGGAATTTTGGGATTGATGGTGAGGCAGGAAAATTGCATCCAATTAAAACCCCAATATAAACACTTCTGTGTAAGACTTTCAAGCAGGTGAAAAAATGCTGAAAAGTAAGATGTATTGTGTTAGAGAAGATGTCTCTAGAGTCTTCAGAATTCATCCTGCCATCTATTTTGTGGATCCTTCATCGAACCTGATTTTTTCAAGTGTTTTTTCCTCATCTGCATAAGGATTTGAGATAGCTTTGGCTTTGCAATACGCTGATAGAGATGGCTTATTTTCATTCCTTCTATTTCTAGGTTGCCTACAAAAAAGATTTTGAGGAGAGTAAGAAGCATTTCCATCTACCTATGGATATGATAAACCTGAGACATGCTAAGAAGGCCCAGGCACTTGCCAGTGATGTAGATTACAGAAAGAGACTCCATGAATACACAGTGCTTCCAGATGATATGAAGACCACATGGGCAAAGAAGGCCTATGGTCTCCAGAGTGATGTAAGATGATGTGTACTCATATGAATATTTATAGACTTTTTCAGTTTGAAATTAATTCTCAATGACTTTTTAAAATGTCTTTGAAACTGGAAAGGGCACACATGTCCACAAGCAAACTCTGTACCTCTTTTCCCAGTGCCAATAAGTGTCACTTTCCTCTACAGCTTCGATACAGGGCGGATCTGATGTGGATGAAAGGAGCTGGATGTATCACAGAAGGAAGTCTTAATATACAACAAGCCAAAAAGGCAGGAGATTTGGTCAGTGAGGTAAGGAAAGTGCTCAGGTTTCTGTCTGTTTCTTATTCCAGGGTTTATGCACACTTATTCCACTACATTATATGGAATAGGTAAGGAATTTCCTGATACGGGAAATCTGAGAAATGAAAGAACTGATGGACATCATTAAGTTATTCTACAATTTAGGAGATCCTGGGTCAAAGGTTAAAAATATGTTTTCCCATTATATGATTATTTATCAAGTTTGTGAGTCAGAAGTCTCTGCAGATGTGCTTCCACCTCTTTTCATTTACCTGCTCATTTTGCAGAGCGATACTGAAAGGTATTAGAATGTCCTTACACAAAATACATAGACTTTTAAGGAACAGTATTGAAAAGTTAAATATTTGTTAGCAGTGTTTGGAAATTTTCTTGCTCTTCAGGAAACAAGATCTCTGGCTTACATGGCAGCTTCAGCTTGTGCTACTTTTTTGTTGCTTTTGCTTGATTAATTTGTGTTTTCACACTGCCATTAACCTTATGGAAGTACAGTTCCTCAGCTGCTTAGTTATGGTTGAGTTGTCTCACTAGTGCTGGGAAAACTAGAGGACAGATATAAGAATAAATTAGGGGAAGTTTGACAAGAAAGATAAAACCCTCCTTAGTGCTGGAGGAAGGAAAAGGAGCCAGTTAGTTACTGGAGATCACACCTTGGGTCTTTGACATCCTCTCATTGCTCCTGCAAGGGGGAAAAATACATCTTCAAAACAAAAGAGGAGCAGCTACTCTCAGATCTGGTGTCTTGCTAGGGATAGACTGACATCTGCTGCTGTGCTGTGCTGTAGTAATAATCACTTCCACAAATATTTAATCCATAATGATCTGCCTCATCATTCCAGTGCTGTGTAAGGCCAAGAGACGGCTGACAGTCACTTAAACTGGAGACCAGTGGATATTATTTTAGACATCTCTATTGCCATACAGAGCCTGGTATTTTGTCATTTCTTTCCAGAATGTCACTACTTTGTCTTCCATGCAATGTGACAAAACATGCTGTTTTTAATCTGCCTCTCTCCCTTCCAAGTTCGCAAAATAAAGCGATGAGCACCTCTTTGAAGTGCTGCATGCTTTTTTAACTTCTGTTTTGTGTTCCCCTAGCACAGACACAGTGTAAACTGATCTGTTCACCCATCAGTTCAGATAGAAGGGTTTCTCTCCTGAAATGCCAGATAATGAGAAAATGCATATACACCTTTTCTAGGTGGAATGCCCCACTTCATGTTTGAAATGTTAGAATAAGAATTCAACTAAAGTATAGAAGTGTTTGCCTGGTCTCCTCTAACATACTGTGGTCTTGAAATAGGGTGCTGCATTTCCTTGTACTCTCTCAAAGATAGAAAGAGATGCTTAGCTTGCTCTCCAGTGAGTGATGGAAAAGGCTCAGACACTGACATGGGTTCAAAACAGGCCTGATCCAAAGCCTGGTGAAGTCAAAGGAAGTTTCCCATTTCAGATATAAAGTAAAAAGTAAGATGGAATAAAAGTAAGAGAAGTCTTATTTACCATGCTATAAAAATTAGTCTCTATGCATTTATCCATTCAAATAGATTTTATACAAGTACTGGTACCAGAGCATGAATAAAGCACAATGTTTCTTCCAACATCCAAAATTCAAGCCTTGTAGAGGGCTCTCATAGCTGTTGCTCCAAGGAAGGCTTGACTGTAGTGTCTATAGTCTATAGTGACTGTAGTTGTGGCACTTAGTGCCATGATCTAGTAATCATGAGGACGTTGGACAAAGGGTTGGACTTGAGGATATTGGAGGTCTCTTCCAACCCAGATGATTCTATGATCCTATGATTCTATGATTCTATGATTCTATGCTGAACTCCGCTTTAAAAAGAACTGGGAGATGGTAGGAAAGATTTAAATTGAATTAAATTTGCTTTTGGGATACTGTAATTGCCTGTTCTGATTTAATTGATAATTTAGAAATATCTTAATAATTTAAAAACTTCTCAGTAACACACAATCAGTGATTTGAATAACCTGTATGTGCTTGAGAAGTCCCATGAAAGACAATGAGATAGTAATACTGACTGTGTAGCTCATGAGCTCTCCTGGGCTCCGGCTTAAGCCATACACATTTTGTGATGGACAGTCATTGGTTGGTGTGCAACCTGGGTCTTGTAAGATTTGGACTTAGTACATTTGGCATCAAAGAGCATCTCAGCTTGCCATGTCAGCAGCAATGCACCTGGTGTACTCCTGCACTACTCTTCCTGTCGCTGGGCTCCTCCCAGCAGAAAATGCTAGCACTAGGTAGTATTTGGAAGCTTATTTTGCTGATACCTGTGCTAAAATCATCTTGGGAATTTACAGGAAGCTTCTTTATCAATTATATACTTTTGGAAGCCACTACAAGTTTGGAGAAGGTAACTTTTATGTAACCTGCTTTAATTTGATCTAGAAAAAGTACAGACAGAAGGCTGATGCTCTGAAGTTCACCAGTGTGGCTGACAGTTCTCAGATCAAACATGCCAAGAAAAGCCAGGAACTGCAAAGTGATGTGAGTCCTTGACTGAATTTTTCTCTTTGCAAGTAGTTAACTCATACTGTCATAATTCTTGAGATAAGTGCAGTGGGAGGGGGTGGTGGTGGTGCAGGAGGGCCCAGCCATGAACTATTTCAATATATGAAATTTCTTGACATTTATTTCTAGGAGGTTTTGTTTGTTTATTTAATGAATTCTCGTGTTGAATTCTCTGGTCTAGAACAACAACAAAAGAGCAAAACCCAATGGACATGGAAATAGAACTAGGCAAGTTAGAGTTCTCATAAACGATGTCAAAGGCCAGAGAGAGAAAGAGACTGAAAGACTATCTTGGCAAGAGACTTGTAGATGGGGCAGGATGGATTCAACTATGGCTGAAATGCATTCACGAGAGAATGCCTGAGTATTCTGGAGACATTGGTGTCATTGGCACGAAAATTTGTTATCCATGAGACAGCAAAAGTGAGGAAGCAAGCTGGAGGGAAAAAACTGCATTCCCAGCTGATCCTCAGGCAGTGTTTCAAAGCAAGGAAGACAGGACAGAGACTGATATGTATCTACTCCAGACCTTGTGTTTCTCTCCACTGAAGGTTCTATCAAAATGTTAAAGCTGCATTAGCCTTGTTGAACCACACGTTCTTCAGCTGTTGCTGTTGAGGTACTTTCAGCAAAATGCTAAAATAGGCATATTTTCCTAACCTGGGTGCCTTCAGAATGCTCTCTATTCTTCCCTGGGGCTGGGCAACCATAGCAGATGAGAATTCAGAACTCCTTGACAGGACTTAGCTGGCAACAACTCACTTCCAAAAGAAGGGGAACCTGTAGTTAAAGTTGCTGTTCAACTGATTTTGGAACAGTAGTGACTTGCCAAGCTTTTTTTAATTTGCTTTTAATATGTTGTGCCTTGAACTGAAGGTACTATGGGCTTCTCAGTTGTGTACAGTGGATGAAGCATTATTGCTTCTTGACTGATGTTTTTCAGGCAGTTACCATGATTCCTTGCTTTGCTCATCTGCATCAATGAAAACTTGGTACTGACTTGGATGAGTGTTGTGTGTCTCAGAGATGAGACCAGGCTGAATCCCAGGAGAACACTGGTCTCCTGACTCCCGTTGCTTATCTCCTGTGTCCTGGGCAATGCTGTCTTTCTCTGTGTGTTGAAGTCAGAAGAGGAATCATGGATTTAGGACTTTATAGTAGGGACATTTTTTTTGCTTTTCCTGTGAGATGCAAGAAATGTAACAAAACTGGACATCTTTTTATAGCTTTTCAACAGCTCCTCCAACAGCTTTATGGGCTTCTGAAACATTTCTATGTTGATGTTGCCCTGGGATATAAAATGGAGATATTTGCTTCTTGGATCATAAAATTTCCTGATATTTTCATTTAAAGTTGCAATGTTAGTTCTCACTGGAGTATTGTGTCAGCAATTACATTTAGGTCAGAAGTTTTCTTTGCAGATTCAATTGCTTAGTTGTCTTCATTTCATGCCTAAATTCACTATTTCTCTGTCCTATTAAAGACTTTTATTCCACCTAAAAAGTAGCTGCAGTTTAATATTGGATGACATACATTCTTGCATACATTTTGTAATGAATATGAATTAATGTCAGCTTTGTAGCCAGCTAAGTATCTAACTTTAGGAAAGAGAGTTAAAATATCCTGCTATGTAGGCTTTTTCACTGCTTCCGTGAAATTCAACTGTGAGTAATTTTGTCGACTTGACTCTTTAGGTCAGCTTTTAAATTAAGATTTGGCAAAAAAAGTAATTATGATAAAGACTAACTCACCAAATAAATTAACCTTAACAAATCCTTGAATATTTGGGGTGTTTTAATCAGTTTTTCTTCAACATTAAACATGGACTACTGGTTGTTAACCACATACTGCTTTCTGTGCACAGGTTGCCTACAGGTCAGGAAAAGAGCAGTTTCTTCACCAGTACACCATCAGCAAAGATGATCCTGTATTCATACTGGCCAAAGCAAATGCTGCAAATATCAGTGAGGTACTGTGTAAGGCAGGGGTCTGGATTCCCTAACGCCTGTGAATCATTACGGCTCCTGTTGAAATGTTTGTTTTGTAGGTAAAAGTTAGGTTCTTTCCCTGAGAAGGTCCAAATGTTTTATTTATTCATATCTAAATTTATTTGCTCTTAATTAAATACTAGTCACGTTTGCTGTTCTGAAGATTACTCACTTTTAAAGTTTGAAACTTTTTCCATGTGCTTCCAGGTAAGTGGCACATTGACAGTTTCACTGGAACCAGTGAGATGATGGGGTTACAGTATTAACAGTTGCAGTATGTAAGCAAAGACACCAAGATCTGATCCTTGGACCTGGTTAGACCTTAGACCTGGTTAGAAATGGTTGGTAGGCATGGTCTGATGTTACTTGAAAGCTTTCACTGTGGCTATAAAACAAATAGAATATATTGATAGTAGTAAAGAGACTGTTGTTGTCATCTTTTTAGAAATTGTACAAGAGTAGCTGGGAGAAGCAGAAGGAAAAAGGATTTGTGCTTCGGCTGGATGCTTTGTCATTCTTGACAGCTAAGGCAAAGAGGGATCTGGCAAGTGATGTGAGTATGGACTCCACCAGCCTTCTCTATTCTTAGGACAGCTGTTACCAGATTGTTGGTGATGTGTCACATATGTCTCAGTGCCTTCAGCCACTGTCACTCGATTCATGCTAAGGAGCAGTGGAGGAGTTGTCTGGCTGATTGGCATTCCATAATTAGTCGGAAGGCTTGCTCTGAGCAATTCAGAGTATTCCCCTACATGCTGACTGTGTTTTCCTATTCTCGTTTTGACCCGAGGGTGAGTTTTACAACTCACAATGAAGTGGAAATCTCCTATGAAACACTGGAACTTAATACATCTATGCCTGGCTACAAAATTCCTGAGGAAACTTCTGACCTCAGTGCTTAAAGAAAGAATGTTGTTTTTCTAGAGAGAACCAAAAAGAAAAAAAATTCTTGCAACTTTTTGTCAATTGAGAAAGTGTTTGTCCTTTATAAACACTTAACAATTTCTAAGGGATTCCAGTTTTCTTCTGCCAAAGGACTTCTTACTGGCTTGTACCCAGTACCAAGCATGTCACAACAGTGATAGACCATTGCTTTCCTGTTAGCAGAGCTGTCAGTTTGACAGCTTAATTAATTTACTCAAAGTCTGTTTTTTCTTTGCAGATTAAATATAAGGAAGGTTATGAGAAGATGAAGGGCAAACTGATTGGAGTAAAAGCTGTGGAGGAAGATTCACAGATGGCTCATTCCCTACAAATGTCAAAGTTGCAGAGTGATCTGGAGTACAAGAAGGCATTTGATGACACAAAGAATCAGTTCCACGTCTCAATGGATATGATTAACCTTGTCCATGCCAAAAAGGCTCAGAATTTGGCCACAGATATAGGATACAAAACAGCTCTCCATCACTACACAGTCCTGCCTACTGACATGAAAGTAGCATGGGCCAAGTGGGCCTACGGATTGCAAAGTGATGTAAGTGCAGAGCTTAATGTACTTCAGTTCCCTTTCCTTCAATACTTTCAGGCTGGGGCTGAGTTTCTTCAGATATTTCTGCTTTTTAATGCTATGACATATTTATGCACTTAATTTTTCAGCTATTAAACAGTTAATACTAAACCAGTATATATTAACCAATTGTTTACTCAAGACATATACTTAAAGCGTGCAGTGTTTTTAAGGATTGTTATAATCTTGTCTATGAAGGGTGAAGCATGAAGAATAAAGAATTATGAAGCATGGCTTCTTCAAAACTTACTTCAAATGTTAATGCAATACTAGGATTCATATATGATGTACATTTATTTTTTTTACCTAATGTGCAGGGAGGTTACATAATTTATGGTGTTCAAATTCAATAGGGAGACAGTATGCTCAGCTGTAACCAACAGATGAACTGCCTGATACTGTAAATTGTTGCTATAAGTCAGACTTCCCATCCTGAGTTTTTAAGTCAGAACTTTTCAAGGAGATTAAGATAGACATATATACAGGTCTCGTTGGGGTATAGGTGCTGAAACCCTCCTGTCTTCTTTAAGAAACCCAGCTGTAGCACTTGTAGAACCTTTTGGAATTCAGT
Organism: Tapera naevia; assembly: GCA_033556795.1. NCBI lineage: Eukaryota > Metazoa > Chordata > Aves > Cuculiformes > Neomorphidae > Tapera > Tapera naevia. The sequence continues at coordinate 2,078,821 of JAUMJJ010000156.1, forward strand.
AGACTGTTGGTAGAAAAGATTTTGTGAGGAAAGTGAGAAGTATCCCTATACTCTTTCTCCTTAAAAACACATGGAAAAAAACCAAATCAAAATGTTTTTCCTCCTGTATAACCAAAGGATAGGGGTTGGGAGATGGTGAGAATAATTTTGTTATTACTGCAAACCATTAATGATCTTTCAAACAGTGCTTATATCCAATAAAACCGGATGTTTTTGTACACTAGAGTAAAAATTGCAAACAACAGTAAGGTGTAGACAACTTCTAAAAGTCACCTTGCAAAGCATATTGCACAAGTGCTGGTGAGTCCTGATACTTCTATTTAATTCTCTATTTTTTTTGCTTTCCTTGCAACTGTGCAATAGAGAATAAAGCAAAGCCAGTCACTAATTTGACTTGGTTGTTGTTCCTGAGATGTCTGAATCCTTTAATGGCATTTTAAGTGTGTGAACACCAACAATGGGACTCTTTTTTTTTCTTTGTTAGAACCGATACAGAGCCGATTTGAACTGGATGAAAGGAGTTGGATGGATAGCCACTGGGTCATTAAATGTGGAACAGGCTAAGAAGGCAGGAGAACTCATTAGTGAGGTGAGATTTCATGACAGCATGTAACAGAGTTTGCTGCATAATGTGTGCAAAATGTCTGTATAAAATTAAAATAATTTCCACTCAAAGGGGAAAGAAAAAGGCATACCACATGAAAGCCCTCAAAACCAGGGATAGGACTGGTAATTAGAGGGAAAGCAGATACCAAACACACACCAGTAGGAGTCCATATAGCCTTTGCAAAAACAAAGTAGGTGACAAATGATATTATGAATAATAATGGCAATCAAACAGTGCTCAATTGCTACCCACTAGCCTACCTTTTTAATGAAGCAAAACAGGAGAGATGATGAAAAGATGCAATCATTGGACCCAGAACCTTCTTTTGTAACAGATACACATTCCTTCTTGCTCCTTGTTCATATACAGTCACATTAGCTATTGAAATTCACATAGATATCCCTGTTTGTAGCTGTCTCTCAGCCCAAGTAATTTTCATCCTTGTTTCTCCCTATAACTATTACTTACAGGAAAAAGAGAACTCTAGAATCCTTTGTGCTCATCCCATGAGGCCTTCAAAGGAGGTTGTGGAGGAAATGGTTAAAAAGTTCCTAGGGTTTTGTTTCCATAATTTCAGAGAGAGTCCTACTGGCCAAATCTGCTTCAGTAGGAGACTGAATCCTGTGCATATTTTAGATAAGCTCTGGTGATGCAGGAATTATCTGTCCATTCACTCACTGAGAATAACAGCGTAACCATTAGTCTAGTGTGTCCTTTCATGTCTGCCTGATTGGTAACACTATGTTTTTCCAATGTAATCATCTACAATGAAGAAGGAGGATTTTTTAGACATAATAAACTAGATCCTCAGCTAGGGTAAAGCAAGGTAGCTTCATAAAAGCTAGTGCAGCAATGCTGGCTGTGATAGTAAGTGTGAGTCTGTGTAGGTATGCCATTTTGATGTTATAGTAGGGAAAATTGCCAAGTAGAAATTCTAACCCTGAGGTTGTCCATCTCAGCCTTTTCCTGAGGACTAAATAATTGTAGGTGGCTATGAGCCTCCTCCCTTCTTACGTACACACAGTGTCTAGCTTTGTAACACTGCTGAAAAGCTATTGCCAGAACAGAATTTCTAGGATTTTTGGGTAGAGATGTTCTGGGAAACTTTTGTTTGCCCCTACAGCTGATCAGGACAAAGAGTAAACCACTCTGTCCCCTGTTAATCTTAGTAAGATTGCTAATCTTTAAGGGATTTCTTTTTGAAACCAAAACATTGATCATAATCTTGTAATACTTTGAGTTAATATATTTTACATTGGTGTTTTGAGACCCTAAAGAATCAAGATGTTGCCTCAAATAACCTTCTGTGGATCATAACTCAATTTAAAGGAGAATGACATGCCTTTAGACTTGAGCGCTGAAATATAAACAATTTCCCAAAGAGCCATGAACGTGCTTGTTGAGAGTTCATCACAGGCACTGGGAAGCTTTAGTATGCACTGTTTGGAGAAGAGATAGAGGTGTTAATGGGTATGGGACAACTCGTGCAGGAAGGGAAGATTTTAGCGACCTGGTCATATGGAAGAAGTGTAATTTTGCCATCAAACAGCCTTCATCTTAATTATGTAAATATAAGACAATCTCTCAGAAGCTACTCTAGGTCCTTTCAAGCAAGCAGAATTAATACCATTATCTAGAAGATATAGTATAACAATTAGGCACAGTATTAATAGCTGCACAGATTTGCTATACATATCAGGAGAAAACCTAATCCTTGAAACAGTAAGTTAAATGGTTGCCATTATTAATACACTGCAATTGTATATCGCTTCTTGCTTAAAGAATCTATAAATAAAAAATATAATCAGTCATACTTCATTTGAAGTAATCTGAAAAGATTTTAAAATCCTGAGTTCTGGAGTATTAAGGTAAGCAGAATCTGATTTTGAAATGTTTTCCTTATATTTAGGGAGAAACACTTTAATATTAATCTGCAAAAGGTTATTGTTAAATTGAAACAAATATTAATCTGAAAGTACCTAGGACATAAAGATGAGGAAAGAGGAATAATAATTATGTTCACAAATTCACTCTAATCTCCAGCAACCTATGATTTTTCTCTTTCAAATAGCATGAAAGAGCAGCACAAAATTCACAGCTTTGATCTTTTTCTGCTCAACAGAAGAAGTACCGTCAGCATCCATATGCTTTGAAGTTTACCAGTATTAAAGACACTCCTGAGATGATCCAGGCTAGAATTAGTTATACCCAGGCTGTGGATGTAAGTTATAATGTATATACATTATGATTATAAGAGTGGTATCCTCTTTGAACGACCTTATTGAAGCATTGGCTTTCTCTCTCTTTCTTTCTCTGAGATTATCCTTGGGAAACCATGAAACTTCTGTGTTCTGGTGTGGTGCATCTCATAAAGAGCATGTTTCTAACTTGGAATGAGAAGTCGTAGATGTCCCGCTGGAATGAATGGGAGTTCCATATAAAAAGGGCTTTCTGTCCAAATTTTTTTCCAAAAGCAAAATTTGGGAATAAGGCTGACCTTTGACCTTTAAAGACTGTTGGCCTTTTGAGATTCATTGAGAAAGAACACATTTGAGATTCTTTCTCCTTTTCAAACAGATCTTTCAAATTTCAGTTTCTGCATTTTCTTTGGAAACAAAATGTAAGGCAGCATGACAAGCAAGAAAAAATAAATTATTTCAAGCTGTCATCCTGCTGAGAGAGAAATCCAGGAGGTGAAACCTTAAAGGGAAGAATTGAGGCTGTTTGGTGTTTAAACATGTTTATTTTTAATAGAAGAGCGATTTAAAAATATTGTAGACTTAACTGGGATAATACAGAAGTGAATAATAAGCAAAAGTCACTCAAAAAAGACAAGTTTCAAACATGAGAGGCTGTTTTATTGTGAAAATAGATATTTTTAAAGTGACGACGAAGATGAAAGACTTTGTGTAAAACACATGCTATTGTAATACTTACAGTGTCTGTGCCTTTGGTTTAATTAATAAGATCCAAAAGGCTTACATCTCAGGTAGGATAAATATAAGTCATTTTGTTGCACTGAGCCACAGTCAAAATCAGACTGCTGCTCTACTTGGAGTTCTCATTAATTTTCCTCTTATGGACCTGCAATGAAAGTGAGCCTCCTTCCTAAAGAAAGTGGCAGCAGGATGAAATGGAGAGGTTCATTTTGATCTAGAGGGTCTCAAACCCTCACACAGAGGGAACAGCCTGGGAAAGGAATGTCAGGTGGCCAAGACATGGGACATATCCAAGGCCAAAATAATAGTGGCTGTCTGTACTCACCTGAAAGTTAAGGTGTAAATCTAGGAGGAAACTAAACTAGAAAAGAGAAATAATGCGAAAGAGACAAACTCTGCATAACCACTGCAGGGGAAGTTCCAGTTAACTGCATAGCACTCCTCTAATCTGTTTTCAGACAAAAGTTACCTTATTCTGGGTCAACCCTGTATTCTTCCTCCAAGGACTGATATGAGTGGCCTGTGTAGACTCTTGTTTTATAATAGGATCAGTCACCTTCTTAGTTTTACTGTTGACTGTTGAGTGCCCCCTTGCAACCAGCTCTGGAAATAAATTTGGAGCAATTGCACAGACAATTACCATCATATTTATATGACAAAAATGAACAACTTTGGAAAAGATATATTTGGGGAACTTCAGCTCCCCAGATTTCTGTGGTATTTAAAAGTGTTGGTGGGCCACTCATGGTTGCATAACCTTAATAAATCTGTCTGTTCTCCCCATCCCTGTTCAAGTTGTTGGAAGTCTTATCAAATTAATACTCAAATATCTGAATTTCCATATGCATTGATTTATACATTCAAAGTCAAAGAATTCCTCTCTAGCTTACTCTAGCTGATAGCTGTATCAGACTCCCAAGGCTTTTTGAATACTTCTTGACTGCTACAATTGCCTGTATTGGATAATGTTGCTGTCACTTTTCTGTAGTCTCTACTTTCCATAAATCTATTTGTTAACATTTTTGCATGAACAAGTGATTGAATGTGTAGTGAGTACTTGATATTGAAATTCATGTCTATTTGCAGAGGCTGTACAAGGAGCATGGAGAGAGCATAAAGCATCAGTACACACCAACGACAGATCTTCCTGAAGTCCTTCAGGCCAAATTAAATGCTATGAATATCAGCGAGGTATAAATCTGACCTTTAATATTTTGAGGAAAAATGAAAAGCTGTAGTGTTTGTTATACACAGGGAATCATACTATTTTTTTCCTTTCCCCAGTAAATGTTTGTGAAGTAACATGAAAAAATCAAACTTCATATCAAACTTCTCCTAAGTTAGAAAGCTTGAGAATGACTGAACAGATACATTTTGATAATGGACATTTGCCATGTGATTATTCCTGTTGTATATTGATAATTTAATTTATGTTAGCCTTGTGTGTTAGAACAGGATGAAACTAATGTGGTAACACTGCTGGGTTAGCAATAACGTTGCAGTGTCAACCTTCTGAATAGCAACTCTGCTTTATTCCTGTTCTGTATTTCCCAGATTCGCTATAAGGAGTCCTGGCAAAAGATGAAAGACGGTGGCTATCAACTGAAACTGGATGCCATTCCCTTCCAGGCAGCAAAGGCTTCGGGTGAAATCATAAGTGATGTATGTGAACCTACTGCTGATGTTGCCCAGTAGGATATGTCAGTCACTGCAGACTCTGCTCTTCTGAGTGACTCTTGATGGAAACAGCATGTATAGACAACTCTGGCAGACATCTGGCCTTAGTCTAGGTAGTGGTGCTTTTGGGGGTGCAGACACAATGAAGGGAGTGGTAACTAAGAAAAGGAAAGTTTGTGAAGGCAAACAGCTATCAGCAAAGTTGACCAGTTTGGCTGCTGTAGTGACAGGGCAATCATAGAGATTTTTCTGGAGCAGTCAGCCACTGTTAGCTGAGCAAGCTTTGGAAGAAAGAGCTTATTAAGGAAGTTTAGCATTTGTCTGGGGAGTCCTTCATGGACTGTAGAGATATACAGGTTAATTTCAAGCATAGAAGACTAGTTTTTCTGACTTTCCAAAGAGCTGATGGAGAGAAGCTCCTTAGAGGCTGATTCTGAGCACCTGCTCCAAGTTCTTGTCTTCCACCACCCATGTGATAGCACATTACTAACCCAAGCTATTTGTAATTGTTCATTGGTGTGGGATATTTTGTGTTTTTCTTTAAACAAGGTAAAATATTAAAATATGTGCACAGGAGAGGGCTTCCTAGCATCCACTAAAAGTTCATTCAGATTTATTATAATATTGAGTACAGCCAGAATTTTTTTCCATAGCTCTCTTTCTGTAATATGAAACCCCTTTTATTTGCTTTTTAACAATCTCACTAATACTTTACTTCTATTCACATTTCTATTTTTGTTTCCTTTTTAGCACAAGTATAAGGAGGCATTTCAGAAAATGAAAGGACAGATGGTTGGTGCGTGTGGCCTGGATGGTGATATTCGTATTGCTCATTCAGTCCATGCAGCATCACTGCAGAGTGATGTAAGTATTAGAGAGAAGACGTGGGCATTTTGGAACTAGTTTCTTTCCTAACAGTGAGTAGTTCCTCATGGAAGATGCTCTTAGCTGTGGACTGGCTTACTATTTAAAACTTAGGGCATTCTCTCCCATTTTCCAGATATTTTAATATAATCATGATATTTTTACCATTCTTTTACATTATTTACAGTGACATTCATTTGACAATAAAAGAAGACTCTGCATTCTTGTACTATCTCCTGCTGCATATTACATCCTGTTACCCAGCATAGAATATTTTACTCTCTAAAACTATCAGAGTCATGCCAAATTGAGATTTAGTAGTGGTCTTGGTACACAAGCAAATTAAATTTGATAGGGATACAAATATTTCCAATTTACTGTTTTCCTGAAAGTCTAAAGGATGAATGAGTTTATGGACTTTCAAGTTGGACTTTTTTGGTTGGGGAAGGGTTCCCACGTGGATATGCTAAGAATCACATAATTTGTTCATTGCCTCTAAGAATTTTAACTGTTCAAAGCATTTTGAACACTGTGACTTGAACCAGAAAGCAGTGAAGTAATTGTCTGATCTCAAACATATAAATAATCTAAGAAATATTCATCTTCTTACCAAAATTTCCCATAGCAAGCCTGATTGATTGTGGGAATAGATGGGAGAGTGTTCATGGATTTCAGTGACTGGCCTTGTACAGGCATTCTTTCTCATGGGATGGTATGCTTAGACATAGGGGGACAATATATGTCCAATGAATTCATCCATCTATCAGATTCCTTTAAGTCACTTCAATGATCACAGTAACTTTGGATATTCATTATCTGGATGAACAGCCTGAACACCTCAAATTTGCATAATCTGATAGGGAAATGTCATTTGAAAAAAAAAGTCTTTGAAGGTTTCAATGACTTCTTTTCCTGGAGAGAGACAAGAAGTAAAAAAAAAATCCAACACTAAAACTAAGATTTAAAACTATGAAATTAAACTGGTGAAATCAATAGCTACCGACAAATATTTTGAATGAGGATTTGTGTAATATAAATAAAACTGTATGCTTTTTATCCTTAGACAGTAGCTTCACCTTTTTGCTGTCCTTTCTAGAAATGCAGTGAATTAAGAATTCATTTATCAATTTGGTAATTTTATAGTTTCAATGTATCCAGTTTTGAAAAAAAAAAAGAATAAATAATGTTTCAGCTCAATTGAATGGAATGTAAATGGCTACTATTTTGGTGAAAAATAGGCTGCCACATATTTTAATTATAAGTATTATTCATTCATTGTAGTTAAATAAGTTAGGGAAATTACTTTTAAAAAGAATAATTTACACTGGAAACTGGAAGAAATATGGAGAAGGTCTTTTCTGAGCAAAACCTGTATTCCTTTTACCACCTTGCGAGAACTGTGTTCTGTTTTTAATTTGATAGGTGAAATATAAACAAGGTTTTGAGGATATGAAGACTCACTTCCACCTGCCACTGGATATGATAAACTTGGTACATGCCAGGAAAGCCCAGTCTTTGGTGAGTGAACAGGAATACAGACAGCTGCTGCACCAGTACACTTCTTTGACTGATGATCTGAGGATGCGATGTGCCAAGAATGCCTACAAACTACAGAGTGAGGTAATTGAGAAACATCCCTGTGATATTTCCCTGTTGGGTCTGATGCAATATTTTTCTGTTCTAAATCGTGACAGCTGATGGTATGTACTTGAGCAGCAGCTGAGGAATAAACAATGGCTCTTCCCCCTTGATTTCATTCAGAAATGAGGCATTTATCTTAGTGGGCAGATGTGCATCATGTGTGATCATACCATATGGGGAGAAAAAGTCCAGTAGTCGTTGATGAACAGGCAGTGAAGCATTTGCAAGTGGGAATGGTTGCAATGTTGGTGAGATACTCTTTTTAAAAAGTCTTGCTAATCATGCAAACTGTTTATTAACTGGTATCTGGGTGAAATTCAAGTGGACTTCCACAAGAAAGATGCCTATTGTTAAAACTGTGATTTGTAAGAGACTTATAAAGTCTGGCCCAAGACATCAGCATTGAAATACTGAGAAGGATGAGTTTTGCTCCCTACATAATCTTGAATAATATTACCTGGATAATGCCTTACAAATCCAAGGTTAGGCTGTGTCTGTAGGCACAGTCCTGAACAAAGGGCTTTTAGTCGATTACCTTGCCTTTGGAGACCTCAGGAGGGACTGTATCTTAAAAACAAGTCAGTCTCCAGAATGCTCCTGTTTATCAATTTAACACTTTCAACCAACAGCCTTACAGATGGCAGACGGCATTCAAACAAGTGTAAACATCAGATGCCAGTTGTGCTGTTCTAACTCGAGTGAAAACACATCTAATCAGAGGTTCCAAGGCACTTTTCCATCCGTGCCTCTCTTCAGAATTGGGAGTGGATGCCAGCAACATGTCTCAGAGTGCAGAATTTGACTCTCTTAGCAGCTGGTGCTAATAGCTGGCACGGGGTGATGACCAGGCCCTAGCATTGCCCTCTCTTACATTCTGACTCACAAAGAGTGTTTCCTGTACACAAAACCATGATGCCTTTGAGTCTAGAGATTAGCACTGGACAGACATGGATGGAAGAAGAGCTAGTCCTGTTCCATTTTCATTATAAGTGGTTGGCTGAACAAAGCCGCCTCATTAACTAAAGTTAATTCTTCCCTCAGTAAGCAGCAGCAGTTTCCAGATATCCAGCAAGCAGGGAAACCTGTGATTAGATAGTTGTTGGGTCTTTGTAGCTCTCCTCACCGCTCTTATCATCGTCAAATAAAATAATATTTATCAATATGTATCTACTTATTGTCAGCTTTTCAAAACTTTATATTTACAGTGAGTCACTGCTGGATTTGGTGGTTTCGAAAATACTTTAATGAACTCTGTACAGTGGCTTAGTGCCATTTTTCCTTAGTGTATCCTACTTACATTATGACTACTCAGAAATGTGTAAAAGCAAGACTTTTTTTTTTGCAGTTCCATTTATTGAAAAGCTACCAGGTTGTATTAAAAAATATTTTCATACACTTTTCTGAAGTGTATGAAATGGTTTCTGAAGTGGTTTTAATTTATATATATTTATAAATAAATAATATACAGATGTGATTTATGTATTATATATGAAAGAAATTCATGTATCTAGGAAAAGTTTTTTCAGGATTACAAATGGAAGTTAGGAACCCAAGTATCATTCAATGTTCATGAGACTTAGTATTCCTCAGAATCTTGCATCTGTGCTGTAGATTTATCAGTGCTGTATGCACATGGTCACAGAAACAGAACACGGGGTAATGTCTGTGAGCTCTCTGTGGTAGGTACTCATTTTAAGGGATTTATTTGAATACCATTATTGTGTATTTTTTGATGAATAAATTCCTGGCATCTCAAATGCGAACTTGTAATTACTTCTGCTTGGTTGTCCTTAGAATTTATACCGGTCTGACATGAACTTTATGCGAGGAGTTGGATGTATTACTCCAGGGGCCCTTGAGATTGAAGGAAAGAAGAAAGCTTCTGAACTCATCAGCGAGGTAACAAAAGAGGGGTTTGATTTTCCCACTACAAACAAGAGTTTGCCAGGTGTCTTTCTATTAAACTGGGCTGGCAAAGTGATTCACTGGATAATCCTGGGCTCCCTCCCCTTGTGTTTGATCTTTCGATTCATGTCCTAACTGCAGATGGGTGAACCTGATGGAGCTCAAGGTTTTGCAGGCTTCTCTACCTGTTTTTGCCAATCTTTTCTCCTATGTTTCACTCCCAGGAGTTTGTGATTTTATGTTATTTATTCTCGATTTAAAATGAGCTTTTTCAATTAAAAATAAGGCTGTGCCTTTCTCTAATAAACACCTTGTATTGCTTCTCCAAAATTAGACTGACCTTTGGAGTGCCCAATGCACTATCCTGTCTTCAGCTCTTCTCCTACTTTACAGTTTTAGTCTGTTTTTCACTTGCTGCTTTTCAGTGCTATTATTTTCCCCCTCTGTAACTTGATTTTTATTTCCTTTATTGAGTTCTCTTCTTACAGTGTCTTCTAGTTTCATTTTTTGGATGTTCACATAAATACAAAATTAAGAAAAATGAGAGTGCTCTTCCTGCTTGTGTTCTAGTGAATGGATCCCTGCTTGCAGTGATCTTTTAGTTATTTTGTTCCTGACACAGGACCACATGCCAGGTGGAACCTCATTGTTCTCACAAAAAAATTCAGTTGACTTGTGCAGACCTTCTCTCTGGATTGGACTGCCTTTACTGTAACTAGCCAGGGTTAATGACACCAAGAAATGAAATAACCTCATTGCTGTACTCAGCATAGCAGCAACTTTTTCACCATTTTTTTACACCATATTCCTGATTTACTTTTCATTTCCCATGCGAGACTTGGATGCATTAAATTCAGAGTTGCAAAAGGTAAATTAATCTAACGGTTAATAGACAAATACCCTTTGCAAAGTAGAGTTTTAAGCACAAGTAGCAATACTAGACCACTCGTCCCTTATCTGAGAAGGTAATTTAGTTATTCTGTTCATTTTTCTTTGTCTGGGAACTCAGAGTAAATATCGTCAGCAGCCACATTCCTTCAAGTACACTTCGGTGACAGACTCTCCTGGCCTCCTTCATGCAAAATTCAGCAATATGATTGCTAATGAGGTAGGCTTTCCTAACGTGAATCAGAAAATATGCTTTCAAAATGCAGCATGCTAGGGATGGAGGAGTGTGAAAGAGAAAACCCTCTTCTGAAAGCAAAATACATCAAAAAGAAAGCAAGCATTACTGATTTGTGCTTTTTCACAGTAAGATCATGTTATTATTTCCAAACATTTAATTCAACCTTTTAAAAACATCAAATAATACCCATAAAATAGAGCCCTCTTATCAGGGTTTTTTAACATTAAAGAAAACCTCCCAAAATTGGTTCTGTGGGGTGTTCTGGAGGGAGGTTATTTGCATAGTACAGATCACTTTAGAGGACTCATAAAAAAAGAATCACTTTTCTAATTTTTGAAAAACAAGGCAAAACCCATAGGCAAATTATCAAAATAATCTGTAGTAACATAAGGGAAAATCCAAGCTAGAAAATATAGCAAGTTTACCAGAAATACTTGCCCTTTTGTTTAACAAACCTTCACGACACCCTTCATCGTTTTAGGTCCACTTTTGGCCTGCTGGGAGCATATCAATGCAGGACTAAGAATGTAGTGGGTTGGCATCATGATATGTGTATAAAAATGAATGTAAGAGCTTTTTATGTCCACAAAAAAAACCCCAACTCCATGCAATTGTAATTGCAATGGTATATTCTTAGCTGTTTTTTTTTTTGTGCTGGCTTACTCTAGTTGTCATAATCATAAACAACTTGAGTAGTGCTGTTATGTTATTGCAACAACAGAGAAAATTAATTGCAATTGTCTTTTCTGATCTCTGTCCTAGCGCCTGTATAGAGCGGCGGGAGAGGACAGTCAGCACCACTACACACCAACACTGGCTCTGCCTGAGTTTACACAGGCAAGAATAAATGCAGCCATCCTCAGTGATGTAAGGATGTGTTCTGAATTTCTTTTACTTATTTGTGATGGAGGATGAATTATGCAGTGGTAAGGAAGTTGGATAGGTAGAGGACTTCTTAGATCTATTCTATTTATGCTTTCCATGATTTGATGATAATGATATTTATCTCCATTAGTATGTTTACAGTTGTGAGTAAATTAAATCTACATAAAGAACGAGACATGTTTTGTCTGAGTTAGTAGGATTTCCCAAAGATAACTTAGAAAAATCCTTTGATTATGAAGCATGAGACTGTAATGCAGAATAACAAATAAAAGAGGGTTCCTTTGTTTGTTCCTTTGTGCATTTAAAAGTGAAACAGCAATCTACACATGTCTTTCCTACTTTAGGCTAAATACAGGGAATCTTGGCATAATCTACGTGCTCAAGGCTACAAGCTGACAATGGAAGCACTCCCATTCCAGACTGCCAGGGCCTCCAGAGAAATTGCCAGTGATGTGAGTTGAATGATTCAACCTTCCTTCTTGCCTAATTTCTGTTAACTTCATGTAAAACAATGTCTAAAGCAGATTTTACTGAATTAAAGCAACTCCATAACCATGTGAGACAAGTGTGAGACAGAATATATTACTTATGAATGAGATTCTTTCTGTGAATTAAAAAAAAAGAAGAGGAAGAATCACAGCTAATGGGGAACCAAGCTCAGTTAAACATCTTCCAGTGGGAAATAGCTAGTGAATTAAAATATTTGCAGACAGACAAATTCCAAGGATTGTACTCCTTTCCAGGTTTTCAGCTCCTCATATAATAAAGCGCCCAGTAATTCCATCCACCTTGCTTTGAGGTGACTTTTGGAAGTGCTTAGTGCTCCTGAACTAATGACATCTGAAATGATGTCAGAAAAAGTCGAGTGTTCTTTGCATGTCTGAAAATAAGGAGCTGTCTGTCTGGTTAGGAGGAAAAAATTAGTGGATGCTCCTGAAAATATGTGTCCCTTTAATTCCTGAAACAGAGGACTCAAATCCTCTTGTCCTTAAAAATATCCTCTCATTTGGATAGTTGTGAGCAAAACACTTAAACGTGGTGGTTTCCGTTTCTCAGAAAGCCTAGGTTTATCTCTTCCTCACAAGAAGTTTAATAAATCACAAGAAAAACTGACAATTTAACTAAATAAAGTAAAAAAGTCTTAATTTTGCCTAGTATTTGCTTGCATATTTTATCTCTAATGTGATAAAGTATGAATATATTTCATGTGTATTTGTTTTATGGAGCAACTATATTTAGCTGTAATTTATAACGTATACTTAACCATATTTTGCAGAGTGCTTTTGGTTACAGCCTTAGATCTGCTCCGAAGGGTAAAAGTCCATAATAGAATTACATCCACTTACAACAGATCTGAATTTGGCCCTTCATCTTGGAAGCACTTTATAAACATTAGCTACTGTAATTTAATCCCCACAAGTCTCTTGTGTGGTAGATAAGTGCTATTATCCCATTTCAACTACATTATAAACTCTTCAGGGCTCGGGCCTTCCCTTTAAAGTTCCAAGCACCTTGTTGATGCTGTATAAATAATCATTATTGTCATCATCACTATTTCACAGAGAGGATAAATGTAAGATCATAGGGAGAGTCATAGTCCCAGCTAAGATGAGAATGAGGGGTTGCTGGTGCTCAGACCACCATCTTAGGCTTCTCAACATACCTATTGATCCAGGAAAACTGAATTTACTCTTTAAAATAGCTGAGTGGCATTTGCAAATCTGAAGGCAACAGGGTGCAGATGTTTCTCTTTTGTATATTTTTGTATTTTTTTCTTTTGCCTTTTGTTTGTTTCTCTTATGTTCACATTCCAGCAACGGGAATAAAGTTCTATGATAGATAATGGAAGTAATAATGTGAGGTCAAACATGATCAATACTTTGGACTTATTCAGAGAATATATTGAGATGTGCTTAAGTTAAATGTATCAGCTACTGTGGTATTTAAATTTGAGAGCAATGAGAGGTTCAGACAATTACTTTCTTGTGCTGCTGTTTGTATGGACAGCATATATGTTTAAGTGACTTATCCTAAGTTAGTTAGCTAAAATAGCCAGTCTAAGTTTGGCACTTTTTCACTTTTACCCTTTTTTTTTCATTTTTAGTACCAATACAAGCACAACTTTGTGATGGAGAGAGGAAAACACATTGGTGCCAAAAGTGTTCTGGATGACACCAGGTTGCTGCATTGCTTGCACGCTGCTAAACTGCAGAGTGAACAGGAGTACAGGAAGGGATCCCAGGAAGTGTGGTCTCAGTTCCATCTGCCCATGGACATGGTGAATCTTGTCCATGCCAGGAAAGCCCAGGCCTTAGCAAGTGATCAAGATTACAGAAAGAGGCTCCATGACTTTACAGCACTCCCAGAAGACATGAAGATGAAATGGGCCAAAAGAGCCCACGAGCTGCAGAGTGAGGTAAAGACTTTTCCTTCAGCAACAAGAAAGCTTTGAGTGACTGGCACGAACTCTATGTTGACATTGATCAGTGCTTTTAGAAAGACCACTTGGAAATTTGTGTAGCAGCATATGGAATATCTGTGAATCAGAGGTTCTGGTGTTGAAAACCTGATGGAAAATCACTGTGGTCTGTGTCACTTATTCTAGACCTGAGATAAGATACACACAATTATTTCTCAGCTGTTTGGATCACAGCCAGTCAGTGGTTTGACAGCAACTGCTCTACATGCAGAATCCTTTGAGCAGAAGGTTAAATGCTCAGTGGTAGATTTGGGATATGTTAAAAGGTCATTGTGCAAACAGAAATGACTGTATTGAATAACCAATTCCTCAGATGTGTTCACAGAAATTCCTTATGCAAATATAAGTTCAGACAAACTTTGATGACAAAAATGATAGAATCTCAGCACGGGCCACATCCATGCTCACTTTGCCTTAGCATGTACTTTCCCTCAGGGACAACCATTACTGTATGTGCTTTCAAACAGATGGAGATGTTGAGTGCTTGAGTAAAGCTGCATGGGTGCAGGTAGCTGTATCTTGAAAGCTGAGCGTCCAGTCTTATTACCTGCTTTGTGTATTTCTTGTTTTCTAAGAAAAGAGACTCAATCATTCAGCAGGGAAGTGAAAGTTAAGAAAGTTATGCTAGCTCTTTATAGGTCTTTAAAAATCTGATCCTTTACTGAGCTCAGGATTTTATTGTGAGACAAAGTGATGGATTATTTATTTGATTTAGGCAGATCTGATGAACAGATTTTAACAGGTATTGTAGCTATGGCAATCAAAGCACCAGAGGGCTCTACTTATGCTTACTCGGCATACTTGCATTCTGATATCCCAAATGTACTCTTCAGTGATGAAACATTTTTGAGATATTCTTGGGATGGTATTGAAGCTGTTGCTAGATGCAGTTCTTTGCCTTTCCATCTCCCATTCCTGTCTTCTCCTTCAAAGGTTAACAGATGGCACACAGGTAGTTAGATACAGGAAGGCAGGATTTTTTATTATTTACTGATGGTGGCTCACGTGATAGGAAAGTGGCATTTCCAGGGATGTGGTCCTTAAACCCTTGATAGCATGTACTTCAGAGCTTGCCTAGGAAAGGACAGGGTAGGAGGTGAATAAGAACTTCAGTACTTGGCTCTTTGCCTTTAGACCCCACAGGTTAGGAATCCAGAGAAGAGAAGAATGGGGTTTTGTCTGATATCCTTTCTGTCTAGCAGAGTAATGTGGAACATGCTTGAGCTAGCTGGCTGTTATGTCCTTTTGCACAGAGGGGCAAAAACCCCTGAAAAAGATAGATGATTGGTTTAGTCACAGTGAGCCACTGTCACTCTGAAGGTGAAGCCAGAGTTGTTGGGATTATGGGTACTTTACTGGCTTTCACTTTTTATTGGGTCTGCTTTGTTTTCTTTATTGGATTAGGAGGTAGATGAAGCCTTTTATGTGAGTAAAGAAAGAGTAGTGTGTCCTTCTAGAAATGGGGTTAATGAGGAAACATGCACCAGATAAAATAATTAGTATTCCTGACTTGAACTCACCTCAGAAATTTATTTCAAAAGGGGTTCTTTTACGCCCAGTACAAACAGGTTATTACTTACTGCTTTGAGTCATACTAATTCACTTGTGAGGCCTTCTCTTGTAACTTGCATATGATACATTATTTAATTCCTGGTGGAATGAACAAATGCAAACAGTTTGGCTTTACGATGTGATATGTGCAAGGCAAATGAAAAACCTCGAAATGTTAATATGAATCAGGGAGTCTTTTTAAAAAACCTTAATAGCTGTGGATACAAAGCTGATAGCTAAGGATTTTCATTTTTAACAGCATCGCTATAAATCAGACCTGAACTTCATGAAAGGAGTTGGTTGGATGGCTCTGAGATCTCCGCAGATAGAAAGTGTAAAGAAGGCTGGAGAGCTCATCAGCGAGGTAACTGATAAATCTTTCATGGGATAGCACGTCTGTAGGAATTGTTTACCATCAAGGCTCCTCGTTACATGACACTTACGAATGTAGCTTATCATTTCCTTTTGATGTGGGAGCCTGTTTATACAAGGTGTAAGTTACCAAGAAGCAGTACAGGAGATGCAAGTCCACTGTGTGACACCTGCTGAATATTTTCCATTCCCAATGAAACACAAGAGTATAAACAAAACATGTAGCGATAAATAAATGCAGTAAACTCCATTATGAAATTCTAAGCAGGTGGTTATGGAAGTGATATAGAAAGATACAGTATTGACAACCACACTGAAGGGGCATTTGCCTGCTCGGTATCATGCATTAATGGAGAAAAATTATGAGCTGTCAAAAGTGCAGTGTTCAAAAGCTTTATGCATGTGGATTTTCAGTGGGAAGTTACTCTTGCACACAAACACAAAAAAGAATTTTGGTGCCTGGGCTCCACAGCAATAATGAAGTGGCATCCCCATTGCCTAGCTGAAAGAGCCCCTGAGACTAAAGCAGAACAGGTGGCTTTTGTGTTTTACTCCAGTTATCACACGCTTGGAACTGTGATTTATCATTAACAGAAGTATCCTGTGGTTATTTTCCTTTGTTTGTTTTTGTTTCCTCCCCCTCTCTCAGATAAAGTACCGCCAGAAGCCAGAAAGTTTGAAGTTCACTGCTGTGGTTGACTCTCCAGATTTGATCCATGCTAAAACCAGCTACCTCCAGTGCAGTGATGTAGGTTTTATTTTGCTATAAGTGATCTTAACTTGTGTTGTACTATAATACATAAAAGAATTGATCTCCAGAATGCTTCCAGTATCAGCTGCATTCAATGACTTTTGACTCCACAGAGGCTGTACAGGGCTGGAGACTCCGAAGCCAGGCACAGGTACACCCTGCCTCCTGACCACCCAGATTTTATCCGAGCCCGCCAGAATGCACTTTACATCAGTGATGTAAGTGAGCCTCTTACTCTGGGGAGTTGGCTTAGTAGCTGTCAAGGAAAACCAACTTGCTTGGGAGTGAAAAACTGTCATGTATATGTAGAAGCCAAGAACTCTGAGCCTGACCAAAACTGAAAAGCCAGAGGCCGTGGACAGCCAACGTGGTGAGGTTTGCATTGGAGGGATCAAGAAAAGTCTGTTGATTTTTCTTTTGAGAATTGGTTCTGCTTTTTAGCGCAGGAAGCTACTATTAAGGATTTCAGTCTTTCAGTATAGGTGTGGTTAGTTAGAAATATAAATCTTTTTACTTATGTTTGGGTGCACAAGGAGGTAAAATCCTCTTTTCTTGACTGTTTAATCACGAAGCTGCAACGTGGTGTTTGAACTGATCCCTCAGGCACAGCTGTCATCAACCTGGATGCAACTGAATCAGTGAATGGAATTGGTTTAAAGGGATTTTGTTTCCACGTTATCCAAGATAGAGGCACTCAGTCTGTTCCTCATCTAGTATTCCTTGATTGACTAGCTGTTGTCTTTATCTGTATGGTCAGAGTGACCTTACTTTGTAAGAAGCTTTGAGCCCCTTGTTTGGTGATAGGTGCTCTGTAGATGAAAGAGACAAATAGGATTTACATTCTTTGAAGTGATAGAGGAGAATGTAAAAAGGCAAAGGGGTGACTGCACACATATGAAAGGTCACCCCTAGAACTGTTAGCAGGGCGTACAGTAGTGCTTGCATTGCTTCTATCCAGACTGGATTGATTGCCAGGATATCTGGCATCTCAGTTTACCTGTCAAATTAAGTACCACCTAGCACTAAATTCACCAGTGAAATAGAAGAATATCTTTTGAAGTGGATTTTATGCTTGTTTTCATATGGTCACAATCTGCAGAAGGTCTGAATCAAAGACTGACAGACAGCAAATGAATAAAATAAAAAAGGGACAGCCAAAAGTGTCAGCTAAGAAACTATGGATGTACAGCAGGCCCTGCAGATTGGAAGCTGTTTTAGGAAGGTTACTGATGGAAGAAGAACCAAATGTAGAGCAATATTGCTTCAGGATGTAAATGTATTTCACATCCTCAAAGTCACATTAAATGTGTTAGAACCAGCAGTTATTCCATGTGAGTTAATGAAGCCACGTGTGGCTGGGGATATAGACAGGGATCATTTGAATAGCTTGGAATAACTAGTGTTGAAATTATGATGCCACAAAACCCAAGACACTGTAAATGGATGCATCAAAAGAGAGAATAAGGGCAATATCAATGCAATATTGATGTGACTGATGCATCACAGTTTCTAATAGAAATTAAATCACATCAAAACCAACCACATTCAAGTACAAAAGGAAACCCTGGTGGCACTTTTCAGACGAGGCATTTTATCATCATGAAGAATGGAAAAGAAGATGAAGTGCTGTAGAACTGGATCAAAACCTTGGAGATCGTATGATGACTCTTGATACAAATAAACCCAGTAGGATAAAACATTTATTATTGCAGTTATGGGACCGCGTTTAAGAAACTGCAGGGGGAAATGACTGTTTTGTTCTTTTCTTTTCAACACAGAAATTGTATAAAACATCTTGGGAACAGACAAGAGCATCTGGCTATGATTTTAGGATTGACGCCATCCCATTCCAGACAGCCAAGGCTTCAAGAGAGATTGCTAGTGATGTAAGAATTGCTCTGTTTCAAACACTTCCCAACCCTCTTCCCATGCCACCCCCACCCTGTAAAAATGAGTGAATTCTGACTTAAGTGAACCTTGTTCTCGTTTGGGAAAATTGGTGACCCAGTGAAACCAAATGACAGTTGAGTGCAAAGATTTCCAACTAAAAGCTCTCATTAATAATGTCCAATAGCAGGGTGCTCTGTTTCACTCCAAGGAGTTATTCTTGGGAATGAGAGATATTATAATGTAGTTAAATAAAATAGGTACTGGGTTATGAATAGTTAAAATGTGGCATAGAATTAAGTGGGTCACCTTCAAACACAGAAGACCACAATTAGTTTGAAGATGGAAGAACTTCATTGCTTGGGCTGTGTATTTGGTTCAGCCAAGAGTGTAACAATAAGAGGACCTCTGATTGATTGCTTTTGAGAGATGAGTGTTTTGGGCTCCCTAAGTCTTTCCATTCCTCAGCACAATTAGCACAAAGGGCATTCTTCAAAGTGTCTTGTTAGATTAGGAGATACAGTTTGATATCAAACAAACCCTTGGTCTTTCTGCACTGCAGGAAGTGTTATTGATAGCTAGGGGAGGGTAAGTTATCTCATAACAGAATTTGAATGCAATCTGAATGTGAAAATGATATTTTCTTCTGCATTGCCTGCAGTACAAATACAAAGAAGCCTTCCTGAGAGACAGAGGCCAGCAGATCGGATTTCTCAGTGCATATGATGATCCTAAAATCAGGCATGTCCTCAGAGTGGGGAAACTCCAGAGTGACAACGAATACAGGAGTGGGTATGCCCAAAACAGGGCACAGTTCCACAGTCACCTCAACCAGCCAGGGTTCCTCCATGCTAAGAGAAGCCAGAGGCTTGCAAGCAATGTTAACTACAGGCAGCCCTTGCACCAGTACACTTGTGATCCTGAGCAGCTAAATGTGAAGCATGCAAAGGAGGCCTACAAGCTGCAGAGTGATGTAAGTATAGCTGAGGGCACTGATCTTCCAGGTGCTAGGGGCTGTCTGTAGCCACGTGACTCACAGACCTTACCTATCCACAAAAATCTCATTCTTGGAAGTACTGCAGTCTGTTTCCTGAAAATGGAAAAATTGGTTGTTATTGATCCTGTTGCTCTTTATGTGCTCTCTCTTGAACACCCAGGGCACGGGGTTTGATTGGAGCCCAACAAAATAATACAGACTGCTGTGTGTTTCATTCTCTCAGGTAAAATACAAGGCTGACTTGAACTGGCTCAGAGGCATTGGCTGGACTCCCCCAGGTTCTCACAAAGTCGAAATGGCAAGAAGAGCTGCTGAGCTGGCGTATATTCGGGAAAGGGGATTGCAAGGTGCTTCTGCTCACTATGGACCTGGAGTTGTAAGTAGGATATACTGTTCTCACAAATCTCAACAGGGCTGCTCTCGAGAAGGCAGGCAGGCACACATCCTTTGGAATGCTTTTGAATGATCCCTGGAGACAACCTCCCTGATGAAGCTTTGCGGCATTGTGTACGCCTTAATTTGAAGGAACCTCTCAAGATAAATCACCGTTTTTTATGGCTGAGGAATTCCTGCAGGGACTAGGAAGCACCATGGGATAGAATTTACTTATATTATGGGATGTGTTTCACTTAACCTGCAGATGTTGTCAGATCTCCAGTTGTCCTGGTACCTCTATGGAGAGCAGAAGTAGAGGTAGAATAGACTTTCTGTACAACTCCCCTTCTCTTTTCCTAAATTCAGCAAGACACATGTGTGTTACCATGTCATTTGCACTGGCAACTGTATTGACAGGCCCATTGTAGACTCCTAAAAGCAGCATGTGTGCTGTGGAAGGCTCCCTAATACTGTGGGAGGCCTTAGCAAAGTGGAAATGCTCCAACCTTCTGCATCTCTGTCCAACCCAAGACGCAAGAAATTACAAGCTGGGATCTTCCAAGTTTTCCTTCTCCCTACCCCCACAGCGAGGACTCCCAATCTGCAGTGTCCCAGCATAAGAGAGCAAAAGTCCATGAAGAGGCTTTGTAGACCCCACAGTTAGGAAGCATTAAGTAACAATAAAAGAGGTCTGACCTTGAAATACTTGTTTCATTTAAGTTTTAGCTTTGGCAACAGGTCAAACAATAAGTGAGCCCAAGAGAAAGAGGACATATCCATGATTTACTTTCCTGTCTGAAAAGTTATTCAGGAAATAAAGTATCTTCTTAAGTCATATGACCATGATCTGATGGTCCCAAGGAAATCTACAAGTGTGCAGTCCACTTGGAATTCAGGTGTTTGCTGGTGTTCTCTTTATTTAGGGTTCAAATTAACGATTAGGACTTGAGCACATTCTGTCCTTTAATTTGTGTAGTATCTAACTTCCATGAATGGGTCCATTTTATACACTTTCCTGTTGTAGAGATTTGCTCATTGCAGAGCAGTGGTTCAGATTTTGCTCATTTGTTTGCCATTTGAGGTGACTTTTAATATACAAATATTTTTACAGAATAATCATTAAAACCTTTTTCTGCCCACTGACCATCCTCACAATTTAATTTGGTTTGATTTAACAGGACCAATTGGAGACAGAAGGATCTCAGCAGGCCACAGTCAACCCTGATGCTTCAGAAATTCTGCAAGTCAAGAGAAGAAAAATGCAGCTGTATCAGAAGTAAAAAGAAACATGACATAACACAAACAGATTTTTATCTTGTCCTTCAAATCCTGTAGATTTTCCAGTTTTCTGGAATGGATGGTATCTAAGGAAATTTTGTTTTTAAAAACAACCTAAACATTGTAATTTACAACATCTTTCCATTTTTGTGTGGATACTTTATCACTGTATGTATTACAGAATCTGATGTTTATTTAAAGCTGTAAATGAAATTAGTCCCAGGTGACTGGCAGGCTCAGCTTTTTTACTATAGGTGAATGAACCTGATTGGTAGAACATAAAATAATTTATAATGAATAAATCAGATTAATCTTATTCCATACTTGTAATCTTTGGAGATTTTTATGTTCTTGGATTTTTGGCACCATTGGCCTAAGAGAATGCAAAAATGTGGTTCAGGTGGTTTAACAGATGAGCAAGACAAAGGCCAATGGAAGCAAAGTTATCATTCACTAACCCAGGGCACGCTGCTTAGCAGATATTGGAGAATGCGTTATTGATTAACAAGATGTACTCAGATCACAATTAGTTCTTCTGTCTTTTTCAAATCTTCCACAGCCAAAAATAAGAATTAGTTTGTCAGAAATTATGGCAGTAGAGGTAGCTGGTGATAGATTATGTAGCTGCCTAGAGAATTGACTCTTCACAAACATGTCTAGTCTTTATATCCTGATTTAATACAAGTCCCCTGTTTTTCAAATTTCTGTGTCCAGTCCCAGAATCATCGGGCAAAATAATGTAAAATTCAACTCAGAAAACTTGTGAAAACTCAAGAATTGTTCAACAGCTTTAGACCTGTTTTTTTGAAATGGTATTTAGTACCCTCTAGGTCTCACTGGTATGAATTGAAGTTAAGGCCGTATATACCATTATAGATCTGGAGCACACTAAGAAATTATCCTCTAATCAAGAATAAAGTGGAAAATTCTAACAGTGATTTCTTTTTGAGTTTTCAATCTGGAATGCATCACTGATGCAATTTGTGGTTATTTGCACTACAGGAGTGCTTTTAAAACTAATTCTCCTGTCTGATCCTCCCTCCTCAGATAATTCCAATGGCCACAGTCTTGCAAACATAGGCACATGGTGCATTTTGTGGATGTGAAAAACACCACTGGCTTTGGGAACACACACCGATAGCTTTGAGGTGTCAGGGTCTGATGAGTGCAAAAAAAACATACCTTAGCCAGGGCCACAACTGGGCTTCAAAAGCAAAACTGAAAACATTAGGGTATGTGGCTCTGATCGCTTTGAGGGAGAACTGGAGAGGCTTTATGTTCTGACCTGTTTTGGCTACAAAATATGGGCTTATTTCAAAGCCCCTGGCAGGAAAACTATCACTGACGTTCTAGCAGATGTTCTAAGGCTATTTTGAATATGGTGATGAAGAATATCCCATGTAGGCCATGAGAAAATATCAATAGCATTTTTGGTGGAAGAGGAGGCATTTGGGGAAATGATAAAAATAACTAAATGTCTCAAGCTTACCGTTTGTCCTTCCAAAGCTGCCTCCTAGTGAAGTGACTTTGACTCAGACCGAATTTTGGATTTAATCCAACTGAGAAATGCCGTCACCTGAGTATAAACTCCTGGCTTGTTCTTCAATGCACACCCATCACCCCAGCTCACAAGACCATACACGTAGTAGGAACCATTTTCTACACAAGTTAGTGGGCCTCCAGAGTCTCCCTGGTGACAAAAAAAACACCCGTGTTCAAAACATGAAGCAAAATTTTAACAAAAATACCAATGCTCTTCCCTCATCATAAGACTTTGAAGCTGTAATGATGTTTTTTTTTTTCTCATTGGATGTACTATCAGATACTGCTCAGTTCCTGAGTAGGCTTGCAGTTCTGGAACCAGGTCAAATGATACTGGACTTTTTGAATGTAATTTTTTTGTTTGTTCAAGACTGCAACCTTTATCTGACAAGGTCACATGAAATTTCCCAGGCATGAAAGGACCAGGTATTAGAAGCCTGAGGTCAGAAGCATGAAAGGACCAGGTATGAGAAGCCTGAGGTCAGAAAGATAGAGATGTGATCCTTGGCATAAACAAAAACATGTCTCCTATACCCCTCAAATAACTTTATTCCTCTCCTACACCCCTCAAAATAACTTTATTCTGAGCTGGTTGGTCTCACTTTTTGTTTTATTGGTGATTTCTTTTCTGAAGTATGCTTGCAGTGTTAGTTCACACCTCAGAAACATCGTTCAAACTCTTCCCTATCTTACAACACTATAAATACAAACTTGTTTCACATTTGCTGTAATGAAAAGAAATAACAAACTTTCCCTGCAAATATTAGCTCTGATAGTGAAAATTGGGTTAGAACTGGTGCACATGGCAGAGGCCATAATAAAATTGAGCCAAAAAGTCACCTTTTCAGATTATTATGACAAGGTGTCTCAGAAGTCAAATTTTCCAGGCTGGTCTGTAGTTTCCATAGATCTGCCTGTGGCTGCCAGTGACAACACTAGCTCTGGGGAGAGACATCTCAAACTGCGCTGAAGAAAGAGGATGGCTGTTGAAATACACCGATGGGAGAAATAGATACAGAAGCAGCACCCTGCCAGAGCTATTACTTTGCACAACCTGACTGTTTACACAAAAAAATTAGTGTTCAGATAACAGAAAATGGAACAGACCTGACAAGAATCAGCTCTGGGTCTCTGAAGATTTCCTGCGCAGAACATACTTTCATCGACTTTGTGATCGTATGCTCTGGGTGCATTGCATTCCTTCTGCGAAATCAGCTTGACACTGGCATCTAAGAGCCGATGGGATGGTTCATCTACAGGATGTGCACCAAAAAAAAAAAGGAGTCACCTTCCTCCCAATCCTGTTAACATGTTGTCTTTGTTCAAAATACAACTTGCTTGCCATTTGGATAGGAAGGGGGAAGAGCACGGGGAGGCATGGGCTAACCTGGGAAGAAAAATTGTCTGCCTGAAATGAAAAAGGTTGTATTTGGAGGCTGAAAGCCTTGCTCAGGACACCAAGTTGTTGCTGGAGTAGAAGCAAAGTCAGGTATTCAGAATTAGGCTCCGATCAGCTCTATGCATGTAATATTGCTTTTCAAAGTTGCTGGTTGTCTGCAGCTCCCACGGGTCCCAGTGGGACTTGGAGCTGCTCAGCACATCTCAGACTGGTGCCATTGGATGTTTTAACACGCAAGCTAATGAAACAGATGAAAACTGAAAATCATACAATATTTAAGGGCAATGATTAATTACAGTGAATCTTAAAGACATAACTTGACATCTAAAGGCAATAGCCAGAGCTTCAAAGTACTACATCTGTAGATAATTAAAGGTGGTTTATAAGTTTGGTTCTGCTTGAGTTTCAGGAAATATTCCATTTCTGCAGTGATTTCCTGAAATGCTAATAATAGCTCTGCTCAAAGAAGGAGACATCTAGCTTGAACACATACGGGGTACTTGGTATTCTTTGTTGGGAAAAAAAAATTCCCGGTACCCTTTTTAAGAGAGACTTTTTATTTGGAACTTTTCAGAAATGTCCATTAAATTCTGTTGGTGCATTCTGATCAAATGAAGGCACTTGTCTCTTGTGGACTTCAATGAGAGTTACATCTGAAGCGAGAATTTGGTCCTATGTATCGTATCCGGCTGTATCGGTCACAAAGCACCAGGACACCTACTGCAGCCTCAGTGACACATTTTCCTTCTGCTGCTTTACAGCAACACATCAATCAGAACATAAGAAAATGCATTTTTCAGAAAATTGCCGTTATCTTTTTTTCAAGCATAGTAATTTCTCCCCTTAGGATTTACTGCAGGCAAGAAAGGTTCTGGATAGAACTGGTTGAACTTGAAAAGCTTCAGATTTTTTTTATTTTTCAGAGCATCTGAAGATCCAGATGCTGCTTCTGAAAAGCCCTATCTGACCAAATGGGCTGGAAAATCTTCTGAAAGTTCCTGTCTTTCTTGGTCCTATCTTGAAACTCACAAACTATACAATAGCCTCTCTCTTCTGTTGCTGGCTTGAGATGAAACTGTGACATGGCGTGTCAGATGGTAAGCAAAAAAATGTGTCAGGGTTTTTTTCAGAACTCTGAAAGGTTTCATTGGTCCAGCAGACAGAGATTTCTGCTAATGAGTAATTTCTGTGGCAGGGTTTAGCTGTCCTTTGAATTCTATGTCTTGGTTTCACTAAGTGCCCAGGGTCTGGTAATTGGTACCGAAAGTCCCAGCCCATCTTGCCATGGAAGTACCCACCAAAAATCCAGCTAGCCCATAAATACCTGTCTCTCTCATGCCCCATCCAGAAATGAAACAGTCAGTCCCAGCAGGAAAGGCGAAGTTAGGTAAACATGCTGTTTTCACATACTTCGTTTCCACTGCACAGTGACCATCAATTGGCTTCAATTTAAGTAGCGCTGGAGAGAAAATAAAACACTACAAGAAGTATTTATAGCTAATTTTAATCCCTAAACATCATCACCAGTCTGTGACCCAACCCTCTGAAGAGCTGCATAGGCCTGATGTGCTGTTTGCTCTACATGCTGGATGTGTCCCATTGTTTTGCTCCCCCACACACTTGACTTCTTCTTGTCTGTTACAATTCGCATCACAAAGATTTCAATGGGTCTAAGCAACAATCTGGCCTAATCATTTCCAGTATATATTGTCAATGGGATTTTTCCATTGAGTTCAGTTGGAAACAGGAGCTTCAAACAACTGAGGTTGGAGGTGAGCCACATGAATATTTAACAAGAGATTTACCTATATCATTGTGTGGGACATCACCCTTCTCACTGTACTTGTAATGTACCATGATCTTCTCCACATCGAATATTTGCTCTTGACGCTCTCTTTTTTTGAGGTCTTGCTTTCCAAGGGCTACTTGGAGATTTTCTTCTGGATATCTGCAAAAAAAACCCCAAAACTAAATTACATGTAGATATTGTCTATCCGTGGTGGTGAAAACCTGCACTTTTAGTATCTGGAAGCCAAGATGTTGCTTCCTCTTGCAGAGCACGGCCAGAAGATTTCTTAAGATTGTTATAGGAGGCCTGAGTCAGGGAATTGGTGGTGTTGGATGATAAATGTCCTCTTAACTTGCTGCAGTCATGAAATAAAAGGATTTAAAGCTGCGTGAATACTCTTTTCTTTGCATTTTGGGGCAGAGTAGCAGTGTGCACACAGTCTATTAGTGTGGCTATTAGTATCCCCTGAGGTTTTAATGGAGTATTTCTTTCATCCATTGCAAAACTTTGACACATTCCTCTTCTTTTCCTCTCTCATAACCATTTAGGAAAGAAGAAAGCAAGTTTAACTTGTTATTTCAGCAAGGACCAATTTTAAACACATGTGTATTTTCATGTATGTGTTTCTTTTTTCACATATGTGTTCTCCTCTCAACCTCATTCCCAGCAATCATTTGGATTACAAATAGTTCCTATTCCAAACTATCTTTAATAACTACCCTGATTTTTATACTTATATCTACCCTTGGCATAGGATATGCACCTACTCAATGCAGTGTGCAGCAGTAAGAACCCAGCATGCTTTGATTAGCACTCCACCACATAAATGTCTTCCCCTTCTTGAAGTCTTTATCTGCAGAGATGCCATCCAGGGATGTTTGCCAGCCGTAGTCTTAGTTCCGCCGTAGATCCTCTTGAGTGCCCTTTGAATTTCTGGTTGTCCACATGTCCTAAACATTTCAGTTGATCCAGGTGGGTCTGTTGGGCTGTCTGTTGCCCATGGGCTCTCTTCAGCTGTGTTGGAAGAGATGTGTGATGCAGAGATAATATTAGACTGGAGAAATTAAGTGACAGGGGGTAACCTACTGCTCTGGACCACCTAGAAGCTGCCAAACAGCTCACTTCTAATTCCTTACCTGTTCCTGAGCAGGGTGAAATGTCACAGAAGTCCCATTCAACTCTGTGATTTTTTCTGATGTAGCACCAGGGTTTCTCATCCTCATCAGGGTTCCTGAAGGGAACAGTTGATGGCATCAGCCAATAGGAATGGGGAAATCTTCATAAATCCAGCAAAGGAGCTGAGGATACTTAAGGGAGCATATAGGAACCAAACTCCCAAAGATATTCTATAAGACTTGACAAAAAAGATGCCTGAGATAACAGAGTGAGGTTTCTGCCATTTTACTATTCCTGGCCCTCTCTTAACTCTAAGAAAAATGAGGGACTGATTCAAAGAGATGAGGGCTGCTTCTGGAAGACTGACATTTGTACGGTGACTTAGAGAATGCACCTCTAACATCCTAATATTTTATAGACAGGCAGTGTCTAGAAAGATGTGAGATCTTAACACCATCAGTTTGTCAAATTGATGAGCAATTTTCCCTCAGTGCTCTCCTTCATACAGACCCCTACAGCTGTGTCTCCAGAACATTACCTGCAGAAGTTATGTTCACCAATGCCATAAGAGTCAGCATCCTCCATAAAGGCATTGATAGGGTAGTCCAAGAGCATGTGGGAATTCCAGTGCAGGCAGGTCTTGCCATTCGCTGCTTGGTTCACTTTTCCTCTATACTCAGAGGATGTTTCTTCATAACAGTCATCCAGGTCTGCAGGAAGACAATGTTGATATGAAAATGACTTCTGTGTTGTTCCTTGTCCAAAGTGGTTTCTTTTCCTTCCCTTCCTTTCCCCACGTGCATTTTATGGAGGATCAAAAGGACCTGTTGGGAAATGTACTGATATCCCTTATCTTACACAGGCCAGAAACTAAAGTATTGTTCCAACATCTGCCC
Source organism: Tapera naevia (assembly GCA_033556795.1). Classification (NCBI taxonomy): domain Eukaryota; kingdom Metazoa; phylum Chordata; class Aves; order Cuculiformes; family Neomorphidae; genus Tapera; species Tapera naevia. Next base: position 2,106,897 of record JAUMJJ010000156.1, read on the forward strand.
AGCTTGAAGCTGGATTGACTTCAAATGCCTGAAACCTCTTTGCATAGTAAAGACCCAGCAGATAAGAGGTGTCTTAATGCCAATGCAGAATCTCTCCATCTCTTGCTTGGGCAAGAAATGGTATTGGTGGGATTAGACAGAAATGGGCATAGAGCAGCTATCATGGCAGGGCAATGGATACTCCAAAAGGAAGACGTGGAGGAATAGTCACCTGCAATGTGGAGTGTTTATATAGAGTTTGGAGTCCAATCAACATCTAAAAGATAAAGAATCAAATCCTTCTCCTTGGAAATAGGTGTGGTGCCCATGGTTGTGCTGTAGGGGCAGAAGGCTCTCTGTGCAGGCTGGGGTAATCCCATGCCTTGGCCACCCATGTGGCTGTCCACCCAGCCTGGGGATTCAAAGGCAACTGGACATGAATTTTCATTACATCAGCTTTTGGATGTTTAAGGAAAGTTTGGTGTTCCTTCTCCATGGGACACATGAAACCTCTGGGGAATGTGTGCTCACACATTGTACACCAGTGGGACCTCGGTGAAGCACACTTAGAAAACATCATTATGGGAACTATTTTGAGCCCCTTTGCTGATTGTGGCTGCAGAAGTCAGAATCTTTCTCCAACCTTCTCCTCGAGGAGGCTGGTACCCTGGGTGCAGTCAGGTACTTGGTGTGATGGCAGCATTGACCAGTCTGACTGCAGGGTGAAACCAGCCCTTGAGTGTCTGGAGGCTTTGCTCCTACCCTCTTCCCTGGAGCTGTGACTTACCAATCTCACAGAATCTCCCTTTGAAATGTTTGGGGCACTTGCAGGTGAATTTCGATCTGACTCTGTGCCGTACACAGATACCTCCATTTTTGCACGGGTTTGGTCTGCATGGTGAAGATGCTGTCGACATGGAAAACACAGAACAGCCTTGTCACTCTGCTGAATGCTATCAGCCGCCCTCGTGCCTGATGAAAACTGAGGAGAGCTCCCTCTCAGCCTGCCGGCTTCAGGTTCTTATGAACTCTTGAAAAACATTTATCAGCAGGGTTATGTCACTCAGTGAGTGAACCCCCCCCCTGTAAATCAAGCATGACTTGTCACTGACCAGCCCCATGGATGGGAGCCATAGCAGACTCAGGCTGGGTGACCAGGGCAGGACCAACCTCTGTGGTGGGCTGTGTGTGATCTCCTACCACTGACCATCTGTGGTGATGCGACCTCATTGTGCCATCCTCACCTCAATTCACTCAGACCTCTGCTAAGTGGGACCCTTTCCTGAGGGGTCTATGCTCACCTCGTTGGCAGTCAGGTAGTTTGTAGGGATGATTGCAGCTGCACTGAAAGTAAGGTGGGGTTAATGTAATCAAGCAGTCTCCCCAGTGGCACCTCTTCTCCAGACACGTGTTCTTCACTGTGGAGAACAGAAACATGAGGTAGTCATCAGTACCTGTGTGTACAAGAAGCCTGGCTTTGCAAGGTTCACAGGAAGATATGCTTTTTCCCAATGCCTGAAGGAAGCTTTCCTCTGGCTGGTGTGGATGGGGGATTTCCCTTCTTGTTCACAGTACCTGGAAAATTTCTGCAAGGCTGATGATCAGCTCATCACTACCCAACTTGCAGGGAGAGAGGAGCACTTTTTTTCCACACCTCAAGGCTATTTCACTGGATAATTTAGACAGACTTTCTTTTGGGTGAGAGTTAAGGGTGAGAATTAAGAGTGAGAATTACAGAATCATAGAATCATTAATGTGGGAAAAAGCCTTTAAGATCATCAAGTCCAACCATCAGCCCAACACCACTGTGCCTACTAAACCATGTCCTCAAGTGCCATGTCTACATGTTTTTTGAATGTCTCCAGGGAAGGAAACTCCACTACCTCCCTGGGCAGCCTCTGCGAATGCTTCACCACTCTATCAATAAAGAAACTTTTTCTTATATCGAACCTAAACCTCCCCTGGTGCAATTTAGGCCATTTCCTCTCATCCTATCACTCATTACATGACAGTGGTGGGCTGTCAAAGCCCTCACCCCAGCAAACAGTGGATTTACAAAGCCCTTGGTCTGCCTCTATTGGCAGAGCTGTAACAGTAACATTAATTGCCAAAATAAAGAGTGTAAATTATGAATTACCTTTTTCACATGTAGTCCCAGCATACGGCTTGGGGCAGAGACAGGTGAAGCTGCTTCCTCTGTTTTCACACCTACCGTTGTTCTTGCAGGGGTTGGAGGAGCATGGGTCTGCTGAGATAAGAACAAATACCTTTTACCTTTACTTTCAACTTTTCCACCTCCATCACCTGTTTTTAATTCTTGCATTTTCTGACTGCAGGAGGCTTCCTGGCCTCAGCATCCCATGTAACAGGTACTGCATTTACACATCAGCTCAGCAGCTGCAGGAGCAGCTATGAATTTCTGCAGAGCTTGTTGCAAGCTGTAACAGCCCATGGCTTTGGGTCTGGAGAACCTCATCTCACTTTGCTGTGTCTACAGTGGAGCTGTAACGGGACAAGTCCCTTTCTTTGCTCAGTGCCGAAATTACCTCTAGGGCAGTGGCAGAAATAGGTGCCTTAAGAGCCAGAGCTGGCCCTGGGCATCTGCCTTCATACACTTAAGTATGGAGGGGTCTGGATTTGGCATTGCCCTGGTTGCCATGTGGCATTAACTCTACCCTGGAAAAGCCTTCTACCACCTTTACTCTGTGTAATACCCCTGGCTGGCTATTGCTCCAAGGGAGCAGGAAGGAATCTGTCAGCACTACTTGAGCACTGCCCCTTACACCATGCTCATTGTTTTTGCTCCACTCCAGGTTGACAGAAGAAATATCACACCAGCTCTGCTTTCTTTGCACCAGCTGATATTACAGGTGACTTCCCTGTCTCTTCTTTGTGTTCCTTGAGAAATTTCAAGGATCCTTTCCTGCTCTCCAGAACTTTGGCAAAAAGGAAAAAGAAAACTAAATCCCCTGCAACAGAGATAAAAAAAAAGGAGGAAAAAAGAAAAAGGAAACCTGCTCTAAATTTGATTCCCAGCATAAATACAGAACATATATCCCATGAAAACAGCAATTACATCTTACAGTGTCTATAGACAAATAAGCCTGTGCTTTTTTTTGTAGTAGCAATCAGAAATGTTCTGCATGATCAGAATCCATCCTGTGAAACCTGGAGATAAAACACAGGCTCCTTACAAGAGAAATACAAAGGATAACACTGCAAACAACCCTCCTAAGTCATTCCTTTGATGCAGGCATTTCGAGAACAGGCTGGCAGCCGAGGCCTGCCACGCTCATGCTGCAAGCACAGGGCTGGGATTTTACCCCTTCCTCACCTCCCTGCCCACCCCTCAGAGGTACCATTTCTGGTGTCACTGTAGCCAAAATAATCCTCAAACCAGTCAGGGTCCTCCGAGGGCTGCTGCTGGTGGAAGGGGTCCTGCTCCAGTTGCGTGTACTCATCGTAGTACTCATAATCATCAGTCTCATCTGCAGGGAGGGGTGAGAAGAGAGTGCAAGAACAGATGAATTGAAACTATTGGAAGAAGAGAAGGTTTGAGAGAAGTTGTTTGTATAGGAACAAGAAGAGAAGTTGGATGTATGTATACCTGTCCATCTCAGGTATGTCCCTGGAATAGACAATCTTAATCTCCTTGAGCTTGTTTGGGGTGTCAGTGGGTCCAGAGCCCACATTATATTGAGGGTCACAGCTGCTGTTCAGCTCTTCCTTGGCACGAACAGAACTCACTCAGCACCCATCACAAACACCACCACACTGCACTGGCCCCAGCTCCATCCTTGCTTCTGCTCCTAGTGGGCTCTGGGGCCATGGCTGCTCAGCTGGCTGCTGCGGTGGCAGCCGGGACACTCCAGAAGGGACATGGGCAGGGGGCTCTGCAGATGTGGGCATGAACCCCCCATGTGACACTGCAGCCAGGGGGTGAGGTGCTTTAGGCTGTTACCAGCACCATAGGAAAAGGATGTTTAGATTCCTACATGAAGAAGGGATTTTCTTTGTCCATCTGCTTTGGTCACCAGCATCATCACTGCTGTAGCATGAGGCAAGAGCTTCATTGGCCCATGGATGCCTGCAGTTTATGGGGACATAGAAACCCATTTTGAGGGAAATCAGAGGGTAGTGAGGGCCCAAGACCCACCTGCACGCCTATCCACAAAACCCCTTTTGAGGAGCAAGGACCTGGCACAGCAGACACGTGCTGAGAAGCCCATCCTCACCTCAGCCGAGCCTGTGGCCTCCCAGCAGCCAGTGTCCTCCGCGGAGCCCGCTGCCCGCAGGACCTGTGGCTTTGCCCACCTGCATTTGAGGAGGTCACTTGATTAAAGTGGGCTGGCAGCTCCTTGTGCAGGTATGGCTGCTGCCAAAGGAACCCACTTCAGTGTTTCAAAGACAAGCTATGGTAATGAGCAAAGCTAAGCTACGTACAGAGGCATTTTAAAAAGCTCTCCCCTAGGGCTGGACCGATGGCCCCACGGATAATGCTCTGCCTTGAACTGATTATCAACTGCATTATCTTAGTTTCCTCTCCTCATTCATTCGCTTGCAGCCTTTATCTTTATTCTTTCTTTGCTTCTGGAAAAAAAAAAGAAAATCCACTTTTGTACAATGGGTGTTTTATATTTCGTATTAAAATAGAACTGTCTTTTTTTTTCTTCATTTTTTCCTACATGCCAACTCTCGTTTCTCACCAAAAAAAAAAAAAAGAGGAAAGTTTCACCTCATTTATTGCTATGTCAAGTCAAGACTCCTTTACCTCAGCTCATTATTTCCACAGGAGCTGAGTCTCGACAGTGTGCAGGTGTTGCAGAAGTGTGTGCCTTGCTGAGGAACAGAAGGATCTCGCTGGAAGATAAGGATATTGTCTACAGTGAACAAAATTAAATTTAATGTGATGTAGTTAAGAAAGAGAAACAAAAAGAGGGTTTTGCCTGAAATGCAGCCCACAATCTCACTTTGTTGGAGGGGAGATTTTGCAAGCAGACTTGAGTTTCAGAGAATTGTCTGAAGGAGCCTGATTGTGTTTCCCTGTTTATTTTCAAAATCTTAGTAGGGAATGCTGGCTTTTATTCCATGGCATGAAGTAGCCTTTTGTATAGAACAGATATTCCTACTAAAAGTTACAAAGGATGAACAGGGGAGTTACAGCTGCCAAAAGGAGACTACAAACACTCCCAGCGTGCTTTATAGAGTCTGGTGAGGACTCTCTTGAATCAGTAGAGCAAAAAAAAGTGCTCCAAAGAAGCACATACAGCCATTCTAGAAGCACCCACCATGATTTTTATACCAACTGCTCAGTGCAGTTATGGTGTTAAGAAATGACAGTACTGCCACTTAATTTTGTTACATTAGCATCATTCCTTAATAATGGACTAATCATTTACCACACTTATAAAATTGCTTGTTAACCCATTAGGGACTGTTTTAAGTGCATTTCTGCAGTAAACCCCACATTAGCCAAGATGCAATTCATGTTTTGCAGGGTATCTGCTTCTGGTGGCTCTGCGAGGTGGAGGTGGAGAACGTTCTGTTTGTGCTGACAGGATGTGTAGTTGGGAAGCTGAGCCACCTGGTCGGAAGACGTGAGAGTGCAGGTGATCTGAGACACCACCAGTGACTCTCTGTTCTCCATCACTGTCTCTCTCTATGAAACTCTGGAAGAGAAATAGTTTCTACAGGCCACATGGGTGATGCTTCCCATCTCCCAGATACTCCATGTCCTCGCCAGCCACAAGAAGCAGCAAAAGAAACCCAAACAAAACCCCTTGACTTGGGCACATGACATAAAATGAAATAAAAGTTGTCTTCTTATTTATCATTGCTTCAATACTAAATAACTATTTGGCTTCCACGTCTCTTATTTAAGACGTGCTCCCATTCAATTTTTTAATTATTCATAACAAGCCATAGGTTTAGTAAAGCAAAACCAACACTTTTTCTATCTGAGCACATAATTAAAGCACAAAATCTGATACAAGGGTTGATTTAAACATATTACTAAATCAGAGTGTTCATTCTTTCTAAGTGCTGGAAAACCTTAACATGCTTAAAAAAAGAAGTGATCTGACATTTGTCACTGAAATGTGACTATTACATGAAATTAAATTAGACATCCTGCATGCAAATTTTCAAAGAATAACTTTCCTCTGTGTAGTACAAAAAAGTCTCCCCATAATTGATAGGCAGAGATTGACTTTTAAAGCTTCAAATCAGCTTTGAGGTCTGGGTGATCTTTTAAACTGCTCAAGCTTTCATCTGCAGTTTTTCACATTGCCAAGAGCTGTCAATCAAGCGATGGATTTCTGATCAATATCCCCTTGTTCATTAGCTTTCACGGGCTCTCTGTTATGGAGAGAACAGATATCCCAACGCTGGCACTCACACTGTTTTCAAAACCTTCGCTGGATCAAGTCCTGACTAATGTTCCGAGTGGGAAAGTGATGCATTAGGATGCCATCGAATGACCTGAATTGCGAGGTAACTTTGTTGGACTGCAGTTGTCAAGATAAGTGGTGTGCAAAGTTAAAGCCCATTGCCAACACACATCAAGGGTGCCAGAAAGTACCCAGCGTTTATTCAAACTCTCTGAACCTCTGGGGATTGTCTAAAGTATGGCCTAATTTAAGTAGGATAAGTTTCCTGCCATCTTTCTAAACACTTTTTGTCTCCAGCTCTGAGAGTAATGAAGTGTTATTTTTATGAGGCTGAAATCCTGACTGTATTTTAAATAACGAGATGTCTCCCCTTTACTTCTGCAGAGATGAGACCTCACAGTATTTCCTCCCTTCCGTGCAGGCTGCGGCTGGGAGTATCTGTGGCTTCAGAAGAAAGTTGCTAAAGTGAGAGCAGCAAGTCTTTCAAATAGCTTTGTGGCTGTAACTTAAAAGCAGTTTTGCAGCACCTTTTCCTTAGTGGGATTGGTGTTGGGCGAAGGTGGCTGATGGCAGCTGGAGGAGTGGGAACTCGCAGGAAGACAGAGAGTGGGAGCTTGCAGGGACAGTGTAGAGACAGGGAGGTAAGGACCATGAAGCACAGAGAGAGGGAATCAATCAAGAAATTGTGAAAGTTCCACCACTGAAAAGCAAATCAGCTGGTGTGTACAGGGCTTGTATGTAAAGCCTGAAGCCAGGTGCACAACTCTGGTCAAATACTTGCAGAAGCTGAATACTGAGCTCAAATACACAAATCATTTGGAGATTTGTTTTCCACACACATGTGTTAGGTGAGCAACATTGATTTGGGGAAAGAAGCAGGGCTGTATGATCTACAAGACTGCTGGACTCGTAGGTTTGACCTAGAAGCTAAAGCACCACTGGTATGAACAAGAGTGAGGCTGAATAATGAGCATATAGTAAAAGCCATACTCCTTTTTTTTTTTTTTTTTTTTTTAGGAAAAGGACTAAAATTAATTTAATATTGTATTAGTTATCAAACTCTAAAAGCCACTGAAATCAAGAAAAGGAAGAGCAGAGCTTACCTGCAAAACCACCAAACTTACTTAGCAATAAAATCATAATCCTCTATGTGGACCAAGTAGGCTGCAAAAGGATGCAAAAATCCTCACACAGTACCTAAAGACCCTCACACAACATTCATCACAGCTTTCCTCTTATCTACATCTTAATGCTACACAGCTTTCAACGATTTTTCTTGCATGAACTTGTAAAAGTTTCCCAAATCTTCTTTCACTTTGGACAAAACCTTACAGAAGTAAGTTCCACAGTGAGCTTTATGTTGCAAGGGAAATTTACCCTGCATTTATTTAACCCTCAGCCCAGCACCATGACCTCTCCAACCCATGACCCACTGTGTCACCCATAGGTCCTTCAAGCTTTGTTGAGCACGAGAGGCCACAGAGTGGCAGAAAAGCCCTGGTTTGGAACAGAGCTGTGAGTTGCAGCTGAGGTCTAGGAGTACCCCATATTCAGCTGCAAATTTGTACCATTGCTGTGCTCTGTTTTGGGCTCCAGCTTGCGAATCATGTTCCTGGTTGGGACCCAATGCACTTTCGTCTCCTGCACTGACACAGAGCACATATAGAGGTTTGAAAATGCTCACTGTATGTCTTACCTAAAGTCAAACAGACTTCCTACCTGAACACAGGCTTTGTCTTAAGCTCAGCAAAGCTGTGCATGAAGTTATTATAACTCAGCATTAGGCAGTTGTGAAGGGTCTTGGCTGGACCAGGTAACCAGCCTCTAAGTTTTGTATGCAGAAGTTAAAATGAAGGAAAGGAAACCACTTACCATTCAGTGGGTCCTCCAGAAAGGAGAAATGGGAAGCCTGTGTGAGATAAAAACAGGTAGAGTTTTAGTTTCTGAAATCAAAAGCCATCACAGAGGTTGGTTATGGCTCAAAGTTTTTTCCCGCTGTTAGACATTCAGATAAGTTCATCACCTCCTTTGGAGCTAACAGGGTTGGATTTTTAAGACCTCTTTCGACATATAGTCAAAATATCTTAAAAAGCCCACTACTCCCAACAACCAGTGTGGGAGCTCTGGCTTTTCTGAGCACCCAGCTCAAGCTCAGTGCTGGTGTGCTTTTGGAAAAACCTGTTCTGAATAAGTTAAATTGGCATTTTGCTTAAGAAGTGATGACACACCGACTATTTCTCTGAGGTACAAACAGAGACCACGCTCCAGCCAAATGCCAAAACTGGAGGCTGGGATGTGCTCGGGCAGAGTGCAGTGGTGGTTGGGCAGTGCAGCAAAGCCCAAGAGCCTATGTCTGGTGCAGTAGGTGGGATCTGGACTTCCGAGCTGGAATTCCTTCCTTTGGATGGAGGGGAACATTTCTGATATTTCCTGTGAGGAAATGCCATGTGACCAACTTCCAGCATGGGCCTCCAGCCTTTCCTGTTGGCTCGTGATCAAGGACAAGCGACAAAAAGGAACAGAAGAACAAGGAAAACAGCTCTCAGCCTTTGAAGAGTGTGAGTGAGGCTGTTTTGAAGAGAGATGCACTGTCTCCACACTGGGACACATCCCCTGCATGAAGATTTCAGCTCACTTTCCCTCTTACTCTAAATCCCAGCTGCAGACAGAATTACCTGCCCGTGACGGGAATACATGTGCTAACAGCAGGTATAAAGGAGATTTGGAGCTGCTCTTCTTCATCTCTCACATAATTTGTCAGAAGAAAATGTATTTCCAAATAACTTAATACATAAAATAAAGACAACATGCACACACACTCTCAGATGATTATTATGTGCACCTATGCATTACCACAGACATAATTAACAAAATATATGCCCTGTTTAGTTGTGCATTGTATACAGAAACAGCACATAGAAGAAAGATTTTCTCAGCTAACACTAACTGTGACTAAGAACAAATGAATCAGAAGGAGTGAGTAAGAAACAGGCCAAAAATCTCAAAATTCACATTTATGAATATTATCTGGAATATATAAATGAGTTTTTGCTTCAGGCACGTTTGCATCCCTCTTGTGTTTGAGCCAGGGAGAACAGACACTCCAGCATTCCCTTCCCACTGACTTTAATGAGAGTGCTGTCCCCTGAACTGCTCAGAGCAGCCTCTTTCCAGGTGCACTTAAAGTGAGCCACACACACACATAACTAAATCCTTCGCAGCTGGAAGGACACACGCTCACAAAATTGCCCCTCCTGAATGAGTGCAGAGGAGATGATGGCAAATGAGAAGGTTGTAAAAGCCCTTGGTGTGTGTATTTCTTGAGTGAAGGTACAGGGTTTGTCAGATCCTTTGCCAGACCCCAATAGAGACTGGAGAAAGAAAAGGTCTAATTGCTTCATTTACAATTAGTGGTAGCATTCATCCATAAACACAAACTGAAACAAACCCTGCAAGTGCACACTTTTCTTTTTCAGGAGCAGATGAAACAAAGAACAAGGAAGCAGCAATGGGAATAGGGTGAAGCAAGAAATATTTCATTTCCCTCCCCAGCTCTCTGCAGTGCCCGTTGTGCTGTTTGCCTGATGGGGTCAGAAAGGGATTGAGGGCAGAAGGGTTTGACTTCAGTGAGGTTGCACCACACAGGAATGCCACAGAGCTTCAATCCAGGCTGAGTGAGGTGTGGGGCATGAGTTCATCACGCTCTTCTGTGCCTCAGTTTCCCCCAGCTGTCAAGCAGAGATGATGATCCCACAGCACCTAAAGTGATGGATCACACACCAAGAAAAGAAGAAAGATGAGAGACCTAGAGTTTTGCTACTTTACTTTCTTTTCCAGGTTACTCATCTACCCCTTCTGTCCAAGCACTCCTCCAAGGACAGAGCTGACTGCAGAAAGGCAGGTGCCCTGCACTCCCTCTTGCAATAAACTGGTGCCATAGAAAATGTGCAGGTTTCCAATAACATCCTTCAGAGCAAGCACAGGCTTGTACTCTGGGGTAGCTGAGTCCCAGAGTATGATTCCTGTCTTTGGATGAAAGCATCTATCTGCTGTCACAGTACTGGGAACAAAAGCCCTGGAGAACTCAGCACGAGAGTCCAAGAGTTAAACCTGATCTTTACCGTAAGGCTCTGGTATCCCATTTTGTCGTGGAGCTTTCCCCCCTCATGCCTCTGTCACAAGATGCTGCAGCAGAGACACAGGGAACAAAACCCCAGGCAGAGAAAAGTGGAGACTGTCCTCCTCCTTTCTGAGGTCCCCTGGACTATTCACCAGACCACACTGGTTTTGAAGCAGTATTATTGCTAGCCAACACAGGGCCAAGTTTTACATTTGGCTCCCTGCACAGAGCTTTCCATGGTGGTGGGCAGTGGAGGAGGGAAAAGCACTTATGCCCTTCCCTCCTGCTCTTTCGAGCTCACCTTTTCCTCAGTGCATGGGGGGATGTGGGATGCAGGTTGGGGGACATGGGATGCAGGATGCTGGATGAGGGATGAAGGATTGGGATGGAGTATATGGGATGCAAAGGGGCCTGTAGAGGGGTGGGGGCACCGGAAAGGACCTGCAGGGTGAGGGCTCCAGAAGGGGGCTGAAGGTGAGAGGGCTGCAGGAGGGGGTGTGCAGGCAGGGGCTGTGAAGACAGGTCCTCCCGTGCCGTATTGCTCGTGGCCAGCAGAGGAGGATCTTGTCCTTCCGACGAGGTGCAACACTGAGCCCAGCCAGGAGCAAGATTCAAACAAAAGGAGGAGGAGGGTGAGAGAAGAAATTAGGCTGTGGGGTTGGTTTCACCAGTCTCCTTGTTGCAGCTCAACACCAATACTTTGTGTGCTCTCTCAAGGGGGAATAAAATCCCTGGATCCTGTTTGTAGCGGGTCCGCAGAGATGGGAGACAAAGCTGGAAGAATTTGTGGAGAGCAATTTTAAATGGTATTACTTTAGGCTCATAAAAAAGAAACCCAGAAAAAAAATACTGGGAGATTCATTTTATATGGGTACCAGTGCATTGCTGAATGTGGAGTTCAGTACATTTATAGGGCTTCTATAGAAAAAATGTCAGAAAAAATCTGAAATTCAAAATATTTTACTTTCACCTGACCTTTGTTGTCATCATCATCATAATGATTACTACTTCACTAAAGCCCTTCCTCCAAAGAACCATCAAAATTCAGCTAATTCGGCTTTGTACTAAGGTTAAACACTGCACATACATAATACTCTTAATTTTTCCATTTCAGCCCCTCAAGAAAGAGAGACTAATGAAATGTAATAGATTTCAAATAGTAATGCCAGAACTGTGAGCTTTCTTGGTCTCAGGACAGTATCCTACTGCTCTTTCTCAGACAGAAACGTCCAGTTAATCTCTGGCAATTCTTTCTGAATAAGGCCAAGAAGATTTGACCCCAAATTCAAGGGAAATTATTTACAGCTGCCAAGGGCATTCTGCAGTTGAACTGTTGAGTGTATCTTGGGTACATTTGCTACCCCTTATTACAATCAAAATGAATAATTAAAACATAAACTCAGGTAGAGAAATAGGCAGCACAAAGGCGACAACCCAGGGTTAGGCTGTGAATTTACATCTGTGCAAACCAGAAGTAATACCAGAGAAAACAGTGTAGCTACTTAAGCTGGCTTAACAGATGAGCAGAGGGATGAAAACTACATCTATGCATACACACAACTTTAAACAAAGCACTACAGGAGTTCAAAAATTAAACTGCATTTATAGGACTTGGCTTATTCACTTAATTGCACCAAGTTTTGCAAATTCTCCTACAACTTGCCATGAAGTGGTCTCTATGGTGGCAAAAAAAGCATTGCTCCTTTCATTTCTTCTTCTGTGCAGTCATAGCTTTGCAGCTGAGAAGGAGGTGGGATGGCGATGAACTAGAGAACGAGGATGGATATTTGATCATCTTCCACCCATGACTGACATAAGGCATGAAGGAGCCATGAGGGCAGACACAACTACTGCCTTTTCGTAGTGAACCCCTTGATCCCGCTGACAGCTCTCAGTGGGAACCTTTGTCTGGGCTTCTCGCCAACTGAGGAGGGAATCGACAGTTCTGATGCTCTTACAGTCAGCCAGATTTTTGCCTGCAACCATCTTGGGTAGTGACAGTCTTTGAACTTCAAGGGAAAGTGGCTTTTCCAGCAATGACATTGTATTTCTCAGCCAAGGCCATAGTTCCAGTGTGATGAAAGCAAGGCATAGTATCATCTGGAGCACACATGCAACACATGTTGTATTTTTAGCCTGGGAAACCGTTCTCTGAAAGGATTCCACCAAAACCTTGGAGTTCTTTACCTCTCTGTTACCAAGATATCTCCTGCCTCCTCACTGAACTACAATGTGTGCCTCATAGAATCATTTGATTGGAAAAGAACTTTGAGACCATTGAGTCCACTGTACCTGTCCACTAATAAACCATATCCCTGATCGACTCATCTGCCTGTCTTTTAAATACCTACCGGGATGGTGACTCAACCACCTCCCTGTGCAGTCGGTTCCAGTGCCTGAGAACCATTTCAGTGAAGAAATATTCCGTAATATGCAATCTAAACCTCCCCTGGGGCAACTTGAGGCCATTCCTTCTCATTCTATCACTTGTTACTTGGGAGAAGAGATCAACACCCATGTCGCTACAACCTGCTTTCAGGCAGTTGTAGAGAGTGACAAGGTCTCCCCACAGTCTCCATTTCTCTAGGCTAAACAACCTCAGGTCTTTCAGCTGCTCATCATAAGACTTGTGAGTAAATGACACGCTCCTTATCAACTGCTCCAAGGACACCCAGAGTTTACATTTAAAGTCTTTTTTTGTCTGATTATTCAGTTGTAAACATTTCATAGAGTCATAGAATCATAGAATCATAGAATCATAGAATCTAATAGAATCATAGAAACACAGAATCACAGAATCATAGAATGGTTTGGGTTGGAAGGGACCTTAAAGTTCCAGCCCCCCTGTCATGGGCAGAGACACCTCCCACCAGACGTGTCTGCTCAAGACTCCATCCAACCTGGCCTTGAAAACCTCCAGGGAGGGGGCATCCCCAACTATTTCTCATGGTAGCGTCTGATACAAACCCCACAGGGATCCAGGAAAAGTGTAACAGGTCTCAGAGGTGCTCTTGCACACAGCCTGGTTCTCCACACAGGATCTACCTGCTCCTATTTTCCAAGAGATCCAAGTTTCCAAGTTATCATCTTTGCACCATGAGAGACAGCTTGGCAGCAGCTGGTTCTTTTTAAAGTTGCTCACTGGTGGATGAGGTGTGGAAAATGAGGTCAGCTTTGGATGCCACAGCAAGGGAAAGCTACAAAATCTGTTTCATGGTAGCTACAGGAGCCAGCCTTGTCACTCTAACACAAGTCCGCCGCGCTATCAAACGCTTTTACAGCCAGTGCCGGGATTACAGGTTATACCTCCAGACTTAAAGCTTATGCAAAGTCATTAAGTGCCTTTAGTTACACGGGATATCAACCTGCACGCTTCAGGGCATAAGCTGATTGCCTTCGGGGGTCAGCGAGGAGCGCTTCCCTCTCCGAGAGTGAGAGCGTGGTGCACAATTAGCTGGGGGCACTCCCAAGGCTTTGTTGCTTTCCTGCTGCATCAGGCAAATCCAGGCAAGTGCTGCAGAAGGGCATCACACCTGATGGGCCACAAATCGAGACGGGCTTGACAGCATTCACTTCTCTTTGCAGTGATCGGTTTGCAAACGCAACAGAGCATAAAGTCCTTGCAAAGCACTGCAGAGAGAGTGAGGGGAGCAGAAGTGGGACTTCAATAGATTTGTTGGTGGGTAGAAAAGGTTGTCGGGCAAAATTCACTTTGGGATAACCTAAAACAGTGGTCTCCAAGCACCTAAGCCAAGGAAAGTCTTGTGCTGCTAGTAAGAGCTTCCTATCTGCTATGGGCCAGCTAGGAGATAGGCACTGATGATAAGTTTTCTTTGCAGTTGTTTGATCTTAATGTGCAGCAGAGCTCTTGGGATTTCTTTTTGGTAAAGTACAGAATACTTAACAATACAGCATCTTACGGCAGGCATATTTCTATTACAGTATCTTGCTGAGCAAAAGCATATTGATTTCTCTAAAAGTTCCTGCTCATACAATGCTGATGTGTGTATCAGTGAGGAAAAAACCTAACAATCAAAACTGAAAAGACCTGTCTTGTCTGAAGACAATCCTTGGTGCAGCTGTATCATATGGGCTAAAATAAAGGACTAAATTTTGTTCTCACTTGCATCCATCATGAGCTTACAGCCTTTTACAGAAATACTTTGGATCCACGCAGGTGCAATCAGTTTCTCTCCAGGTAAGACAAAAGAAGCAAATGGGACGTTTTGTCTTATGGTCCTGCTGCAAACCTGACATATTCATGAATGTCTGAATGCTTTCCTGTTCTATTTTGACCAGCTTGATATGAGATACTGCCTAAAGCTCTAAAGCTGCATTTCACTTTGCTATATTACACCTATAACATTTATCAATTAAACCGTTATTATAAAAACTCCTAAAAGCAGATTTGAATAAAAACAAGAATTACAAAGATAGTTCCATGAAAGGATGAAAATACGAATTTAAGGGTGTTTTCCATGGTTTCCATAAAGTGCAAGGTCTATTCTTTTCTCATTCAAACTCTTTCAGTGTAACTTTTTCTTTGGAACGAATCATTAAGGCAAAATTGTTCTCTTGTAGCATGTATGTCATGCAATGGTCAAGTCATGGCCACTCATTCCTCTGTTTTGTTTTTTTCTGGGATCCATGCCAAGTGTTAAGCCAGAAAACCTTGTTATATTAATTATGAAGAAAAAACATGTTTTATTAAAAGCTAGCCTGCTGAATATTCTGTCGTGCTGCTTTTCAGTGACAGCAGAATTGCTTTTGCATTTTAGTAATGTTAATGAATTTTCAAGAGAGGGGGGAAATACACACTACATTTTCCACAGCAATATCTAGAGCAAAGTCAGATCAGGACTGTCAAAGCTAATGAAGCAATCTAACACTTAGGACTAGTTAGGAAAATCTCTGTAAGACTTCACATTGTCTAAGATTGCACCTATATTTTCCTCACTGAGTGTGAATTAACACTGCCAATTCTTTATGAGGTTATTTATATAAGACTGGGTTCCCACAATGGCTTTAAAACTGGTGTTGAGCTACCCTAGAACTGATCCCCTCAGTAAGTTGCCACATGTACTGGTGGATCAAGTGTGCCATATCCACTACTGTCAGTGGATAGATAACCCTGATAATAGATTAATTAATAAATACCCTATTGTGTTGCAAAAATCACTGACCACAAATTCACCAAGCTCTTCAAAAAGATCCACAACCCATTAAAACCCCTCACTAGATGTTTTTTCCCAAAGGACTCAATTTAAACATGTTAACATCTGAAATTTTCACTGTGTTTCAGTAAATATGAACCTGCACACGTAGGAACTGTCGTTAACAGTGAAGAGTTTTGAAAGAACCTCACATAAGAAAATCTACTTAACGCAGTGCTTGGATGAACAAAAGAAATGTTTTAAAAACTGTTAACTTTGCTTTTGTTACATTCTTTTGGCCTTCTTTAAAGAGGAGATTAATAGATTTAGGAATTTATATCAAGCTCTGCTTGGAGCAGTGCTCTGGTCATCTCTGTGTTGACTATTTTGCCATTAATCTTCCTTCCATGTTAGCAGCAAGGATAATTCTCCCACCCCAAACATATGGCTGGGGCTAAATTTTACCTTTGATGAAAGAGCTTGCGAAACTGCCAAGTCAGTGCACACCCCTGACCTCTTTAACCTGATAACCAGTCCCTTCAGCATGAAGATGAGCAACCCATGCTGCACCCCAGTGGTTTGGAGCATTGCTCAGCACCCAAGGCTGGGAGAGAAACTATACCCCCCATCGCACACCCCCAGGATTGGGGTGGCCACCAAACACACCCAGAAGGGCTGATCCTTGCCACTGTCAATATCTGCTCAAAAAAAATCATGGGAATTCCCTCTTATACAATGTTTACTTGGATATTTACACTGTACTTAAATGTGGGTACTCAAATTCCCAGGAAGGGCTCAGTAAGGAACAGAGCTGACACATGGCAAGAAAAATAATATAAAGCCATACTCACGCACAAATGTGTGTTCCGTAGGAGAATGACCAGTGGAAGAACCTGGAGAGTCAAAGCACTGTTAACCATCCTTACACTGCTTGATTTTTCTTGAATTTAGCTTTTTCTTGTTGCCTACTTCTTTTTTTTTTCAGACCAGCCACCGTCATTCGGTGTGAGCTAATTCAGTGCAAATAATTAACTATGCTTCAAATATTGTTTAATGTTCAACAGATTGCCCCGATCAAATAAGTGCATCCTGTCCAGATAATCACTACGTTGACCACTTGGAAATGTTTCAAACTGGAAAGTATCAAAGATGTCTCTACGAGGACAGGCTGAGAGAGTTGGGGTTGTCCAGCCTGGAGAAGAGAAGGCTCTGGGGAGAACTTAGAGCAGACTCCCAGTACTGAAAGGGGCTCCAGGAAAGCTGGGGAGGGGCTCTTGATCAAGGAGTGCAGGGTAGGATAAGGGGTAAAGTTTTTAAGCTGAAAGAGGGGAGATTGAAATGAGATCTTTGGAAGAAATGTTTTCCTGTGAGGGTGAGGAGGCCCTGGCACAGGTTGCCCAGAGAAGTGGTGGCTGCCCTATCCCTAGATGTGTTCAAGGCCAGGTTGGATGGGGCCTTGAGTAACCTGATCTAGTGGGAGGTGTCTGTGGCCATGGCTGGGGGGTTGGAACTGAGTGGTCTTTAAGGTCTCTTCTGACCCAGACCATTCTATGACATAAACTAACGATGAAAGAATTTACAGTCCTTGTATTAGAATTATTTTTCAACTCTTATTGTCAATTGAAAAAAGGATGAATCAGACAGAATTCTCTCCCTTCCACCTGAAAAAAGTGAGCTCTAGCTATAGAATTTTTAATAATATGAAAGTGTGCTTATTATTCTTTTCTAAATTTCAGACATAAAAGTTCATATTCTTAAGAATTTTTCCACAAATGTGAGAACTTGAAATCTCTTTTTTCAATAAAAATTTCAAGTCTTGAATAACCCCCAGTCTCCAGAAGCTGAAGCATTTATCACAGCAGTAGCAAATGAGGAAATCAAAATATTATTGCAAGAATAAACAACCTTCTGTTGCAGTTATTGACAAACTTCTACTGATAAGGTCTTGTTAGAGTTATGTTTTACGAAAACAAGTGAATAGACATGTTCTTTCTTCCAGACAGGATAGATCCTGAGTAGGAAGAAGGAAGAGGGTAACAGAAATACAATGTTTTCATATCACAGCCCAAATTCACAAGGAAGTCCCTGGTAATATATTTTCTCTACAGTTATGAAAACAGTTAAATAGGATAGTACATTATGCAACACCAGGAGGAAAACTGATGTGGTTGTCTGCTCAGAAGGACCTGAATAGTGTACAGTAAATGAACTGGATGGGTAGGGTGTTCACAGGGTGAAATATGAGGAAACAACCAGTGAACTCACAAGGGCCTCATTCTTTCCTATCCTGAATGGGGTTTTCTAGTGAAAAAGATAAGATGTGAGCAGTTGATTGCAGACTCTGTGACAAGTGCTGAAATTTGGATGTCAGGAAATCTTATTTCTGATGATTCTTCACTTTGGAACCTGAACATCCTAAAGGAGATTTCATACTTCAAAAAATACACAAAGAATTTAAGTATGCTGATTATGCCACACGTGCATAATTTAAGCAGGTGCCTAGGAGCAAAATGTGTTTGAGATTTAGTATGTTGGTGGCCAAATATACAAGTTTAAGAGATTCCAGATTCTTTAACTAGTTAGAAAGACAGAGAGATAAAAGGAGTTAGATAACGTACGACTTTATGTAATGTGTCCTTGAGTAAGCTGATTTGCACTGAATTTTAATAGAGCCCTGATTCATCAAATCTCAAACAGAATTAAGGTATGGACTGGATCCTAATAACATCATGCTTTATATCCATGAAAGATAAATTAAAAGATGCAAAACTGCTATTGACAAACATTGATTATATGTACTTTGATGGACTTTGAAGTTGTGCCAGATGCATCTTGTCAGGCTGCAAAGTTTTCTTTTAAATCTCATTGCATAAGGCTTTTACTTTTTAATTATTTTTTTCCTTCAGCCTCTTTGATCAAGAAAAAATGTAGATCATATTTGCTTGATGCTATTTCCTATGCATTTTATTTAGATATGCCCTTGTGCACAACTCATGATATGCAAAAAACATTACATGGCACATAATCATCTTACTCTGTTATGCTGGTGCTATTTAACACTTCATTGACCTTCTCAAGCTGCTGAGTGAAATCTCACAGTGTGCATAGGGCTTGCACAATGCTCATGTCTTTTGGGGCCACATAAATCTACAGAATAAGATGCAAGCGACAAGGTTTCTGATGTCTATTTGATCCCAGGAGAATTTTGAGCAGTAACAGTGTTCTATGAGCCTATTTCATTCTGCCCTTCTGTCTGTGGCAAAGTAGTCTTCATGTCAGATCCTATAGAAAAGTAAACTTGCTTCCAATTTCTGCTGATTTTAGGTGGTTTAAAGTTTAAACAAGTGAAACTCCTTCCTTCCCTTTCCTTCTTTTCCACTGTCTTGTCAGTAGAGAGCTTCAAGAAACTGAAAAGAAGCTTCAGAGCCATTTTGATTCTTAAAAGCTGCTTTACTTGTCCATGAGGCTATGCCCAACCCTTTCATGGCATGGGAGCACACAAACTATGTTGCCGTGCGTGGCAAAAGTCTTAAAAGGTGGTGCAGGATTTGGGTGCAAATGCCTGACTTTGGGAATGGACTCATTCCCTGAATCTCCAACCCCATCTTAGTCATGATGGTTTGCTCATCAGACATGAAGCTCCTCTCTGTGACAGTCTAGGTGTTTTCAAACAAAAAATAGGGGGAAAAAATAGAGAAGAATTATCAAATGCTTTTAAACTGAGAATAAATAGATGACAATAACTGCTCCAAGTACTGGATTAGAACTGCGATGGGCTGGGGGTTTTCTCCACAGAATTTTGTACTGTCTTGAGCAAATAATTTACTCTTAGACTTTCTTTGCTTCCCATCTGAAGAGTGTGGGTAGTAACTTATCTTCTTTCACTATGCATTGCCTGTTTAGATAATAAACCCTTCTGACACAGAAAGTCTTCCTGTATCAATGAGCAGTTCCAGGCAGAAGTGCCCTGTACCAATGAGCAGCTCTTGGCTGTGATGTCCAGTATAAAAGAAGGAAAAGAATAACCTGGAAGACTATTGTCTCAGTGATTTATTTAGAATTACTACCAAATACTGTACTCCATTATGCTTGAGTAGTTTTGGTTGCCAAAATTTTTTTTCACCTTCAAATGGGAATTTCCACTGAAAAAATAGTTCCGTTGGACATTTTTCTGCCACTGTGCACAATATTTGAATTCTGATCCTGGAAAGCGCTTCAAGTCCTTCCTGGCTGATAACTCTTTTCCATCCTCTAACACAAATGAATATTTTTTATTGGATTTACTTATGTGTACCTGGTGTGTGTGGATTATTGTGGTGTCAGATACACTAACTGCAGATTAGTTATTGACACCAGAGGGGGAAAAAAAATCACCAGAGCTGTGAGTGAAGAGAGAAGTTGCCTAATAAAAATAAATATATAATCAAATAAAATTAAAAATAAAAATAAAAACATTTACTATGCAACTTCAATAAAAACAGTAGTTCTAGAAATACTTGCCTCTTTTAGCCATCAGCATTGTGCCCACAAGAACGCAATCCAGTATCTTTGAGGATCAGGACATCTTCAAACTCAACTGCAATGCCATGGAATATACAAAGATTGATGTTTTGACTTTGGCCTTTTCCACTGCTACCATATTGTGCCTTTATTTAATTAACCTAATAACTCAAAAGCCCTATACACTTTCCTGCTTCTTTTTTAGTGTTCCCTTCATTTCCATTAAATAAAAGAAATTTTCAAACGGCAAATGAAAATAAGAAAGCAGAAGCCCTACTATTCCTCTTTATACAGAAGGACAGGAGCTGAATGAGAGTATAGGGAATTGACTTTTAATATAAAATCTGGGAAGCAGAGGAAGGGTATTCTCTTTGTGAAATCCATCTTGGTGCAGAAAGCCAGCATGAGGTCTAGACACCACTTAAATCAACATTTAAAGTGTTGCGGTTGCATTTTATATCATAATTCTATCTAGCAGCACGTTCCCAGTGATGGTTTCAATTCTTGGGCTCAGATCAAAAGCACAGTAAAAATTTAAAGACAAGCAAACAAACAAAACCCAGAATAAGTGCAGGCAGCAAAAAGTTCTTTAGCACGTGCAATAGAGCTCTTCCCTCGCCCCTGCCACTATAACCCAGAAGTAATTCTTCAAAGGCTTTATGCAAGCTCAAAGGAAGTGCAAGAAGAGGCTCAGCTAGTTAGGGAGAGAAGCAATCTCACTCTGGTGCCACATACCAGGACTGGTAACCTCTCTCTGACGTTGATATGGTACCAGACTCTTCCTCTGAAGGTGCACAATCACCACTGAGCAATGGGAGTACAACCTGCCGTGGTGCAGCTTAATCCCTGTCCTGAGTCAGAGACTGGCCTATGTCCTGGCCAAAAGGTTTTTTGTCCCCTTCTGGTCTCTTGGGTGTTCTTTTAAATCTTTCCTATAGCAACTCTGGATATTCTTGATAGCAGTGCAGCTCTCTGAGCCCATTTTTGTGCCTTGGAGCTGCCTGCTAAAAACATTAACATTGTAAAGTGATGGATGAAGGAAGACAGTTTTGCTTTCAAGCTGAAAAACATGCGTCAAAGCTCCTGTAGTAAATTTAAGAGTATTAAAACCAAACAAAACCTGACCGTAGGGTAACATCATTTTAGGAAGATGCGATGGCCTACCTCAAAGTCTGCATTTAATGTGCACAGCTCTCACTTAACCTGCCTAGGCTGTAAGTCCCAGGGGCCAAGTTCGGTCCACTCATCCTACAACAGAGATATTTTTACACTGCAAAGGTACAGCTAATAAAATCTTTCTTCTCAGGTTACCAAATGCCTCCTCCACAGGCTCTGTTACTCCTTTTCCAGAGAAAGCAGGGAGCAGGGAACGTGTATCAGCTGTGTCTCTGTAAATTAATCTCTGATAGGGAGTTAGAGGTGAGGGTGGAGTCAGGGGAGAGCTGGTAAGAGCTGACAATGCTATCCTACTGCTTTGGGGGAAAACGTGGGTTTTCTAAAAGGTGCAGCATTTGGCTTCTCACCTGATGGCAGCAGCATAAGCATAGGGAGGGAAGCAGGAGCTGTAACCACCAAAGCCAAGTGATGCTGCTGCAACTGAAAAAGAGCCTGATGGTAGAGCTTGGGACCACAGCCATGAGGATTTTATTCACCAGGGGTTGAGGAGCAGCAGTACAGGGGAGTAGCTGTGCTCAGCAGGGCATTAGGCAGTAGTCTGCACTGAGGTGCAAAGAACCTACCAGCAAGGTAGGTCAGACCAAGCAGGTCAGACCCAAACGACTCTCTCCAAAAGATGTCAAATAGCAGCTGGCAGGTCAACTGAAGGTGGGAGCCTCTGTCACCTTCCCAAAAGATCCTTTAAACATGACGGGACAAACCATTTGCTGTGGGCTGGGTTTGATGGCCCAGTCCGAGATGGTCCTTAGCCCATGGTCTCATGAGCTGCATGGGAAGGACAGAAGATCAAAGGAGTCAGAGGTGCATGCACTTCCAGGGAGTCTCCATCTCCTTTCTGTACTCTGAGAAAGGCAAAGCTGTTATGGCTGCAGCCCTGGGGATCCTACAGAATGCCGCCTTTGCAGTCTTGGGGGCTGCCCACTGCAGCAATTGTCCTATATCTGGGTGATGCTTCAGCCAGCATCTGTGTCTTTTTTCCTCACACATTGCAGTGTAGATGACACCACCTTCAGTACTAATTTATTTTGACAATTTCCAAACAAGCTGAATATAATGAACTTTATGGCAACTACCTTCTTCCTGTTGAAGAAGTAAAGCCACAAAGAAGTCTGATCTCCATGTTACTTTGCATGCATTCAACAACAATTTTCAATTTTCAGTATTTATTAATGTTCATTACTGCACATTGAGAGAGTTAGACCTCTGAACGGCCAGCTGAAAGGATGCACAACTGCAGCAGCACACAGTTGTAGCCCCTACCTTACCTCCTTGGTTTTCATACCTGCAAGTCATGAAATGTGTAATGGCTCTACTACTTACATCATGTTTATTTTGGCTTTGTGTTTAACTTGGCTGGCCTAGCATGATGAGCAGGGCCAATCTGGTTGAGCATAAGGATGTTGATTTCATTTGAAGTTCAGCTTCCCCAGGTTATAATTCCTCTTTTTGATCCATCATCTTAGATCTATACTTTGACCCTTGATTTTTTTTTCTGTAAAACAAGTATTTTATGGATGCTAGTGTAGTATTCAAGCTGTTTTTACATAGTTGAATTTGAACAAGTGTTTTTTTAATTTGTTTTGTACAGCACAGCACTGCCTGCACTTTCTCCACGTAGCAGAAGCAACTGCAAAACTGTCCAGGATAAGAAAGCTGTCTCTTGAGCAGCAGTGCTAAAAGTGAGCTCCAGATTGATAAATGCAGGCCTAACAGTTTGTAAATTAGTCACTGGAATTGTGAGCAGATCCTAAGGGAGTCTGTGTCCTGCTTGCAATGAATTCCCCCTTACCTCACTTTGAAAACCCCAACCACCGTTCCTCCCCGTTGTTCACTGCATTCACTGTCTGCTCCCCTCCAGTTCTGTTTAACTGGCTCTTTTATGATTAAGCTGCTCCCAAATATCTTTGTTTCCTTTTCTACTCTCCGCTTCCTACTCTTCTCATTGCAGTCAAACCAGTCATCTTGAAGGCTTTGAAGTTACACTGGTGGCAGGTTCTTGGAACTAGATTTAATGAAAGCTGGAGGAGCAAGATCCTTGAAACCCAGAAGCTCTCTGTGCCAACACCATCAACACAGCCTCCAAAGGGAATGGACAGACTGGGAATGGACAGACCCAGGACCATGGAAAATCAGCCTCTCTGGTTTATAAGGGGAAATACCAACACTGTCCAGGGAATCTTTCCTCATCAGTAGCCAACAGCTGTATCAGGCCACTAGAAAGTCAGTGCGGTTTTCCTGCTTCAGGGTACTAAAAAGAAACCTGAGCATATTTAAGGTTGAGAAACTTTGGCACAAACCAAAAGTGTTTCAGGGCAGCAGTGATCAAGTTCTTCCACCCCTAACCCTCGTTAGCAACATGGACCCCCTGGCTGGCAATCTTCCTGCGATTCATCATAGTGTCCCAAAACGCAGAGAACAGGTAAGAGTCACCATGTTCCTATGAAATACTTCACCAAAAGGATATGGGTGGATCCTTTAGGCTGTTATTAAAAATAACTTTCTGAGAAGAAGTTGGTATGTTGTGGGTGAAGCATCACTTTTCATGCAGTTTATTTAGACAGGCATTTAATACTTCACTGCAAGTTTTGAAGGTTGAGGTGCTGCTGTGGGTAGCAGCATGGATCAGTGTTTACATTAAGAGTAATTACAGTGATGTTACAACCATCCTGAAGCCAGGCATTGCAAAACTGAATAATTTATTTTTAAGCTTAATGCAAACATGTTCCAAAGCAGAACTGATTCCTAAACAGCCTGAGTTCATCTTGTAGCCAGCAAAGCAATACGGTTACATTATTGTAAAGTCTGTGGTCTGTGCTTAGAGTACGTAATTTTTTAAATGTGAATGTATTATATTGCCTCTTCTTGCTTTTCCATAATGCCTCCCATAAGCACAAGGGTTTTTCCACCCTGACACCCATTCCTAGACATCCTCTCCTCTCCCATAACATCCTCCATGTGCAACTCTCACACAGCTCTGATATTTCATCTGCACATCAATCCCTCTCCACTGGGCTCCTCTTCTTGTTGCTCCCCATACATTGCCCTGAAGCTGCTCTGCTTGCTGGGCTGGCTGCAGAAATGGTTGAGGGGAGGCAAGGGCACCAGTTCACCTCTCCAGCATCCAGAGGAAACCTGTCATGATTTGTCCTTGCCCATTCTAGTGCTTCCACCTGTGCGCCTAATCAAGTGGGTACCACAAAGTTGAAGTGAATGAGCCCCATCAAGGAAGGAGCTTTCACACCATGCACAGGATGCTTTGGGAGAGGAGGATCCAGGCAGGAGGACAAGCTGGAAAACCCATCTGCCCCAGCCTCTAGAGCTGCTCCTGAAGCAGAGGTTCCCATGGGAAAGCTGTCCAACTCCTGGCATCCTGTCCAGTAAAGGGTCAGACAGGCAGGCACTGCACATAAACCCATTTCATTCTGCACATCTCTGGGACCATCTTTCCAGTAACCTGTCCCATATACTCTGCTAAAATAAATTCCTGGGGAAGGAAACAGTGTGTCTGAAGTTACCCTTTCCCTTTCCTTCTCTGCCCTTCCCTCCTCAAGCAGAGGTATCTGCTTCGTGGCCCACACTCACCAACTTTTTGCTTCTTTGAGCAATTTTCGTACCCTGAAACAGCCAAATTGAATTTTGCTTAGTTAAGGCAAGACGGCTCATGTCAGAAAATGTTTGCAATATTGGGTCTCATTTTGTAACACTTCTCCTCAAAGAATCATTCAATGATGCATCTTAGAATCAGATTCCAGAGAGGGAACTAAAAGAAACATCAATAAAAAAAGGAACTGTGAGGAAACTAAATATAGAACAGGCCAATATGAATTAAACAACATCCTAGAAATCTTCACACAATAATTGATTTGCTCATTTGTACTTCTTTCTATTCTTTAATCTTTCAGCAGGGCTTCAATCCTCCCCCCATTGCTTTTTTAATATTCTCTGTTCATCTGTTGTCTACAATATTGTTTCTGATCTCTCTCATCCCATCAATCACCTATAAAAAGAGACTAGTCCACACTCTCTGGTCTCCAATCCTAATGACTGTAAAGAACTAATCACCTAAACTGAGTGATGTTCATTGTTGTAAGTGTCTCTTTGATTTATTAAACATCTCAGTATAAATTCCTGCGTGTTTTGCAAGTTGTTTCCTAGAACCTGTACGAAGGCACTTTGAAATCCTAAAACTGTCTGCTTGTGGGGTTTTTGCTTCACCTAATAAATGGATTCTTCTAATGAAAAATCAGCTTTTACTTAACTGAAAGGACCACTCAATTCCAAATTCAGGTCAGATCCTCAGTTTAAGCTTTCCCTCAATACAGAGCAAACTTACAAAGGCCACTGGTACACACTTTATATTAGTGTGAAAATACTGTGTGTATCACTTCAGCCTATCTGTCTGCTGATGGAGAGCCATAGACATTAGGAAATACTTCTAACGATGGCATTTTCCCTAGCTGTCCCTTTCATGTGCTGTTGCAAGCTCTTCAGCTGAGCGAGGACACTTCCAATATGGCTGTTAAATAAAATTTAAGAACTGAATACTTTCACAGTCTGTCCTAGTAAAAATGAAATATTCAGCATCGTGCCATCAATGTGCAACTATTCCCCACGGGGATGAGGTTTAATTTGAGTCCTGAAGTCAGTCTCTTTGACCCTAAATCAGAGGTGAGGCCACCAAATCCCCATCAAAGGATCTGGGTGTTACCAAATTTGAGGATTCTCAAACTGGTGCAAGATCCAGGTTCTGTCAGTCATATTGAGAACTGCTTTCCCACCATTTGAAACAAAAAGGTATACTAAGGGCAGAGCAGAATTTGATATGAGCAAAGTATCTGTGAATATGATATGAGGCTTTTGAAAGAGACCAATGTGATGTTCTCACAGCCTGATTGTTAAAATGACAACTTGATAAAAAATTATATGAGCACAACTATTGGTAGAACCACACTCTGAGGATGACACTCAAAATGGGACCAGTTTGACCAAGAACTCGTCTCTGGGTCTGTCTCAAGACTTGGGCTATTCATGTTCTTTCACCAGCACCTTAGGGTGCAGTGTTTGTGTGGTGCCTTTCTGGAAAGGATGCTTCACCCCTGAGTTGTTTACAAATTCTGTTCTCCTTTCCCATGTTGGATTTGTACAGAATATTAACTGCCTGCTAAAAATAAATGCATATTCCTTAATGTTCATGACACTCTTTACAGCAGTCCCTGCTAATGAACCAGCTACTGCTACAAGCAGGTGAGTTTCATGCATTGGTTGCTTTAGTGCCTCATACTAAATAAAAAGACATTAATAATCTTACTATTACAGAAGCATCATGGAAACTCATAAATATAGATTCAACAGTTAACATCACAAACCTGTGAAAACCCGTTTTTTCAGCACAGTATGGGCATAGTTATGCTGGCAGGCAAAAGATGTGGGGGAAAATGATGTATAATTTATTCTATAGATTTTGCCCACTTTTTCTGTTTACAAAACGTGCATAAATACCTTAGAGTTTTTGTAACCACTAGCAAAACAGTCTACTACAACCCTCTGGTAAGGGGAGATTAAGCAGGGCTGATAAATCTTAGCTTGGTGTATGAAGAGCATGTAGCTTTCATTTTTGCTGCCTGATTAGCAGATTGTTGAGTGCTACTCTTTGAATGACTTTTTGTTTGTTTTAGCACTCGAAATTTGCTTTTTGTGTGTAGCTCAGGATTTCATGTACAGTCCCTGGAGGTGTTCAAGGCCAGGTTGGCTGGGGCTTTGAGCAAGCTGATCCAGGGGGAGGCGTCCCTGCCCATGGCCGGGGGGTTGGAACTGGATGGGCTTTAAGGTCTCTTCTGACCCAAACCATTCTATACTTCTATGATTCTATGATCATTGTTTTTGTGATCACAGTGCTAGAACAGCCACAGAAAACGATGAACTCCCCCATAGTGCATACACTCAGAAAGGGCTGCAACACAGAAACACAGCAGAAAAGTGGTCTTCGTTCTCTTTCTCTCTCTCTTTTTCTTTTTTTTTAAGGAAAACATGGCAATGATATTTGGGGAAAAAGAAAAAAATCACATTTTTACCTCCAAATAAATGAAAAACAAATACAGAGAAGGTAAATTTAGATTTCTGTTCAAGTAAATATTCATGGAATTGATTAGTGAAGTTTAAAATGTCCCCATCATCTGTACTCATATATATAATGCTGCTGTAAAAAATATTTCTATTAATATCAGGTGAGAGAACACCATTACCCAGTCATGAGAGCATAAATAAATAATAGCCATCCACAACACTGGTGTCAGCATCTTTATCATAGATGCTGATTTGGGCTCAATGATTTCCAGGCTCTCAGGAAGGGGAGATTTGTTTCTATTCTGAGAGTTTCCTACTCCAAAGACCATCAAGCAAATGGACAGAAATTAGGAAAAATCAACAGTTTCTACATATGTGAACTCTCTGGACTACAAAAGGGATTGCAGAGAGAAATGTCTTCAAAGAGCTTAAGAGGTAAAGCACAGGCAGGATAGAGGCTTTAAGTTTTGAGGAAAAAAAGCACAAACAAGACAGTTTAAAACACACAAAAAATTTAACCCCCCCCCAACAAGTCCAACCAAAGCATTTGCTTAGAGTCATATCACACCACTCTGCAGTTGAATCACCTATGTTAATGGTGTATGCTTGGAATGTCTGCGATGATAGAGTCTGTCTACAAACCTGGTATCAGTGGTTTCACTGGGAAATGACCTGTGATTTTTCCCTGCGCAACAATACTGACAATTTAAAGTCTATTATCTTGCAACCTACCTCAATCTTAAAGATGAGGTTTTTCTGTCTTCTCAGACAACCAATTCCCAAATCTCTGTGGGATAAATATGGTGATGATTTAGCCTGCTTTACAATCTATTGAGCTTTAAACATGTCAGCCCGTCTAAAAATGGGTATTATAAATTTTACAGTTCTGGTTTGGGAGAAAATCCTACAGCTTGAAGAAAAGAAACAAAGACTTTGCCTTCCGATTGGTGGGGGGGGTTTGTTTTCTTTTTTTGTTGTTGTTGTTTGGATTTGTTTTGTTTTTCCCAGAAAGATGGTTGCTGCTCAAGAGGCACTGAGCAGTAAAGAAGGCTCGAAGTAGTTAGTCTTGGTGGAGGTGAACTGTACAGTTCGAGGGCACAAAAAGAGGTCAGATGTATATATGATCAATACAATATTGCACAGGAATTGCCACAGTGGACACCTCATACCTACTTTGTGTGTGCACTTATAAATACCTGTCTGTATCGCCAATCCCTGGCTCAGCTAAAAAAGGTTCTGTATCTTTGACGTGAGGCAAGAAGATCTCCATCCCCGCAGTTCTACTGAGATTACTCAGCTGTGAACAGATAACTCGATACAAAGAAGAGGAAGAAAAAGCAAGGAAAAAAGTAGAAGCAGACAATTTCATAGAGCCCAAACCAGACAAGACTCTCTCTGATGACCAAGGGAAAAGCTTTGATAAACGGTAGGGCAGCTCCTCAAATCCAGGTCTCTGAAAGTGGGGGTGGAACACTGCAGGAAATAATATGAGAGTCCCTGCTGTGGGAGTCAAGGGAGACAGGGAAAATAGTTCAGGTAATAAAAAAAATGTTAATATTACAAGAGTGGAATGCATCTGAGTATAATTCCAGACTTTTAAGTTCAGTTTTCAAATCTTGGAGAAAGAAAGAGACAGCCCGCTGTCTTCTCACTAGTTTGTCACATTGGTTTTCAGGTGTGGAATAAATCAAAACTTTTTTTTTTCGGAACATGGTACAAAGAAACGCATTAATAATACATGAAAAATGTTCATCATGTTGGTGTGCATCAGTGGAAACACTATTTTAAAGAAGCTACAAGCAACAGATGAAAAGATATGACCTAGGTTTCACTTCTGATGTGGCGGGGTGGGGGCAAGGCAAGCGTTTCTCTCACCCACTGATGTGCTGTATCTGTGACTTCCCGCTTGGGTAGAGAACTTGGGTTCCCAAAGTAGGGATGATTTTTTTTTTCCCACAAGCAAGCGAGGAAGTTTGAATCCTCTGAGCCATCCTCTCTAAGTGCATTCAAGAGAAAACAGAGAGAGAAATAAAACAAAACCTCCCAGCTAACTGGTAGCTGCCATGGCTTTTCTTCCTCTGCATGCTGAATGTTTAAATGTCTAAAGACATGTTTGCCAAGAACAGGAGTCATTTTTGTGCTCCACTCTGCACGCTGTAGTGCAGAGGACTGGGGCACATACACATACCCACATCCTCTGCCTTTCTGGATGGTTTTGCTTTCCTTCCCTTTAGTTTCCAGAAATACACTTAAAAATAAAATGTAATTAAAGTTGTTCTGATTATAAGTATAGAATTGCTATTTATGGGTGAGCATAGCTGCAATAAATTTTTGTTTCCAAGCTAGCTGACTCTATCAGCAATCAGTGTGGCAAAGATCAAAGGGAAGAGAAGAAAAACACAAAAATGATGTTTGTGATTTGGCTTGTGCCCGAATGTTCCACACAAAAATAAGACCTCCTGCAGTCAATGCTGTATAGGCAAATAGTGGGATTTTCTTGCCTTCTGAAGTGCCAGCAGTCTCAACAGGCAAACTGGACCTGAGTGGGATGAAAACAGACAGTTTCTAATAGTGGCCAGAATGAAGAAATGCTCTTTTTGCCAGGGCAGCTCTGCTCCTAGAGCTAATTCTCTTTGCGAGAGCCGTGGATACCCTCTCCTCAGCTGGTGATGTAGTGACAGAAGATATTTGTGCCCCATCACCTCCATGGGTCTGTGCATCCATGACAGGACCCTTCAGAGACCTTATGCTTCAGGAATGCAAGAAGTTTGGTTCCACTTGCAATTCCATGAACAGTTTGTGCTATCAGGGCTCGTCAAATGCAGTTGGGCTGGACAATTTCCTTCACTTGGCAGAGGTGGGGTGTGGGGGGGAGGGAAATGCATGGCTGTTTGGCTTTGCAAGCTTGTACCGCGGTCTCTGTCACAACCTGCTCTCCCACACATTTTGGAGGATACTTCAGCTCTGCCTGGGTGAACACAGAAGGAAGAAATGCGCTCTGTAGATGGAGGAACTCCAGCTGATCCGCCTTCACATGGCACTTTGTGTGCATTTCATTCTTCTCTTCCCGTGCTCTGCCACTCCTTCACTTTCCTCTGAGGAGCCCAGGGACAACATGGTGGTTGTTGGACCATGTCACAAGCTACACACAGGGACATGGCCATGGGATCTGTTTGCAGTGGTCTGCTGGTCGCCATCACCCCTCCATTAAGCTAGCAGAGCAATCCTCAGGAAACTCATAATCCTGAGCCAGGAGTTGCTTAGCATCCAAAAATTACCCTGTCTTTTCCTGCTGGACTCTGATATTCCAGTGTATAGGAAAGAGGGAATCTATTGCTCCAGCACATGCTCATTCCACTCCCTACATGTGCCTTAAGCCTCTTGTCATCATCTTCATTTGTAGTTTTGTGAATTACTTTTACCTTATTTAACAGACTCTCACAATAGAAAAAAGACCCTAAGGAAAGAGAAGAAAAATTGTTACTTTGCTAAGACCTTGCCTGGCAAGTTTCAGCTCAGAAACCCCAGAGAATGCAGAAGAGATTAATGAAAATGCTGAGAATCACCATAATAATTCCAGCTCCCTGCACCAGTGTCAGCAGGCTCAGCAGGGCCTGTCATTAGAAAGCCCCCTTTTAAAACGGGTGTCCCTCCTATTAGTTAAATTATCTAGACTGTGGCGAAGAATATTCCAAGGTGACAGAAATGGGAACAGTACAGACTGCTAAAAATGAAAATCAGATAATTGCTCATAAATTACTTCTGGGGTCTTTAAAGATCTTTCAGTCTTGCTGACTGAAAGACAAGTCATTTGGAATGCAATAATTAAAATAAAAGCTGCAACATACAGGAAATGTAGTTGGAAGGAAGATATTACGAGATATATTGTACCTGCATAAATTATCATCTGGTTTTCAATAGCATCCTGAATTTGCTCTTATTCTGCTTAAAAAGCAAGTAAGGGTGAGAGCCTTGGCACTGAGACCAACCCTGGCTTTGGTCCCCAGTCTCCTCCCTGGACTTCACACACAGTGAGAAAGTGGAAAAAGGATATTATTGTCTTTCTTGGTGCCATGTCTGGCCAAAGCTCAGTGACAGCCACCCTTGACACAGAGGACCAGCAGATCTTCAAGGGTGACACAGCAGCCCTTGGGTCCTCACGTGGCTTCATCCCCTCTGGAGGAGGGAGACTGCCTTGCACGTCAGTTGAAGGGAACAACCAAAATTTCCTCTCCCTTGGGATGGGTTCACCAGGGAATATTTTAAACAGAAGGCTTTTTCTCCTAATTTGCCACATTTAAGGGTACAATTCATGTCGCTTGGTGTTCAGTAAAGTCACCTCCATATTGTTTTTTTCAGTAGTTTTAGATGAAAGTTGCTTAGAGACAGAAGGGGTGCTCTGGTGAGCTGAGGGTCAAGACACAGTCACCTCTTCAACTATATTCTCTCTTCCTCTTCTGATCATCCCACACAGCTAACAACTATCTGGAGGAGGATAGCCATACCACTTCAGAAGATGTCTGTTAAAATCCCTTTGACACTCATTTACTGCTGACCACGTTTGGTCTAAAAACATTAAGAAATTATTTCACCCCTCTTGGCGTTTATTGCACTGCACAAAGTTGTGGGTTTTTTTAAGTCAGAATATATTTTTTCAGTTGCCCAAAGGATTTCATGCATGGGCTACTCTATAAATAAGAGTTGTTACTCCCTAGTGATGAAAGTGGTGTCTTTCAGAGAAGTTGCATAACAGGCCTAGTGGGATTAACAGGAATTTTCTGATGGTATTTAGTCTCACAATGAAACAGGGGACAGTTCACGCTACAAGAGGGACAGTTAACCAGTGTTTAAATGACACTTTTGTCCTCTACCCATGAGTTACATCTGGGCAATGAGAAGGGGAGGATGTCAGCCACCAGCTTGTGATTCTCTATGGTTCCCCAGAGATAGATTTGTCTCTCCAAACCAAATTTATAGCTAAGAGGGGGTAAGAGAAGCTGTAAAGTCTATCACTGGGCTGGCACTGTTATATTGATCTCAGCAAGGCCAAGAAACCAACAGCAGCTGAAATGCCCCACGCTGTTCGAGGAGAGGCAGGAGGCAAGCCTGCAGGACAATGACTGTGCAGGATGAATGACAGGGTCTGTTCCTGGGAAGGAAAATGGATGATTTCTGTATTCAGGGCTGCTTCTCTGCACTTATTCCCAAAACTGAATTAACCCTATGAAAGTAGAACAAACGTACATATATTAGAAGGCTTCTTTCATGAATTAAGGATGCTGGGTCACCTAACCTCCACCCAAATGAGCTGCGTAGGAAGACAGAGAGGAGAAGTGAAGGTTTTTTGAAGCTACAACAGGGATGATAACACAGGTTTACTCACAGCTGAATCATCCAACAACACAATCTGTCCAAAAATCAGCAAAGTAGCTCACAAATTCATGCAGTTTTTGTTCATCTGGCCTCTGCCCTAGCTCTGCCAGGGTGTCCTCTAACTGGCTTTTAGAGAAGGCCAGAAGCTCAGAGAGCACAGCAGAGATGTCATCACCTCCCAGCAGAGCCTCTTCCAGCACAAATCCACCTGCAACATTGGACCTTAGCACACAGGAAGAGTCAGGGATGATTTTTCCTGTTATGATGTAATTTCCCCACAAATGATGCTTTTCCCTAACCCCATTACCTAAAGTTCCCTTAACACCTGGTGGTTGAGAACACGTTCAAAATTTCCATCAGACCGAGTCTTTATCATTCCATCTGGTCTTTGGGCTCAGGATATAGTTTGCATAGGATTCAGGGTATGCAGGTGTGAGTATTCTTGCAGGCTGACCTTCCTATAATTTGTAATTCTCAGTGGCCATGGCTTCACCTTCATCTGGAAACTTACAGGAAAAATAGTCTTTGGGAACAACAAGAAAAATGCTGATAAAATAAAGTGCTCATTGGCTTCTGGGATATGTTAGAAAA
This sequence comes from Tapera naevia, assembly GCA_033556795.1. Taxonomy (NCBI): domain Eukaryota; kingdom Metazoa; phylum Chordata; class Aves; order Cuculiformes; family Neomorphidae; genus Tapera; species Tapera naevia. Next base: position 2,140,241 of record JAUMJJ010000156.1, read on the forward strand.
AGAAGGATGGTTATCCTTTAGTGAATGCCTGAAATCAGCTATCAAGAACAAATAATGAGCTCATACTCTCATGTCTAGATCTCAGTGGTACCAAATGGTCCTCTAGGTCCTTCAGATTTCAACCACAAAAGGCACCTCGGGGCTGGTTCTCAGATGCACCAGTGAGGTGCATGACTCCAGCATGGGCACCCACTTGTAGGCACGTGTAGGGGTACAGGCTTCCCAGCTAAATCCATTGAGATGGTCTGTGTGTTGTCACTATGTGTGAAGTATGCGTGTGCAGCCCAGCGGAGATCGAATTCCTTTGTACACAGGGGAACCTTGAAGTCTCTCAGTGTGGAAACTCACTAGAGAGCAGAAGGATATCAGATTGCAGAGTTGGTGTTTTATGGCAGATTTCTGTTCCAGCATCATCAGTCTCGTGTCCTCCAAAATTTCCTGCTCCTTTACCACAGTATTTCTATAGACTTACTATTGAAAAATAGTTACATGAAAATTGTTCGAAAGGTTAGCAAAACTGTCATCTGGGCTAAATATATTAAGCAAATCTTTTTCAGCCTCCATGAAGTAATAGATTTCTAGTGCTGCTTACCCAGGTCTTCTCCCAGGCTGCTGTACTTACAGTAGGTGATTTCTTAGCTTATTTTATGCATCATCTTCATGTAGCATAATTGTTTGCTTCTGTGACTAAAGAACAAACAATTTCTAATAGAGATTTCCCACTTCAAGGACAAACTAAGTGTAGAGAGGGCATTAACTTTCTGTGCAATTTAGCTAGTAAATGTAGAAATACATTTTCTTTTGAGGACTTCCTTCAAGCTGGAGCACATACATCCTCAGACAAGACAGTGAAAATAGGATGACATTGAGTCTGAACTCAAAACTGAGTATTTGAATGCGTATTAGCCCAGGTCTGAGAGCTCTGCTCTCACACGTTTTTTGAGAGAGAGTACAAAAAGGATATAAAGCTACTGAAGAGTGCCCAGAGGAGGCCACAAAGTTGGTGAAGGGTTTAGAGAGGAAGCTGTATGAGGAGCAGCTGAAGTCACTTGGTCCATTCAGGTTGGAAACTGAGGAGAGACCTTGTTGCAATCTACAGCTTCCTCACAAAGGGAGGAGAAGATACAGGGACCGATCTCTCAGGTGACCAAAGACAGGACTCAAGCGAATGGCAGGAAGATGGGCCAGGGGAGGATTAGTTTTGATATTACTAAAAGGTTCTTCACCCAGAGGGTGGTGGAGCATTGGAACAGCTCCCCAGGGAAACAGTCATGGCACCAAGACTGATAATATTCCAGAAACATTTGGACGACATCCTCAGACACATGGTGTGAATTTTGGGGCTGTCCTATGCGTGTAAAGGAATTACTTGATGATCTTTGAGGGTCCCTCACAGCTCAGGACATTTTATTATTCTATAATTCTATGTCTCTACTCAGACAGCTTAATTTTGCTTCACCAATAGCAGTATCTCTTCCTAAATCTCTGTATCTAAGACAGACACAGAATAAAACTGGGACTGTTTTGGCTGCCCTCCCACAAGGCAGTCCTATATTTTCCATCTACACTGCCTCTACCCAAGCAATCAGAACTCATCCCTTCACCCAAATGAACTGGACCATATTTTTGGTGAAGAAATACTGAAGAGAGAAAGATGTCCTGCTATGCTGGCTGAAGGAGAAGGAATAATGGGAAAAGAGAGGGAGAGAAGCTGCCAAATGCAGCTGCAGCACGTGACATCGGGACAGACAGCAGAGAGGGGAAAAGTACTCGTGGGATGGAGCAAATTATGCAGTTTATTTGCTCTGCGGTGATGAAACAGAAAGGTCCATTCCCATACACCCTGGATTATAGGCTGGTATATATGAGTCATATATATGTATTTTAAGTCTTCTATATCTCTTCAGTTCAGGCTGCCACTCGTTTCTAGTCTTCTAACAAGCAGGCTTTTGAACAGTGTTCACGCTTACTTTTTAAGTTTTGAAGCAGTGTCTCTTGCTGTAGAGGCTGCTGCTAATGAGAGATGAGGTAAAGCGAGGAGATGGCACTGCTCAAGGCAGTCTCTGTGTTGTGCCATCCTGCGCCGTGTGAGTAGATGGCGGCGACGCTCTCTACCACATTGGCTGCGCTGTGTGGGTCAGAGTCTGTGTTAGCACACGAGTAACCATTAACCTGGCCTTTGTTGCTGGCTTCCAAAAACATTTCTGAGCATTCACCTCTCATTCTGTAAATAACAGTTGCGTTCAAGGAAGTGCCAGTTAGCAGCAAGATAGGGTGCACTGGAACTGGAATCGCAGAAAAGCAGTCATGGCAATAGAGACTTCACTCCAACCTGGGCAAATAAACCCACCTGTACGAGGTGAGGTGCTCCGAGACTGGCAGAGCAGCAGTGCCTCTGCACTTCAACATACAGACATGGGAACAGGCTGTGGCCACCCAGTGTCTCTGCTCTTCCCACCACTGGGCACACACTTGACATTTGAGCAGTATGACCTGCAAGTTCACCTGGTCTGCACTGGGAAGACCTATTGGAACAGGTGCTCAGCATCTCTTAGCTCTTAGTCTTTTGGGATTTTTATTCACAAAGCAGTGAAGCAACTCCTCTATCCAGCCATACCCACTTCACACTCGACACCAGAGGCGTTTGAAATGTTGAGGACTGAAAAGAAGGGTATCCTAAGGGTATCTCTCCCTGTTTTATGATTCCTAAAATGCAGGATTAAGAACTGTGTGTGCACAGCATTATTATTAATGGATGCAGCAGAGCTGTCTGGCCAGGTCATCCAACAGGATGGTCCTGTTTGAAGTTTTGCCTGCTGCTCTCCACTCTCTTGAAAGACCAATAAATTTCTTTTTAACAGGGCTGCCAAAGCTCAGTGCTTGTGGAAACAGGAGGGCTGACAGTGCTCATTCCTCTCTTCTGACCTGCACCAGCCCATGTCTTTAAGACATGGACCTTGACAATTGTCCTCAAGCCTGTTGTTTGTCTTCTCCATCAGTTCTTCTCAGCAGCTTCTACTGCAACAGAGATGGATGCTGCCAGGCCCTAAACGCCCACTCAGTCTGCATCTCTGCTGTGGACCCAAAACTCACAAGCAGCTCCCTTGAGAGTCTGTCTCAGTTTTTTGCTTCTGACAGAGAGGAGCATGGCAAAGGTGCTGGCAGGGCTTTACTTGTGACCTTAATTCAAAATCTTGGTTCCTGTGTCCTGAGATAAAAAATATGCTCACTCCCTCTGATCAAATACTTGGCCCATGCTGACCCTACATAATCCCAACATAAAGAACAGAGGAGAAAGAAGATCACCCTTTTCTGTAGGTGAAGACTAGCAAGCCTAACACATGCTTGTGTGGAGTCACCTGAACCTTCTCAGTGAGCATCGCAGGAGAGCAGAGGTGGGTGCAAGTCACAAGCACAGGACTGAGGACCTCTTCCTCAGTCATCTTATGAAGAATGGATTTTTCAGCTTGGAAAAGCAGGTAGAAGTAGCAGTTACCTGCAAGTCACTGCTGCTGTCAGGCTACCACTTAAGGATGCCACTAGACCTGCCTCAGTTCCACTAACACTTTATAATTCCCAGACCAGTAAGAACCAGCAGAGCCACAATGTCCCAATATGTCATCTTCCTTCCTGCACAAACATCTTTATAAGAAACTTCCCCACACCAGGAACATCAACTCGGTATCAGCAGAAGATAAATCTAGTGACACAGCAGCATCTTACTTGGCAATTGCAACACCTTTGGAGGACATCAGTAACAGAGGAAAATCTCTATGCAGACCTGATCTAGCTTTAATTTGCTGTCTCCCTCAAAATGAAAAGTGATGCCTACATAGTCTCACTGAGACCTGAAAAACAGAGGAAGGAAAGATGACTCTTGCTCAATTAAATTTTTCTGAAAACCAGCCAGTGTTCCCTGCCTGCTGTCTCTTTCTCAGCACAAGGCTCCAGGGGCTGGGCAGCACACTGCTCAGTGAAACTGTTAGACTAAATGTTGAGCAAAAGTCCTTCTCATTTACAGCTCTCCTACCTGCAGTACAGAGCTGTGCAATTTATATACCCTCCTCTGTCTTAAAATCCCCAAGATGCGCCGTACAAGCAAGGAAGCAATAAAAGACAAGGTGCACAGGCAAGGCTTTACATCCTGCTACTCAGTTCTGATGCTGTAGAAAATGCCTAGCTGAGACAGAGATCTAAGTTTCACATCATTTATTTAACTTTCAAAAATCATATCCTAGGTTTTATTGGTGACAGGCACTACAGAAAACATGAGAAATAGATAGGTAATTATGGTGGTGGCTTTGACTTTTACCATCGTCTAAAACTGTTGCAAAGCCAGAAGACATAGGTTTATGCTTCTTGAGATATGTGTTTAAATCTAGTTTGTCTCATAAGTGATCTGAGAGCACATGTACCACATGGTCTGGTACAAATCAGCATGACTGGCAGATTTTGGGACTAGGAGGGACTAAGAAAATTAATTTCTGAAACAAACTTGTAGACAGTGACACATGTGGGATGCTCCATTGGTTGCTGCCCATAAACTGCCTGGTCCTCAGCCTGCTCTCTCACCAGCTCCAAGTGCTGCAGTTTGTGAGAGGCACTGCTTTGTCTGGGATGAAAGGAAAGGGCAGACAGGAGCAACTGGTGAAAAAAAAGTCTTAAAAGAATAAAACACACAGGAAACATATTTTAAGTGGCATATATGTATAGACCACAGGGGAACTCTAAAATGCATGGTTAGTATTGAAGTGACTGTCACACAGTCCATAACCCCTGATTGTTATAAAAACCTCATGCAGGTAGGTACAGCATCCTTTGATGTCCAGGTGCATGACAAGAGCATGAATCATTGCACAGTGAGAGACTGGACAGACCAGACCTGGTGCAGAAATGAGGTCGACAGCAAGCATCTCCCACAGACCATGGTGACAGTCTGTGCTTCCTCCTAGAGCAGGTGACAGCAAAGCTGTTCCCCACCAGCGTGGGTGGCCCCACGGGGATGGCGACCTTGCCCATATGGGGTTGCTGCAGGGTGTTGCTGTGTCCAGCCCAGCTGAAAGGGTTGTCAGGCACTGGAACAGCTGCCCAGGGAGGTGGCTGAGTCACTGTCCCTGGAGGTGTTTAAAAGATGGGCAGATGAGGTGCTCAGGGCTCTGGTTTAGTAGTGGACAGGTATAGTTGGACTCTATGACCTCAAAGGCCTTTTCCAACCAAGAAATTCTATGCCAGCATGCAAAGGCGATGTGGGGTGGAGGGTGTTCTCTCCCAGGGACTGCTGTGTGGGAGCATCCCTGGGTGGCACTTGTCTCTGCGTGATGCTGCCTGTCCCCCGTGTCCCCGCGGCGGGTGAGCCACGAGAGGGCACTGAAACACAACCGAAGCGCTGAAACGCGCTCAGCCTCCTGCCAAAGGGGGTTCTCTGATCCACTGCCTTCCCCCTAATTGTATCTTTAGATAAAATTCCAGAACAAAGGACCGATACAAGGATATAGGCTTTGCTGTGTGTTTCCACTGTCCATTACGAGGTCTGAAACAAAACCAGGGTTCATAAATACCCTACAATGAAATGCTTCATGCGTCGGGAGCTCGCACGGTGAAATATGACTTTCTGTTGTAGTTGTTTGTCAGGCTAAAACAATAATTGTATTGAAATTCATTTTTAATTAAACTGTTTGCTGTGCTCTGGGAATCTGCATTGGCATTTAAGTAGCGTCCATCATTCCTGTATCAATGTGCTTTATCGGCACAATCAGTTAAGCTTAGTATATTTTAATTGAAATTCTTTCAGTCTTTCAGCTGTTACTTCCCCCTTCAGATTATCATTCATATTATAGCTGCATTTCATGCTTATCCTACCCTGAGTGATTACAAGTATTATTCTGCCATTATTTTTAATTCTTCTCTACTTCCTCCTCATTTTCACAATTCATTTTTACTATAAACTCTTGCTGTTATGACAGAATTTGGTGCAAATCAGTTCACACATTTTTTTTCAACTTTAAACCAGATGTAAGAAACTCCAACGTTAAAAACATGCAGCACTGAAGACTGTCGTACTTCAGAACTGAAAATACACCACTAATATAATACAAAATATTTTCAAATGTAACTGCAATATGTAAGATGCAAGTACTGAAATAATTTTAATACAATATACCCTTAAAATTTCCAAAAGAACCTCATCAAAAAAAGGAATTAAAAGCCATCCTATTACTGTCTTCTCTACTTGACATATTTTCTTTTACTTCATGTAAATTAAGTTTATTTTAAAATTTTTCTTAGGCATTATAAGCTCATCTTGCTATAAAAAAATGGAAAAAAATAAACCTAGAGATTCGTAGCTTTTTTTTGTGCATGAAGATATTTAAATCAAAATTAAGACTTTTTTTTAATAATTCCAATATATTAACTTAGTTAAAAAAAGAAGTTCTGCAGATAGTTACATCAATTAATAATCTCTTAGGAGCACATTTTTTGCTGAAAGCCCTGGAAATATATTTCATTGTCTCTCATCTCACCAGTATGGCACTATTTACAGTGTAAATGTAACCGTTGTAGAGCTGAAACCCCGATTCCGAACAGCCTGCATCCTCATCCTCTGTATAGAAACAAAAGAGGGAGGATGTAGAGGGAAGCTCAGAGGAAGGAATAGCATCAGAATTTGTTTTTATTTCAGTGGAAAACATCATGTAATAAGAATAAAGTGTGTGAATAAGGTTTCGCAGGACCAGAACCCGCGTGTGATGCTGGCAGGGGAGAGGACTTCACCTAATAGGTTATTTCCACATTTAACTACCATGAGCCTAAACAGCATCCACCACGTTCAGCCTGAAAAAAGGCATTTATTTTGACTTACGAGAGGTAAATTCTTCCCCACCATAATGGCATTATTCAGGCACTCCATGTGAACCTGCAGCTTCCGTTAACATCCGCAAGGGCCCTGGGAGTGAAGCTGCACCGAATAACAGACACCCCTCAGCAGCATTACATGGAATTTTGCCACTCATTCGTCAGACCTTTAGACCTCAGGAATTTTTATATGTCTAACTCTAAATCATTTATGTGAGTGTGTGAGTGCCACTATGCTAGGGGAACAAATCCTTCTCTAAGAATCTGTACTACCCGGTGATGTCTTTCCAAGGAAAAAGTAGTTTTAGCCTTGGCTTGTGCTGCATTTCAGAAAGCTCACACCAAGTGAAAAACGCAGCAGGGACACCTCTTTGTGGCTTCAGTGTAAGCTGTGTAAAATTTTTTTCTTCTGCTTCCAGACAGCTGATTTGCATCCACAATGTATCTCAAATATCTAAACACATAGGGACAATACCGCATATATCAGAGCAGCATGTATTATATATGATTCTGTAATATAGATGTACATACATGTGGAAATTCTGCCTACCACAGAGTGGAAAAAACACTGAAAATGCACTCCAGGTTAATCTGGTTACATTGATTAGGAGGAACAGAGGTTTGTCTGGCTCTTGGGCAGATGACCAACCTGTAGCACACTTGCTATTTTCCAGCTTTAAATCTCCCACGGCCCACAAAACAATAAGAAATACTTGCAGAATGTTTAACTGTGATAACTCACAGTGCAGGTAGAGCTGATCTCTGGAATGATTTCCTCTCACTGAAGTACCCAGGGAAGCAAACCTGACATCAGCACACCAATCTACACATGCTTCTCTCTTGCACCACTGGGAAACATCCTGAGTGATGCTCTGCCTGCCAGGAGCAAACACCAGCCCAGCAGTGGTGGAGATGCACCCTCCTTCAGGGGAGTGGGGAGCAAAATAAAACTCTTCACATTCTTTGGGATGATTTGACTATCTCCTCCACCTTCTTTCCCCTCCCCTTTTAAATGTCAGGCTCCTACACAGTTTCTTTGAAAGTTTGAACAGTTAGATCAGTCTGGAAGAAAAAACCCACAGCGTATTTCACCTTTTGCAGAACTTTCCAAGAAACAGTTTGCATTTCAGAGCAGTGACTATGCAGCATTGAGCTCTCTGGGGCTAGGGTGTAGACCTAAAATTCAAAACATTTTTTTGGTACATCTGTGTTCAATCAGGGCTTATTTCTGATTAAGGTGGCTGAATTTTTAATATTAAATTCTTTTTTAAATCAATCACTGTTGTATTTAGGGACATGAGATGGGAATGGATAGTTTTGTTGTAGAATTGCTCGCTCTGCTTAAGATCCAAGTTGACTGAGCTGGAAGGTTTCTGATTTTTCCTTCAGCTGTGTTTTGCCTGAGGTACAGCCTATGACAACAGAGCCTGGACTCTTTGACTGACTCGTGGCATTTTCTTTCACTGTGTGCACAGGGAGATGCTCAAGTGGCTGCACTTTCCCTTGTCCTGGTGCTCAATGGGAGCTTCATCTCCTTCATCTCTCCTTGCCTGGGGAGGTTGGTTGCTGGAGCATCCCAAGCTGATGGCACAAGAGCACAGCTGAGATAGGGTTTCCCAGGCAACAAAATACTATGGGAGATCCTGGTCTGGTTTTGAACCCTGAGCTTTGCATCTCTGACACTTTTGGGGGTGCACAAGTGGACATTGCTGTGATGAAGAAAGGTACCTAATGAGCAGTGGTGGATCTGAGGACCCAGATAATGATGTGTGACTGAGGCAGATGATGCTGCCAGCTCACACATCATACACACGGGCTGTGGGAAGTCCCCAGCATGATGCTCCAGGCACCACTTGCTAAGTGCTAAATGCGGGTTATCGTGTTTATGCCCTGCCCAGGAAACAGCAGGAAACTCCCGCAGCAGCAGGCTCATGCAGTCCACACCAGGAAAAGAGAGAGGGCAGCAACACTGTGTGTCCAGTGGAGTGCATAAGGCAGGAATAGGTTCTGTTTCCCAAGCTAAGTGAAAGCATTCCATTTAGGAGTAATCGAAGAGGGGCTTGGATTCACCAGGACCTGTCACTGAACAACTGCAGCTCCTGTTCCCCTAGACCAGGGCTGCCACAGCAGCTGCCCACCAAAGGATGGGGGAGACAAATGCCTCTGCCCTTCTGTCCTGCTTTCACAGCTAGGCTAAGTTTGTGGTTGGAGTTTATGGCACAAATTTAGATGCATTGAAAGGCAGGAGGCTGCTGTGCTAAAGTTAATTGTGCTCATATCAAGTTTCTGTGGCTGAGGTTGTGGTTGGGGAGGTTAGGGTGTAGATGGAGGCTGGTAGCAGGTAAGCAGCATGCTGGGAAGCAAAGCTGCTTCTGGCAGAACCACTTGGGTGGCCTAGCATACTGGAGTGGTGGCAGATAAGTGACAGGGATGTAGATCGTGTCTGCACAACGCTGGTGATCATGATATACTACAAGTCATCTCCAGCAGCACTGTTTGCCTGGAAATAGTGGTTGAGTCCACCTCACCAGTATTTTCAGACTGTTCCATGCCTGGTGTTTGTATGTGCTGAGATAAGGAAGAATCACAATATTCATTTTTTTAAAGGAATGCATCATAAGCCTAAGCAGTCTAGAAAATATTGTGATTTGTTTGCCTGCAGCCACTGGATTTGCCCACCCTGTGTAAATTTTTGTTATTCCTTGTCACCACCCATCATGCAAGCAGAATGGCCAAGTACACCCTCTTCTTAGACCAGTTCTGTGGGAGCCTAACATTTCACCTTAACCCTTCGCTGTCTGAACAAAATCCCCACAGCTCTGAATTAAAGAAATGACAGAAGCACTATACAGAAGGACCCCTGCGTAACAACTGTGACTTCAGAATAAGTGGTCTCTTTTTTCTCAATATCAGCAACACAGAAACACTCTCACTACCAAGCTCAACCCTGTGTACGATCTGTGTATAACCTTTTAAACAGCATTTGCTGTAAAACACAAGCCTGTGTTTGCTGTAACAGAAGCGTTTCATTCCTCACAGTAGAATAAAAGAGTTCACTGAAAGAGAAAGGGCATTGCAAGTCTCTGCTTTGTGCTCTGAATTCTTTTCCAGCATCTTCCTTTTAATACATCGCAAAAGGGGGGAAAGAAGAAAAAAACACATTAAAAAAAGGAGTGTTTTAGAGTGTTTTCCCAAGAAATATCACACACTGAATTGAAACACCTTATCTACAAGGAGGTCCTGGTGGCAAGTGCAGAAGCAACACAGGAAAAAAATCAATACAGCCTGCAGAGATTAAAAACATACTGGAAAAACATGAGAAAAATGCAACAATTAATGCCAGTTGTACATATAATATGTGAAAACAAAGCAGAGAGGCATTAGTGTCTACACACAGATCTATTGGATAGGTAATTCTTTTATCTCAACTTGAAAATGGAAGCTTTATTAGACTGCTTCCCATCAGGAGGCATCATACCAAGTACAGTGTAAAGCTCTAACTAGCTAAAAGCCTCTTTCCCCCATACCTTCCATCCCCATCACTTTGCATATGGCTGAAATTCAAATGGCTCGACCTCAGACTGAGGGAATGTCAAATGAGCTTTTGGTTTCACCAGCCTGGATGAACTCACACACTGCCCTCTCCAACAGACCGCTCAAATTAGCCAGCCAAGGTGCCTTGTGATAGGTGGGAGCATTTGGCCTGTGATTTTAGAAGTCCCTCCATGAAGTTACAGCTAGAGATTGTCTTATTGTCACATTGTGTTATGCTGCCTCATCTATTATTAAACACCTGACTCAAAACATCATTCACAAGTTTTAGCTGTGGAGGATTTCATAACAAAACAAAGATGCTCACACAAAAATTAAGCAAATATTTAAGGTGTGGCTCGGTGGAATGATTCCTCAAAACTCCCTCCAGCAGCTTTACCTCCAATACAGTAATTAGACCAACTTTTATCATTTTACCTGGTATCTTCAGTGTAAAGCTCTGGAAAAGGCTTCCTACCTAACAGCTCTTTCTTACTCTGCCTCTTGATGTTACAGCACATTATGAAGCTTAAGTAGAGTATTTGCATCCTTCATTTTCAGAACTGGGGACAATAAAGAGAAATACCTCCCTTTTCACAGACACATACTATCAACACAAATTTCAATAAAACTAGACAAGACTCAGCAGGACTAAAATAAGGAAAAACACCAGATAGCTTGGCAGTACTGGAAGAACAATGCTTTAACCTTCCTGCTGCTACCACCCCATCAAAATAAAACAGGGATAAAACCTTTCCATTTAACCCCTGAAAAATGGCCTGTGGTTTACTCATCCCCTTGCTGACACTGCTGAGTAGAGAGGCAGGTATAGAGTCAAACATGTGCCAGTGGCTTGGATGCTTGGTACTACTTCAAGGCAGCAGAAGAGCTACGCTGACTAAACCACCTGAGAGTCCTCCCAGTTCAGGCACTTTAAGGGCTAAGAGAGCATAAAACATCCAGACCTCTGATTCACATTTGGCCTGATTTATATCCAAATAATTCCATCATATTCTCAGCATTGCACAGAGGTCAGCAATATAGAAGAATCTTTAATGGAAGTCGGCACTGGACAGACACAAATAGGGACAATGCACACAGGGCTGTGGTTATACTCTGCTGTGAAGGGGAGGATTTCATGGAGTTAGGAGCTGTGCTTCACACAGATTTCAAGAACTACCCTCAGAATTAAGCTTCTATTTTGTCCTTGCTTTTTGTGGCAGGGGCACCTCATGCTTTGGCCAGGTTCCCATTTTAGCATCGTATAAATCCAAATGGATAAAGAACAGACTTGGGCACTGGTGTTCCCACTATGGACAGGCTGCTTGCCAGCATGGATAAACAAAAGTACTTTTCATTTATTAGTTACTAGATTTCATTCAAACTCCCAGAGCACTGATTCTTTTACTTTGGACCACATCCCATACTTCCACTCAAGCCAGTTGTAAGATTCTCCTGACCACATTGAAAGCAGATACATTTGAAATGCATTTTAAAGGCTCAGCTCTGCCTGTTCTTACACAAGAAGGTGTAAAGTGACTACAACGGGAATTCCTGAAGATGACTTTGCACAAGTCAAATTTGCAAGATTTTAATGAGCCTTGAATAAGACTGCTAGCTTATTTTCAGCAATGCTGTCAGCTCTCAGCAATAAGTAATAAACCTCCACAACACCCCATGAAGCAAGAAGTCATAGCTGGGCCTACTTTAAGACACATAAGCTGCAGAAAAGCTATTAAGGCTTCATAGCCAGCCAACACTGGAGCCAACTCTATGAATGCAGGCAGTCCTGGCTCTTAATGCACATATGAGCCTGTTAGAGCCAGCAAAGGTTCAACTTTGTCCTGTCAATGTCTTGAGTGTTTACTAAATCCACATGGCCTAAGGAAATAAATGAGATTAAAAAGTTTGTTTCATTCTAACACTTCCCAAAGACCTCTGCAAAGTGTTGAGTTGCTGCAGATAATGCATGTATGTGCAGGCAACAGTGCAACCGTTATGAATGTGCTGAGGACTTCATTTAACTTCTCAGCAAAGCTTGAAAGCTTTCAACACTTCCATGTCCATAAGAAGAGGAACCTGACATTCTGTCCTGTCTCTTCATTTAGACAAATGCTACCTTATCTCTGATTTTCAACTATATGGCACTAGGGAAACATTTTTTCCTGACCTTGCCTTGATAGCATTTTCCAAAATGGGAAGGATGGAGGGGGTTCCTAACCTCTTTGGGAGAGGGCAGAGGAAGGACGCAGAGGACATGAGCTCTGCAGTGATGGAAAGGTAGGAAGTAGAAGCACTTGAAGTCAGAGACTTGCCACTCACACTTAGGATACAGTAGTGTACAGAATGGTTGGAACTCACCAGCCCTGTCTAGAAGCAGAAAAGCATGGGTCTGCTTAGTCTAAGACAAAAGAAAAACGCAGAGAGGGCAAAATCTTTCACGTATGGAATAGCTGTTATAAAAGGTGGATGAGTGACAAGCCTCTGTATTCCCTGGGGAGGTAAAGACAAGTTGAGTTTGAGCCATCAGCCCCCTGGAGAAGCCAGAATCTGTGGGATACCCTTCAGGTAGCTGTTATAGAAGAGATCAGAAATAGGTTGAGCAGGAAGGATCCAGGAGTGCTTGATCCTGCTTCAGTGAGGGATAACTAAAGAGCCTCCTGAGGCCCTCTTGTCCTGAATATGGGGTGCAGAAGGAGAGAGGGAGAACTTTACAGTCACGATGTCTGTAAAACAGCACGGGATGATGCTCTATGCTGGCCTCCAGGAGCACAACGGTCAGATGTGTGTCCTTCAGCAGAGAGCGGTACCACTGCTGCGCTTGTGGGCGTAGCCGTGCCAGGGTGCATAAACACCAGGAAGGCAACCAGGGTGCTGGAAGAGTGAGGAAGCGATGCAGTCAACTTCCTCATCTCCTGCATGGTGATTGTGGGCACGGGATGGACAAGCAGGTCATCTTTGTAGTAAAGACAGGCGATATCTTGATTTTTTACACTTTACATGTGAGACACTCTCAGATCTCCTTCCCTAATGCTCTCTTCCTTCTTCATTTTAATCTGATGAAACACTTCTCCTTTTGTAAGCAAAAGGCACTAGATGGAGAGCTCAATATATGATAGAGGAGGGAAATTGCTCAGGGTAAGGGGTTGCGACTCGGGGAAGTCCAGGTCACTGCTGCTACAGACTTGTCCAAGTCTCCTGCTCACTCTCCACTTCAACTCACTGCTTGCATGTCAAAGATAATAGATTATTTTTCCCCAGACATTTGTCTGGGAAGATTTGGGGTTAGTGCACATCCAGCAAGAGGTGGCCCAGACCTCAGTGGAGATGCCAGCACTTTACCATTGCACAAACAATAGCACCTCTGAGAAGCAAAGCTTTGCTTTGCATATTTACTACATTTCCTGTTCAAGCTTTGTTAGGGAACCAAGGCACTTAGGCTGGGTACTAAAATAAAGAAGTGCTGCAAAAAGAGATCTGCTCTTGCAAAGAAATCCAAGCTGCAAAACCATGAAGATCCATTGAAAGGCAATGTTAAATAAATACAAATTAATTTTCCATAGTTCCAAAGTCCTTCAGTCAATATATGCCTGTTGTTATTATTCAATAACATTGAATTAATATATTTGGATTTGCAAGCCCAATATTTTCAAACATTTTTCCAATTCAGCACAAATTTCTGCTTCATCTTTTCTTCATCTACTGTCATTGGTGCAAATAATCAGAGAACAAATAGATATGTCCTCTGCTTATAAATTCTTGCCAAAGACTGAACCTCCAGAGACTTGACTTCACTTGACTTTGGTTTCCTACAGAATTTAACAAAATTAGTCAAGTGCGATTTATTGCATGTTTCTTTCTTTTCAAATGACTGCAAAGCTCAGAAATGCCCAGGTCTGGTGATGAAAGGAAGAAGGTAAATTTTATTAACAATGCTTAAGTGGAAGGACATTAGATTGCAACAGATGTGTTCAGTTTTGGGCTCCTCAGTAGAAGGAGGAGTACGTCCAGGAGGGCAACAAGGCTGGTAAAAGATCTGGAGCACAAGTCTCAGAAGTGGCTGAGGGAAGTGGAATTGTTTACCCTGGAGAAGAGGAGGCTGAGGGAAGACCTTATTGCTCTCTACAACTACCCAAAATGAGGTTGTAGCAAGATAGGTGTTGGTCTCTTCAAGTAACAAGGGATAGGATGAAAGGAAACGGCCCCAAGTTGCCCCACAGGAGGTTTAGGTTGGATATTAGGAAAAAATTCACCAAAGAGTGGTGAAGCACTGGCACAGGATGCCCAGGGAAGTGGTGGAATCTCCTTCTTTGCAGGTGTTCAGAAAATATGTGAATGTGGCTCTTCAGGACACGATTTAGTAAGTCTGTTGGTATTGTGCTGATGGTTGTACTTGACAATCTTAGAGTTCTTTTCTAACCCTAATGATTCTACAATGCTATAAATACTTATTAACATCTTCCACCTGTAGGTAAAAGCTTATAAAGTTTCACCTTCTGTCAAAACTGAGGTCCTATCCTACTTTGTGCCACAAAGCTGAAAAACAAGGGAACAAAGCCTCACCTCAGATGCTCCTGCACCTTCCTGGCTGTGCTCTGGGTAGGATAGGCCAAACATTAAATTGCTTAACACAATGATGAGCAAAGCACATGCATGATGCTGTCCTACCCTGAGGCACAGACAACCTGAGATTATTATGTATCGCCAAAATCATGTCCTTCCCCATCTTTCTCATCAGAGCCAGAGGAATGGACACTGTCTGAACCATTCAGGGCAAGAAGGAGGCATCTGCATTTCAATAGAATACTTGTATGTCTATGGTTACATTAAGTGTGCTCACTTGTCATTCGGAAGCCTTTAAATAATGTGGCAATGGAAGCTCAGACACCATGGAAAGGGAGGAGAAGCAGCAGACCTGACCAACTTCTTGAACATGTTCGTGCCTTCATTTTTATGAATCAGCCTTTCTAGTTTCAAATGATAATCAATGAAGGCTTTAGAGATCAAAGTTAATTTGATTTCTGAAAGGAAACTGATGAACACACTACCTAGGTACATTTCAGTATTGTGGTTCTCCCATTGAAAAAACCAACGTTAGAAACTGGTAGTCCTCCTCTGTTCACTCAGGAGGGGCTGTCAAAATTATCCCATGCTGGCCAAAGTCAGCAGAGCAATGGGGAGAACACTTAGAAGAGTCCCAGCTGCCAACATCAGGCAAGAAATGGTAGAAACTCACCAAACAATAAAGAATTTAGTTTAATGGAAATAACTGGGTCTCCAAGTAAACCCAGTACCATAACACAGATAAATTGTTTACAAGCTTTTCAAACTTTCTGCAGTTGAAAGTCTAATTCACATTAGTGGTTTCAGGAATTTCACCGTGTGTTTCAGGTGAATTCAGAAGATACGGGATCTTCTTGTAATCAAAACAAAACTTTGAAACTGAGACTATTTCCATTGGTCTCAGCAAGCCTTGCATCATATTGATGTTTATGTTTGAAATAGTGTATTTAAGAGTTTGTACTAAATGAGTCTGTTTTGAATAGTACCCCAACCATGTATTTATATGGAATTACTGGGCTCCTGTTACTTCACTGAGCATCCACTTATGACCAAAATAACCCTTTCTTTAATGATTCAAGGTCTCCAGCTCCTCATGACAGACAGACCTACCTCTCAAACTAAGGTACAGCTGCAGATGACTCAGAAGAGGTTAAACTGTTCTAAATATTTTTCTTCAAGGTTGAAAATCACTTGTACTCATCCTTTTAAACGTGAGCTTTTTAATTTGGGGGGGGGGGGTTGTGTTTGGAAGTTTTTGTTTTTTTAGTTAATGGCATGATTTGCCTTCATCATAATGAAAAAAATAATCGTAGAACCAAAACCAAGACAAAGTAACCTGCTGTAAGCTTCAATGAGTATGAAAACACCAGACTCAGATGCTCACAAAGAGTTAAATTGCTAAGGGCCTTTCAAAATAAACAACATGAAAAAAAACAAATAAAAAGTTTGTCTGTCTTAATCTTCTGTGTTATCACTGTGTTTGCCCAGAAAGCTTCTGTAGTTTTAATAACATGAAAAATAATTTCTTTGTCCTTATAGACAAAAAGCCTTTTTTCAGTTCATTGTACATTGGAAAAATCTCAGCTATAAGGTGCTTTGTAATTCAGTTCCAATATACACCTTGGCTCACAGGTGTAATTAAAAACCCATTATAATCATCCACTGAGCAAATCAGAGCAATCCCGAGAGGAGCTGAGCTGGGAGAGCCTCTATTTATAAAATCATATTTAAGGTAGTCTTATCTCTACAATGAAAAAAACATCTGTTTAACATACTGTAAACAAAAATATTAAGGTTCCCTGGCCTTTTTGTCAGAATGACTTATGACATGATCTGCAACATTTGCAATTAAGGTGTAGCAGAACTACTGCCTAATTTCTATGGAAACAACTACAAAAACATTGCACGTTTGCTCCAGGTTGATACTTTCAGCTCAGGAGTGACAAAACAAGGACTGATGTGGGAGAGGAGCTGGGGGGGTTTAAGGGGGGTCTTGGTCAACGATTTAGAACATCTAAGTTTTTATTTTGAACATCTCATCTGAGACAAAATAGAGGTGGCAACATTTATTTTCCATGATTTTGTCTTGAGACTTCAGAGAAAAAAAACAAACATGTTTCCTCAAGTGTTAATGAGCTGAAATTAAAAAGAAACAAACAAAAACACAAACGTGAACCAATCACTACCAGCACCGAACAGAGTATTAACCATATTTGCATAATCCACTCTCCCCCATGCATTTATAGATAACCATGTCTTATATACAGAAGATGAGACAGTTTATGCTACCATGAGGATAAAAATGGGAATACAAGTACTATGATTTAATAAGTTAGACTAAAATAACTCAATAAGACCAACAGGAATTGGCCATCAGCTGTTGTCAGTGTCATTCTAGGAAAGTCAAGCATGAAACTAAAATCTTTTCGACTTCCCCTATAAAATCATGCCCCCCTTCCAACATAGCAAATTTAAAATTTATGGATAGAATCATAGACTGGTTTGGGTTGGAAGGGACCTTAAAGATCACCCAGTTCCAACGTCCCTGCCATGGGCAGGGACACCTCCCACAGGATTAGGGTGCTCAAAGCCTCATCCAACCTGGCCTTGAACACCTCCAGGGAAGGGGCAGCCACAAATTCCCTGGGCAACCTGTGCCAGAGCCTCACCACCCCATCGTGAAGAATTTCTTCCTAAATCTTCCCCTTCCAGTTTAAAGCCATTGCCCCTCATCCTATCCCTAAAGGCCCTTCTAAGAAGTCCCTCCCCAGCTTTCTTGTAGGCCCTCTTCAGGTACTGGAAGGCTGCTATAGTGTCTCCTAGACACTAAGCTGAGTGTCAGGGTCAGCATAGACATTGATGGATGCTGCTGTACTCGAATGCTGCTCTTTCTGGGAGCAAGACAGATCCAAGCAACACCACAGCATGGCAAAACCCAAGGTCTTCTGCTTGTCAGTGGGAAACACAGTAACACAAACAGCACTGATGCCTAGCCAGGATTCCTGGGGAGCTTCATGAACCAGGGTGAGACATTACACTTGAATTCATGCCTGTATTGAGAACTGGAATAAAAGTTGGTGCAGGATCTACCAATACTGAGAACAGGTAGACTCTGGATCTGCTGTCTCTGCAGGAGCCCTGCACCTGTAGCACGCAGTGCTGCTGTCACAGGCAGGGATGGCTCGAGATGTGTCAAGAACTCGTGCACCTTGAGTGCCCACTCCTTTGGGCTAGCCTAGACCAGCTGCCATCCAAAGTTGGTATGTGAGCCTTTCTTCCAGCCCATGTGTAGTGATTATCCCCTCCTTGCTTCACTTGGTAAACAGACAGTATGTGGTTTGCTGGAGATTACATGATTACAGTTAGCAGCAAAGTATGTCTGGTGAAGGGAAGTTACAGGATAACCCAGTTTAAAAGTGTAATTTTTCCTTTGAAAACACTTCTAACCAGCTCTAGCTACGTAACTGAGCCATTTCCCTGCTCTTCTCAGTAGCACAGTTGAGCGAAAAGGGAAGGAGTTCCTCTGATGTTCAATTGAGCCAAAACCAGCCTCAAAGTTGAATTTACCACGCTTTCGTAACCACCAAGTATCAGAAGGGACTGTCTGAGATCACAACTGACAAAGAAATTGATTTGGTGTTGACACTTCGCAGTGCTTTGAGATTACAAATCAGAGGCTGCTTGGCAGGTAACAAACACCACCTCCCTTAAACACAGGGACACGGCAGCCAAGGAGACCTTTCTGAGTCACCAGCCACAATCCCCCACTATCATAGATTGCAGCATCTAATATTTCTTTCCTTAACAGTCCTCATTGCCAGGTGCTTAGCTGCTGTGATAAAGTACACAACACTGGCACTGCCCTCCCATAATGATCTCAGCGTGTGCATGCTAAGAGGAAAGAGACATTTGTACATTTTGATATACCTGTGACCTTCTGAAAACAGACAATAGTCATTTATAGCCCAATGGAAACCTGGACAGGAAAGACCTTTTAAATATATCTGAGATGTTTGAGAAAGACAGAAATAAAGCAAATTGTTCTCTCCCACTCTTATATCTGGAATGATCATGCATTCCTTCCATGCAAAAAATTAGCCCCAGACATTTAAAAGAACAAATAAATCTTTCTAGCCTTAAAAAAAGTCTGTGTACTCAGCTTAGATGGGCACACAGCAGTGTCAAGTGGAATGTGTACTCCCTGTGATAATAAATCTCATAATGGAAATCAAAGCCAAATTGAACTGCACGTTTGGCGTTAAGTGTCCCAAACTGCTCATCTAGCTAAACCTCCATAATAAAATAACATTACGGTCTATAATTACACAGTGTAATGATGCCACAAGAGTAAAGCTCAGGAAAGGTTTAATTTTCCAGGCTTTGCAGCAAGTGTGAATTGGTGTGAGGCTTAAAAGGCATTCACAGCCTGGATCCAAGCCTAGGTGCAAACATAACTACCATACGTGACATAAACCAGACAAACACTGAGTTCATGTTCAAGAGTTGCTAAGCAAGCACCAGGAAAAGAAGTTCTCAAAAACCAGCCAGGGTTATTGGCACAACACTGCAGCAGTGGCTGCCTGTTGCATCTGCAGGATGGTTTCTGACGGTTTTAAAGAGAGGGACCTGGAAAAGCTGGAAGACTTTCTGCAATGTTGTTTCTGCCAAACTGTGAAATAACAGAAGATAAAACCAGGAAATGAAGAAATATTTCAATAACACAAATTTTACTTTCAAAAGAACCCTTTTTCCTCATGTCTCCAAATGAGAATTTGTGTTTTTAAAACGCAGGGCACTCTTTCAGGTTAAGAGAACCTTTATCAGGGAGTGCAGGGATAGGATGCGGGGGAGCAATTTTAAGCTGAAAGAGAGGAGATTTCAATTAGATATTAGGAGGAAATAATTTCTTGTGAGGCAGTGAGACACTGGCCCAGGTTGCCCAGAGAAGTCATGGCTGGCCCCATCCCTGGAGGCAGGGCTTTGAGCCCCCTGATTCAGTGGGAGGTGTCCCTGTCCGTGGCAGGGGGGTTGGAACTGGATGATCTTTAAGGTACCTTCCAACCCAAACCATGCTATGATTCTATGAACTTCAAGACTTTCTGTCCAACAGTGCTGTGGTATTCAGACACAAAAATGCAGCAAACTACCTGCAATTAACCTAACAGCCCATGATGGAACTGAGATCTCCAACAGCCAAGGAGCCATCCTAGGTATTGTGTTGAGTCAGCTCTTTCTGCTTCAGTAATTCAGCCATCTCCTAGGAGATGTCTCCCTCTTTTTCTTGCAAAGTGAAAAACCACCCAAAGTTTTCAATACTGTCACCTAATGGTCTCCAAAAAAAAAATCACCTGGATGTTGGTTTTAAAGTTTAATGTCATACAATTGCACTTCAAATCACCTTGCTCAGAAAAAGAAATGTAAGAGAATCTATCTCCACATGTCTAGATAAATCCATTATCTCATTAAAACAGCAATCTCAAGGGCTGGATCTCTTTTTGACAATGCAGACTGGCTGCTGAAACAAGGTGTAAGGCTTAAGCCTACTGAGTAAAACTACAAGGACATGCTCTTTTATTATTGAGTAATTTGAGTTGGACAGGACTTCTGAAAGAATCACAGCAGGGTCAGCTTCAGCAGGTCAGATTGGTCATGACCAGTAAAAGTTTTCAAGGGTGGAAATTCCAACCCCTGTCCTGGTGCTTGAACATGCTCACTGTGAAAATGGCTTTTCTTCCATCCAGGCCCAAACTTACCCTTCCTCTAAGTATTGCTTCTTGTCTTTTCTACAAGGCTTCTAATTTAATCTAGTAACATTGACTCCATCTACTATCAACAAAGAGTTATCTCCATTCCCACTGAGAAAGATACCCTGTGTTCAGCTGCTTCAGGATAGGCCAAACCACCTCCTGGCATGAGGTCTCTGACAGCACCTGCAGAGGGACCCGAGAGGATTTGGGCGAGATGTTCGACTTTCAGATCACTAAAGTTTAGTTAAATCATTCTGCTCAGTTTTCCTTCATCTTCTCTTGGAATTTCTAACCCATGGGATATTCCACTATTGTGAAATCAATACAAGATGTTGAAATATCATCAAAAAGCTCATGGAACAAATTGTTCAGGAACAAATGCGCTCAGAAGTAGTAAAATGATTATTTTCAATGTCTGACTAAAACAACATTTTTGAAATCATGGCAACATTTAATTTTTTCTTCTTTCACTGACCTGAATTATTTTATTTTGAATCAAGACATGCCAAAACCAAAACAAAGTTAAATCAGTGCTGTACTAAGTTGAAATAAAATTACTTATTTAGACCCTCCAGAAAGAAGACCAGCATTTAAAAGGAAAACAAGTTTTTTTCCCAACCATTTTGATCTTATAACATCACCTTCCCATTAAAATATACTTTAGAATTGTCTGTCAAGCCCTATGACTGTATGAGATGCTAAAGTTTAAGATACTTCTGCAGATTTTTCCTTTCTTTATATCCATGGATCAGAATTTAACCCTAAACCTCACTTGAAATGAAGTACCTGTATTTCAGTAGCCCACCTTATACTCAGAGGTATTTTTCATGGGTTTTTTTATTACAGATTTCCTCAAAAGATTTCCTGTTACAAATACAGACTCTATTTTACAGATCTAAAAGATAACAATAGGAATAGATTCAAATAATTAGCCCTTGCTTATCTATGACTTAAGAGTGTAGGAATTACACATAAAACAACAGGTCTCATTTGCCATTTGGATGCTTTCTGTGTACTCTGTACCATTTTTATGCACAAAATTTCTGCTTGGTGAATGGGTGTAGAATAAGCAGTTGATCCAAAGGGTGGTCAAGATCTGTGATAATTTCACATATTATAAGGGATGGTAAAGATGCTAAAGATGATGGAAAGACACCACAGCAAAGACCAGAGCATCAGATCTAAAGGCTCTGAGTTTGAACCCAGGCTGCAGAGTTGGAAGAGTCATCCTTGCCTTTCCCTCCAGCAAAAAAACGAGCAGTGTCATCAATCTGCCTTCCTCAACGTGTTCAAGAGTTGTATCTATAAGAAGGAACAAATCAAATTTTCTGTGTCCAGGCAATCTACAAGGAAAATGTTGATAACGATTTCTGTTTCGAAAAAAATTCAGACAGTTGTAGCTTCATTAATTGTTTATACAGGGTACAGCAGAACCTGTATCTCCTATGTATTGACAGAGATACATTATGCAGCATCTTTGTAAGGCTCTGAATGCTTTACATGCTAATCACTCAAATGCTTAAATCCTTATTAATGACTTGGGTTTGGATGCAGACAAGGAGTGCACCAAGAATGCGTATGTCTCTACATAAATACATACGTGGCTGTTTTTAATAATGACTGGATTCACCAACCCTCAGTTCCTCTACAGCGGTCGCTATTTTTCTTTGGGTTGCATTAAGGGCACAAGCTGGTGGATCTCTTAGCCGAACTGGAGTCATAACACATCTTGGCTCCTTGCTGTCTGCTAATGACTAAAGGTGGACAAAATCCTGACCTCTCAAAGTCCATTATAAAATACATCCATTGACTTCAAAAGGACAAGGATTTCACCTTTCCACTTCCTGTGGTGCCCAGGTATTACTGCAAGTGCTCTCAGAAGTATCCATGGACATAGGACTCTTGACTATTTTATTTACATATATGCAAGTGTCAAATAAAAAGCAATAGGGGAGTTAAAAGATTACGGTTGTCCTACAAAAAGTCTGTCCATCACCAGGCACATGGTGATAGGTCAATCATGGGGTCCCTCTGAACCACATGGGAGCTGCATCTAGGTGTCTACATAGCTTCCTCACAAACTCCAACTGGGTTGGAAATACTGCCTGAGATAGCATCTCTAGAAATGTATTTTTTTATAACAGGATGCCTATGAGAAGTAAGTCTCCCTACAGACTTCTGATACACTCTTCTCTTACCCAGTCTTCAGATGCTTTTGATAAACACTAGTGAAAACAGACTCTTGAGATGTGGGGTTAATTGTTCTCCCTTTTCTGTTTACGTAAGTATTCTGCAGACTGAGAATTCCTATTTCCAGAAAAATATCAATCAATTAAAAGTTTCATATCCACACCTCATGGATAATTTCAGCGCCTGAATCATCTGGTTTGCAGCAATTAAAACAAAGAACACTTGTTCTAATGCATTGTTTTCACACTAGAAAGCCCAGCCTGCCTTCAGCTGTCTTTACCAACTAGGAATACAAGAAGAAAGAAGCTATTAAAGTTTCCTCTACTCAGTTTAAATGTGGCACAACACTCATTCCCAGCCAACTTTTCAAACTAAACATCTTAGTAAATTCTTCCTGACAATAGTTAGTGACAAGCATGTCAAAAACAACAAACTCAGTCACATATAAGGCTTATCAATAATTTACTCTTTTCCCCCCATGAGAGACTGTGTGTTTTGCAATAATGAAATATATGATTTTAAAAATAAATAATAGGCTGTTGTCAGGCTGATTGTAGCTAGAAGTTATGAATTTGATTGATTGATTGAACATTTGACTTCATTCTCTCTAGCAAGATCAAAGCGAAACTCTTCCATTTGCCCAAGGCCACTTGCAATTTATTTAGAGATTGTGTTCATATCCCAGCAGGTAGCAATATTGGACTGAGGTACACAGAAAATCAGCTCTTTGAGGTTTTTTCTGAGTCCAAGGGATGCAACAAATGAGATTTTTTTAGTTCATTAAATCATTAACCACTTAATCACTAAAATACACAACATTAGTTGTATTCTCCCTTAGCTAGGTGTAACAAGAAAGCAGCCATGGTGTTTAAGAACCCTGTCTTAACATCAGTGCCTTTGTCAAATATGACAAGCTTCAGTTTTTTTTTTTTGTATGGCTATTTACCCACCCCCCTTTTTGTGTAATTAGCATAGCAGGAGGCAGCGACACCCAAAAGCACCAGGCATATGAATTGCGATGAGAATCCTTCTAAGATCAACATGGAAGAGACATACATGAGCATAAAAGCACAAAGAATATGTTTGTACAGCAAATATTGCAAATACCCTGGTGTAAAAGAGACCCAAACAAGCCAGTCCAGACTAATGTGGAACCTTAAGTCACCATAAATCATAGCCAATATCAGCTGCTTTTCCCCCTCTCTCCAGATAGCATTCACACGCTGGCCACAGACGTTTGCGAGGCTTTCTTGCCAAAAAGAGAATCATTCTTTTAGCTGCCCTGTATTCATCCTACATAAGATTTGGGGATTAAAAACGTTAAAAGAAACAAACCCCAAGCCCAAGCAAGAAGGGTCAGTGCAGGCAGCTGAGCAGCAGCTCGTTGGCAGCAGTGCACACGCATGCAAATCAGCATCAGCTGCGCATGTGGGACTTCCGCGGGGACTGCCAGCAACAAAGAGCCAGCAACCCCAGAAAGCCTGTGTAGACACAAAGATGAGGATGAACAAGTGGGAGAAAGAGGACTTCCAGAAGCCAGGTGAACCCACCTCAGAACAAGGTTCATAGGAAGCATAGAAGATCCAACCTAGACAATCACAAGCTGAAAGGAGGAAGGTAATAGCACCAGTGTTGGGGTTGCCTGGTTCAGCTCTGCAACAATTCACACCACTTCTGGCCTTAATGCGTTTTGCCAAGGGACAAGACCTGTATCTCCCATTCAAGTGGCAGAAAGACACCTCTAGATCTGATGACAACTGAGATGAGGTCTAGATTCAAAGCTCTGATTAAATGTAATTTGTCTACACTAATGAAAGCAATGACAGGCGGCAGAGACCTATCCATCAATGGGTCATCATAGAATGGTTTGCATTGAAAGGGACCTTAAAGATAATCCAGTTCCAACATCCCTGCCATGGAGGGGGACATCTTCTGCTGGATCAGGTTGCTCAAAGACCCATCCAACCTGGCCCTGAACACCTCCAGGGATGGGACATCAGCAACTGCTCTGGGCAACCTGGGTCAGTGAGAAGCCTTTTGGGTTTTAGGGTCTTCTCTAGAGGGCTTGGCACTATCCAGCTAAAGGGCAGAGGGTCTCCAAGGCAACAGGCATCTTGTATTATCTCTGTGACAGATCTCCTTGGATCTTCGAACCTCAGCTGACAGAAGCAGAAATGAGGACTTAAGGATCCAAGTACACTTGAAAAAAAGAAGGTCTACTTGTAAAAATGATCTCACATTGAGAGCAGTCCCAATTCTACTGTTTCCAGTTTTCCTGCTTGTTAGGGAGAGCAAAGTCACTGCAGCTGTAGAGAAATAAAATTAGACCAAGTAACTCTGGTTGCAGATGGGTAAAAGGCAGCATCAAGGTTTATCAGGGAAAAGTGACAGCTGTTTTGTGCTCCTGCTATCTGGAAAAACAGGGAAGGAAAAGCTGAACAAACAGCAGCACCAGAGGGGTTTCTCACATACAGTAGCCTTAATATACGTATGGAGCTAAGGGGAAAGAATAAAGAGTGAATGTTTTCTTAAAAACCAAAATTCATTAAACTTTCCCATAACAGACCAGGACCATAAGTGGCCAACAGTCCAGCTACGTAATACTTGAAAGCAGGCATACAAGATGTTTACCAAAGAATACACAGGCTCCACGTGAAGTACAGCTCCTTACCGTGATCACCAGTCACTAGAGGGCATTTATGTCCATGAAGCTGTCAGACCCAATTTTTTCACTGGAGGTATGATTGGTTAACAAGGCTTGACAGTTCCTAGAGTTCAGCTAAGTAGCTGTACATAATCACGTGGAAGTATACACGTAAGCACAATTAACAGAGTTCCTCACAGACTTTTGGAAATGTTTGACAGTGAGTTACAAGAACAAGCCTGGCTTTTCTTTGAGGTGTAGCCTAAAGGTGAGAAAACCCAAAACGCTTCATGGTCCGAGGGCAGAATTAGTGAAGATTCAGCTCCCCTAATATGAAAGCATAAGAACAGACATTCAGTGCGCCTACAAATATGACCTCAAGGGATGACAAGATCCTGACTCAGAAACAGGAGTCTAATGTGAAAAACAGAAATAGTCTTTTGGGCCTCAATGGTTACAAAGTGGTCAGAGATTCATCAAGATCTTATATGAACGTTCCATGGTGTTATGACTTGGTTATAAATGCTTCTTGTATGAATCAGATTTAATAACAGACTAGGCTGCAAGTAAACAAATAAATGGTTAAGAACTGCCTTGAATAACGTGAAAGAAGCCTAACAAAAGCATGCCAAAGCTATTAGTTGTTTAAATTGTATTCTTATTCCATCCAGTCTGCAAGTCTGTTTTTTTTAGTAAATGTTAATGCCCAGGTGATTAAAAGAATAAAAGGAATCAAATTAGATCGCTGACACCATCTGAGACATGAAGAAATTAGACATAATAAGAATAACTGATGGAGAGCTAGATAATAACATAATTTTTCCTTAAAAAAACCCCTTTTTCTCTAACCATTGTCTTCCCACCATTAAGATAAACAATGGTCTTGTTTTCAACTCTTCAGTGACAGATTCCAAAAGGTTACAAAACACAGGTTGTTCTTTTATGCCAATACAGATGGTGAAATAAGTTTTGTAAGTGAGAGCCTAAGCCACAGAACTGCAGGGACTAATTCAGTAAAGGAGCCTTAAGGTAGTGGGTAGAGCAGACGCTGCCCTTTAAAGAGAGGAAAACTGCTAACATAGCCTCACAGAAAATGGAGTGACTGAGCACATCTCTATCGAGCACTCCAGCATTTTTGCCTTTTGTGTTGGAAATACAATTGCTTAGGTTAACAAAAACATTAAACAAAATATTTTGAATACAATACAATCAATGTTTTAAATTAGCTCTTACTCTTCTTAAACTTGTTTATCTGTTATTTGTTCAATTGATATATATTCTGAGTAGGGAGAAAAAAAATCAACTGAATCATGGAGAAAATTGGAGCATAACCCCTACAGTCTTCAAAGTCACATCCTAACTCATGAACAAAATAAGTAAGGTCTTGTTAATGAAGAAGAATTAGCCTCATTGTACTCCTGCTAGTGTAAGAACACAAGCAAGACAGTAGTAGTAATGAAGTAAGTTACCTTATATTAAGACAAATGGTTTTGCCACTTCTTGTAGACTTTCCTGCTTACTACCAGACTACTTGGGCAGCCTTGGCTACATCATGGAAAGTTCACCTTTTGAAAGAGTGACTACCAGACATGAGGTGGATTAACAGCCACATCTTTTATAGCTGGTTTACTAAAAAGCTTTAGTTACTCCCACAAAATGTGTCTCACTAACAAAACAATGTCATCTTCTCCAGCTGGGCAGTTCCGTACACATATCCCACAGCCAGAGCAAAGGAAGGAAAGTTTGGGATTCTGGATTCCCTGGCTCTGAAGCTGTCTATAAAAAAAAAATCCAGTACAAAGAAGAGAAGGTTTTACTGTCATCTAAGAAAGGCTATTCAGCATTCAATGTCCAAGAAGGTCCATGCAAGTGTAAAACAGAACCAAATATCAATAAGACATTTAAATATGGGGAAAAAAAAATAGAGACTTAAGGCCTGATGAAAGTTCCTGGGTAAAATGATAATTTGAAGTTTTATAACTAAGAAAAAAGAAAGAAAAGTCACACTGCACATCAGTGAAGTGGAAGAAAATTCTGGTTATCTACATTGGCAGGGAAATGGTAATTAATGAAAATTGCTCACATTCTCTGTCTACTGCCAGCAATGGTTGACAAGCTAAAATTGGCACAGAGTGATAGGCCAAAAGATGCTGCATGTATTGGCAGCTCTTACTTTTCCTCCCGGTATTCCCCAGCTGCTGAATTTATTTTTAGTTTGAGAGATTTTGGATTTCTCCACCAGTCTCCTGTTGTTGTTTTGGTAGTACAGCACAGTGGGGTCCTCGCATAAGTTCCCAGGCCCTTAAAAAATGACTAAATAGAATTAGTTGTAGCTGTAGTGGGAGGGCTAATTCAGAGTAGCTATTCATGCTTGCTCCTGACAACAGCTGGACTTGCTTAAGCAGTCATTTTAAGCATGGTGAGACAAGTTGGAGCTAGCTCCACAAAGAAAATTGAGTCTTGGAGCTGCAGCTTTTAAATTCTTAACCATCATCAGCTGGACTCAATCTTAAGGGTCCTTTCCAGCCTATATGATTCTCTGATCTAAGGAAGGCAGTAATCCAGAGTTATGGCTGCAGGAAACGCTACCCACCTGAATGTATACACCACAAAATCAGGGCTATGGTCATGAGCCAGTAGCAAGTGCTGAGGAAAGGTGCAGGAACCCTATGTAAAACCAGTAAAGTGTAGTGAGTATTTCAGAAAAGTATTTTATATAGCTACTGAAGAAGGAGTTTCTGGTCAGGCTTCCCTACTCTTTCTGTCTGCACACTCTACCCTACATACCTGTATAGATTGTTTTCCATGTCACATAGCTGCTGGAAGCTGCTCTTCCTAAGAGCACTTGCTGATGTGATGGTACAAAACTTCATTAATTGGTTCAAAACAGAGCCACAAATATAACTTCTTTGAAGGAAGTCTTTGTATGGTGTAACAGAGCCAAATTTGCCCATTAACATCCGTAAAATGCCCTGGAACATTCAAATAAAAGGCTTTACTGACGTTGACAGAGTGATAATTAAAGCTGACTGCTCCTATTTCAGCCAAAGACACCCTGACCTTGAAGTTCAGGCATGGAAAAGTTGGTAGTGTTGCACACCTAGATAGGTGCTGCACTAACAGTGAAGCTGCAGCAATGTAGTACAACAGCAAAGCCCACAGTGGGATTCAAGGGACTTCTTCCACCACATGGTGCAATGTAAGGTTCATGGAGCTGGAAACCCAGCCACCGTGCTCGTGCTGAAGACGTGAAAGGTCAGTGACAAATCACCACACAGGATACAGCTCCCCTCTCTCCGCTTTTGTTTTGTTTTCCAGAGCACACTGAAAAGAAATCAGTGAACCTACAAATGTGCTGATACGACCTCTTACATTGTTCCCTTGGGCTTAGACACCGGTGCTGCTATGAAGCAGCTCTATACTTGGCATCACATTGGGGCATTGACATGCAAATGAGTAAAGCCAGCAGAGTACCTTCCAGTTCTCATGAATGCCTGTTTTTTGTATATATGAGTTGTGTTTGCTTTTTTTGGTGCTTTCATAGTTCCCCAGAATAACTTAGATGTATTCCTACTTTGACTGCTACAATTTTTTTCCCCAGCAGACTTAGAACCTTAGTGTGTGTTTGTTTATATATACATGTAGATGTGTGGAAATTCAGCTTACTTTAGGAACAGGAATATTTTAAGCATTTCAACCACAAGAAAAAGCATATGATGATTCTTTGAAATTCCTTAGTGTAAAACAACTGCAGCTTCCTTGCTTTAAAATCATCAGAAAATCTGAGACCTAACACCCAGGAATAAGTATTCAGCTCCTATGAACTGACAGGCTGTGTACCATTCAGCAGAAAAAAAACCCTCCTTTACCCCCTCCTGCTTTGGCTCATCAGGCCAAAACTCAAGAAGTAAAACCTTGACTGAAACTTTTACTGCAAAATTGGTCCAGAAATGTACTTTTTGCATAGTTTAATTGTCTGGGCTTAGATCCCCCAGAGCTGAAAAGAGCTCCCCTGACCCCTCCTAGCAGACATCTATAAGAAAAACACTGAAATCTTCAGTGGACTTAACTGACAATGAAGACACAGAGCAGGGTTTACTCAGTCTTCCACATAGTTAAACCCAGAGTTCTGGCTGATGTCCGAAGAGATGCTGAAGTTCAGGGTGCAGTTTACCTTAGAGATGCAGAGTGCACAACTGCATCTTTTGCATATAGGCTACAGGAGATTCAACACCACATTCATATAGTTTGGTTGAGTAAAGAAATTGTGAGCAGATATTTTCCCCCCCTACATTTAACACCAGGGGACATCATAACAATGAAAGCCGTAGCAAGGCTCTCCTGCTGAAACAGCTCACTCCTTTTCAGATGCCACAGAGACATAGGTTGCTGTGAGATGAGATGAATGCTGTTGGTTACTGGCTCAAAGAGAAATTACATTTGTACCCTCCTAGATGCTTGCTGAGCGCCATTTCTACTTTATTCCACCAATACCTTCCCAAACTTTTTTACACTTGTCTCAATTATCAAAAGTGAAACCTGACATTGTAATGAGCTCTGGGCCAGGTTTCTTACAGGATCTATCCTTTGTACAAAATTAAGGAAGCATTTTTAGAACTTAGCAAGCTAAACGACCTCATGATTAAGATGTGTTTTAAAGCCTCTCTGTGCAGGTTTGTTTTTTTGTGTCTATATAGTAATGGATAGTAAACACTC
Organism: Tapera naevia; assembly: GCA_033556795.1. Classification (NCBI taxonomy): domain Eukaryota; kingdom Metazoa; phylum Chordata; class Aves; order Cuculiformes; family Neomorphidae; genus Tapera; species Tapera naevia. Next base: position 2,170,484 of record JAUMJJ010000156.1, read on the forward strand.
AAAATAGCTGAAAACTCTACCATTGCTTAATAACAGCACTTATTTTAACATCCTTGGCTATATATAGGATCTTGAGGTTCACATCCAGAGGGAGGGTTTGTTTTGTCTGAACCACAGAACTGCGGCACAGTGGTCCAGACTGTCCTAATTTTATTTAGCTTCGGAAAAAAACGGGAGGCAAAGTGTTGTTTTCATCTCAAAACATCTTCAATAAACCCATGGTTTACTGCTAATACCAGACTTCTGTGAATCTCATCCCCAGGCCCAGTATTGCCATTGGTTACCTCGAGGTTTTCAACAAGCTGGAAGCCCATTATTCCTCCAGAGGATGAGAACAGACAAAAAAAAAGGTGGGTGGGGTAAAGAGTAAGGGAATGTTTCAATTCAGAGGATGTTCTAACTAGGCATAAATTGACTTTAAAGAACAGGAACGTAAACAACACGCCACCCCTGGCAATGAGCAAGTTAACAAACAAAAATACCCCAGGACTTTTTGCAATGGTGCCTGACAAATATCAGAATAGCCCTAGATTTCATTTAAGTGTAAGAACTGAATTTGGATCTGAAAACAAAGGATAAATGTATTTCTTCTGACATTTAATGTTGTCTGATGACATGCAATTTCATTGCTTTTTCTTTATGATGTAATTTTTGTAAGTGATACCAGTTGTCATCAAACGTCATAAAAGCCAGACTTGCCTCAAGTCATCAATATTTATTGTTCTCTTATAACAGAGCCTGTTTTGAGTTTGGTGTGCATGGCTTTAATTGTTTAATGGAAGAGTTAAGGCCAGCCTTTCCCAGTATAAAATATCAGGCTGAGATGGATCTGTTGACATGATGCAATTGAGATGTTCTGGCAGCTGGTGCAGCAAATGCCCTCTAAGGAGGGGGGAAAAAAGAGGGAAGAGATGGGGATCTGAATGGATTAGTAACAGGATACCGAGCCTTTTGCCTCTGGGTCAATCATTCAAATCCTCCCTGGATGAGGAGCACCCACCAGCTCCCTGCCACCGCAGGGCCACTGGGCTCCCATGGACTGGACCAGCAGGTGTCCCCAGCATTACACGTGGTGCTAATTCACACCATGGTTCAGGGGTGAAGCCAGGGGAGACCAGTGGGGAAAAAAAAACTGTCCTGGAGGAGCAAATGTGTTGAAGGCCAAGATCAGCCTGAGCAACTGCTATGTCTGCCATGGTCAGGGAGAGACATCCAGCAGCTCCTGGAAAGAGCAGGCCCTCCAGGCAGCCCCCTGCTCCTGCACCCTTTATTTTGGGCCTCAAATGCTAAGTGACTGGGCCATAGGGAACAAATCCAACTAAAAAACGCAAAACAAACCCCGCACTCTCTCTTTTCTATGTCTTATTCTTCTAGCATTGTCCAAACCATACTTGTTACAGGTAATAATGCCTCATGGCTCACAGGCACTGTGAGGGATGCTGACCTGGAGAAGCATCACATCGTACAAACACCCATAGCACTGGCCTCCCGCAGACCTATCCTGTTGGTTTATTCTCTCTTTTAGAAGACTTCTAAGTCTGTGTCTCTCTCCTTTCATCAAGGGGAGCAGTTTAACTTCACGGCTGTTTCAGAGCTGACTGGAGGAAAAACTTTTGACTATGCAGAGTCCCTAACACAAAAATGAACAGAAAAACCCATTTAAAAGAGACGTAGACTATGACAGTGAAAGTTTGGCAGGGAGAGGGGTGTAACAGAGAGGGCAAAGATAAAGTTTTTGGAAGGAATGTTCTGAGCAGCTGCATAAAATTTACTGGAGCTGCTGACCCATTAGGAGAGCACTGCTCACAAACCCCTGCTAATCTGGCTCTTAAAGCACTCAGACTATCTCACATATGCACAGGTACAGATGGAGACACTTCTGCTCACTTACCACCTTTAGTTTAGCTGGATGGGGTTTGTTTTATTTATTTATTTATCTTTGCCCACACAGCTGGTACACGGAGCCTGTAGCAGCCTCAGCTCACATTTGTCTTTGTGAATATTTTATGTTACCACCCAGGATATCAGTACCAGATCACCAAACCACAGTGCAGCACAGGCACAGTACGGCTCTGATGAGCCCAGGATTACACATCCTAAAAAACAACACTAAAATATGGAAAGTAAAAATTGAAATTTCAAGACTTTGCTTACAGCTCTAATTGGCTTTCCAAGTCTCCCCACACAAGGCATGAGGCAGACTGGATTTTACTCACAGGCTATCAACAGAGGGCTGTTTGGTCAGGATCTATTAAAACCTATTTTCATCACATGCACAGCTTCCTTTAGCAGTGCTCTGAGACTCCATGGTTTTATTTGTTTGCTATTTTGCATTTTTCTGCACTGGGTCTTTCATGCACATTCATTAAGGAGATCTCACACCTTGTCTGTGAAATGTGTTACTACCTCTGCTCATTACATTTCGCATACAGGTAAACCAAGCTAAGCAACAGCTCTGGATGCCTGGGAAGGTTTCTGACAGCCATGTAGGGTGCCTCCAAGGGGGACACCAGCACATAGTGAGAGGTTCAGCCCTCTTAGAGGAGGCTTTAGGGAGAACAGAGAGGCTGTAACAGTCACCCAGGTGCCACCTTCCTATCTGTAGTCAGGGTACTACCCTTCCAGTGGGATCTACTTAAGCTGCTGCGTTGCTTGTTGTCGACTTTCCATCTGTTCCTGTACCTGTAAACCTCATCAGGGGCATGGTGGAGCAGGTCTGTGTTGATCTGAAGTGGGGACCACAGAGGATGACCCCTGCCAACAGGCAGCCTCTGGAAAGAGAGCGAGGCTGAGCCAGGATGTCAGTGTGCTAATACGGTGCAGGATAGACAGTGCTCAGCTTGGACATAATCAGCCTGCTGACTTCTGTTGGCACAAACACCTGCAGACCAGTTGTTTTCATCAACATAGGGCTGCTTTGTGCAAAAGGAGGGAAACCCAGAGCCCCAGAGAATGGCAATGGGGTTGCCAAGCTGATTATTTAGTGCAGCAGAGGTGACTGCATAGCTGTACATGCGTTTGGACATCTCCCGGGGGTTTGGTAGGCAGCAATGATCTATTAGAGTCTCACACAGGCTGAGGGAAGAGAGCACCATGGCCACTCAACTATAAGGCCCTTGGCAAGGCTTCCCTCCACAGCAGGAGTCACAGAACAAGCAAATCCAACAGAAGAAAGAAAAAGCATACACTCCATTAGACTATGAGCCACTACCTAATCTGTAGAACTCCCCTTCCTTGCCCAGCTAAGAGCAAGTCCTCAGCTCAGGATCCAAGACCACCAGCTCAGGGTACAACCTAGCATGATTCCAGCAAAATCTGTACCAGGAAGCCCTAAAACCCCAATAACTGAGCTACAAGCTTCTTACCCTTAGAAGTGATGCACTCTGAAGACATTCTCCAGCAGCAGCAGCAGCAGCTCAACTCCCTGCCAGTCTCTCCTATTTGCCTTCTCTGGAGCTGTGCCTCATTCTAGATGAGCAGCACCTGCCTGAGGGTTGTACCTATCCCAGGTGGGGTCTATGTCAGCCTACTGGCTGGGGCTGCTTGAGGTCCAGTTGCTCCTTTCCCTTTTCTGCTTATCATGGTGGTCTTTGATGATTTCTACTTGCTTCATGATATGTAGGTTACACTGTGGGGAATAATCTATCTCTAGCTTTGTCCTAACTCTGTGATAAGGGCTAGCCTCCAATAAATTTGCAGGCAGATGAAAACTGAGTGGTGGTGTTACTTGCTCTGTTGGGACACCAAGTTTTTGCTTGGCTGGAGCCTGGGTGCAATAAGCTTGCATCTGCTTTCAGGAACCATCCAGCAGCTCTTCCATCTACTCTCTTTTTCAAGTATGGCTTGAGAAGCCAACTTTTTTCTCACTAAGAAGGGCTGCTGCATAAGAAAAAATATATATATTTACGTTCCTGACTTCAGATTTGCACATTTTTAACAGAGAAATATTGAGGAAAGAATGTGGATTTTGCTAGATCCTTTGCCCAGAAAATGTTGTAGCAATACAGTTTTATTTAAGTACTAGGAAGCTTAAATGTGGCCCCTTAAATATGAATTTTGGCTAAAACGTTTCAATTTTCCATTTCATTGCCAAACAGAAGTTCTGCAAGCATAGAGGGAGAGAAAAAATAGCCCCTTTCTGGTGCATAGGATTTTTCATTTAATTTTCAGACTCCAGGTGTCTCTCTGTTCTCTGTACAGCTCTGTCACCTTGGAGAATGCTCTTTCCATGACATGGGAAGACAGCCCCAGTGAAGAAAGGACTTAATAAATAGCATGGAAGACACCAGATGAGGAGTTTTAAACATGCGGGAAGGTCTTTAATGTGAGTTTGGAAAAAAAATCATGAATTGGAGAGTTGTGTGAATATTGGCTGCTACAGTGTATTTGCCTGTCCTAATGCCAACGTTCGTCTGGTTTAATTCAGCAATTCTAATGGTGGGTGGGCATTATGCAGATTTCTGGTAGCTACTGAAGCATCACCCAGTAGAGACAATGTCTGATGAACTCTTATTAAGATCTAGGTGTGCAGAATAGCACATTGCATTTTGGGTGAGTGTCACATAAAGTAAGGACTCCTTGATCTGGTCTGTGTTTAGGGACTGGGAAACTGCAAAGCACAAAGAAGAAAACTACATTGACTACTTTTACTTGCCAATGGAAATCGATATTTTCCTTCTTGTTAAGAAATTGTGGCAGTGCAGACAATCCAAGTAGATGTTAAAAATGTACCCCCAGGTGCACTCAGTCATTTGGATTGAGGTTGCGTGGCAAATCTTTCTTCATGAGAAGAAAACTCATACTTACACAAACCTATTCAACAAAACACCCTCCAGCAGGTACAAAGAAACTTGTTTTCAAACAGGTTTTTCATATCTTTAAGCAAAATTAGCTGTCACCTGTGCGTGAGGAGACAGGCTGCAGTGTCCATGGGGAGATGATGCAACATCTTGGGATGATAATTGGCCTTTGCAAAAGCCTTTGCTTAAAAATTGTATCTATCCAGTGTTGGATTAATATTCCTTGCCTAAGAGCACCAAACCCAGTGGTGTTTAATGAGGCTAAAGGGCTGTTTAAACATACTTGTGACTGGAGTACAGTACAACAAGACCAGCCTGCGTGGAGAAGGGAGGGTCATGGAGTGTGTCAGCTGGGTTAAGAAGCAAACATTCCCTTCTGCTCCATACTTGCAGTTTAGGGCTGAGTTGAGGGTTATTTAACTCCTGATGCAGCAGCACTTTTGCAGCTGGGTCCTGTGGGCTAATTCCCAGCTGAGCACTGGAAGGTTTAGTTTGTATTGGCAGGTGCTGGCTCCAAAAGGTAAACCATGTGCCCAGCCTGCTTTAGTAAAACAGACCTGTCTGTGTGCATGTAACCCTCCCAGCTTCTTCAAATCCTTTCAGTTCCTTGGATGAGGGTGGATCAATGCCAGACCCCCACTGCCCAATGAGCTTGTGGCTAAACCCACAGGAGAAACTGGAGCACCTTGCAGTGTTGCTAAAGCCAGTTCTGCTGAAACATCCAGAATTTGATCTCTATCCAAAACATCACTGAGCTGAGCCGAAAATGCCATTAGCTATTCCATTCATTATCCCTAATACGCACACAATGAACAGAAGTGAAATATGATGTTAAAAAAGATTTTATTCCAGAAAGGATTTACTCTGGGCAGGGCTTGTTCTTGTCATATCCATCTCCTGTTTTGAGAATTTGGCCCTGCAGAGCTCCTGGCTCATGCTCATCAGCACATTTGACTGTGAAGTTTAAATTATCCAATGAAATAAATAAAACCTGAACAATATTTCTTTAATCTTAAAGCCATTGGTACTGTACTGTGGTTTAACACTCTCTTTGGAGAGATATGGCACTGGAAGGCCACCAGATAAGAGCTCAGGAGCCTCCAGTTTTGGCTCAGATGCTCAGTGTCCATGGCCATGGTGCTTTGTCTCTGCCTTTGTGCCCTGCAAGGGAAGGGGAGACTATTGCACCATCACAGGCAGCATTTCTCAAGCATCCATGCAGGGTGGTGACAGCTTTTGCAGTCTCATATTAGTGACTGCCACTGTGACCCAGAGCAGCTGCCCCTTCAGTGGTGGAACCACCTATTCAGGTGCGCGGATGTAGACTTCCAGGCACACGGCAGAGATGAGTCCATGGGTGCTCCTCAATACTAAATGCAAACACAATTCCAAGTATTTTATGCCAATATCCATCTTGGATAATCAATACACAGTGTAGTGCAGCGTTCTTGTAAACTCCTTGGTCACATAATTACTGCAGCTTCTTGTCAGTAGTCCAAAGAAGGGATGAAATGTTCCTCCATGAAGAGAAGCAGGAGACACAAACCTTCATGCAGATACTTATTTCTCCTTCTTCATTTCCCCCCTTCTGTTTTCCAACAATAAGACTGTTTTAGAAGGATAGGAAAGATGTTGTTTGGGAATGGATTTGCTGCGATATTTATTTATTTATTTCTCTATTTATTTATTTATTTATTTATTGAATGTCTATGTAATTTCACAATTAGCCTACAGCAAAAATTAGCCCTTCATGTAGATTCACACACACAAAAAAAATAGGCTGTTTTTACTGGGACTGTAGTAAACATTTCCAAAACAGACGTAGCCTGAGGTGAAGCTATTCTTGTACCTGTGATTAGAAAGTGAGGGATAAAAAATATGAAATGAATCATTCCTAAGTGGATTAAAACTGTAAATGCCTGTTAAAAACACAACCTCTGTTCATGTGGGCAGATGGTGCATCCTACTCTATAACATTGCTACCTGGCAAAATGAAGTGCGATTTAATTGACAGACATTTTTAAATCTACAGTAACAAACCTTACAACGAGCGAGTCACAGCCTGACTCTGTAGCTCTTATTCTCTGGAGTAATCTTTACTCACCAGAGCAGTCTACTGGTTTCACCTTTTACCAGCTTTAAACTAGGGGGAAAGTAAAGAATATCCATAGATAAGTTTTTATCTTTGTTAAGATGACACATTCTCTTCACCCATTCAAGAAATATCGTCCTCTCTTATCACCCTCTCAAGGTCTTCAAGTACCTACATGGGGAAGAGATTTCTGATGGAAGAAGGGTCTTTAATCTAGCAGGAAAAGGCATAATGAGATCCAGTGATTGAAAGCTGAAGTTAGACAAATTCAAACTATCTTATCTAGGAGCTTGGTAGATTCCCCATCACTTTTGAAGTCTTTAAGAAGATATCCAGTCTTGATGTAAAAGATATGCTCTAGATCAAACAGAAGTTATGGGTTTGATGCGAAAATTATTGGGTGAGGTTCTGCAGTCTGTGTTATGCAGGAGGTCAGGCAAGGGAATTGTAATAGTCCCTTCTGGCTTTAAAATCTGTGAAGCCCAAACACAACTTCAATAAGGAAAAAGCAAGCCACCCTGACGACCTCTTCTGCCCACAGAACTTTAATTTTGGAAACAGAGGCTGGTTAAAGCAGTTCATCAGCCTTACCTGGACTCTGCTTAGCAGAGTATTCTCAACACCTCAGGTTTTTTCAAAGGAAGAAATTTGAAGACAGTCTACTTTCTCTTTAATAAAAGTAGTTGGAAAATGCTGACTGGTTTCTCAACCAGCACACAGCTATTTCTTTTCAAAGGAGAACAACTTTTTTATTTTAAATTTTCACAGCAAGTCTTTTACATTGTTTCTTACAATTTTCAGTATCTATTTATTTAATATTCCTTATGACATATGCCTGCAAATGAACAGAACTGAACTAATTAGGCAATATTCTGATTTTTTAATAACATTTATATAGCTGCTAACTGGGAAATAATTAATGCTTTATAATTATATTATTTTTATTGCTTTTCTACTGTGCAGCTAAGTTAAGAAACATCTTTAAAACTGAGTTACAACAATACCAGCTTTCACAGCTTTATCTTGAGTCTCAGATAATTTTCCTTAAATTGCCAACTCTGGGAGTCATGTGAGTATATGAAAACTTTGACATTTCTTTTCAAAAAAATAATCACTCATAGTGGGTGCCAATAAAGTTTAAAAACATGATACTCACTCCTCCAAAATCCTAAGTAAATTGCTAAGTAAATAAACACATCCATTTTCTTTTTCCGCTTATAATTTTAAAGCAAAATCCCCTGATTCTGGAATTTAAACATCTGGGGTTGGCAGTTGCCAGGTGTGTTGAGACTGAACTCTGACATGGAAGAAAAAAACTGTCTGGAGGAGAAAGGGCCATCTCAGTTTGCATGGCAGTGGCAGAGGCTAAAAAGTCCTTATTTTTTGTAAATAAACCCTTAAAATTCAAGGGCCAACGAAGAGCAAAGACCTGGACATGAGATGCTGATGGTCTGGTGGCTGCTGAATTGACCCTTTGAGTTGTGAAGAATATTTGGGTGAGGATACAGTAGCACACACCGTGGTGCTTTTCCCCCTTTCCTGCACTGCCTGCAGTAAATATTCACTTCAGCAGCAGCAGCCAGATGTTTCCTGCGCTGTTGGTGTTGAAGAGACTAAAACCAGTTTTGCACAACACAGAAAAGATTTATTTTGTGGGGCTGCTGCCACTCTCCGTGCAGCTTTTGGGCATGGGATTTGTTACCTGTGCTACTCCTGGAGGTGCCATGGGGGGCTTAAGGGCTTGGAGGGATTGATTGCCCCGAAAGCCCTGGTGCTGCTGGGAGTTGTCACCAGCTGGGCAGGGGCCTGTGTGGGACAGAAGAGGCTGGATGGGGTGGGAGGGGATGGGAAGGGGACTGTCCCCTCAGCAGGGCTGGGGTGCATTGCTGGTACACACAGCCACTGGTGCAGGAAGGTGTGCAAGGGTGTAGCGTGGGTGTCAGGGGACCAAGGGCAGCTGTGGGCAGGGGAATCAGGCAACCTGTTGAGCATTGCCCTCAGGCTGTCATTTTGTCCTTGTCACCTTGGCCAACAAGCACCCCCTGCTAGGAATTTCATAGCCAAATGAGAGTGAGCAAACCAGTCTGGCTTTGCACTGGGGTGGAAAAGGAGCATTGGCATCGTTACATCTCAGCACAAACTTTGAAGAAATCTGACACTTATCTTTCCCCTGTCTGAGATTTTTTGTTATTCATCCACATCTCGTGTAGATGGGAGCTCAACCTTCTTCCAGAAGGACTTACCTGCTTAGATGCTGTGTCAAGCCTTGGACTGCCATGCCTTCATTTGAGGGGTAACAGTATGGGTCAGCAGCAAGGTGGGCAGAAACTCAGGGCTTAAATGCTCTTGGATGACCAGGCATACCTGCTCACATGGGCAGCAGCAGGGTCCACAAACTGGCCGTGGTGCAGAAGGCATGTGAAAAATAGCAATAATATGTAAAAACCTCTTTTAAAATCTCTAGCCCCCAGGTTTTCCAGCTCTTTTCTGTTATCATCTCACTCCAAACTGTCACAAGATGTCAGTGTTTTCAGATACTCCTGCTATGACTGAGCAAACAACCTCTCTGCACCGTCTGGCTGACTTTCAATGGCATAAAATCCATCCATAAAATTGAGCCATAAGGTTCACAGCAGAGTGGTGATACCACAAAGAAATCTGGTATCACATCTGACACATCTGAGTTTCAGCCTCCAGCAGCAGGATCAAGTCACAGCCACTGGTTTCCCTTGGCCCTGGGGTAGATCTAAGGTATCCAGTGCTCAAGATGAGGTGGGTGATGCTTATTTAGAGCTTGATGTTGGCATGAAAGTCCTCAGAGCACAAATTCAGCAGGGTGAACCCAGAGGAGAGGTTGTAGTAAAGCAGTAGACAACTTTTCTTTTCCATGCAAGGTTTGACATACGGTCTAGGATCAACCTTTTGGGAGGATCTTAGAGATTCAGAGACGGGCGACGCTCTCATCACAGCATCCCCATGCTGGTGATGTGACAGACAGAGGGACACTGGTCTAGGGCCCAGCTTGCTCCTATCAGGCACAATGGAATGAGCAGAAATGAGCAGAAACGAAGCACATGGGAGAAAAGGTGGCTGAGATTGTTAGTGTGATGTTTTCTAGCAAAATGATGCCCTGGTGAGTCTTGGGGTTAAGACGTAAGGTTTAGGCAGCCCTGATTTTGAAGCAGGTCATAGCTGGATATTTTTTTGGTTGTTTATTCATTTGTTTTTCTTGAATAAACCTTTTGGAGTGCTCTGGAATGAGAAGTTTCTTTTAGCTTGTTAAATTCATTAATCCTGGGTTTCCTTGCATGGCATGCAGATACAATAGCCTCCGTGGGTACTTCAATATCACTCTTATTGGTATTTTCTAAGGTCCTTCTACATCCAAATATCTTAATCCAAACCCCTCTTTACCCATGTACACACAGAATGATTTACAGGGACCAAATATCATCAGCTCTTCCCAGCAAATACAGAATATGTAAGTTCTTATCTGCTGGTGATCCTGCTACTCTGTGTCATGGGGGCAACAAAAAACGGTGAAGCTTTGTGGTGAAGCCTGGATCTTCTCCTTGCAGTGACTTGTAATTCCTACTAATAGAAAATGCCACTTGTAAAATGGGGCACCTTAACATGAAAAGTATCTATATTTATAGACCTGTCTTCAAGGTCCCTATAAAATCAATGCATTGCGTTATAAAATCAATATGATAACCTACCTTGGAAGCTTAAATCGCCCTTTAATGGAATTGGTCTTTACCATTATCTAGATAAGAATAATAATATCCAACCAGGCAACTGATAGACTCCACAAGCTGGATATCACTGATGCCCACTTGTTCCACAGCACCTTCATGGCAGAAATCACTGGCCCTTCCAGTGGAGACAAATGGTGCTGTATAAGATTTCCCCCCCATCTTTTATACAGCAGATTTGTCCTATTCAAGGCCTAGATTATTTTTTTTTTACAGAGACCTTTACAACATCTGCCTGGGAGGCTGTGAAAATTAACATGACTTCAGACGACGATATGTTACTAGAGAAGAAACCGGTCCCGTTACAAAGAGAACTCCTGGGAAAAATAAATACGCTATAGTAATGTTTGTAACTCAAACAAATCTGAGTTGAGCCTTTTCTTTTTAATTCCTATATATTTATTTCGGAGAGATGCACTAGGTTGGATATTTCTGTATGAGAGGACAGCTGATTTACACTGTGATTGTTTGCCATCGAGCTGTCCTGCTGCCATGCAAGCTGCACCCTTTGCTGCCATACTAAGGCTTAGATTTGATTTCCCTTGAGAAAGCTTGTGTTCACCTTCCCCATCCACCTGTGCTGCCTCAATACAGCATTGTATGAGTCCTTCTTTTTTTTTTCCTTCCCCCACCCTGAATTTGCTCTCATTGAGTGGCATGAAGGAAAAAAAAAAAAGGAAAAAAACATCCCACCTCCTACTAAGAGGACTAAGACCTGGGGAGCCAGCGAAGAGGAGAGGCCGCTGCCTCTAAAGTTCAGAAATAAAAAAAAATGACTCGTTCTTTTGAGCTTGCTGTTCCCTGATGTGACACTGTGATCAGTATCAAATGCTTGGTGGCAAGGATTTTTGTCAAGCTTTCCCAGCTAAAATAGATTTAACCTACCAGTTGCTCTTTGTGGGTTTAACAATGTCTGTGACAATAAAGGGCTGCTGCCGCTGCATTGTTAATACATGAATAGTCCCCGTTCCCTGTATTTACTATTGTGCACTGCAGATTTCCAGGAAGGAGTGTTTGGCTCTGGCTATTGATACAGGTCCTGTTTTGCAGAGAGAGCTGAATCAGCCCCTCGTGATTATCCAATGCGGAGGCGCAGTTAGGATTTAATTGAAATTAAGGAACGCGCACGATTGTCTTTGAACTCTTTGCTGAGCTTTCTCCCCTGCTCAGAGACGGTGTGCCTGGGTTCCACACTTTGCTGTCGCTGCCTGGGGATGAGAGGAGTTCACTCTGCGGGCAGAAAACTTGCAAAATGCCAAAATCAAGAAAGAAATCTGCTCCTTGATAACAATTTGTGGTCTGCTTTTGGCTGGGGCTGGTCAATAGTGTGATGGATGAGAATAACAGGCAACGAGAAGAGAGCTGATACACGTTGGCCTCCTGGAAAAGCAAAGTCAGAGGTTCTGAAAGAGGCAGGGGGCTGCCCTGCAGAGGCTCCTCGTGACTCCTGGGCACATTGTTTTTTATCACTTTATGTCACACGACATTGTCAACCTGCCAGAACCAGGCTGTCTGGGGCAGAGGGGCAGCAGTGAAGGCAGGATGGCTGGGTAGGGTGAAGCAGGGTGCTGGCAGCAACCCTGCAAGTCCAGCATGGGAAGGACTGATCCTGCGTCCTGTTGGGGGTGTGCCCCTAATTCTGTGCCCTGATCTGTCCATGAACCTTGGCCAGCCTCATGAATGTCCCCCCAGGAGGAAATCTCAGCCATGCCTTTGCTCCACTGAGAGCCCTTCTGGGCAGTGCCCTTGATGGGAGCAGAATCTGGCTCTTCCCTGGGAAAGAGGCTCCAGTGGTATCGAGTGACCCAGAGTCGGCTGCCTGGGTGGGAAAGGAAAGTTGTTCTCAGATGCTGGAAAAAAGAGGGAAAAACCCCAAAGGGTCAAATGCCCCTCCATCCTGGAAGCAATTCTTGCTGATGTTTCTCTTCATTTCATTTCCTTAACATTTATTATTAAATCAGAGCTGCTGGGGAAATGGAGTTAAATTAAGGGAGATCAGAGGCAGGAACGGAAGCAACGTCTATATAAATATCTGCCTATATTATATAGAGAACTGTAGTTAATCAATCCTGAGAACAAAGAGCTTGGCTTGAACCAAGAAGCAGCCCCAGCCAAGTGAAGGAGCCCTGCTGCGGTAAGCAAGCAAACAGCGCTATCGACAAGGAAAATGTTTCTAAAGGCCTCTCTCCCACTGAAGGAGTTGAAAAACAAGGGTTTTCAGCCCCTGGGGCAAGCGCCGGTCCCCTGGCTCTTTGGGCGAGCGCTCCTCTGAAGGTTGGGAAGCGCAGGAGCCAGATGAGGGGACAGCAGCTTCTCTTAACTGAGGCAAAAAACTTATTGATTATACGTTCAATGAAAGGTCAAAACTCCCTTTGAGGGTCACTGCAGTTACAGGAAAGCTCTTCCCAGCCCCAGTTCCTCTCCCTGTCTGTTGAGTGTTTCGTGCCAGTCTCTCCAGGTGGACACCTGGGGTAAAAGTGAGCTGCAAATGAGCTAATCATCATTAATGTGTCGGTAGAACCTGCCAGCCTGACATCCCTCCTAATGGCTGACAAATGTCAGGGTGACTTGTATGCTTTTTTTGTTAATTGAATTGGTTAATTAGGTCCCAGAGGCCTGGCTGCTAATTATGAGCTGCAGCGGAATATGGGGTTTAAAAAAAAAAAAAAAAAAACAAAAACGCCACAACAAAAAAAAAAAAAAAAAAAGCCAAACCCCCATAAAATCCGATGCAAGGAAGTTAAAACAAAAGGGAGCGATGGGAAAAACAGCACCCCCCACTCACTCATTCACACACACGCATACACAAAACCTCCTTTGTGTTCTTTACAATCTGTACAGCTACCTTCGCTTAATTTCTGACCTGCCACATGCTACTGCCTTCTTGATGTGTTTTTAAAAGGAGGGTTAGAGAAATTCCAAATCTGCCTTTTTTTGACAGGAGCATCTGCTCAGTCAGAAACACAGTCATTAATTTTCTGCCAATTAGCAAAAAAAAAAAAAAAAAGAGAGAGAAAGAGAGAGAGAAAAAAAAAGAAGAGGGGGGAAAAAACCCCTCCAGATTTGCATCTTAATTTGTTACTTTGTAAAGATGTTATTTTTTTTTAAAAGTTAAATACTCCCTCCGGTTTGCCAGTCATAGAAAGTGAAGAGATGATAGCAACTTCCCACCAAGAAAAGGCAATTAATCATTATATTTTGCACTTCTATAGCAGCTTTCATCCCCTGATCTCAAAGCGCTTTGTGAAATTATTGTATTAAGTCTCCTGCCAAGCCCCGGCGAGGGTGGCAGTGTACCAGGAAACTCCTTGGGGCCAAGGTGGTCTTAATCTGTGTCTGCTGAAGTGTGCCAAGGACACTAATAAAGTTTATAACGAACGATTACAAGTCTACCTGTTTCAGGGAGGGGCACACAGGGGCGCAGGGAGCGCTCAGGGGCTTCCTGCAGCAAAATGACCTGGGAGCTGGAGGCAAGACCTCAAAACACCTTCCTCTGGTCTCACCATTCCCACTCCGTCTTTAATAACAGCTTCAGCTGGCAGCAACATGCAGAAAGATCTCTGGCGTTGCAGTAATTGAACATATTAGAGGTAGAGCTGGTTGGGAACCAACCACTCTGTCCTGAACAAAATCTTAGGAGTTCAAATATTTCCTTCCAGGCAAAAGTTGAAACACAAATGTGCAATCATTTGAAACATCTTTTTATCAACGATACCACTTTGCACCTTGTCTCAACACTGTAAATTTCTCTGTTCATTTCTACCTTCCTTATCTTCCTATAAGAAAACATATTTTGCTTCAAAAATTCAAATTTTCTTCTGAATGGCATGAGGGGTTTTCTGTTGTTTTTTTTTTTTTTTTAAAAAAAATAGATGCCTTCCTCCAGAACTGGTTTTTGCAATTTTAAAGCAACATGTCAAAATCCATATGTTTCCAAAGAAAAGGGGAAAAGGTTCAACTAACCTGGAATGACTACTTACAACAGCCTCTTACCGCATCACTACTGGCAGGGGACACTCAGCCACTTGCCTGCTTCCATGTGTAATTTGGATTGCTGGGAATTTTTCTTCCAGAGGGATCCCATTGACTCAGAATGTGGAAACCCAGGTGGCTGATGCCTAGTGTTATTCCTGCTGCAGATTTCTTGCAGCAGCACGAGTCACTTTGCCTCAGTTTTCCCTTTCTCCCTTTGGCTGGGGATAGGTGGTGCTCCCAGGGGTGACCCATGCCCTTGCTCCCCATCTCTCCTCGCCCCAAACTCTTATGGGCACTGCAGGGCTGTCAGGAGGGTAAATCTGTGGATGCTGACGACGGATTTGCAGCCCTCAGGTGAAGATAAAATACCATGATTATCCTGCTTTCTTCCCCACCCCCTTTCCCATAGGATAGCAAAGTTTCCTTACGAGTTAAAATAAATTGCCTCGCACTCCCCACTGAAAGCATTTTGACTTTGTCTTGAATCGTGTATTCCAGTAGTCATTATACTTCAGCTGCTTCTTCTTCTTCTTCTTAGCATATGACACATATAGCAGTTCAAAAGTTGCAGCGAGCTGCTGCCAGGTCACATTCAAAGGAAAGTATCTGGGAAGCTGGCAGCTAAAAGTATCTGATAAGTTGGCACTGTTACTGCTCAGCAGGAGGAGGGAGAAGTGAAGGAAGGAAGGGGAGGGGGAACCAGGCATGGGGGAGCGGGGAAGGGGAGAGATTCAAAGAGCTTTTGTTTCTGGATCAGATTCTTCCAGACTCTGAAACTTTTGCAGAGATGTATGTGCCAGGGATTTTCTTTTTTCCCCCTCTTCTCTTCCTCCTCTCCATAGTTTAACGCATTAAAACAACCTATTAAAAGGCCTATATTTGCTTTCAAGCAGACTCTGAAAGGCGCTCAAGATGTCACTATTAAAAATGGCTCTGTGCTTTGCAGCCGAGGCTCTGTGGCTAGGAGAATAAAGCAGAATTGATCAGCTGCTCTGACTTTGCCAGTCTCACAAAGGCTGTGGTGTGCCACAAGTTGCTAGAGAACAGATCAGCAGCTTCCAACCAGCCCGCCTGCATACAAGGGCACGTCGCTTCGAAATCCAGCTTGGTTTTGCAAAGCCTGATGTTGGTCCAGCATTCCCACACTATCCCCACTATTCCCCATTCCTGATGTCCTATTCTGAGAATCACTTGGGAAGAGTCCAAATTAAACCATCATTAAATTCTCTCTGAACCCAGAGAACGAAATACCCCCCTGGGAGGCTACGGAGGGTGTTCAATCTGAGGAGGCCACAGGACCCTAATGCAAACACTGCAGCTACTGCCCCAAGAGGCTTGCTCCTGGCTACATAATCGACAATGAATATTACAACAAACAGCCTGGAAAATGTCAGCAAAAGCTATAAATGGCCAGAAATATAAAGCCAAGGCACAAAGGTAAAGAGAGGATTGGAATCCTTTACCTTCTGCATAGAAATGATCTACTCTGCACCTTTGAAATTAAGGAACGGAGTTAGTGTCATGCCGTGCATCAATCTGACAATCCACCCCTGAGTAGTCATTGTCATTATACCACGGGTCACATGTGTTACAACTCTATTAATGTGTATGAAGTTACTCCCAGTCTAACACTGGTCTAAGAAAATCAGGCTTAATTAGATTCTCCTTGTAATTAAATGCAATTTATTCTTATGCTTTGTGTTATGCTTCTGGGTTGCCAATAACTATTGTCTGCTGTTATTAGAAATGTATTTATGGGAGGTGCAACAATTGTGTAAGAGCTGTGTTTATAGCAAACATACAATTATCTAAGCTTGTACCATTCCCAGCACAGCAGGAGCTTAGTCCCTGAATGCAGCTCATGATGGGACTACTCAGCAAATAAATAGTAGGCACAGGCGAGCCTGATCTCATTTGCCTTGGTAGGTTAAGTTTATATCACATAAAATCAGGTTAAGGCTCTGTATTCCACATTTATACCTACAATTCTTCTGGAGAAATGCTCCCACTAGCCATGACTAGTGACTAACACCTTTGGCTCTGCTCTTTCAAAGATTTGCCCATGATTAACCTGACATGTTAAAAACTGGGCCACTGACTTTAACAGAGGCTACATCTAGAGCAACAAAATAAGCTCACGTCAGTCCCTGAAGTCCCTGACCCTATGTTATTCATACCTGTGCAACGCAGGCAGAGAACACCATTTTCTCCCTTTGCAGTCACGCCAACAGCTGCCCAAGGTATAAGCAGAAGAGAAAGTCCAAGGAGAGACATGGCTGCAGGAGTGGGCTTGCATCAAGAGATGTTCCATTTGCATGCTGTCACTAAAAATTATCAGCCATTGGGGTTTCTTACTTTATTTTCAATGGATTATTTTCTGAATGTTCTTCTATGCCTACTGAAGTCAATAGAATAAGTGGAAAATAATCCACTTCAGAAATTTCAAATTAAATCAACAGTAAACTAGGTGCTGAGAGCAAGCCACGTCTTCCTTGTTGCTACTTACTATATAGAGGAAAACACCTTTGCCATTGAGCTGAGTCAGAGAGGGTGAGAGTCCAGAGCAGATTGTAGGAAGAGTTATTTTCTCCACCACCATGCACATTCTTGAATAACCTGATTATTACCATTAGAACTCTATTTGGAAAGTTGCGTCTAAATGAAAGGAAGCAGGGGTGGGAGTGGGTAGTAAATCCTCCATATATGAATATGATGAGGAGTTTAGGCAGCTCCCTCCCACTCCCACTAAAAAAAAAAGTTTTAATCTTGGCTGCTCCTTGAATATTGACTGGCTGCATATTGACATGCCACCTGCTGGGGCTGCTTCAGCTATTGATAACCAATGCCATCACGTCTAAAGTTCAAAAACCGACAGGCGGCTTTCATGTTTGTAAACAGTATTGATCTGCATAACTAAGCTTGCCATTAGACTGCTGGATTAAACAAGGACGAAGATAGAACATTTGTGAGATTAAATCCGGAAACAGTTAATTAAAAGCTGAGCAATAAACCCAAGCTGTAAACAGCAGCCAATTAATTCAAGCGTCTGTAGATCTATGAACAGACCTTCCCTGCGTTCCCAGCCGTGCCCCGCATTAGTCCTCTGACCTGCTGCCCAGCACCAGCACCCTGCTGAGATTTACCTGCTCTCCTACACCTACCAGCAGACCCCCTGCTGGGCTGCTCCCTCACCACACTGCTGCAGAAGGGGCTCTGGAAAGATATTTTCAGATGTAGGGGCATTTTTTTGTGAGGAGGGGAAGAGGGAAGATATCTGGGCACTTGCAGCCTGGAAAGCCAAATGTATCCTGGGGCACACCGAAAGAACCGTGAGCAGCAGGCTGAAGGAGGTGGTTCTGCCCCTCTACTCTGCTTTCGTGAGACCCCACCTGGAGTCCTGTGTTCAGTTCTGGAGTCCTCAGCACAGGAAGGACGTGGAGCTGTTACAGCAATTCCAGAGGAAGCCTGTGACTCCACGATTCCTTGTGCATAACCTGCTATGGCAGAAAACCTCACGTAGGTTCCTTGTGAGAAGCAGTGGTGTAGATCTGCGTGAGGACCCAGGGATTCCTTTGATCTAAATATCTCTTCTGACTTTGATCTAAACAACTCTTCTGTCACCAGCCCCCACTTTGTGGCCTCAGAGTCATCACCTCAGTGCTTCACTTCAATTTTCACAATTGTAAAGGGAGAAGACAAGGCATTCGCATGTTTGGCCTCTTCAATCCAGCCATACCTTCCAGTGACAAATGAGACATTTAATGATATAGAAATTTTTTTTTCTTACTTAAATTTTCATTTTTGAAACAACCACCCTCAAGGATCTCAAAAAAGCAAGCAGCAAGATTTGAATATTTTTGGCATTTTACTGTTCCTTCCCTGTGTACATCCTTTTCCTCCCTTCCTTCACTTTTTCTAATGATATGTGAAAAAGAGGAAAGAAGAGGATGAAAGCTGCTTAAAGGAAGAAAGAAAAGTTTACTTAATTAAAAACAAACAAGCAAATTCAGGAAAATATGTAAAAAATATTATTAAATTTTCCCTTGAAAATATTCCCATATTTTCTAACCATTTCTCTTTGCTACAGGTCCTAAATCCACACGTTATAGAATTACAGTTAAGTTGGATGCATTTCAGATGATTTAATGGTTATTTTATTCTGCATGTGGAGACCTTGCAGGCTCTTGAAGGCACTGTAGTGTGACTGAGTCTGTAACCGTGTGGGATTTATAGAGCCTCTGCCCTCACCACATTTATGAAGGATGTGCAATCTCTTACCAACTCTACTTTCAGAAGTGGAGAACTGAGGCTCAGATATATTATGGAAAATTGGGAATCAAACCCAAACCTCTCCAAACCTCGTCCAACACCATGAGCACTGATTTTCTCCAGCAGGCAGTGTGAACTGTCAGCACATCTGCATTATTCCCAAAGGTTGTTCTGCTTGGCTTTTTCTCTCCTGCCTCTCCCTCCAGGTTTAAAGCTGAGTTCACTGAGATGAACTGGATCCTGTGTTTGTAGATGGACAGACTGTATGGTTTAATGAACATTTTCTTACGGCTGTACTCCTACTTGCGGTCCCATTGTATTGTAACTGACAACAGTGGATGACAGAAACATCTTAACTTCCCCAGAGGTGGATTAACGATGGTACCAAAGTCAAGACTTCAGCCCAGATTAAGTGCCATGCATCAATCCTGGAATATGGTGTGCTTTGCTAGATAAAATACCTGTAGCTTAAATCCTCCATTCATTTCTCAGGCATAATCTTAATTTATAACAAGATGATCCCCTTGGGGTATTCCCCTTACATAATTTTCTCTCTTGTGGGAAGAGTGCAAGAAAAGATATCTGATGAACAGCACTGGAAATTAAATGCCTGTCTTTTCACAGTAGTGTTCTGATATTATGTCCTCCACTCTGGACAAGGTCTGACAATGGCAAGAAAACAGTAAGCACCTAGAGGTAGCGGTTGCTTATCAAGCATGTAAGTTAATAAAACACAAAAGGAAGATTGCATAGAAACGTGGTTGACAGTCCTCTGTTTGAAGCCAAACATCAGGAATTGGTATTATCAGGCGAGTAGTTTTAAACTGATGAACTGCAGACTTTTAGGAGACTATTGATCCCTGCTAAGAGTTAATTTTTGTAATAAAGTTAAGATGTTCCCCACG
This sequence comes from Tapera naevia, assembly GCA_033556795.1. Classification (NCBI taxonomy): domain Eukaryota; kingdom Metazoa; phylum Chordata; class Aves; order Cuculiformes; family Neomorphidae; genus Tapera; species Tapera naevia. The sequence continues at coordinate 2,190,279 of JAUMJJ010000156.1, forward strand.
TACAAAAATCATCTCACTTTAGTAAGCAATGCTCGTGCTACCAGCATCTTGCCTGGTTTGCTGAAATGCTGTGAACTAAAATCAAACAAAACAAAACTAAAATTTTGTTTATTTTGGAAAGTTTAAAGGTATTGGCTGCAATAACCCGGTTTGCAGCCCAATCCTGGGCTGCTTCACTGGCATAACTGAGGAGCTGTGAGTGGGAAGTAGAGAAACAGCACCATTAAAAGAAAGAGAGTGGTTGCAGCGGAGTAGCTGGAAATGCCTTAAACGTTTTGAACAGGAGTTTTGCTACTACTGCTAATTTGTGTGACTCCACCCAGGGGTCCAAGACTTGACAGTCACCAAGACCTCTGCCTGCAGTGCTGCGAGTGCAGGGCAGTGATGCTGGGGCTGCTGCTGTTCAAACTAAACCTCTGGATACCAGCAAGTGCATTCAGCATGTGTACTGGTAAGGCTAGTGGACGTTGTCACAACATACAGCACTCTGGGGCAATTATCAAAGCTAACAGAAAATAAACAGTAAAACCCATGAGATTTCTCTTACCATTTGAGTTGAGGTTTTTCCCCCTATTTTCAAGAAATTATCTAAAATCTCATAAATCCCTCCCTGTAGTGGCTTGGAAAACCATCAGTGGGAGTGGATTTGTAGCTAGAAAGGAGGCACCTGTCCTGCTTTGCATCCTCATTCCTTAGAGAGCAAAGCTCACCTTGAAGATCCCAGCTGGAAGTCGGAGGTTCAGCCCCTGGTGACTCATTCCTTCAGTTAACCCCACTGAAGGGTGTCCCCAGGCCGTGTAGGGGTGTGAGTTATTTATTTAACGAACAACACCACACGTGCTGGGAAATTAACTTTTACAAGTCTGCACGTTGACAAATGTGGTACAAATTGTTGTTGTGAGCAGTGATGGCTCCTCTTGCTGGCTTTGACTGAGGCCATCGGCTGGAGGGAGAAGACAGGGCAAGGCTTGGATTGAGACTAACAAGCCTAAAACAGTCACTGGCTTTGCTTTGGGCACCCCTGAGTCGGAGGACACTTTGGAAATATAAGTACACAGCTGAATTGAGAGATGATTTCAAAATGACCTCTGAAAGACCCTAAATTTGGTCCTCAGGGAAGTTGTGGGTGCCCCACCCATGGAGGTGTTCAAGGCCAGGTTGGATGGGGGCTTTGAGCACCCTGATCCAGTGGGAGGTGTCCCTGCCCATGGCAGGGGTTGGAACTGGATGGGCTTTGAGGTCCCTTCTAACACAAACCATTCAGTGATTCTGTGATAATACCAGGCACTGCCCTGGGGGGTCAGAAGGACTTTGTACCAGGCAGGAGGGTTAGGCATAGAGGCTAAGAAAGGCACAGACTTTCTCCCTCCTCACCTCACCCTTGGGTGCTGCAGGCCCACATTAAGAAAGAGGCTCTTTTTTTTGACATCTCTGCACTTTACTTAGTGTTGAAAGCCATGTACAATTCAGGACCAAGAGAGCAGGGAGCAGCATAGCCTTTGAAGACCCTTCTACTTGGCCTCCCTCCAAGGTTTTATTACTATTTAATACCTCATTATGTTATTACTGTTACTTAATGGCCTCAAGTTTCACCAAGGGTGGTTTAGATTGGATATTAGGAAAAATTTCTTTACCGAAAGAGTGGTGAAGCATTGGCAGAGGCTGCCCAGGGAAGTGGTGGAGTTCCCATCCCTGGTGGTGTTCAAAAAGTGTGTAGATTTGGCACTTTGGGACTTGGTTTAGTGGCTCATAGGTGTTGTCTTGATGGTTGGACTTGATGATCTTAGAGCTCTTTTCCAACCTTAATGATTCTATGATTCTATAATGGTCCTATTTTTGCACTATAGGTGTAAGTCAGACCTCTGTCATGAACCAGGATGCTACAGTACTAAATGCTGTACAGCTCCACAGGAAAAAAAGAAGGCATCCCTTGTACCCAAAGCTCACAGTCTAAATGTAGCACAGCATTATGGCATTTTCCCTTCATTCAGAGCCCTGGTTTTATCTTGTAAATTGCTGTGAAGCACTGGGTTTTTTCTTATAAGAAGTCAATTACCGCCAGTGACAACCAGGAATTATTTCTCTGGTATTACCACTCTGCTGACTGTGATGCCCAGTGGAGCACAGCCACACTCACCCATAGCAGAGCAGGACCTCTGAGATCAATAGATGTTTTTTTCCCTGGACTGAGTCAGGCTTGGGATAGCCTGGTTCAAGAAAATTTTAGGTGCCTGGGAGACATCAGAGAGTTAAGGACACTGCTGCTCCCCAAAGGTAAATTAATTCCTCTCCAGCTGGAGACTCTTATAAAGGGCCTTCAGTCCAAAGAACCAGATCTATTTAAATTACAACAATGCATGTGTCACAGTATGTAAGAACCTGTTCGGATCATATGGAAATAACTATTCTTGGAACACCCTTGTCTCCTGACATCACTTCCTTCAGAAATAGATCAAATTACTTCCACTGAGAGACCAAAAAATGAGGAGAGGGGGAAAGAGGAGGAGGAAAAGAAAAGCCCTGTCAGTAGAAGGTAAAAAAAAACTCTGCAGGTGGAAACACTCTTTTTTTTTTCTTTTCAGAAATGTTTCAGTTCTTCAGCATAGAGGAAGGAAGGATGGTCTAGTGGATAAAGGTAGAGGTGCTGTTGACAGTTCAGAGAGTTGGCCCCTGCTCCAGCTCTGCTGCAGACATCCTGTGCAACCCAGAGCAAGTCATCACCTCTCTAAAATGGGGGTGAAACCACGTTTACTTTCCTTTTTCGGGGGACACGTGGTTTAGGGCCTTTTTCCTCCTAGATTTTGGAAGGGTCTTGCAGAGAGGGAAGAGAAAAACTCTGGGATCCAAATAGCCATCCGGCAAAAGTCCAAGCTGCTATGTACCCTGTGAGAGGAGCAGAGCCACCTTGCACCAGCTGAAGAAGTGAGCTCTTGCTTTCAGTCAGCATCTTGGGGTTCAGCCTCTGCTTGGGTGCTCGTGGAGGTGATGTGGTGCGATTTGGGTTTTTGTAGTTGTGTTCAGCAAGATAAAAGATGGATTAAGGCAAAATGCATACAGTGAAAACTATATACTAGAGCAGCATCGAAGCACAAAATTTCCTGAACAAGACAGGATTTTGTGTACCTCTCCACAAAGTAAATACTACCACATGTGCATTAAAAGGCTCCTATTATTTACAGAGTGCTGACATGAAACCCCCTGAAAGAGTTAGTATTTTGTTAGGTAAACGTTTTTCCCTCTGAGCATTTTCCTCTTCTCCCTCTCCCCTCCCCCTCATCCAATAACTTACAGATGTTAGAACAATAAATTGAATGAATAGTTTCCCACACTGGAATGCCTGCATGCTGAAGAATGCAGAAATGATTTCTGGCCAGTTTCTGACACTGATCTACAACTACACTTCGCATATTCTGTTGCTCTTGTATCAAGTCTTGAGCTGCTCCCTGCCAAGAATTAAGTGCTTGTTCCATAAACCTGGTGTAGATTATCACTTAGCTGTATAGATGTATCTAATAGAATTAAATAGTTTGGCTTCTGACCAGTAACAGATGTGCTACATATAATGCAATAATAATGAGACTGAAAGCACCATGTTATGCCAAGGGAACATTGTGAGATAGCTCACATTTCTTCTGTTGCCCAGTCAATGCTCTGTGAAAAGTAAATCGAAAGTCCCATGTTTGTGTGAACAAAACAAGTTTTGGCTTTCCTCCTTTTTTCATTTGAATCTTACAATGAGTTTGTCATCCAGCCCATGCACAAAGGCGAGTGCGGGGTCAGCTTTCCTTTCTGTGGAACAATGGATTTGCTTTACCATAGTTTTATTTTTCACTTAAGTTCTCCTGTAACTTAAATGGTTATAATGAAATAATGTTGAACCAAGTCATAACTATCTGCCTGGGACAAGCGAACCTCTGTAACTTGACCCACTGGGGCCAGAATGGGTTGGGTAGAAGGAGAAGAAGCTCAGCTGTACACATAAGCTGATTTTATATTTTCAAAAATAAACCCAAAACCAATAAATAAGACAGAGCATAGTCCTGTGATGAACTATATTTCCTACAAGGCTCCCAAGTCCTCCCTTCTATTGTAAGGGAGGTTCTCAGTCCTCCAGAAACAAGGATTTTTATATCTTTTGCAGGGAAGGGAAGAAACCCCTCAGAGATCAGGCACAGACTGCAGCAGAGCCAGGGGCAGAGTCACGCTCCCATATCACCACTGCCTCGCTCCAAGTCATGATAGAGGCTCAAAAATGAGTGGTGGCACTGGTGATGGGGAGGTGGCCTGCCCACCAGCTGAACTGAACCTGCATTATGGCTTTTATTTAGTGCTGAAGCTATCCAGTGCCAGGGCTTGGGGGGAGAAACTGCTCCACCTGAAATTACGGACAGCCAGTGGGTGCAGGATGTCTCTGGAAAGTGCAGAAAAGGTATCCAAACAAGCTATGACTGGATGCTGACAATCTGGCTGCGTTGTTTCTGTTCTTCTAGTGTGGGCATGGTTAATGAGAAAGTTGAGAAGGGAAGCAAATTCCCCAAGTACTGACAGTCTCAGCCTTTCTTGACCCATATCGGTCTGGGTAAAGACAGAGTACAGCACAGAGACTGCACTACACGGGCAGTCCAGGTTACAGATGAATATCAGGGCTCCAAGATGTTATTGTTAGATCTATCAGCTGTCTTTGATGCCCTGAGGTATTGTTGAGTTGCTTTTGATCCTTGGCAAGAATAGATGGGACTGTGCTCTGCTCGCTTTTCCCTTAGCTTTCAGAGAGATCTCAGAAGGTAATTTTGGATAGCTGCCCTAATTTATTGACCTTCAGGGAATGCTGCCTGATGTTTCATCAACGACGTACACAAAATCAGTGGAGCTGATTAATGAATTGATATTTTTTTGAAATTCACTTGGACAGAAAGTGCTATTTTTAGCATTGGACAAGTGCCTCCGAATATATTCTGTGGCCATCCATTCAAACACAACATGGAAAGGCCAGGCAGTCAGAGCTCTATTCAGACAAAATCAGTATCTCCAGCTCTCATGAAAAGACCACACAGGAGAATGCTAAGAGGGCTGGTGCTGTAACAGAGAGGCGTTAGTCCTTTGGGAGAAGAAACTGAGTGGTGCTCACTGATTGCTAAAACTCGGATTCGAGATCTGGAGATGATCCACTTCAGTGGACAGCTGTAACTCCTCTTTTCTCTGCTTTCCCCTTTTGAAGAGAAATGCTTTAAGTCACGGAAACATGAATGTGACCATTCTTTTAAGAAATGGTTATGGAAAATTCATGCAAAACTGGATCCCCAGAGTTATGACTGACAGCTACAATGGGGCCAGGGCCATGTGACCCCATCACATGCCTGATTAAAGTGAAACAGCTCTCCTTGAATTGCCAGGATCAAATGGCTGTAATGCATTGTACAGACCAAGAACTGATATTCTATGACGAGAAATTTTGGACCAAGAAACAGATTGAAACTATGCTTGCAGATCATTCTGAGGCAGCAACACTAAATTTGACAAGTAAATTATTCACCCCGCTCTAATAAAAGCAAAAGAAAAGGATATAAAATAGCCATCTGGGAAAAACGGAAAACTCAAGACAATTATCCTCCTTACTGTACATCATCCTCTTGGTAATAGTCAGGGAGAATGTGACAATTGATTAAAACTAATTGGAGGTTAAATTAAATGATAATTAGCATTAATCAATAGCAGTGTTGGCACGCCAGTGTATCCCTGCTTTAGGCAATTCACCTCCAATCCCCAACACACCAATAAGGCTGGTGATCTGCGAGCCCAGCATGTGCTCCTGCCATCAGTAAAGCAGCAAGTCCCAGCAGCACTGACCTGGAGGGTTGGAGGAAAGAGAGCATTTCAATGAAAGACAGACCTGCCATCACGAGAGATGGCTGCTACACTACTCCCGCAGCTAATTGCAGCCAACATCAAAGACTAGGGTGCCCTCAAATGATGGAGGCTGGTAACGACAACTCAATGCCCGCCTGCTTTCAAACAGCAGATCACAGAGAGCTTTGCCTTAGCATATTATTCTGCTTTTGTTAAGAGCACTCGTTTCTCTTCCTCTCTCCTTTATTGTTTTTTTTTTGGTAGTATGTTATTGTGTGGCCAGTGCACAAGGAATAGCCACATTGTACAGCACCTGCTAAAGCAGTGTTGCCTTTTTGCAAAGAGCCAGTTTAGCCATGAATTTGGGGAGCAAGTTTGCCTCCAAGGTGTCAAGTCCAGACACACAAGTTAGCGAGCCTCTTACTCTGCTTTTAATGTTGAGTCCTGATTCGTGGTTCTGTTTAAGAGCAGATGAAGTGACACTTATTCATTAACCCAGAGGGCTCTGCTTGGATAAATAAAACACAGACACTTTTTATGAGCACTTGAACAGCGCATGCAGGTGCGTACACTTGTGCATAATACCCTGTGGACATCCACCAGCTCTTCAGCACTAGGCTGCCAACAAGTGGTTGAGAGTCGCAGTCTGAGGCAGGAGGATCTGGGACCAGCCACATGTGCTCATTGAACTTCCACGTGCCTCAACCAAGAGCTGCCAGTTATCTGTGCAGTACTGAAAACATTTTAACCTCAGGAAGCTTAGAGACAGGAATTGTCTAAAAACATTGTCACAACATTTGGATGCCAAATCTTGGACAACTGGAACAGTTTGGATGTGGATGCCCCATCCCAGAAAATTATCAAGGCCAAGTTGAATGAGTCTTTGAGAAACTTGGTCTGGTGGAAATCGTCTCTGCCCATGTCAGGAGTGTTAGAACTGGATGATATTTGAGGTCCCTTCCAACCCAAACCATGCTATGATGCTATGATTCTATGACTTCTGGCCGCTCATTATTCCCCAAGTAACTCCAGTCAGACTCTGCACGCACAAGGCTTTACTGAGCAGACGCTCCCAGGAAAAAGAAAGATGAAAGTGTTTTAACGCTACTCAGATCTTGGTCAGTGCTTTTGGGGGTGTGTGAGGGATTGGATGTCAGAGGAACTCTGTTGCCTTTAAAACATCTTTTATCCTGTGTGGATTTGCCAGCACAGTGTTCCTAATTTTACCTTTTCATTGCACTTAAATATGAACACACTTATGACTGTGACCCTTGCCCTCTCTTTGCGTCCTGTCTCCCCAGTTGGAGGCCATAACCTGTCTTGTTCTACATCTCTAGGCAGCACACCTTGGCAAATTCTTCCCAAGGTCTGAATATCTGAAGGAACCTATTCTGACCTGGGGATTTATGTCATCACACTGCAGTCCTTGAGCCAGTAAGTCACTTGCTGGGAAGAGAGTTACCAGCTCCAGCAAACTCCCATGTTACTCACTCAGCTTCCAGTTCAGAACCATCTTTCATCTGAGCTGCTTAGAAAACACACAACAAGTGGTAGACCAACAGGGACATCAATCATTTCTTCACTGCTCCATCAGCATGAAAAGGAAGGGGCTGTGCAAGTAACGAGGTATTTAGATTGTACCCAAGATAATGGGAAGAGGACAAAGAAACATCTCTCCAGCCTAGAGGAAAACATGGCTTTCTTTGCACTGACCACACACGTTAAGCATCTTTGATCAGGGGAAAAGCAGGTGGTAAAAGACAGCATAGAAAAAGCTTGGTCATGCCTAACGTCCTTTTCCAGATCAATATATTCTTGTGAAGATATAATCTTCCTGCTGTAATGCTGACAGGTTAATGACAGCATGAGTTATCCACTATCTAAATGCCCAGATCAGTACCTGAGTTAGATTAACCCTTGACAGACGTAACTACTCGTGCATGTGACTTCATAACCTGCCATCACAGCCCCCTTACCAGTGACTTTTCCTGCATTTTATTTATTAAATCATCGTGCTAGGGGCTTTCACCTTCCCCTGCCTGTGTGATGCTGGCTGTTGAAGGTTGTGCTGGTGGCCAGAGAACCCCTCCACATCCTCCAAGCTGCAGCCTGGGCAGGTCTGTCTGCAAGGTGACTCTGTCGGTGCAGGCACATTGCTGGGTAGGAAGGATTCTCTTTGCCATGGATGGAAAAACTGGAGATACCTGCCCTTTCAGTGCAGCTGGAAGTGGAATAAAAACTAATGACCTGTTCCTTTGATTCCCCCAGCGTGTGGTGTATGTAAATTTGGAGTGGATCATTTATTTTCAAAATTAAAACTAATGTTTGTGTCTGTGTATTTGCTTGGTTTGGCTTTCAAGCACACTACAGTCCTTATCACAAAAAAAATAAGGAAAAAAATGGTCCAGACACCGTGCTGTAATGAGGCAACAGGTTGGAAGAAGATCCTGCCCTAGCTTAGCCCCCAAATTTGCAAAGTGGATTACTACAACATGTAGCTGGGGTCAAGGTTCAGTAGCATTTGCAAAGAGTGGCCTGCACTGTAGTTGGCCTGGGGCTCTGGGGATTTAGGCTCTAATTCTGCTTCTGGTCTTGACCTCCTGGATAACCTGGAAGCAAAAGGGTGTAAAGTTTTAAAAAGGGAATTTGAATCTATTTGTTTACATTTCAATTGAATAGCCTTGCCACACTCCCATCAGAGTGCCGGAGAAATGCTTCTATTGACTTCCAATTTGCCTCCTTTTCCTCATTTATAAACCAGAGATTAATCTATCAAGCCATTTGGCTGCTCAATCTCTAGACCTGAGCACACCCACTGCACTCCTATAACAAAAAAAAGACAAAGAGGACAAGTTTGGAAGGGCAGGGTGCAAATATCTGCTTCTCCTGCCTTATGATTTTGGGCTGGAAAGTGCTCACTCTGTTGCCTGGGAATATTAGTAGTTTAACATGTAACTGCATTAGTGGAGAGAGAAATCAAATCACAAGTGACTGAGTCTTCTGACAGAGGAGCTTTGATGTCCTTCTGGTTGGGTTTGCCTGCTTCTCAGCCCAGCCACCCCCCACCTGCACCCCACCCCACCCTGTCAATAAACTGTTTGTTTAGCCTTGCACAGATTATTCATTTCTTGGCACGGAGCTCTCGGCTCCAAAGAATTAACATTTGGATTGTATTTACTGGCTAGCAAAGTGCCAGCAATACAGCTGGGATTCGTTGCACAAACTATTTTGATGGGGAAAAATCAATGACAAACTGAGAAGAGGAGGATCAAACCACGAACTGTTTTGCAATCGTTGTTTGAAAACATCGTGTTGGTGATATTTGGAGTTTCTAAAATAGGGGTGGGTGGGAAGTGGGGTAGGGTAGCTTTCACCAGAGTCCTCTTGCTGACTCCCACACACAACAACCTGACCCCATCCCAGTCCTAGAGTAGGTTAGTCACAGGATATTTCTATTTAAACCCAAGCTCATGGATTTTTTCCTACAGGAGAGGAGACGCTCTGGATGTTTATTGCTATTTTGCTGGAATTTCTTTTTGGTTGGAGAGGGATTTGAAAACTAAATACATTTCCTGTTGGAGGCCGAGGGCTGCGAGCTGCAAGGAGAAGCATAGCCTTTGGCTTGGTTCAGCAGTAAATAATCACTTGTGTTCCAAAAAGTCATTCGCATTGGCAAGGGCTCCCAGCACCTGCAGATAGAAGCGCCCGGGGCAAGTCCAAGCACTTCATTTAGACTGTCCCTTATTACGATCAATCAGACCCCATTCCTCTGAGCCACAGGAAATTCTAGGCTTAACCCACATGCGCCTTAAAATTAAAAAGGTAGAAAGACATACGCTTAAAGATATGGAAAAAGAGACATGGGAACGGAGAAGGGCTTTTACATGTTTGCACCAGTGACTTTCTTTTTCACTTCTACCCTCCATGTAAAATGTAAGCACATGAAATCTTCATCTTACCAATATTTTGATGCTTGGAAAAGTCTAGCAGTTTTCCTTCACCCCCATTCTGTTTGTACGCCTTTTGCATCACCTTGTTTTCCACAATACAGTCACATACAGAGGAAAATGTGTATCTTTGTCTTCTTATTTTTATTCTGTTAAGCTTTTAATGTTGGCTGGTTTTACCATTTTGGCAAATTCTCTGAGAATAAGTGGTGTCAGAGTCCGATAGGCAGCATGATGGTCCTTAGTTCTCTGGCCAACAAGCTGACACGGCAGGACTATCCTCTTCTGGGGAAAAATAATGTAAATAGTAAATAAGTAAAAAAAATTAAGTCCTTTACCTCCCAAACTTACAGAAATAAGCTCTAGGAGTTCTCTTCAATAGACCTTGGATCAGGACCTGAGCAAATCTATGAGATGTGTGGATGTGGATTACTGCATGAGCGGGGTTGGGGTCACGTCTGGCTACGCTCAGGATACGCTCCCGTTTCCTCACATCCGAACAGAGTTTAATTTCACACAACATATTTCCTAGCCCAGGTGTCATAAAACAACAAGTGTTGCCAGCAGTGGCTTTGGGCTCTTTGTAATCTTAAAGCTGCTGCTAGGAAAGACAGCACTTTTTGAGGCTACAGTGTGATTTACTTGCATGGAAAACCCTCAGGTCTTCACCATTGCAAGGCTGAACCCTCTTCTCCTCTTAACCACAGTGCCACAGAGTAAAAAATGGGTGTGGGCTTCGCTCTGGCCCAGATGGAGGTTTGATTGGTCTGGGAGCTTCCAAATCTGGCTGTGTTTGGGACATCCCAGGGCTATTTTTACCAGTACTAGGAACATTGAGTTCAGACATGCACTGCCACCAGCCAAAGAGAAGCTGGTAGTGCCTTTGGGAGCATGACTCAAAGCAGCTATCTCAGCACTGTGGTGTCTCTGAGTACCAAAATAAACATGGATGTAGGAACAACCCAGGCTGAAGCAGGGAGGGATGACTCACTGAGATCACACAATGTCAGGTTGCTTTGCTGTGTGAAGATGGTTTACAGGACAATAAAATAACATCTGCTCCCCCCCAGAAATACTAAAGATCTTTAGCCCTAGGACTTCAGCCTCACTCAATCTGCTGCTGGATTTCGTACTAATGCAGACCTGTCACTTTGTGCACCGCATCACAGCAAAAGTTCACTTCAACAAGCCATTGCCATCAGCAATTAGGCTGGAGCAAAGCTAAGTCTCCGTCTGAAATGCAATGAAAACACTGGAAAAGCAGCTCTGGGTCCCACTTGGACAGAGTCCACAGGTGGTTCTTTAACCGAAGCCTGGTAAATGGAGGCTGCCACCACCCCTGCTGCTCTGTGGGCATTGGGAGCACCATCCATCAATGTAACACCTGAAGAACAGCCCTGTGTCAGTGCCAGCTGCCAGGACGAAGGAAACTATCATCTGCTGCTCAACAATATAAAGGGCTTCTTTCCTCCTCTTCCACTAAGTAAACTGTTGAAGACCATGACCCCTGGAAAACATAACAAGAGCAAAGGAATTTACAGTCGCATGTTACAGGTCAAGGCATCGAGTGTTTCACAACCTTGTGATTCCAGCCAAAAAATTCTCTGTATGTCTGCTCTGTGCAAATGCAGCTCCCATCCTCATGTACACACACACGAGCACAACGGATTTGCATGGCAAAAATGGTAAATGAAGGCCCAGCTTTTGGGTTTTTTTTTACCTTCCTGCCATAATGAACAGTAGTGAGGATGTTAGCAGCAGGGCAGCTTCTTCACAGAGTCCTGAAAAATATTCAGTGGGCATTTGTGACCACAAACATCCATATCTCACCATACAGTGCCTAAACACAGACTACAATGAAGGCAATCTTAAGATTCAGTCTAAAACAGAATAGAAAATGGATATTGTGTCTTCACACAAGATGGGATGGAGAATTTCTTGGGGAGAGATGGATGAAGTGAGAGCCTGGTACAAACTAAACAGAAATGGCTGAGGAGTGCTTGGGAGCTTCCTCCTCATCTCCATTCAAGCACATCACAGAGCAGATCTGGGCTTTCCAGATGAGCCAGGCACCTTCTCCTTGGAGGACACACCAGGGGTCTCAAATCTTGAGGCACAGCAGCCTTTTGTTAACAGAGTGAACATGACAGGATGCAGAGTTCAGACCCGGACTTCAACCTGCATTAACAAACCCTAAAAGGGAGGCTTGATTAGAACAAGTAGTGTGAACAAGTTCAGAGCTTTTTGCTTATTTGGGCAGGACTATTTCATTTAAATGTGATACAAGCATTGGGGAGACAGTACTTCTGTGCTAAGGAATGACAATCATAATCACACTACCAGAATTCCTCTTAACTGGCTTAAAAATATGTGTTCCCAGTACTGTGAGAGCTAAAAAGTGAACTGCAAACATTCCTTTGACATAAAAAAAACTTGTTTTCTTTCTACACAGGGAAAAAAAAAAAAGAAAAGTCTTTAACCTCTCAATTAAAAACATATAGAGGTATATATATTAAGTCCTACTCACTCAACTTCTAGAATTCAAAGCAGTGCTGCTGTATGATTTTGTCAAACTGTTGTGAAAGTCTCATGCTGATATTGAACACTTAAGATATAGCTACATCTGTATTTCAGGCTGAGATCTGGATTCAAACACATCTAAGTCAACAGGGACCAGCTTTTCCCTGAGGATGAATAGCGAGTACTCTTGGAGGCATTTAAGACCTGCATGATCCACCTGTTGCCTGTCACATCACCAAAACTCAGCCATCCCCTCTCCCAGGATGAGCCTGTGAAGGGCCAGCACTGGGGTATGAAAGCAGACCCAGCATGTGATGTGGGTGGATAACGGCTGATGCCGATTATGGAACTTATCTATGTGTCTGACACACTTCTAATAACACAGTGGGAGAGGGACCTTAGTGGTCATGGCCTTGGGGAGCAGCTTGACAGAATTATTCACGATGGGCACACAAACCAGATGAATTTATCTGGCCAAGCATGTCTGACCCCTACACTTACTCTTCCCCCCCCGCCATGGCCTAGGGCAGGGCACACTGAAGCTCCACTGAAACATCTATGACCATAGGAAATGTAATATTTTCTGCAACATGCAATGCTGGATCAAGCCTTAAATATACGTAGATGTTGCTCTGTGTGTGTGTGTTTGTGTATGGATACACACATATTCATATTTATATATGTGTGTAGAGGATTAAACATATGGGTTGATGCACAGGCATGAGGATGCACAAGAAAGGATCAGAAGATTCCTAAAGCCAAATTACACAACAAACTATAAACTGCCTTTGCCCAGGCCTATCGTGACAAAAGAAATGCCCGTGTTTTTGTCCTTCTTACATCTCCAGCATCTCCATCTAACATTTTCCAGTAATAAAAAGTATAGCTGCAGCCAAATAAGAGACCATTGCTGGCATAAAGCAAAGAGGAAGCAGAGCCTATTCTCACAATACGGAGTCTGCGGGAATATTTGCCAAAGTCCTCAGAGGAAATGTGCTGGCAACATCTCAAGGGTGGAAAATAACTCCATCCTGTACCTGCTTCCCACCTTCCTCTGCAGACACTTCCACACAGACATAGAGCTGGAAAGAGAGGGGCAACTTTAAAGAAAACTGGCATAACTTACAAATTAGAGAAGGCAATCTCATGTTTTGGAACAGCTGTGTTGACTCCTTAACATGGCCACAGTTCTACAAATATCACATGAATTATCCTTTCAAAGCGTAATTACTGAGAAAGGTGCTGGGGTGGTCACCATGCAATGGGAAGTCTTTCCTTCCAGAGTATAAGTTACTGTAGCTCTTCTCATCTGGGCTTCTCTGTCCCAGGGTCACCCCCGTACTAGTCCAGGCATTTTTTTGCTGCCAGCATGGGATAACAACTCTTTTCAGTTTCACCAGTGGTTTGTGTGATGCAGGCACTTTGATGCTAATATCCAAAAGGGACAATCTAAGCACTGGCCATTGAGCAGCTGCTGGGCAGAAATCACACCCTCCCTTCAGGGGCTCAGCTGAGTCCTGACCTACCAAGTCTGGGTCCTCTCAGGAGCCCACGACTCAGGACAATGCAGAGGTCATAGAGGTGTGACATGTGCAGCAGCAAACGGGGGTGGTGATGGGTGCTGCTCCAGTCATGGCTTGCACACATCATTTACAAGATAAGCAGGAAGGCTTTGGATACCTATGGGCACCTTCTTTTTCGGGATCCAGTCAGGTAAAAGATTGAGGTGCCCATCACCTAAAAGATCACTAGCAGAAATGTGGCATTATATCCCAGCTAGAAGACCAGCCTCCTTCTCAGTATTTGTTTCAGGGCATCTCCAAATGAAGTTTTCCTCCAATTTCACCTCCTGCTTGTCCCAGACCTTCTAACATGCGATGTAACCCAAAATCTATGAAAACAAGTGAAAGCCAGAAGCACCTCCTGCATGGTGAGAGATGTCATGTTTGATTTTCCCAGTTAAAAACAGGAGAGTGAAATATTTAACACTCCCTTTCGGATCTCATCCTTTCCTCTGTTTCTCTGCCTTATAAACAACTGCTGTAAAGGGAGGAGGCCAAAAGAAGAATACCAATTGCCTTTTACAGCACAGAGACCTATTCAGAAAAGAATCGCTGTTCTGCAAGATCCTAAATTCTTTTTCAAACACTTCTGGCAGAGGAGGAGTGCAGAAACCATCCAGGACTCCTTTTTATCTGGTGAGATGGCTCTCTGTAGAGTTAGGGAAGGGAAGGCTGCTGTTAAAGTTTCTTCATTTCTTTTCTTTCCTGTGACTTTTCTGTGAGAGGATAGTTAAATTAGAAGAGGTAAGAAAAACAATACCCAGGGTTTGGTGTAATGCAGTCACAGGGTTACTGCTCTAAATCTTTCTAGAGGTCTTCATCTTCCAGGCTGTCTTGGACTGCAGTTGGAAGTACCTCTATAAATCTTGAAAGACTTTTGGTGAAACAGGTTTTTTTTCTCCCTAATAGAAAAGAATGAACTAGTCTCTTTTCTTTAAATGATCTCAGCAGCAATTTTTATTTCTTCACTTGAAGAAGTAGAGCAGTTTGTGCAATTTTCATTCTTTTTGTTTGTTATTTTTTTAAAGAAAATCTAAGCAGGAAGTTTCTTGCAGTATATTACAAGCAAGGTCTTTTGTCTCCCAATGATAATTCTGCATCAATAACTAACACATTTTTCTGATATAAGGAGGAATTTTCAAGGAAAATCAAGTAAATCTCAGCACAGGTTCTGCCCCTTTGCTCTGCTTTCGTGAAACCTCACCCAGGGCCCTGCATTCAGTTCTGGAGTTCTCAGCAAAAGAAGGACATGGATCTGTTACAGCGAATCCAGAGGAGGCCACAGAGACGATCTGAGAACTGGAGGACCTCTCATACGAGGACAGGCTGAGAGAGTTGGGCTTGTTCAGCCTGGAGAACGGAAAGTTGTGGGGAAACCTTAGAGCAGCGGGGATACAGGAAAGCTGGGGAGGAAAGCTGGGAAGGGGCTCTTTATCAATAGGTGCAGGGTTAGGATGAGGAGGAATGGCTTTAAGCTGAAAGAGGGGAGATTTGGATTAGATATAAGGAAGAATTTTTTTCCTGTGAGGGTGGTGAGGCCCTGGCACGGGGCCTCATCCCTGAAGGTGTTCAAGGCCAGGTTGGATGGAACTTTGAGCCCACCGATCCAGTGGGAGGTGTCCCTGCCCAGGGCAGGGGCGTTGGAACTGGATGGGCTTTAAGGTCTCTTCCAACCCAAACCATTCTACGTTTCTGTGATTCTATAATTGGAACTTTAAGATGGATTTTAAGTCAATTCAGGGCAATTTTCCAACAAAAGAAACAATCCTGTCCCCTTTCCTGCTCCTGCTGCTTTCATAAAGAATGATCTGATGCTGGTGATCAAAACCTGATGGTCAGAGAGAAACAACAGTTTTCTGGTGGATCAGCAAAGTGCAGAACATTGTAGGTACTTCCCCCTATGCAGTTGTGCATATGGAGATGCTGCAGGTGGGTGGCCCTGAGGCCTTGAGTGCCAGCGCACTTATCACCTGCTACAGGGATGGCATGGCAGAGACTTGTGCCTTGGACTTCTATACCACATGTCGGGTCTGCAGACTCTGAGATCTTCAACCTAAACTGCTGGTGGTTCTTTACACATCTCTTTGCCAGCCTCGTAGATTTTATGTGTTGGTGGTCTTTATTCATTGGGCAGGCGAGCAGTGTTGTGGGATTCTAGTGCAGAGAGAAATGAAGAGCAAGAGGAAGATCTTCCCCCTCCAAAAGATTCTCCTCTTTGGTTTGGCGTGCACAGGGGCCAAAGTGTGTTTTTCTCCAGATTTCAGGGAGCTTTGGATCAAGCCCAAGGTGCATCATTACCCCATGACAGAATAAAGACACATACTCATTTTTATGAGTGAAAACTATTCTTTCTCTGCAGTGAATGGCTGAGATCTGAACACAGCTGCTATTTTGCTCTGTGCAGTGAATCACTTCTGATTCTTAAGCACTGAAACAGTGACACGCGTGCCCCCCGCCTAACATGGGGACCTTTCTCCATCATTGTACCATGAGAAGAATATAGGAATTCATGCTGTCTTT
This sequence comes from Tapera naevia, assembly GCA_033556795.1. NCBI lineage: Eukaryota > Metazoa > Chordata > Aves > Cuculiformes > Neomorphidae > Tapera > Tapera naevia. Next base: position 2,206,675 of record JAUMJJ010000156.1, read on the forward strand.
ATTTTTTTACTTTTGTTATTCCAGGGACTCTTTTCACTTCAGGCTGAAAAGCAGGCAACTGAGGCAGAAAGGAACACTGACAATATCTTAAAATGACATTATCCTAAAATGTGACATTTCTGAAAATGGGATATCTCCAAAAGATCTGGAGTACTCAAATATCTCTTCCTCAGCTAGTAAACTAGAAATGCAGGAGTGGCTTTGCAAAGAGATGACATGAAATAAAAATCCACTTCTTATTAGTTGTTAGGTTGTGGTAGATTTTCCTCTAAATGTAGATTGACTGTTTTGCTGGCAGAACTGGCTGTGCCAGTATCTTGGATGCTTGTATCCCTTCCTCTCATCCTGGCACATGTGAGAGGCTTGAGTGTGTCTGGTGAGGCTGCACCTTGAAACCTTTGTTCAGTTTTGGGCCCCTCAGTACAAGAAGGACATTGAGGTGCTGGAACTTGTCCAGAGAAAGACAACGAAGCTGGTGAAGGGTCTGGAGCAGAAGTCTTGTGAGGAACAGTTGAGGGAACTGGAATTGTTTAGCCTGGAGACCAGGAGGCTGAGGGGAGACCTTATCACTGTCTTCAGTCACCTTAAACCAGGTTGTAGCAGGATGAGTGTTAAGGTCTTCTCCTAAGTAACAAGTGATAGGGCGAGATTAAAGTTGCACCAGGGCAGGTTTATATTGTATATTAGAATAAAATTCTTTACTGAAAGAGTGGTGAAGCATTGGCAGAGGCTGCCCAGGGTAGCAGTGGAGTCTCCATCGCTGGAGGTGTTCAAAAATCATGTAGGTGTGACACTTCAGGACATGGTTTAGCAGGCACGGTGGTGTTGGGCTGATAGTTGCACTTTATGATCTTGGAGGTTTTTTCCAACCATCATGATTCTAGGATGCTACCCAGTAATCCTTAATATCACACCGCAAGGAGGAAGTGTGGCAATTATAAGGCATTTAGGAAAGATAAACAGGAATGTTCAGAGGCTTGGGAAGACAGGAGATACAAGGAGGGACTGAAAGAATGAGGCTCATTCAGTCTAGAGAAATGGAGGTATAAGGGAGGCAATCACAGAAAAATAAGTCTAAGAGGGATCTCTGGAGGTTATCCAATCCATTCCTCTCCCCTGGAAAAAATCTCAGCAATATCCAAATCGTTTGTGATAGATACTGCTTTGACCTCTTCATAGAGATCTCCACTGCTGCACACCCTACAAGCTCCCAAGGCAACCTGCCTTACTGCTTTATCAGTCTCACTATTAAAATATTTTATCAGCTTATTCTGAATCATCCTTACTTCAGTTTAAAACCTATTGTCTTATCAGCCATGGTCAACTCCCTCCAAAAAAATCAAACTTTAATTTCTGTACACCACATCTATGCTAAAGGAAATAAGATGATGTGATTTTTTTCTTGACAAACTCACAGTGGATACTGTTCCTTTCATTTTTCCAGATGCTTCCAAACAGATAAATTGCTTGGTATATCCTGGAGCCGAAAATATAGATGAACTGGTCTTTAATTCTCATGCTCCTCTATTTTCTGTATGAAGACGGGTACCACATTTGCCCTTTTCTGATTTTCTGGTATCTTACTTAGCTTTTCCTAGCTTCTCAAAGATAACCACAGGTATCTAAGATCATTTCAGTCCAATTTCAAAATATTCTAGGATGAAGTTCATCAGGTTCAGCCAATTATAAAACACGAAGCTTATATAATTTTCTCACTTCTTTCCTTATTCTGTGCTGAACTTCCATCCTTTTGCGATTCAGTTTCCAACCCCGTTAGCCTCCTGCTCTCAACTGATCTTTTAAATGAACACTGATACAAGAAAAAGCTTTAAACACTTCACCCCCTTGGTATCACCCAGTGCTACCTTTCTCTTTTCATCTTATGATAAATGTATTTGTAGAACAATTTCTTGGCACTCACTCTTCGCATATGTAAAAGAGATCTGCAAAGAGAAAAGGAACATGCTATTCCTCACAGCCACCAAGGGCAGGAGAAGAAATAATGAGCTTCAAGTTAAGGTTAAACATTAGGAGAAGTATTCTACCTGTTAGAACAGGAAAGACCAGCAATGCATTATCTTGGGAGTTTGCAAGATTTTCTGTAATTTCCAGACTTTAAGCATAAGTTACACAATTTTTAGCCCTTTGAGTTTGGGAACTCCTAGTGTTGTTCCTCACAGTGCTTCGTATAGAGCTGGTTTAACCCAATGTTAATGGGATTTCTATTGCTTGGATTTGCCTGAGACACCTCTCCCCTCCCAGATGTGCTCCACAATAATGCAGAAGTCTGTGGGCTGCACTTTAGAAGTCCACAGATTAGACAAAGATTTGTCAGGAATTGGGTCAGAGGTTCCTGCCCACCTGCTTTTCTGCAATTCTGTGATCCCCAGGTTCCCAGGTACTATAGCTGCATCCTCTAAACTTGTGATATCTCAGAAGTTAAATGAATGTTGTTCTTTGTATTTTCATTGCTTCCTTTCACTGAACAGTAGCTCTGAAATTATCTGCACTTTTTAACAAACTTGATGATAGTTGTTTCATCTGTCCTACAGACCAATTAATTAGAAACCATTAAAGTCTAGCCTATTACATCCACTTTATAGTGCTGCAGGACATGCAATGATGCTGTAGCAGAGCAGAGACAATATCTGAACTGCCTTCTCCTCCTCCAACCTCCAGATCAATCTCCTTTCTTTAAATCTCATCCATTTGTATATAGGGAGAACTAAACTGATGTTTGAATAATTTACATATGCAGATACGAACTAAAGAGAAACCCTCATGGCTACTGCATAGAAGCTTCTGTTAAATGTTATAAATTGAAATGCTTTTCTCCCCAAGCTAAAATAAAACGTGCCCTGGAGGGTGTATTTCTGAAGGGTTTGTGACTAACCTGATTAGTCACCCTAAATTATGATAGATGGAAGGAAAAAGCAGTTGTCAAACAAGGAGGAAATTCCAATAGAAGAGTAAATTTAAGGATGACAGTGATGATAAATTCTTACAAGCCTTAGAAAAGATCAGCCTTTTGTGTAGCTCTCATAAGGACCATTGAGTGCTCACTATATAATGGGCTGTTGTTTGGAGAGCTATAGGAATGTGGTGATCAATTTTAAAAAGGAGAAAAAAATCACCTCATGTTGAAGCTGATCTGAGTTTAATTTAAGGTACTAAAACTTGTAACTAAATTTTTAAGAACTCCTGTTCCTCGCTGCTCCTGCAGGTCAGCTTGAGACTGCCAGGCCAGGGGAACGTCCTGAGACAGAAAAATAACACTCTGGTTACACACCTTCAGATTAAAGCCCAGCATGAATTGTTAACAGTCAGTACTGGGAAAACTCAGCAAAGTTTCTGCTTCAGTTTCATTACTAGTAATTTCTAAGTGTAAGTCAGATTTTTTTTAACATATGTGTTATATTTGCAGTGGGAACCAAATCAGTGAAGAATAAAGACAATCACAATGAACTCATCCAGGTTGATTACTGCTGCATGATTTCTTCCTCTCTGAAATATGTAAAAAATGATAACAAATCCAATTTAAGAAAGCAACCAGTTTTCTGTTCCTCTCAGAACAAACCTGATCCTCTATAATCAGTTTAGCAGGAGATAGAGGAAGGGAAACTAAAGTATTTCCCCTCCTCTATCCAGAAGTGGTTAGCAGTTCTTCAGCTGGCTGAAGGGAAAATAGCAATTTTTAATCATCTTTTTCAGGATTTCAGATTTTCAAGTATCACCAAAACTTAACAATTCCAACTATTTCCAAGATCAATATGACATGGTGAATGCAGAGGCTTAATGTTCCTAGAATTCAATCATATCTTAGAATCATAGAATGGTTTGAGTTGGAATGGGTCTTAAAACCCATCCAGTTCCAACTCCCCTGCCCTGGGAAGGGACACCTCCCACTGGATCAGGGTGCTCAAAGCCCCATCCAACCTGGCCTTGAACACCTGCAGGGGTGAGGCAGCCACCACTTCTCTGGGCAACCTGTGCCAGGGTCTCTTCACCCTCATAATAAAAAATTTCTTCTTAATAACTAATCTAAATCTCTCCTCTTTCAGTTTTAAGCAATTCCCCCTCATCCTATCACTGCATCCACTGATAAAGAGCCACTCCCCAGCTTTCCTGTAGCCCCTTTAAGCACTGGGAGACTGCTCTAAGGTTTGCACACAGCTTTCCCTTCTCCAGGCTGAACAAGCCCAACTCTTTCAGCCTGTCCTCGTATTGGAGGTGCTCCAGCCTGCAGATCACTTTTGTGCAGCTGATAGCAACTTACTCAATCTTTTCAGGGTTTTGATCAATTTTTTTTCTTTGGCATTCAATTTCTTACCATTATATGCAGAGTAATAACACCTAGGGACTTCAGTCATGGAATACAATGAAGTTGTGCTACAAAAGAAGCAGTCCACGCACTGAAGATCCTGCGTGGCTGTCATTCACCTTGACACTAACTCTTAATGGTTCTGGTTAGTTCCTGGCTATGAATTATATGAAGTCTCAGCCAAAGAAAGCCTGAAGTTTTCCTCAGTCATGAGTCTTCCTCTCAACATTTTAACTCTATATCTCTAATAATGTAGTCATTTCTGATTAATGAGGTCAGAAGTAGTGATTTCTCCCATCTGTGATAAATGACTTGGGGACTTAGTCTGAAACGGGAAGCAGATCAAATCTTAGAAGAAAAGCCTGGTTTTGTGAGATTTCAACCCCAAAACCTGCAGTTTTAAGAGGTATGTGTGCCCTCAGTTACACTTTCAGAGAGTCTTAGCATATTTTCAGCCATTTACTGGACTAATTGAAAATTCTGAAGTTCTTGTGGCTCTTGGCTAGATGGGATAATTGCTCTTCTCCTGCCACTGCATGTGTATTTTTGGACAGAGAATTAAAACAGCACGAATCCCACTCCATCCAAGATTTGACAATATCCCTCCAGAATGGTAAATTAAATCAGCATTTCCCAGACTTCCTGCTAGATTTTTCCTTCTCTAACAAAAACTTTTCTATTTGTTTATTGTCTTAGATCATTTCCACTAAAAAAAATCTATTCTGTCTAATCATAAATCATCCAGGACTATAGTGTGAGGATCCTATGTATACACAGATAGACTACAGGAGAAATTTTTCTCATGTTTAATGTGACAACATTAAACAGAAATTATAAAACAGGATCCATGAGACTTCCTCCTACTTTCAAGGACTGGCAGTGTTGTCTTTTCCCAAGCAAAATTCCCACTGAAGCAAAATATTTTGGCGAGAAGACCAGTGAAAATCGAGGTCATCTTGGTTTATGTGAGAACTGCAACATCAGATACAGGAATGGCCATCCTGGGTAAAACCACATTGCAGGTGTCATCTGCAGAAATACGTACAGTTCTCAGCAGGTCCTTTTTGTTGCTTCTGGTATGAATGGCCAGGCAAAATTCTCTGTGCTATATCCGTTGGGAAGAGGAAGAACAGACAAAGTTTTAAGGAACATTTAAAATCCCACACATCTAAATAGACATGGTATTATTTTGAGCTCACAAGTTCAAAACCAAGTCCTTTCCACCAGCATCCGGCCTGAAAGTTCATGCTATTTGCATTGTTAATAGGCAAAGCTATTTGCACTGCTGGATTTCTTCCTGTCTCTCATTCTCCAGTGCAGACACGCTCTCCTCCACTGAACAGCTGGCAGTAAACTCTTTATCCCCTGACTCAAGTACCTGTGCAGCAGTTAAAGGCCTGTGTTTTGGCTGAATTCCTGTCGTTCCTGCCAAGTGGTCCACCACCAACTTCCTTCAGCTATGTGAGAGGAGTGGTGGCGGTTACACTCTGCAGCTACAATGAGGTGTGACCCATCTAAACGCAATATAAATTATTTCCTGATCTGGTTAGAGTTTCCATTACTCCAAGGGCAAGACAAAATTTGGACACAGAAGCCATCTAGAGTTTCACTACTGACCAAATCAGGGCCAGGTATGGTGCAAGGCATCACTCCAGCCTCTCAGATACTGGTTTCTAAATTAACTGTGGCCACTTTGGAAGATGACAAGGGCACCACTTGACAAAGTCAAGAGGAAACTTCTGCTCCCTGTGGAGCAGAGAGGAGAAACCACATTTCTTACGAATAGAAGCCATGAATGTTTAATATGTAAACACATGACAAAGTGCCTTCAACAAGACAACTGAAGTGTTTCAGGCTTGTTGGATTGCTTTTTTAAGTCATAGAATAGCCCTCTAAACTTTCATATATATCTTTTAGACTATTAAATATCCTTCTCCCACAAGAGTAGAGTATGCATTGCACATGGTGGCAGATAAAACAGCAGCAATTACATCTTTGGTAAGCACCCAAGATAGTTTCATCTGTTGTGAAAAGTCAGTCTTAGTCTTGCTAAATGTGTTGATTCCAATATGTTTGTAAACTTTTCCCTGGAAGGTTATTGGTGTACAGAGAGGGAGGATTGCTGCATGTGGTGAACAGAGGGTTTCCTCAGTCAGACCCTAAGACCTCCAGATGGATCTTTGCCTGACAAATAGTGAATCCACCCTACTGAGTGTGCAGGAGAGATGATACATCCTCAAACAGCACTTTGTTACAACAACATGTCATAAAAGCTAATATTGCCTTTAGCGGTGCATGCATTAGAAATATGATAGTTGATATGCTAAGTGATTTTTTAATAGACCTTGTTAAACATGTTAGCTTCAGAGACCTCAAGCTATCTATCACTGGAGTGAGCCTTTGTTTTTTTCTTTTTTAAGGCTTAGCAATGTGACTGGTTTTTGCCCGTAAACTTACCCTACAAATTTATTTTCAATAGTACCAAGCCCTCTGAAAGGATATCCTGTCTACGGCCCTCCTCTGCGTGAGTGGGAACTCTCAAACATATCACCTGCAGTTGTAACTCCAACCATGATGGAAGATGGCAAAGGATGTAGTGTGCCAGCTAAATTAGGGAAACTAAATCTAGGAAAGGATGAGTACAATCCAGAGAGTTAGGAGTTTGACAGCAGCTGGAAAAATTGGAAGACAGAGTAAAATACAGTCTGCATTATTTCTTATGAGTGAATATCACTATCACCTTCCCCATTCGTCTTGATTTAAAGACCCCTTCTTTAGGGTCTGTTAATAGCACATCACTTCTACTGAGGCTGAAGCAGCCCCCTATTGTATCAGCACAGCAAATATGAGGAATGGATATGTCTTCCCACTTCCAAAAGTCATAACATCTTACTGGAAACATGGTGGGATGAGCAAAATTGGATTTACACTATGGTTTTGCAGCTAAAGTCAGTGTTGAATTCTCAGTGTGGACTAGTTCTGAGTCAACAGAAAATTACTCCTGAGGGAAGGAGCACAGCCAAGAAATTCAGGACACTCCTCCTCTAGGGGCAACCGCACTGGATGTTAGGGCAAAAAGCCCACAAAGTACAGGATCCTCAGCTTTTCTAGAGAAAAAAGGCCTTAGAAATTAAAGTGGCAACAGTCTTTAAACTAAATAAATCCACTGGATTCCAGTACAAACACTTGAGTAGGGTTAGGAGAGAGGATTTATTTCTGGTCCCTGGACCTGACAATATGTCCTGAAACTATATCATGAAATGAGAGGAAAAGATGCATTTTCCCTGTTACTGTGACACCTAATTAATATAAAATAAGGAGGCTGTTTGGTGTTTGTTCGAAGTGATCCATCCCCACCGACAGAATGAGAGCTAATGAACTAAATCTGAAAGCATCAGCATAAGATTTTGACAAATGCGCTGTTTGCCTATTGAGAGGGTAGAAAATGATTATAAATGACAAGCTGGGCTCGTTTTCAGGCATGGACACTCCAGGAGCAGTGTCGTTATGGCCTCAGTTGGCTGTTCCCTGTGTAAATGATTTCACACTTCTGCTACTGAATCAATTGGGTGTTTCTCCATTTAAGAATTGCTGAAATAAAATATCTCCTGCTCCACAGTCAAGGCATGTTCTTGGCTCCCAGGGAGGAGAAAGGGTTTAAATGTCTCTGGGTTTTCTATTAAAAAATGAAGTTTTGGTCTCAGTGTAGTGCTGTCTCACAATTCAGGATTTATGGAGATAGTGAAGATTTTAAGCAAATTATTAATAAGCATGATGAAAACACAGAATATTGTTCTATAAAATTGAAAAAACAAATTTGTAGTTCATATCTTTTTGTTCTGGAGGAAAGAGAGAAGATGTTTTACTTTTGGCTAAAGAAGTCCAGAGACCAAACTAAGGTTAAGACTCTGGCATAATTTACAGGACATGTAATAGTAAAATGTAAATTAAATTCTCAAATACCTTGTTCCAAAAGTGATAATGACCTAAGTCGACATCTCACAACCTAACTCTGGTTCTTTTCTCCCTGGTCAGCCAGTTCTTGGGCAGAGACTCTCACAGTTTAAATTCCCCAATGAGGTAGAATATGTTATAGAAAGAGCAGGAATGAGAAGAGTTTTGGCTGATTTGCTGCTCCCCATTGCTCAGTTCTGCACACATCTGTGCCATTATAAACATAATGAATAATAAATCCAAGCTCATTTTTAGGGCTGTGTCCATTGCAAGTATAAATACATAAAGGCAAAGGATTTCTCCTTGAGAAGTCAGTGAGAGGGAGTTTTATGTAATCCTTCTGAGACAATGAAATGCTGAAGATGAAACAATTCCTATTTCGCCTTCATGGAAGCAGACTTAAGTGAAATGGTACCTTTCATTGCTTTTTACAGAAGGAGGTTCAGAGCATCAGCAGGTGGGGAGGCTTAAATCAATGAAGTGCAAACCTCACAAAGACTGGTGTCTAGACTCAGTACAGGGAAGCCATATGAAGTTTGGATGGTCTTACAAAGCTCCAGACTGCCTATTATGAAGCAAGGAGGTGTCCTACAGGCTTGCCTAACCTCCACACTCCCAGGGGCTGAAACCCAGTTTGTGGACTCCTCTGGGTTGTGTAGACTCAGCAAAGACAACCTCCAGCTCTGACCCCAGGCGTGGGACTGCATGAATCTCTCCAGCAGCGTGGGGAAGCTGTGGAGTCTGCAGGAGCCCCTCTGATATCAAATGTCTCACCAATCGCCATTGCTGAAGAAAAGCTGATGGGCTCCATGGGCTCCATTCTGCAGAGTGTGGCAGCTGGACCACCTCCACCCTACCTGGAGTTTCCAAATAACTAAATGTTTCTGTTTGGTAAACTTCCAAAAGCATTTTGGGAAAAAGATGATTCAGGGCCATCGAAGAGTGAATGTGTATATGTTTTCCACCAAGGTTTTCAACTGCACCCAAGTTGATGTGAAGATCCCACACATTGCTCGCACAACAGTGACGTAAAAATCAGTCACTTGCTCAGGAGTCTTCCCACTCAGTTTCACTCTGTGGTTCAGGCCTTATTTCCAATTAACCAATTAATAATGATTTAAAATACACTTAAACATTAGGTTCAATGAAATAATGAAATTGCTTATAAAAGTCTTTAATATATTCACTCTTGGACTTTCCATAATCTCATAATTTCTACCTTTACAATTGGTATTTTATTATTGTTTTGGGACTGTTTTTTTTTTTTTTACAGCTTGAGGGCTGTTTTGGTTTTTTTCCTCTTTTAAGGAAAACAATTTTTCCCTCGAGTATGGAAAACAAGACAGGTGCCCAAGCCCCACTGAAGTCTGTGTGCCTAATTATCCTCAGATTCCTTTGCAAAGCTTACTGTTAATGTTTATAACCTTTCTGTACAGGCACTCATCACTGTATTTTCTCCACAGCCTCAAAGACCTCTGCTAAATGAGGTTATAACATTATTTTTTATTTCTCATGCAAGGAAACAGAACAGCGAAGAAACTTAAGAAGAAGAGATCCACCTTTCCTGCAGCTCTGCCTTCTGCTCAGCACTTCTGTACATAGTTTTTCTACCTTTGACATCTATTTTGCTATCTGCTTCACAAGGAGGTCTGTCATCTACATCTGCCACTAATTTTCCCTCAAAGAACACCTTTCCATAACTTCTGTAACTGTTTGCTCAGGGTTACATTTAGCAGAAACAGGTAGGACTTTGCAATTAATTAAATGGGGATAAGGGGCTCCTGGGAGGAGGAAGTCCATGTAAAGTCAAAGGAGTCCAATACTGGCTACCAAGGGGTTATGATGCTAGTAAAAAATCTTTCTAAAAAACCTTTGTAACTAGTCTTGCACTCTGGAAGCCACCAGTAAAACAGGCCTGGAGAAGAGGTAGGTTCATCCTCCAGAGGTCCTTCTAAACCAGAATGCTGAGTTACGTAAGGAATATCCTTCTTCATAGCTGTTACTTGGTACTCTGTATTTCTGGCAAGACCAGTAACTTTTGTTTGCTCCCCAGAAGCAGCACACAGTAACATCCAATATGCAAGCTAAAAAATATTGGGTTTGCTTAGCTTTAGGTATTACAAGTTCAAATGAAGTTGCTAATACGTCATTTACGGGAGAATCAGCAGAATAACCTACTGCCAGGACTTTGACACATTCCAGAAACCCAGTGAGTTTGATGCAAGTTTTCCTCCTCCCTGCAGTGTGCTCTCAAAGGAGTGGCATCACCCAGAAGAACAGAGGTAGAAATCTCTTGGCTTGACCCTCAGACATAATCCTACGGTCCCCAGGCCAAACTCTATCCTAACAAAGATGAAATAGAGGGAAGATTTTTTTTCCTACAAACTTCAGGCTGTTTCCTACTGTTGTCTATTGTCTCAAGTTCTGACACAGAGTCCATTTTCTTACTCCCTCTTTCAGCCATGCAAATCAGGCAGAGCAAAGCGCTCAATGAAATGTTAGCATCTTTTCAGATCAGCAGTTCTGAGCCCCCTTGAGAAATCCATAAAGGCCCTCCCTGGAGTATTTAGCAGATAATGCTCCCTCTTTCTGCCTGCAGTGTTTTGAAAAATGTAGCCTATAAAATGTGTCTGACATTGTACAGCGAGCCCAGCTTCCCTGCGAATGCCACGGCCTCCTCGGGGTGAACACGGTTCCCATTGTTAGCCCTGGACTTGCTGAATGCAGCGAGGCCAGATGAGATTTCTATGCCCTGCACAGCAATAGCACATGACTTGGAAGGGAGCTTCTCGAGGAAAGTATATTTGATCAGTCATAAAAACCTTCCTGGAGATACATGCTGAACTCTGTGTGTGTGTATTATAGCTGGCACTGTTAACAACACCTATTGCTAAGCTTGCATGATACTTTCCCACACAAGACCTGGTTTGGTTGCTTATAGCTTACTTGATCAGACTTTAACAGTTTGGGCTGGTTTTTTTTTCCATACAGAATAGTTGCTTCAGGAAGAATATATATTGGAAATTTGTGCCAAGACAGACTGGTCCTTTTTTAGAGTGAGTTTACAGGGAAATATATTATTTTTGCCCCTGTTAAATCTTACAAGGATTTTATTGAAAACCTCTTTTTTTTTTACCTCATTGCTGTGGTATTTGTAGGGAAGGTTTCTGTTCTAGAGATATGCCTTTTTCAATATTGCTGTTAACCCTCTCTTCCTCCCTCTTATGCTTGGGCCAAATTGCAAGCTTATTAAAAAAGAGCAATATCTTCAGACATGCTAGATTTTGGCAAAGGATGCCTTGGAGGTTGGACAGCATTTTCCCTATAAATATATCAGCTGAGATGTTCCTGCACATGAATGCAGAGAGCTGGGAACACAAAGTTCCCCTTTCTGCTGCCCAGGCAAGGGTGGTCCCTGAAGGACAACTGGAGAGGTGATTTGGGAAGAAATTGCAGCTTTCACTCAGAGAAATCCTTCTCTGCTCCCTCTCTGAGAGGGAGGACATCCACATACAGAGCAGAGAGGTTTATTGTGTCCTTCTCCCTACCACCTCCCCCTCTCCTATCCCGTTCTCAACCCGGAACACGCAGGAGCGTAAGATGAGCTGGTGAGGGTCAGGGCTAGCCTTTGTTTCACCTCTCATCCATTACTTCACTTCCCCTGTGTCTCGAGTCCATAACCTTTATCAGCCATGAAAAAAATCGCATGAGAAAGTTTGGGGGATGTCAGGAACATCTGGGCCACATACTGTACGTGCCACTGTAAGTTAACCTCTCGCACGCTGTCGGATGCTGTGCGAAAATATGTCAGGGACACAGCTGTGCACAGGGCTTCACACGCACGCACGGCTCCAGTGGGTAGGAGGCACCTCATGATGGAAAGGAAACAGAGAAAAAAGAGAGCAAAGAAAGAGGGAGAAGAGGATGGGAGACAGGAAATGGGAGGAAGGCAAGGCAAGGCAAGACACGATGAATTTTCTTGGCTAAGGGGTGATGCATTGCAGCCTGTGAATGCTATGAATCCACATAGGAACCTCTCTTGCACATGGAGTGCACTGGTGCTACTCTTTGTGAGCCAGATTTGGTTTAAACAGAGACAAAAGAGGCAAGATGCAGTTGGAAATGGGAGGGAGGGAAAGGGAAGTGCAAAGGGAGAGAGACTCTCAGAGCACTGATTTTTTTTGCAGGCTATTTTTTTTGCAGGCTCTCCCCGACCCACATAATCAGCAGGGCTCAAGCTGACAGCAGGGGATTTAAACACTTATAGGGGGAGCTCAGCTGGGCATCTCAAGGGAAAAAGGGTTGGGAAACACGCTTCTGTAGAGAAGACAGAGAGAGAGAAAAGAGCTGTTAAGCGGTGAGAGAGACATCTGCAGCATAGATGTTCATTTTGGTTCCTCTCTGCTCTGAGCTGGCAATGGAAATGAATGAGCAAATGTCTTCAGCATTTTGATTCCCTCAAAAATAGACAAAGGGAAGAGTCCAATGAAACAGTGCAAGTCAGGCAGCTTGGGGCACCAGAAGCCCAAGTCCTGCACTGATCTCAGGTACCAGAGATGATGCCTTGCGGGATGATGCCTTGCTCTGCAAACTGATTAAAGATGCTGCCCATGGGACAATGTCCCTGCTTTAGTTGTCCATGCCTTTATGGGCCAACACGTGACACAAAGGGCCTGGAGGGAAGCAGAGAGGCAAAAAACAGGGTACAGCTCCTTAGAAGGAACTCCAAAACAAGGCCACTCAATGATGGGCCACTAGAGTTTGTCACTGGGAAGAGAAATGGTCTGTCTTCCAGCCAGCCAGCTACCAGGACATGAGAGGACTTTTTGTGACAGAGCTCCATAATAAAAGTAAGTCACATGAATTTTGACAGCTAAGTGCATGTTTCTGTGAAGACTTAATCAATAAATAGGCCTGCAGATGTATTCTGAGCAAACGGACATGTCTGCAGAGAAAATACTTGCAGGACCTCTGAAAAGTGCTTCCCCCTTGAAATTACCCCCTGGCTGAAAGGAAATGTCCAGCTCTCTTGGCAGCAATGGCAATAGGGGATACTCATCGTTCTCCTACCCTGCCCACTACCATTTACATACTATTCAGCATCCTCTGCATTTTGATGTATTCTGGGTTCACTTGCTTTGCGAAAAACGGGATTAAAGAACAGGTAAAGGATGGAGATGGCAATACTGGGATATTTTTCACACAACTCACTTTCTATTTCAAAAAGTCTTTGGGTTTTATGGAGCTCTAAATCTTTGAAATCACATATCACTTAAAACACATTGAAAGGAATGTTATTATCCCCTTAAGCATGTCTTTAAAAAGATATGCCTTCAGAAGAATGCATGCTCGTGTGTTATTCAGGATCCACTATGCAAGTGGATCCAGGAATAGGCAGCAGTGAGCTAAATGCAAACTTTGCACCAGCACTAGACAAAGACAACACCAGAAGAATTTAACCACACATGTGCACAATTAATTTCCTGCTTGCAAAGCAAATGAATACTTTACTTCTTGTCCTTTCTGCAGCACAAATAACTCTATAATGCTCATTAAAACTGACTTTTTTTACCTTTTAAAGCAACAAAACAAAAGTGCATGGTGAGCATAGACTGTTAAAGGAGAACAAGAGCAGCATTTGGATACTGATACGCAGAGCACACAGGCAAGCTAGGGCATCCCATTCTTTTCAATCTTGCAATGTTTTCAGGGAGGACCAGGTCTGCAGTCGGTGGGATGCTCCTCTCTGCCCTTGCTGGGTTTGGGTCAGCTGCTGCGTTTTCAGAAGCGGCGTGTGGCTCACCCCTGGGGCTTGCTGAACACCCTGTAAACCTGACCTACACTGCTGCTGCTTTCTTTTAGGCACACATCTTTAAAGAGATATTTACAAAGTTCAAATTTGCCTAAAAGTTATTGCAAACAAGGCTTCCACTTGCCTAAAGCACCAGGGATCAGGCCCCGGCATTCCTCCTCCCTGCACCACCTATGACCTAATCCAGGCTTCGCTGACTCCCTTTTGGGGGCAGTGGCTCACCACTGCTGTAAATGTGTTTTGTCTGTCGGTGGGGTCAGCCAGTTTTCGTGCCACAAGATGGGAAGTAATCCATTTAACAAAAGTGACACATTTTCATAGCTTCTGGAATCACTTCCTTCGCAAAAACAATGGGGTGAAGGAGCAGGAGGAGGCAGTTCTAGGACATTTTACAAGCAGTGGATCTTTTCTTTCAGTAGGGCTTTAGGAGTTTATAGGACTTCAAGTCTTCAAACACTAAATAATCCAAAATATTATTAAATATATTACATACTAGTTAGGATTTATATTTTTCTATTTGCTTAAGTTGTTTGCACTGCTTGGTATTGATGCAATGTGGACTCCATTCCCTGCCAGGAGAGCCCCAAAAAGAATCACCATGGCCTTGGCACTGCTAATCCCTGTGCAATAACTTTTCATGCCCTAGAATGGTTAGGGTAATCATGTAGACTACCTCTTTGTCTTAAGAATTATTTTATATTATAATGATAGAGGCAGTAACTTCCTTACCCCTGGCAGTGGTATAGGAACCTGTTGGCACCAGAGCCACCACACTTTGGAGCAAGTTTCTTGGCCCTGCTCTCCTGCTCCCCCACCCTGCACATATAGGTTTCTTTGAGCTGCTGTGGTTCTTTAGGACCTCTTAGCACTCTCGAGTCTCCCTCAACCCCTATAAACGTCACCATGACTCACCTCCATGGGTATTCCTCCTCAGCATCCCTCCACTTGTAGGTCTGTTCATTTTTTTCCTTTCCTAGGTCCTTCTGCACAAACCGGAACATCCATTTTGCTCATGACAGCTGGGAAACAGCTTTGCTGGTACTCATTCTCCATCCTCCATTGCTGGCTCCCAGCACAGACCCGGCCCCACCAAAGCCTGATGGCTGCCACTGCCTGTGTCATGTGTGTGTCCCTTGTGCTGAACAGGTCACTTATCACCCTGTGATAACATGTGCTGCTGGTGCAGGAACTGCTTCCTAGGATGATGTTTCTAGCCAAGCCAGCTGCTCTTGGGCCAGGGGAAGGCTATCCATGTGCCCTGAAGATACCACGCAAAGCAGGGAGGTGGCACCTTACCTTGGATGAGCAACGCCAGAAGACTTCTTAGTGGTGAGCTGCCACTGTGCTGGGCATGGAGACTGCAGAAGAGACCTGGGCTTAGTGGCTTTTATTGGTCTAAGGAACCTTGCTGGAAGACATGCACTAGTCTCTGCTACAGCCCCACTAGTTCTGGCTATGACAGGGCTGAAGGGACTGGTCCTCAGCACAGGGGTCAGTGAGGACACTCACTCCAGCACAGGGTGACAGATAGCCTAACGCTCAGGATGGAAACAATGTGTAATGTGTCAAGGGGTGGTAATAAAATTAAGCTCTCATTAACTTAACCTTCATAAATGTTTCCACCCAACATAGGAAATAATGTGCAGAAGGTGAGGGGAAAATATTGCCACTAATGTAAACCACACTGTGTCCACCGAGAGCTTTTCTTGTCTATACCCAATCTGTTTATGATAGTATCCATACAAGAGTTATGCTAAATGCTTTAAACCAGATTAAACACAGATTGCCCCATTCCGAATTATCACTACTGCTTTTTACCACTGACTTTAAAACCTGTTACTCTGAAACTGCATGGTCTAGGCTAAGAGATTTGGCATAACACAGTCTTACTCTGGGACATGGGAGCAAGCACACGAGGAATTAGTTAATCAGTAGTAAATCTGGAACGATGCCACATGTAGGCAACTCCCCTTTCAGAAACTGTGATAAATACGGGGGAGAGGGGAGAAGAGTCGGACAAGTATCTTTAATTCCTTTTTCTCCCACTCACTCCCTGTATTCTGCTGCAGCTCTGTCCTGTCCTTCATGGAAGTGAAAGGGAGCTTTAAAAAACCCACATATCCTCCAGTACCAAATATGTTCTGCAAAAGAGACCATAATCGCATTTCTTGGCAATCTGGGGAGGAGGAGGAGGGCTAAGGCAGAGGTCCTGCAGGGAAAAAAACCCTGCGGTGAGTGGGGAGGTTGCAGGGCAGCCTTTGCAAGAAACATGCTCAGGGGCTGCTTTCTGCTGCCAGAGTGCTACAGGGAGGGCCCCACCGTAACCAAGAGCTGCCTCTGATTTTCCAGCCGGGTGGTGGTTCACGGCACGTTACTTGAAACGGCCACTGGAGCCTTCGCCTGGCGGAGGAACAAGCCAGTTCTTAGAGGGAGAGGTTTTTTCCAGTGTCTGAAGCATGCTGGGTTCATCTGCTCCTGGACAGCGGTGCTTGGGAGGCTGGTTTTATTCCTTCCCTGCCCTGCCTGCTTTGGAGGAGTCCCAGGAAGAAACAAAACTGCTGGTGTGCAGGCAGCCAGCTCTATCTCTGTTTACAAGTCGAGGGGGGCTTTTGTGCAAAGCTACCTACCTCCCTGCAAGGGAAGGCTGCTCCTACAATGGGAACCTAACAGGCTGCATCTGTTTTGTCTTAGTCTAAAGCATTCCTTTCTGGTGCTAACTGGGAACAATTTAGCTGGAATTTCCAATTGAAATGAGCTTTTAAGTTCTATATTGACTATTTAAGTTGTTCTCAGGCAGGGGATCTGCGGTGTATTTTACAAATAGACCAAGCCAAATCTCGATGTTTTTACAAGGTTTTACTCAAACTAAATTTTTTTTTTTTTAAAGTACTGTTCTTGTACTAAAATACAGATTTCAAAGCAATGCCACAGAGAGTACCTGGTAACAGTGCGCGCTGCAAGAATTGGGATTTCAGTCAGCTTGAAGGAGGTGGGCACAGCAATAGTCCTGGAAAATCTTGCTGGAGGAAATTGTTTAGATGCATCTACAGTTATGTGCCACACAGCCTAAACAAAGAATGGAACTTTGATGAGCATTTATATAAGACCAACCAGAATAGATGTCCAGCCCCGTGTCTGACAGGGAGTCTCACACTCTGGGAAAGCATACAAGTAACAGGGCAGGATTTCTCCTATGTGTTCTCCTTTCCCTGTAGGCTTTTCCAGCTCTCACTGCTTGTGGCATTTCCACCTGGAGCATATGATGCCTGCTAACACCCCTTGACCCTTCCCCCCATGCCTTCCTCTAATCCCTTTTCCTCATCCATCTCCCCACCCCCTGCAGCAGTGAGCTACTCTATTTAAATGGGTACCTGTGCAGGCTGCAAAGATTCCCATGCACTCCGTAGCATGGCCAACCACCCAAGGACCCTTCCATCTCAAAGCTCAGGGACCCTCAGGGCTGCATTGCAGGGATCTAGCTGGGATGGGGCAGAGGGAAAAAAACCCTCCAAATACTGTTGATTCCTGTCATCTTAGGAGAGGCTCAAACACTGCAGAGCATCTTGTCTGTTTAGAGTCTCTTTGCAGAATCAGGCCCCTGTCAGCAAGAAAGCATTGTCCTTGGAGCTGAATTGGAGCAAAATAAGGGCTGAAAATTAGAGCTTTCCTTATGGCCATAAGTTCAATAAACTTGTTGAGCAAGGTGCTAAATCTTTGCAGATGGGTAGCTAAGAGTATGGCCCAGTTTGTGTGTGACAGACAAGGAATGGACACGGCAGAAGGAAGCCATGTTGTGGCTAGGGCACAGCCAAATTAGAATGGAATTCAGATCTCCTGATCTCCATGCATCAGGCTGGGTAAAAAAGGGATAAGCAGTCTTGTAAGAATAAATATGTCAAAGGCTTGGGACACGTAACTTGGAAAAATAATACAAGGTTAGAAGAAAAGACCCAAGCTCCTGTGCAAGAGAGGAACAAGAGGAGGAAATGGACAACAGAGGCAGGAGGAGTAAAAGAAAAAGGAGGAGGGTGGCCATCCATTAAGTGATTCAAAAAGCTTCAGGTGTCCCTCATGACACCAGCCCTGCAGGTGCTCCCTCCCTGTTCAGGAACTGAGGACAATCTGCAAAGTCTTTGCTTGTTCATTAAGGATCTGCATTTCAAGTGCTTGATAAAGCTGTTCCTCAAAACCAAAGAAACTGAATGGTTTGAAGGGCTTCCCTCTCTGTGCTCTGCAAGGTTTCTCTGGTCGGTCCTGTGACCCTTACAGTGTGTTTCCTCCCTGCTTTAAGGTTGATTTTGTCATGGGGGGAACCTGGCTGTTGCTCTGCTGCTGCTCTGTGACTGCCTGCTTGGTGCAGACTGTTGGCAGTTGAGATTGCTGCGGAAAACCAGTGAGCCCAAAGGGTCACGTTCACCCCAGGTCTTGCACCAGGACCTTGCTCCAATGAATTCTGCAGCTGTTCCAGGAAGTCCCAGGCTCCTGCCTAATTCACTGCTTACATGTGCAGGGAGTAAAAAAACCCAACACTTCCCCTTGCCAAAAAATTAAGTAAGTCATAGGCATCAATCACTCCCTAACATGCACATTTTTGTTCTCAAACAGCTTAATTTAGAGTGGTTTAATATAGAACAGCCTGACAGAAACAATGCCTCCTAAATAGCTGTATGGGACTCTTTAGTCAATAGTACATACAGTAAATATTTATTATAACGTAACACAGGTTCTGTTTGTTTCTGTTTGTTTTTGCTTTTTATACTTTGCATTTGATGTGAGTGGGAGACACACCAAATATTGTAAATATTTATAAAGTATTCAGATTTGATATTATTTGCTCAGGTACAAATGGCTCCAGTTACTAGACTGTCACAAATGAGAAAACCACACATACAGAGCAGCGCTGAATGAAAACACAGTGGAAACATGACACAACCACATCTACGGACTGCAGTAAACATTCCTCACAAGAAGGAACTAAATAAAGGTGCAAATATCTTTTTAAAGAGCTGTTTTGGCAGGTATTTTAGAGACATCAATTTAGAGACAGAGTTTTTGTTCCCCATCTTCTAAACATCACAAAAATAACTAAAGTCTAAACTTAAATGCAATTAGCTTTTGGCTATTTTGTTTTTAAAGAAAACCTCACCAAGGAGAGTGCAGATAGATGGATAGGATGAGGTGGGTTCTTTTTTTAAGACATTCAGTCTTGCTTTGCAAAATAAACATTCCTTTAGATAAGTCACTTGAAGAGTTATTTGTTTAAGACAGACCATCAGGAGGGGCATGGAACTGCTGTCATTCCCAATTCACTTGTGGGGGCACTACTAGACCTGTCCTGCCAGTCAGCAGTGTTTGGTTGCCTTAGCAATTTACTCCACCTCTGATGTCAGTAAATCTTTTACTTTTTCAGGTGAAAGCTCTTTAGGTTGGGGATAAATCAGAGGGTCTGGCACCAAGCTCTCTTTTGCAATGCTGGTTTGGCTGTGCTGGGAGAGCCCCACACTCCCATCCCCTTGGCTTTGCACTCTCTGCTCCACAGCACTGATCTTCAAACATTGACCCCAGTGAAGCCAAAACCCTCATCTGCCACCAGGCAACAGGGCACAGCAGATTCGTGCAAGAATTTGGCTGCCACAGCTTGGATGGGGGGATTCCCTCTTCTCCCCACCCCCTGACACAGCAGCACTGAAATCCAGCACTGCAGTTCTGTTGTGGTCTTGGTTTCCCAATCCATCACAATCACTTTTGTCCACAGTTTTCATCAAATACAATATTTGGAAGGGTTTTTCTAAGGCTGGTGGATGGGTTGGTTTGACTCTTAACCAAGGAGCTGAACTGCAGACAAAGCTTCAGGCTGGTTTGTGTTTTATCCTGAGCTATTTGCCCAGTGCTAGTTTCTCTTTTAAACTTACTACAATCAATATTTTCTCCTCACCGATCGCACTTGGTATATCATTTATTTCCGTGGAATAACCCCTCTGGATAAAGCATGATGAAGTAAATACCAGAGACAAACACAGAAGACATCTGGAATGTGTTTTTCTCTCCAGCTGATTCATTATTTCAAAATGTACCTTAAGCTGAACTGGTAGCCCAAACAGGACTAGGTTTTGATCTTTTTTTCCTCCTTTTCTCTTTTCTTTTTTTTTTTTAATAATAGAGTTCTCTTTTCCCTGTCACAAGAAACTCTCCTCTTGTTTTACAGTTTTCCCTGTGACATAGTAACAGCAATGTATTATTGAAATAGCCTAGAGTTCAAGATCATTGGCATTTCTTTTTTCAAATTTATCCCTTACAAGGTCCAAAAAAGAAGTTAATACAACATTGAAACCATCTGTGAATGGTTGTTTAAATGCCACTTTTAAATTAATGATAAGTAATCCACACCTTCCCAAAATCTTGACTGACAGGTGGGTTTGCTTTCTCTGCTTCCAAAGGATGGGCTAGGTACTAAAAGTAAAGTGAAATAACACTCAGGTGTTAAACAGATTATGATACACAGCTGGAGGCAAAGAAATTGCAACTCTATCCCAATTACACTAATTTAATTGGGTGTTAAAAAAATCCTGGGTTCCCAACAGTAGTAGCCAAGGTGAGGTGGTAGGCATCTAAAAAGCAAGGGAACAATCTCTTTTTTTAATTTTTATTTTTATTTAAAAGGTTTTTGTGCTGCTGGGAGAAAACCCCACACAGGCATGAGTTCTTTCATGTGAAATTAGTTCTCAACAATAATGTTTCTCTAAGCAGCAGAGCAATGCCTTCATGTGGGAAGTGAACTTGAAGCCCCATTTGGCACCTGCGTTGCTGCTACTGCTGTGGGCAGAGGCTCTGTGCTAGAAAGAGGAGGTCAGGATACTACCAGTTTATCCCCTCCATCCTCTGGGTCCCCAGTGCTGGAAAGGACTCTTGGTATGAGGAACAAGGGGTTTTTGACAGTCTTTGCCACTTTGGGCATGGGGATATTGGTGCTTTCTCATCCTGCTCAGAAAATGAGGATGACAGAACTGGACAGGGTTCCAGTATCCAAAGGAGATGCGCTCGTCCATGCTGGGCAGCACACGTGCTCATTTCCAGCCCATCCTACAAGAGCCTGCAGCAGGCAGTGAGCCTTGGTCACAGCCCCAAAGGGGCCATGAGGACCTTTAAACCGGGCGCTGCATGTTGTTGTGGCCGGAGACAGCAGTGCATAACCCTGCTGGCCCGGGGAGCTCAGGAGCAGAGAGCTGAAGGCAGGATGCGCTCTCCTGCTGGGTGGAAGAAAAGGGAATTACTTCCTCCCTGGGAATACCCTCCTGAGGCTTTTTCCTTCCCCTTTGGTAAAGATGAAAGAAACATGATCCACCTCCTGTGCAGAAGAGTTCCTGTTCCTCCCCAGCCCTCTTCTCCCACTCTTTTCCACTCAGCCTCCCGAAAGCAAAGAGCTGGCAAGAGGAGTCAATAAGTAAATAGCAAAGGCTATAGACTGTGCTTTTGCTGAGCACCTGGAGTGAGGCCAGCGGGGATCAGCCAGGAGCCATGAGAGCAATCCATGGGGAGCCCCCTCCGTGTCCGGCACCCCTCCTTGCTGAGCACCTCTGCACTTGCAGAGCAGCCTGCCCCATGGTGGGGCATCGCCTGGGGAGCCCCCACAAGCATCACTCACTTTGGGTTTGCCGGTGGGGGCGGGGGGGATGTTTTTAAGGGATATCCTCTAAAAAAATAATAAGCAAAGTATGGCCGGCCTCACACTTAAGGGGTTTTGGCACCAGGGGAACGTGAGTCTCTTTGCCTTTGGTTTCTGCAGATTGAGGCTGCTCATCTCCTGCAGCAGCGCGGCTGTGTCGCTGCCTCGTAGCCGCAGCGTCCTTTTAAACAGCCTCTTCTCTGTGATCTGTGCATCGAAGGGAAGCCTGTGTTGTGACAATTTCCATTGTGCCAGATTCTTCTTCAGTCTGGGCTTTAGATTTAGTGAAAAGGAAGAACCCAAAACGCATTAGTTCTTTTGGGCTATAAATACCAGCGATCAAACTTTCTGTATCAGTATCTAAAGGGAATAAATAGCTTCAGGCCAAATATTTTAAAACCCTTCAAATGAGAATTACTTAAAGAAAAGAAAACAAACAACCACAAAAACCATGATAGAGTTTATCCACATATTCTGGTAACAAATGGGGCTGTCAGTACAGAAACTGAATTATAGCAATGAAAGCTCATGAAGCCCTATGAATCCATCTCCCGACACCAGTGGCTTGTCCCTCACGCTGGCACATGGCACTAAGGACAGCTTGGAGTGTCCCCATGCTGCCTCCTGCACTTGGAGCTCTCAGGCAGGTTTTTTCCCTTCGAGCCTTCCTGCTCACAATTTCCTCTTATTAGTTACGCAGAGATTTGATTTATGGACCGCAGCTGAGGTCCTCATCGGAGGAGCCGGGCGGCAGGGACTGCATCCCGAGCAGGAGCGGCAGCATCTCGAGTGGGATGGTGGGAGTCTGTGGGGAGCGCATCCCAAGCGGGAGCGGCAGGGAGAGCATCCCGAACGGGATCGGTGGGAGCAGCGGGAGCGGCGGGAAACGCATCCCGAGCGAGAGCGGCGGGGAGCACATCCCGAACGGGATGGCGGGGGTCCGTGGGGAGAGCATCCCGAGTGGGAGGGGAGGGATAAGCAGGGAGAGCATCCCAAGCGGCATCTGAGGGAGCAGAGGGAACGGTGGGGAGCGCATCCCAAGCAGGACCAGCGGGGAGCGCATCCCGAGTGCAAGCGGCGGGACCGGACAGCGGGGAGCGCATCCCAAGCGGGATCCATGGGAGCGGCGGGGAGCGCATCCCGAGTGGGAGCGGCGGTCAGAGCATCCCGAGTGGGAAAAACGGGGACTGCATCCCGAATGGGAACGGCGGGGCCGGACAGAGCGGAGGGCATCTCAAGCGGGGTCCGTGGGAGCGAAAGAGAGCGCATCCCGAGTGGAATGGCGGGAGTCTGTGGGAATAAAATCCCGAGAGAGAGCGGCGGGACCGGGCGGCGGGGCTGGGCGGAGAGAACGTCCCGAGTAGGATCGGATGGGAACGCATCCCGAGTGGGAGCAGCGGAGCCGGAGAATGGGGAGAGCATCCCGGATGGCAGCAGCGGGTAGAGCCATCCTGAGTCGGAGCGGTGTGTGGGCCCGGGCCGGGCGACAGAAGGTGGCAGTGCAGTCTAATGCAGCAGCCGCTGCAGCGCTTGTGCAGAGCCCAGGGTGTCTGCCTGGATGAAGTACCGCACTTACCGCTTGTTTGTAATTCCTGAGGTCCGGGATAACAAGTTTAACCGTAAAAAAAGAAAAAAAAAAAACAACAAACAAAAAAAGCCCTCTTATTCTGTTGCTTTTCTTTTTTAAAAATGCGCAGATCAAGCTAAAATTAAGGGAAAGGCCGGCAAAACATTTAAGAAAACAAAAGGGAGAAATATAAGTATAGACATGGTCTGTTTCATGCACGCACACAAAACCTAAAGAAACAAGGAACCTTTTGTGGACATGAGCTGAAAATGTAAGAATTCCAGCATATTGTCAGATTCATTCACATAACCCTACACACACACTATTTTTTGTTGAACTACCCTAAAATTTATTTTAAAAATAGGAATAAAAAACTCCTATAGGCTGCTTTCACATAGAAGTATTCCTTCCACATTTGTTTTTATTTACAAACCTTATTCTATTTTTCCCCCTAAATACTATGTTACAACACCCTTATCTTTCCTTTCACAAATAAAGAAGAGGACACATTCAGAAAAATGAAGGAGAACATTCTTGACTCCGTTTACTTCCTACTGTGAGCCAATTAAATAAGTACATGACCCAGCAGAAAGAGAACAATTTTTCATTAGTTTTTGACTTCTTAAAACTAAAATAATGCCAATATGCAAAAAAAAAAAAATAAATTCTTATCCTTCACCAAAAAAAAAAACCCCAAACCCAAATAAAATCAGATTTTTCCTTTGTGCTTTGTTTACAGCATTCAATATACATAAAATCTGCTTTAGAAATAAACCCGTGGGACATTAACTTTCTAAACTTAAAAAAATATACACATTATATTTATTTTCACACATTTTTCATTATTTGATCTATGAGAGATCATGAGGATAATAATTTTGAGCCCGATCCCATTAGTTTTTCCTCAGAGAAATAATACCATTGCTTCAACGTTATTTTTTTTTTTTTCCTGAGCCTGAGGTATTTCCCAGGCTGAATATTTCAGGGACAGAGGAGCTGGGGTCAGGCTCAGTGTCCCCTGAGCTCTGAGTCTATTGACTTGGGGGGGTCCCTGAGTCTGGCTCGGCATTGTTTTCTGCACTCCCTCCTCGGGCAAGGCTCCCACCAAAGACACTGGGGGGTTATTTATAGCACCTATGGCAGTTTGGCCTGAGAAAAGGGAATGGACTCTGACTCAGGACCTCTGCATTCAGTGAGGCAAATCCTAAACTGGAATAAAGGCTCACTCTTTCCGGACTTGCTTCAGGAGACTTAACACTGAGTAAACTGAGCTAGATCCCAGTTTCTAAAAAATACATTAAATATACCCTCCATTTAAAATAAATATTTAAAATAAAAAGGGAAAATATTAAACATAGTTTTTAAAGTAAATTGTAAACTTACATAAAAATGCTTTGTGGAGGTGGGGGAGAAAAAAAAGAGAAGGGTCTTAAGTGTGGATGTTTCTCCAAAGCTTAAAGTAAGTCTCTTTTGCTGTATAAATTGCACCCTCTTGGCTGGAGATGTTATTTGTTTTAGGTTTTTTTACATGTTTTCTTGGAAATATAGAGACTGCAGGAGGGAGGAGAAAACATCAAGAAATATCATGAGTGTGTGCGAGGTGTGTGTGTGGGAGAAGACTGACAATAAAATAGTTCCCTCACTAAATGCATATTCTTCTATTTATGTATTTGATAATGAGGCAGAAATGCCCTTGGCACTCCGTAAACAACAGCTCCTTAACCAGGAGGGAAGGGCAGAATAATGCATACCTACTTTTCAGATTATAAACTATTTCAAGTGCTATTACCATGCCAGCCTTTTAGATTATTGGGGACTTTCCTTTTATTTTAAGCTAATGTTTACCAGTCTGAAGTAATGTTGCTGTCTTACCTAATTGCTGGGTTTGCAGGTTTACAGGAAGATTGCTCCTTGTGAGGATCCTCTCCTACCAGAAGTTCCCCAGAAGAAAAGTGATAGTTGATTTAAATATAATACCCATAAGAATATTTTTAGCTTTGTATCAATAGAGAATAATGTTTATATAAACATATTTTACAACATAAGGCTAAATTTAAGGTTCAGTCACCATGATGAGCTGGCAACAAAATCCAGAGCTCCGTAACTTTCAGAAAAGGAGATGGGAAAAGTTCACATTCATAATAAAAATAGATTTTTTACTTTGTTTTTAAAGATGCTCTCGTGCATTTTAAAATATCATTCCCTCATGATAACAAAAAGCATTTGTGCATAATGTTTCCTGTGTCAGATGGTATAACTCTATCATATGATTTAAAATTGAACAATATAATTATCATTTGGCAACCAATATTTAAAGCTGAAGTAACAATTACTTCAGATATTATTTAGACTGTATTCAAAAATACGAATGAAAGCTGTATTTTCTTGTACGTTGATTTCAAAACCTTGAAGATGGAATGTTTCTTTATTCTTTAATAAAAAAAAAACAAAACAGAAACCAAACCACCTATCTGTAAGAAAAATGGGTTTATGATATCTTGAAAAATGAGGTTTTCTACAGCTGTGCAAGAATACTGCTGCACTGAGGCTGGGAGTGGAGAGCTGCAGGAGAAGGTGGAATATCTCCAGTTTGATTTTAAACCCGAGTTTCGTCCTATATTCTGATCACTGGGTGTGGAGATGAGAGCAGGGGACGACTGCTAACCACTGGGAATGAGCATTTCTTCAGCCATCTAATTCACAGTGTTTAACAGTTTCTAAAATTATCACCAACAACTATAAAAAAACACACTGACTCGCGTTACACGACACATATAGACATCTGGTTTCTTTGAATGTGGCTCATTACCAAAATTTGCCACAGCTTTATCTTGGTCCTTCTCTGTTTCTTCCATTAATTAACCCAGCCATCATTATCTGCTAGTTACAACCAATTTTTTCCAAGATTATGTATATGTTGATTTTTACGTATTTATTTTTAGCAGTCCATCACATCTAAGGGAAGAGAGATAAGCAGGATATGGAATTTCTCCTTGTAGCTGCAATCGTTTTCTGAAGCTCAGACTACAGAAAACAAAGGCATTTTATTTCCACAATTCTAGTGCAGTCAAACTAGGAGTCAGAAAGGTATTTTAATTCAAAATATCTGCATAAATTTTGAAAATTATTTTCAGCTGGATGTGTAGAAATGCCCATTCTTCTATTTTCTTTGTTAGTGTTATGCTTAAGTCATGGGGTTTTTCTCTCTCTTCAATAAAGCATCATTTGTCTTATTCATATCTAAGCAGTTTGATTTTGTTAAAATAAATGAGATCAAATTTTTCACTGCAGTGAGAGACTGAACTTTTTCTCCCTCTTTCCTAGAGTCATTTCAATCCATAAAGTGTACTGATAAGTAGAGCAAAAGCCAGCAGAGAGACCGTCCCCAGCAGCAAAGGCAGCGCTCCCAACCCTGCCTCGCTCTGCAGTGCACACAAGATCCATCCTCAGCACAGCTCCCCAAACTAAAACCACATCACTTATAATGCTCATCTCACATGGTAATTTGGGATAGAAAAGCACAGCTAAAAGCATCTCATTAAGGGCTGAGAGGGAGGCAATTTTTATAGGGGGTACAAAAAAAGACAATAAAGGGACATTCTCACAATTCTTCTGGATGCTTGAAGACTGAGACCTTTTTGTTTTATTTTGTTAACCTTTTCTCCAATGTTCAGCATTTTCCAGCCCAAGCAAACAATTTTATTTCTATTTTATATTTTTACTGCCTCATTGTGCCTATAAATGTTGACTTACAAGGCTTTCATAATAATAAAAATATCAGCCAGAAACATCAGCCAGAAACATCAGCACAGTGGAAGTTTTACAAAATTCTTTTAATAATGGATTAAAATCTTCTGACGCAGACATTAAAATCAAGCAAGTTCAATTATGTCAAGCAATGTCACTTTCATGCTAACTTACCTAGTGGGTAAGACTTAGTGTGCTCTCACTAAAAAGATCTCAGCTCAAGAATCTTTGCCTGCAAACTGCAGTGAGAAATAACGGACACTGAGTAATTTATATGACCAATATCTCTTCTCCATATTAAGCCAAGCTGGTGTGAAGCATTGCTATCTCCTCAAACATCGTGGAGCTGACAGCTTTTTCAGCGAGCATATGAATCATAAAGCTGTGTTACCATGAATGCATTTTGTTACTTGAAGAGGGTATTTCCCAGCATTTGCTTAAACCCTAGAAAAACAGCCCTTCTCTTACAAATTGTCATTCAAGATTGTAACAGGGAACTAAGAGCGAGCAGGAACAGAGGAGAGCAATGTCACTGGGAAGGAACCTTGGGGTGGGTTCAAAGGTAAATCCTTAGGAAAAATGCTGACAATATCTTCTTGTGGTTTTACTTTCTCATTCTCTGAAGTGCTCTACTTGTTTTAAGTTGCTGATCTGAGGTTGAAGGCCAGACAAGTCTTCAAGATGTGGGTGGGAAGAAGAGGTTCCTCCTGGTCATCAACATGGTGTTAGTTAACCAACGCTTGACGTTGCAGCCTGGCCAGGTTGTGGAGCCAGGGTGCTGCCTGCTGGAGGCAAAAGAGCCCAACTTTGTGTCAACAGTCCCAACTGGGTCACTATGGGGTGCCCAATGACACCCAGCCCTATGAAGTGGGTACCTACAAGAAATTTTCTTTTGAGACTTTCATAAGTCATGTGGTGTTTGTGACCCCTTCCTCCTCTTCTCACCCCCAGCGCTATGACAAGGACACCACCCAGTCTCCTTGTCACTCCTAGCAGGATTTGTTCCTCCATTGGAATGCTGTGCTGAAGGGTCAGGACACGGCAAAGCCCATGACAGACCTGGACCACATCCTTGCTGCCCCTTGCTGTGAGCCAAAGGGGGTGGCTCCGTGCAGAGCCAGGGAGAGGAATGCAGGCTCCCCCAGCCACTGCCTCGCATGTGCCAAGTAAAAGATGCTTTTCCCCTTTTCATTACACAAGTTTCTTAATAAAAACTGAGAGAGCTTTTTTTTTTTTTTTTCCAGAAGAACGAACCCCAGGGGCCCAATCAGTGAAATAGATTAACCTTTCAACTGTCAGCCCCCCTCCCCTGAAATTAAGCAATACCAGCCCTTGAAACGGCTAAATTACCTTCCTATTTTTTAATTGTGTAATGATGGTCCAACAGAAAAAGAGCAACTCAGGACTAGTAAATATTCAATGAAGAAATTTACTGTAGTCCTTATAAAGGGAATACCCACAGCTTTTTTCACATGGACTTAAATCAGGCAGAAACTAGAGCGATAGGCATAAAATGAAATAATGGATGCATTATTTCTAGTGGGATTTACATCACCATTTGGTCTAATTATTCCTGATATTTCACCCATCATATTAGAAGCTTCTTCAGGGAAAGAAATAACAGTTTGTCTCCTTGAGAACAAAGAACAAAGTGTCTCTTTGCTCTCAAGAAGCTCAGCTATCATTATGAAGAGAAAGAATCTGTCCATTATCAAGAAATCCCACTAGAAATCTTGAATATCTTACCAAATAATTCCTGAGCACACTAAAAATACCAGCAAATGAAAGAAGTAGAAACTATGGGACCTTGGAAAATAAATAAATAAAGGAGGAATCAGGGATGCTCCACAACCCACTCATTTTTTTCTCACAGAATGGTATTAATCCAAAACCCAAACTGTACTTGGCATGTACAGTTAATCTAAGCAAGATAGCCACCACTCCTTTCTATTCCTTGTTCAACAAGGCACACTTTCAGCTCTATCTGTGGTCCTGGATTAACTGGTGAGAATGCATTTGCATACATTTGCATGATGAGCAATTCACCATGAGTGATTCTGTATGGGACACACTCACAGGATGTATGAACTTTTTTGGATTGGATTTAATGAGGGCTGGATGGTAAGCCTTAGGAGGACTTTAATACAGCTGTAGGACCGTGCACAGCTTTGAAGAATATAGTTTCTTAGAACATGAGTAAGAGTTCTTTGTTCTGGATCTTGTATTTAATACTGCAGCATCTAGCAAAAAGCATTTTAAATGAGCGCGTGGAGCCATAGGGTTTGGGCACGCTAATGTAGCATCTTTCTAAATAGGATCTTAGTGGGTCAGCTCATGAACTGGGAATATCCCTGGGTCTGAGGGAAAGAGCAAGCATTTCCCAGCATCCTGCCGTGATCCTGTACTTCTGTAGGCAGTCACACTTTAAAAAATGAAAGAAAATAAAACCTCAACATGCAGAGATAAGAGGGCTGAAAATATCAGTTTTGTGGAGAGCATATTTTGCCTTTTTCCTAAAATAAAGGAACTTCCCCAAATCTTTCCAAAGGTCTTTTTCAATCCCTAAATACAGACATATGCTGTTCAGTCACTGCCAAAGGGAATATTGAGCGCATTTGATCTTGTATGTAGATGTTGTTTAAATACATGCAGCTTTATTGCTTGTGAAAATCATTGGTCCTTGAAAGTTCTTAAGTTTAGAAGCAGTGGCACAATTTATACTGATACACAGAGCCGAACATCTGGGAAACTCCAGTTAATCAGGGGTGAAGTATGCAACAGCAGATCTCTGTTTCGGTGTGTGGGAGTGGGGTTTTGCCCCAGTAAGGGTTTTCATGGCAACATGCTGTTATGTTATGAAGAATTAAATACTCCCTCAGATAGTTTGCACAGTTCCTGTTGAAATCAGCATCGAATCTGCTCTGATCTGTGAGAGAACGTAGTATGGAGCTTGGATGTGGACTTTCTGTGGTTACTGTGGTCCTATAAAGCATCTGTAAAGGATTGAGTATCTCAAGGAACGAGCTGCCCTTGCCTTCAATTGAAAGGAATTGCAAATGGGATGCATGCCCTAAGATGTGATGTTAGTGAAAGCTGAGCATAGTCCCAGATTGCAAAATCAGTCCAGAATGATGAAAACATTTGTATATGTGCTACCCTTTTATTTTCTTTGGCATGCTCTAAGTAACCTC
This sequence comes from Tapera naevia, assembly GCA_033556795.1. NCBI lineage: Eukaryota > Metazoa > Chordata > Aves > Cuculiformes > Neomorphidae > Tapera > Tapera naevia. The sequence goes on from JAUMJJ010000156.1 coordinate 2,236,930, forward strand.
TGACCTTTTCTTTCCCCATGAAAAGCTTCACTTTGTTTGAATGGAAACAGAATGTGAAAATGATGACAAGGGGATTTTTGAAACAAACACAATAGCAAAAAAACAAAAGCAAGTGAACTTTTACTGAAATCTAGTACCCTATCAAACTCCATGAAAAGAGCAAGTTTCAGGATTATGAGAGGATTTTTTACAAAGAAAAGCTCAGAAATATTCCTGCACTTGCGTGGGGTGAAAAGGAACCATGCCAGTCCATGGTGGGGACACACGGACAGAGTGCCCATTTGGTCAGGTATCAATGGAGCACCCCCAGGCTAAACTATGTCTCTGGGAAGTGCTGTCATTGCCATCAAGAAAATCTTGTTAGATTGATAAACATGAATGGAATTTATCAGCAGGTCAAAGGAGCATTAAGAACACAAAGGTGTTTCCTGGGATCCCTCCAAAGCTGTACCTGTCATACACACATCAAGAGGAAAAGAAACAATTCCAGTTCTGTTAAGATAGCTTTAGAAGAAGGACAGTTGAAATATTCACAACTAGTTGGAGGTACAGGACACCATCCTATGGCAAGTGAGAGACTGGTGGCATTTTCCTGTGGGTAATGCACAGAAAAGCACTGTCTCCAGAGCAGGGCATGGGGAAGGCCATGGAATATCCCCTACTTGTTGCCCTGCTCTGCTAGCAGGCACAGTTAGCCGACTGCCAAGTAGAAACTCAACATTTGCAGGCTTGAAACCCCTTTCTCAGCCACCAAGATGACAATTCCTCTCCTTTCCCCACAAGGAAATACAGTACTCTGCTCCTTCAGTTTCAAGTTTCTGTTCCAAAGCCAACTTCCCCTAGTGCTGCCTCAGCCACCCCTTCTCCCTCCCCTTGCACCCTCTCCTCTCCAGTCTGCCTCTTTCGAAAGGAGTGGGTCCAATACCTTTACTTTCCTATTCCTCTTCTAAAAAGATTCCCTTGCTGCAAAGTGTTTTTGAAGAACACCTGAATCAACTGGACCCTTCCATCTCCTCTCCTTCTATTGAGCATAGAATGTGTTTAGCCAGACTCATCACTAAAGTATTAACAACTCCTTTGCTTGATGATACAACCTCTTGCAGGCAAGGCATGGGACACGTTAAGGTCCTTGTCAGCTGGTGGCTGGTGGTTTTCTACATTTAGTGAATATGATCAGAGTTCATTGATGTGTGTCTGAATCATCATAATCTTGAACAGCCTTGATGTTGTGTTTCAAATGCCTTAAGTGCTAGCTGAGTCTGTCTATAGCTAATATCCCAGTGTCAAAAGGTCAGAATTGCCTCATCTCAGTTATTCCAACAGTTTTTTTTTTTCCTTGGCGTGGGTTGCTGGGTGAGTCTTGCTTCTCTTGTAGCTGACCCATTTAGAAGAGCTGATTTTCTTGTTTCCAGGACCTGTTAGAAAAAAAATCAAGGGATGATATCCCACAGATCAATGCAGACTACTGCCAAACCTCTATCCTCAAATATATTCATTGTTCTCAAAAAGGTACACGAAGAATACAGTGCCTTTTAAAGGTATTTTTGAAAATTGAACCATTGCATACAACACTTTTATTTAGAGCTCTTAAGTATGTTGATGGAGAGAGCACACATATGCATATCCATGCCAGCACTGACTCTCACTTCTATTTTAAAAAACATAGTATTTAAAAGTGAATAAGGAGTATAATTCTATATTTGCATATTCAGAATTCAACATACACTTAAAAAATCTGCTCCAGGTTCCAGACACTCTAGGAATTGTTAGAAATACAATCCATTAAAAAAAAAAGGCTATGGAGGGTTCAAGACCAAAACAAAGTAGAAAACAAGAGTCAGTTGCTTGGACCCCAGTCACTTCTCGTGGACTAAGGATAGCCAGGATCAAAAGCATTAGCTGTGCAGGAGCCTTTTTCAAATTAGAGGTGACTATCACACTCAGAATGAGCAGCTTGTGGGTCAGCAACAAATTTTGCTTCAAAATTATTGAAAACCACTACGTTGGGATATGTGTATGCCATCTCTTGAGGTAACAAGAGTAAAACTTTACTGTCAGTATTTTAGCTCCAGCCAAGAAGAGAAGGTGCAGTGATCAGATGCAGACCAATTCTTTTAAGTAACGTGCTTCTGTTTCTTAGATTTAAAAAGCCAGGGAAGCTTGGGAAAAGCTGAAAGAGTTCCTTCAGTAGGACATTTCTTGCTACAGAAGGTGAAGGAATCTGCCATTCAAATCAACAGCGCTAAGAGCTGCCAGTGCTTCAGAAACTAGGGATTTTGTTTTGACATCCTGAGAATTAGGTACCAAGGTTAAAGGGCTTTCATATAGAAGCAAAAATGTAGGCTGAATTTCCAGCAGAACTGGCTATGATGGGGAGATTGGTATCTGCAGTACTCAATGGAAAGCTGAGCACTTCTGATATTGTTTTCCATGACACAGCACAGGCAGCCCTGAGATCTTCCTGTCGCTGAGTGAGCATGTCTGTAACAGCATGGACTGAACAGCAGCATCAGAAAGCATCCTTCCCATACTGTCCTGCAGTCTGACAGGGCCATTCCAGGAGGAAAAGTTAATGTGGTCCTTCAGCACAGTTTTCAGCAGCAATTCCCTTTCTTATTGATTGTGGTAAAACAGTAAGTCATAGCACAAAACTCAGAGCTATGTAAGGCCTCATATCTCCACAGCAATGGATATCTATTTTCTGCCTGAGTTACATCATTTTAGGATAAGAGATAGGAATGCCTTAAAACACTTTCTAGGAAGCAAATAATTCACCATTTTATTGAAAGCACAAGAGGAATTTACTGAAGCAAAATGTAATATGCTAAACAGGACTCTGGTCATGACATCTTCAATTTAGCAGAAAGCAGCACAAACACCTTAAATATTTAAATAGCAATGTTTTCAAAGTCCTATATATTAACCCATTAATATAAAGGACTGCTGCTCCCATTAATGGGAAAGGCAATGACACAGAAGCCAACAGTAAGCACTGCTGAAACTTCTAGGTGAAACAAGAAGATTTTGGTTTTATGTGTCAATCATAGTTAACCTTCAGCACAAATTCTTCCACCTCTAAATGGACAGTTACACAGTATTGAAGCAGAGGGAATATGCCACATCTGAATTTCCACCCTCACTCACTGCAGCCCTTTGGCATTATCTTGCCAGACTTCTGCACTTGGATGTGTTGCTGAGAACAAGCAACTCAATGTGGTGTAACTGCAACCAAGATGCATAAAAATAATTGGAATGTGGGATGACCATCTTTATAGAATCACAGAACCATGTAAAGGATTGAGTTGGAAGGGATATTAAAGCCCATCCATTTCCAACCCCTTGCCATGGCCAGGAACACCTTCCACTCAGGTTGCTCAAAGCCTCAACCATCCTGGTCTTGGACCACCTCCAGGGATGGGGAGGTGTATGTGATAATAATATGTTTCACATAAAAATAGCATGTTTAGGTAGGATAGAGAAAAAGGGCAAGGAGAGCTCCTGAATGGATCCTCCTATAACAAGTATTCCGTGAGATAAGATATATCCTGGCCCACCCTTGTGAAATCCTGTCCTCACTTCAAGGAAAACAGCTGAGAATCACACCTTGAAATTTTGCGCCCATATTACTGGCTGGACTCAACCTTTCTCCTGGCCTTTAAAACACCTGTGAGTGGTTAACCACAGAGCTGGCAATAGCTCCTCAGGCTGGGCATCTTCCTTCTGTGTTACAAGGCTCCCTGTCCTATTTGTTCAACTCGTTTTTCCCTCTAAAGCTCCACAGTTCTGAAGATGTGATTGCAATTAAGCCTGCAGTGGAGTCTCTGTGCATTATTTACATTATTAATACACAGTTATCAAAGACTTTGCACCAACCCCTTCCAGAAAAAAAACAACCAAAACTGACAGCAGAGGAACAGTGAAAAACAGTGGAACTAAGAAAACCCTGTTATTTTTGGGGTATGCCATGCTTATCTAAGGTTCTACCATGATCTCAAAATGCAGCTTCTGCTGAAATACAGAGAGATGACACAGTGCCAGATGTATAGGCAACCTGTTTAGAGGTGTTCCTAGAACAAATATTTCCCTTGGGAAAAGGGAATCAGAGGACATTCGTATTTAAATACTTATGGATGAGTAGAAATTATTCTACACTGCATGGGCTCTCAAGGTTACAACCAAAGAAGGTTAAGCCACAAACTTTCCCTTTGATTGCAACCTTATTTCTGGCCAGGAACTTGACTGCTGCTGGCAAAGGTCTCACTGAAATGTGGTGCTCCATTGCTCATCTTTCAAGGCTTTTCACTTGCTGGTGTCTCATTCAAGCAGAGTTGAGAAATTCTTCTCAAAGGGCTCCAAACTTCCTCATAGCATAGTCCCAAGGAATAACTGCCTCTAGAGAGGCAGGAGTGACAAGGCCCACTGCAATCCTTTACAGCTGTATCCAGCCCATCTGCACCTAATTACCTCAATGCCATAGTAAATGACATCTGGGGAGGAAGAAGTATTGAAGACTTTGAAGGAGAATTCGTAATGGCTGGACTTCAATTTCTCCGCTCATAACAGAGTAGGAAGCCTGAAACTATGCCTACTTCAAAAATATTTATTTTAGGAGAGAGGGGGTAGGAAGAAAAGTGTTTCCACAGGCATTGCTCTGCTATCAAGAGAGCAGGATGTCCCAGAGGGGTCGCTGGAGTAAAGATTGCTCCTCAGCACATCTCTCACTTAGAAATCCTTAATGACAAAGTCCTGTGGATCTTCTCAGTTTCAGGTACTCAAAGACTCCTCACTTGGAGTCCTGCATTCAGTTCAGGAGTCCTCAGCACGGGGGAGAAAGGATCTGTTAGAGTGAGTCCAGAAGAGGCCACAAAGATGATCCAAGGGGTGGAGCACCTCTGCTAAGAGGACAGGCTGAGAGAGTTGGATTTGTTCAGCCTGGCGAAGAGAAGACTCTGGCAGCAGCCTTCCAGTATTTAAGGGGGGCCTGCCAGAAATCTGGGGAGGGGCTCTTGATCAGAGAGTGCAAGGATAGGACGAGGGAGAATGGTTTTAAGCTGAAAGAAGGGAGATTTAGATTAGATCTTTGGAAGAAACATTTTCCTGTGAAGGTGGGGAGGCCCTGGCACAGGTTGGCCAGAGAAGCGGTGGCTGCCCCGTCCCTGGAGGTGTTCAAGGCCAGGCTGGATGGGGCTTTGAGCCCCCTGATCCAAGGGAGGTGACCCTGCCCATGGCAGGGGATGGAACTGGATGATCTTTAATGTCCCTTCGCTGTGGGCTGCAGCCCAGGGTCACCCAGCAGACGATGCAAACCCATGTGTAATTTTAGAACACTTGGTACTATTTTATGTCTGCAGCTACTCATGCACTTAAGCACCATAAAATAAATGCTTAGAAAAAACTTCAGGGAAAGAGTGATCAAACGTACCCCATCTGAGTTACCTCTTGGTCTCTCTGTTTCCCCTGGTTCCTTTGTTACACTTCTCGCATTTGTATACAGACAACTCAGAAACTTTCCTAGGCGACCTTTGAATCTCTGCCTTTGTTCCATTTCCTGAGTTTTTCACTTAATGTTCTCTCTGCACTTTTTTCCTTATCTGTGGGTCTTGCATTAACTGTATCATCACTTAAGGTTTTTCCCCTCTTGTCCAAGTATTTACTTCAGCAGGCTCTTCCTCTCTTGTGGTCTCTGGCCTTGATAAACAGTAATCCTGGCCTTGCCCTTCAGCCCATTTCTTTGAACACTTCACTCCTTCTCTATGGAGCTGTTTCTGGTGGTACATTTGTTTTCTTTCTGTTTGAATTAATTCCATCCTACCTCTTACTGACACGTTCCAAAATAAGCCCTGAATGTCCAATAAAAGAACCTCCTACGTTAGGTCCCGCTCCAAAGCTGATGAAGTCAATGGAAAGACTCCATCAGCTTCCAAAACTTGGTCTCATTTACGCAACTTTCTGATCTTTTTTCTTGTGCACACGCTCACAGCAGCTATTTATAAACTGTGGATTTCACATTGCAAAATATTTGGGACTCTTTTCTCACAAATTTGGAGTATTATTGAAACGAGGGAGAAAAAGTAGAATGGTCAAATTTTTGAAGATCAAAATGAAAACTGGAACCAAAAGTAGACTGGGATTCTTAAACAAGAATTTAAGTTTGAAAGTAAATGATTTTGCTCTGGAAGACAGACTAGTTTCAGAAGGCTTCTGCCCTTGGGTATTTTCTCTTCCAAATTTAATGGTATTGTTGATTTGTTTTTCATACTCCTAATAAATTTAGAAGCATCCCTAGTGCCTTCTGAAAGAGATGTGACTTCTGCAGGTGCTGAACACTTATAAAAAAATCCTAATATGCTGAATATCTTGATGCCCTGAACTTAAAGCACCCAAGCCACTAATTGCTTTTGAAACTTTACACCAATGTAGTTTGTACTTTAGTTCAAAAGTAGTGATGATGTTATGAAAGTGAAAAATATTCTCATGATTAAAGTCTCCATACCTTTGAGAAACCTCAGAAACATTTGAGAAAGTCAAAACCACTTCAGTCTGGGGTGACAAAGTTTCTTGACATCTCATTGCAATCCAGCAGTTCTGGTGTCATTGGTTTATATTCATCATTTTGGTCCAGAAAGGAAAAGTCCAAAACTGATGAAGCATAGGAGCTTGAGAACATGAAGCTCTCCTAAAATAGCCAGAGAAGGCTTGTTCCTGCTAACCACCTGGTAGAAGCAGTGAGTTTTATCATAGTAACAGTGAAACATCCTTTATATGAAAATAAAGAAAAAGAATGTGGCATCTGAGTTACCAGGGAAATTTTACTTGCAAAGCAGAAATCTAAGGGAGTAAAAAGAAATGACATCTTCTTGCAGTGTGGCCTTTCTGCCACCATTTTATACACTGACTACTTTGTTAGTGACACCTGTATTATTATGTGATAAGAACCAAATCCTTCAGCTTTAATGAAGCCTATGGAATAAATTTCCATTTGGAGGGAAAAGGTGTTTCAGCATATGGTATCTTAACCTCCTCAAGCTCTTAGGTAGAGATTCTTCAAGAATAGAACATGGTATATGTAATGAACCTTTTGATTTTTTTGTTCTTCTAAAGTGTAGAACTAAATAACAAAAACGTTTTTTTTTGTATTATTTCTTGACAAAGACCAAATTCCTTCTTTTTTAACAGTCTGAGCCCTACGTAACACATTTCAGTGTTGGATTCTGGCTAAAGTGGAAGCTGAATCAAGTCTATGTGGTTGTATTGATTTTAAGGTTTGATTAGCAAGGTACTTCGACCTGGGTTTAATTTTATGTCTGTGAACAGTCATTGAACTTAGCAGGAAAACTCATGGCCACAATCTGACATGTATTCATGAGTTTTTTAAAGGCAAAGGAAAAGGCAAACATCTCAAACAACTTTGAAAGAGAGACTCATACACAGTAGGCCATATCACTGTTGCACTAAATAACGTAAGAACAGATCTTCCACTGGTAGAAGTCTGGAAAGGTCCACTGAAGTCAAAGATATTGGGTTGACAGGATTTGCACACCTGTCCTGTTGTTATCGCAATGTTAATAACAGGAGGTGAACAAAGAAATGAAAGAAAAATTTACTCCCTCCAAAACCTCTTGAAGCTCTTCTCATTTCTTAAAGTCTGATTTGGAAGAAAAATGTTAACATTCCAAAAACTCCATTTTGTTGTATTTTGTTTAGGGGTTGGACAAGATGACACCCAGAGGTCCCTTCCAACCTCAGCCATTCAGTGATTGTTTTCTTCTTCTTAACCACCTTTGTAAATTTTAGAAGATATTTCTCTGTCAGATAAGCAGCTGAAAAAAAAATACAAAGGAAAATGGGTGATGATAGGGAAGCTGTAACCTTTATCATAACAATAATGGTATGAATCTGTACTACTTGGTAGTTAACAAGAAAAGAATACTGAATAAAAGTGGCAAAAATCAAAATCCCAGGTGTTTGTAGTGCTCTGCTCTCAAAAACCAAAAGCAACATTATTTCTGTTGCATTTCACTTGAGACTGCTTTGGAAAAAAAGAATTTAGGAAGATATTTTTTAAATATTAAATACCTGATTTAAAAAATGTTTTCATAAAGAATCCACTTTTTGTCAAGAAAATTGTAAAATATTCACTGACATATCTAATGTCAGTAACTGTGTTTTCTCTCCTTTTTCTAGTCAAGATCAGAAACAAACCCAAACAAAACAGAACAAATGTTAAGATCTGTAATCTGTCTGATAACCTCTGACAGCCTGAAAGAGAATCCTGATAACCCTTCCACTACTGAAGACCTTGTTTAGGTGAGAGAACTTAAAACTGAACTCAACAATCCTCACCTTGTGAACATGGATCAGCACCATCCGTATAGAACGATGACTGCAGCAATCACACTCGGGGAGCAGCTAACAGAATGTGCAGGCAACCAACCCACTAACAGAGAGAAGAAGGATATTGAAAATGGGATTTTGAGAAGGGAGAATATTTTGTTGCATCTCTCCTCCTCTCTTTGTCTACTTTGTCCCTTAAGGTTCAGCTTCGTGGGTTGTATTATGTGAATTCATCTTTGATATCAATGGGGACATCTACTTAAAAACTGATGGCGTGGTATGGCCCCAGGTATTTAAATTAACGAGATGTTAAATACTCTGTAGTTTTATCTGTAATTAGATGACATGGACACAACTTGATCCCAAGAGTGATTTGTAATACTCTGGATTGTCCACTTAGGGCCCAGTCCATCATTTTCTGATATCTATATGAGTATTTCCTGTGACAGTGTTTGAAGTGAGGCCCCTGGCTCACTCACACAGCTCTCATTTATTTTTCTATCTGTTTATCGATGTCTGCATGCAGTCGTCTGATCTCTGCTTTCCGCTATCTCAAAATATTTGGGTTTTTCATCAGTGAATGTCCTTATTTTGGGGTAATTTCAATTAATTTTTAACTGCTTTTTTCTCTGTAGTTATATTTTGCCTTCTTGTTCCTGGCTAATTGTCAGGTTTTGTTCAATATTTACAAGTTTTGCATTGAGCAGGATTTCTTATGCTAATCCTCTTCATCTAATATGCTCACTAGAGATGGCTGAAAAAAGTTGGAAGTTTTTTAGAGGAAGTATCTGAATCATCCCAACTTTTTTCAGGCAATTTTGTACTAGAAAAGATCCGGTTTTACCTTTCTGCTACCCAGCAGAAGTCAGGTTTAGTCTCGGTCACCCACACAACTGCAGTGTTTAAACACAACGTGGTCACTGCTGCCTGTGCCTGACAGCACCCTTGGCAGGACTGTAGGTGCTATGGTTCCAGGAAAATCCATGGCACAGTCTTGTTTATTGGGCCAAACACATGTCAGTGTTGGAACCAGGCATGGGAACTCTCTTTCAAACTTCTTGTCTGCTTGAAATAGATCTTGCTCTGAAGGAGAAGGGAGGGCATAATGTGAGTTAGCACTGCTCTTATCACCCCATGTTCAATTTCACCATGCTTATCTCAAGCTGCTGCAATCCTTCCCTTGGCATCAAGATCAGAATGGATGTGGCTAGGAGGCTCAGAGCTCTGTGGCTAGGTGTGAAGGCCCTTCAGAGCAGATAAAAGGCATTAACATTATAGTATTAGGAAGCTTCAAATTACGTGAACATTATGATTAAATAAGCAATTAGCCAACAAGGAGAGAAAGAGAAACAAAAGACAAGTGGGCTGATGCACGTGAAGTATTGCCAGGATTGCTCCTACCAGGAGCACTCTGTTTATTCCCACTGGAAGATCCCAAGTGAAGTACCCTCTGCAGCATCTTTGAGGACACTATTCCAGGGCTGACTGTTGTTTCATGGTCAAAATCAGAAGACCCCGAGGTCGCATTTGCATCTCTCTTTGCTCCGTATCGCCCCATTTCTCCGTAGAGGAGTCCCTTGGGTTTGCTGGAAAGGACTCCTCTCCCTCTGGTGTGCAGAGCCACTGCGAGAGGAGGGGGCTGCCTTATCACTTGCCCAGTCTGTGCATATTTCAGTCTTTTAATCTTTCTCCCCAGGCCAGTCCTTGCAGCCCGTTCGTTACTCTCACAGCCATTCCCAGCTCCTCCAATTTGCCTGCGGTAATGAGGTGCCCAGTGCCAAGCGTGGTGCTCCAGGTCCAGCACACATGTGCTCTGCACTGGGGGACGGCTGCATTGCTGACACATCCTTGTCTTTTCTTTTCCCTTTTTTTTTTTCCTCTTCAGTGATTATCATTCAAAATTAAAATAACATGGAAAGGCAAAGCAACTGAAATCAAAATCTAATGCATAATTAGATACAGCATGAGACAACAAACACGTCTTTGCTATCTGCCTCTGTATTGTAAACAATGATTACTTTACATGTTCAATGTGCCATGAAAGAAGAAAGAGCCTCTTGTGATGTTTTGTGAGAGCTTTGACTACATTTGCCCACTTTTCAAACAACAAAAAAATAAACTCACACTAACAAGGTGTATGTTTTCAGTCCTAAAATATGGGGTCACTCTCTGTTAAGGGGTCCATTCAATGATGAAATGAGATCAAAATGGTTAAGGCCACTGAAAGAAAGCAAGAAGGATTTGTCTGAAGTTCTGGTATACTGGCTATTATTTCAACCAAATAAGGATGCCTGGCTTTATTCTTCATGCTCCCTTGCCCCTTTTGAAAAACTGAAAAGAGAAAGGAAATGGCTAAGTTGTATCATCTATTACCTTGATGAGTGCTTATAACTCTTGATTCAGAGTCAATCATTAATCCAGGGGTTTGTGGTGATTGTTTTAGCTATGAAGTTTCTGCATGAAATTCATGCAGCACATCGCATGGAAAAAAAAAGCCAAATACAGAAATCAAATACAGCAATTAGAGAGGGTGGACGTGTGTGTGTGTAGAGATTTATGTATCCAGTGATTTTATTTTAATTTACACATGAATATTTGTATATGTGTGTCAGAACTGCTGACCCTTAAATAGGAAGTGCTTTCTTGCTCAAAACCAGATTGCTTTGATCTATTATTTTTTAATGTATTTATTCATTTATTCTGTCCAGGCTGTGATACTCCTACTTATTCTGAGCAGTACTCTTAAATTGGGAAAAATACTGTTCTCTTAATCTCTTGTGTATTTAAAAATAATTTTTTTTACTCCCTTTGACAAACAATGAAAGGCCTGAAAACTTCTGTAAAACAAAAAATTGTATCACTTCAGGGCCGTGGAAGCCTGTTTATGTTTTGATCATTTCGAGACACTTCATTTTAGTACAGGGATTGTTATTTTTGTATGCTAATTAACTTACATTTCAAACAATCTTGTTTTGAACTGAAAAACTGGAATTTTTTTGGTTTGAAACTTATGTTCCAACATTTAGAAAAAACTATTTAATTAAAAATGCAAAAAACATAAATATTACCATAGAAAACCTTGATGACAAGAAATCAGCACTTTTTGAAAAACAGGTTGCATTATTTTTTTAAGAAAAAACCTTGACTATCTCTATCAATAAAAATGTGGTGTAGAAGATGGGTGATCTTTAACTATTCCTGATTTAGTATAACTGAATCTATTACAATTTTATATGCCATCACCCACCCACTAAAGCACAATAAGATTTTATGTGAGGCATAAATACTGTTAAATAATAGAGTATTACATTCTGACCTCTGGAGAGCAATAAACGACACATTTGAAGAATCCGCTTTATATATATGTTTGTGTGTGAGTGTTTACACATTTGTGTCCCTGAGCAACCCACATATATCTTATCTCTCCGTCCATCCATCCATCCATCCATCCATCCATCCATCCATCCATCCATCCACTCACACCTGGTCTTTACTCCAGCACAAATAACTTCCTTTTGGAGGGATCTGCTCATCCCATTCATTCAAGGAAATAATGATCTGCTGTTTTCTGTACTTCACCCATGCACACAGCTATGGTTCTATTAATATATTAATTAATTTTCCTAAAAAAGTCGCACCTCTTCTTTCTAGATTGGTTGTCCTTATTTTCTATTATTTATCATCAGTCTCACTAAACCATCACGTCTCGTTTTACTGACTCAGATCCTGAATCAAACATCTATTTCTTAAGGGTTTTACAGCGAGTATATTTCATCTGTGCTCTAAACACTTGTGGTTAGATTTAGATCTTGAATGATTATTATTCAGAAACAGCAAACTATTCAGCTTGAAACAGGAGCATGACTTTTTTTAGGTTTATTAAAATTGCATTAAGGGGTTTGGGTTTTTTCTAAACCCAGTACTTAGAATGGCTGGAATTGTAATGTGTTTATATAAACTGTATTTCTGCAACGATTGACCAGGGCTATAAATAATTTAGTCAGTGTTTCTTTAAATACTATTTTGTTTGGTTTAAACCCAAGGTTAGGCATATATATTTTAAAGCATTGCCTTCCTCTGCTATTTTTTATATATATAGAAGAAAATTTATAAAGGTTATTATGGTGAAGATAGACAAAAACTCTTGAATTTTCATCTCCATTAGCTCATATGTTATGGCCACTTCAGTGGCTGCAAAATAAATGTTCTGAAGATTTTTAGTAAGAATTTAAAAACTCTTAGCTTAATTGATCGTTACACTTACTTTGTGCATCTCCTTCCCCAGAGTAAAAGGAATAGATTCAAATAAACATGGCAATGGTCTGGGTACAATATGCTGACTATGAATAAAACACCTGGAAAAGTTGGAATAGTTCCTGTTTATTTCTGTTAATTGTGAAGAGAAACTTCTCATGCTGGACCAGGCTGAGATGGTGGGATGAGAGCCAGGCTTGGGTCACACTCTCTCCCAAGCAGGTGCTCTCTGATACCTGCATGAGTGTCCCCCTCATCTCTTGGGCCCCACCAGGACAGCACAGCCTGGCTGTAGAAGTTCACTGCACACGGGCGCGTTCACTGCGAGAGCATTTTCTGCAAGGATACAGCTTCTTAAAAAAACAGATTTTCTCTGGAACTAATCCTGCCAAGGTACTCCTGGGTTGTGGGATCTCTTCCTCCTCTCTGAACACACAGGTGGGTACACACACACACTCATGTGCACTTACCACCCCTGCCCTAACACCTCAGCAGTCCCTGCATCCTTTGAACTGCTTCTGCTGTCCTCTGCTCCCATCTGAGTAGCATGGTCTATTAAGGGAAATTGATGGATCAAGGCAAAATGCCCAGCAGCTATAATTTTCCCATTCCACCCCAGGCAAAATTTTTCCTATGTGAATGAAGCTGGGAAAAAAAAGAAAAAAAAAAGAGATTTTGACAATGGCCCCCAAGATAACTCAAAGAAGCTCGTACATCCGTTTGATTAAACTGCACAGACACCACCAGCTCCAAGGTTTTCCTAGATCTGAATCTCTGAGCACTTCCCATCAGATTTAAAACCCCCATCCCTCAACATCTCTTTGCACTGAGTGTAACAGCGGTGAGAAAAATAAAACAACTAAGCCATCTCTTGAAACTCTTTGAAACTCTTGCTTCTTTCTGCTGCTGCCTGTGCCGAGAAAATGCTTTCGTCCAGTGGGACCTCAAGGTTTGATTTGGCCCCAGCCCGAGGAAAGAGGGGTGGGTGAGGGGACCACAGCTGCCCCCAGCTCTCCCACAGCCCTGCTCACGCTGTGCCGAACGGAGCTCTCCCGCTGCTTTCGCATGTCACGAACAATTGCTCTCATCGCTCATTATATTGAAGTTGTCAGGGCTCTCTGACACCAATAATTTGTGTGAGTCGATCATACTTTGGTAAACCAAGAGGTCACGACCCCTGACCCGTCAGCCCGGTGGCTGGCTGGGAGCCACCTACAAATCTTGTGACGGGGACAACAAAGAGGCTGTGAAGCGCTCAAGCGCTCGTGTCTATCAGCTGCCACCGGAGAAGCCAGTCCCCTCTGCCCTCCACTGCTGGAGATGTGCTTAACTGTGAGTGCAACCCCGCCTGCCAGTCCATCTTAATTTCTTCACATCTGTTTGGGTACCTACACGTGTCTGTGAATGTGAGCATTTTTTAAAATTTTTATTGTCACTGCAATCATTCAGAACAATCTTTAGCCGCCTCCATATGTTTTAAATAAAGGATCCCAGCTTGGAGATAAAAGGAATACTACTTGGGGTCCTCCTCCAGCACCAATGAATTGCGCTCACCCTAAATGCATGCGATGGTTAAACTTCTTTGGCAGTTTTATGGGCTTCTTTTATAAAATTTTATTGACTCACACGTTCTCAAGTAGTGGCTCTGACTTTATTTTTGTTTAAGCACAGTATGTGTGTTCAAGACGCCTTTGGTCCTCTGATTCCCTATATTTTTAACATGTAGGATTCCTGACCGATGCCTTCAAGTACAGTCTATGCAAGGGAGGGTAACGCAGGGATCTTCTATTACTCATGGTCTTCAATAACTCAGCAGCTAAGCAAGCCAGACGAGAAGAAGGGAGACCTATGAACTCGAGCATGAAGGATACGGCACAGATCAGCTGGAGGGAAGTCAGGAAAGAAATGGGTTCAACTTGGAAACTACAAAAATCTTGAAAATCGCATGCCCTGCACAAAAGACTCGTCTGGCACAGACAGAATTCTGTAGCAATCGGGAGTTGCAGGCACAGCTGGCTTAAAAACTATCGCTTCTTATAGCAAAAGGCAAGGAGAGGGGTTTTTTTTTAGCTGATAATGCAAGTGTTGTCGTTGGCTAATTCTTCTCAAGCTTATGCACCCAGAGCTAACTTCTTCCCTTTCATGAGTGGTGAGGATATAGTAGGAAGACGACGGATGGTGAGAATTTGTAATTCAGATTGCAAAAGCAACAGCTGGCTCTTCCTCCTTTGATTGCCAGGTGTTCATCTGATGCCACATGTTCATTTTTGTGTCTTTTATAAATATGCTGAACAATGAAAGTGCCCATAATCCCCTCTCCTGCACCTGAATTTATATGCAGTGATGTGCAAAATAAATAGTATTAACTGTGTGAGGAGCAAGCAGAAAGCACAGCTAATTAGTCATGCAAATAAAGTATTTAGGAGATTTCCACTAACCTACACATTTTTCACAGAACCTTGCTGTTCTTCTTGCACTTGAGCTCTCCTGTTCCACTGCTGATTACTCCCTTGCTGTGGAATAGGCAGAGCCCTGGCACGTCATGTGCTTCAACTGGACCTGTATTCAAGTTCAGCTGGGTGAGGCTTTGAGCAATCTAATCTAGTGGAAAGTGTCCCTGCCCACAGCAGGAGTATTGGAACTGGATGGGCTTTAAGCTCTCTTCTAGTCCAAACCATTCTATGATTGTATGATTCTGTGACCCTCCAAAACAAGTGGAGGGGACAATGACATACTTCAAGTTCCCTGAGACAACACCAGATCTGCTATGAGCCCAAAAGCCATTGAGGGATGATTCCCCACCTGAAAACACCCACTTTCCTTTGCCATATTGCCCATCATTCATTCGTACGTTGTCTCTTTAGAATGAGATTTGGACTGACCAGAAAAATCTGCAGTTATTCATTGATTTTATAATAGTGTCTAGAAATCCTCAAGTGTCCTAAGCATTTGAAGCATGAGCTGTGCAAGAGAGCAGCTTACTGTTGCCCCAAAGGACTAAGGCTTTCCCCTGTGGCAAAAGGAGGAGGAGCAGAGCAAGAATGTGAAGGAACAGACAACAAAACAACAGTGAAATATATCTGCCCAGCTCTGCAGCCAATAAGATCCAGCTGTTCTCATGCACATGAGCCACTTCACTCTGACAAGACCTCCCCATCCGGGCACAGGAGTGAACACGAGCAGTCCTCTGGTGTAGTCCTTTAGGAAAACGTGGCTGCAAAGGAGACCTTCCAGCTTCTCCTTTCCTAGTTACTGCCATGGCAGAAATCCATTTCAGGATGTGCCATATAATTCCCATGTCATTGCTACATAGCTGACTCTCCACCATTTCAAGAGCTTACAGTATCCTGCAGGCTTCTCGCTGTCCCAGGCGGTCCCCATGATCTCCTCCAAATGCACATCACTGTGTTTTCACTGTCTGCTCTGATATATCTAGATCTGCAGCTGCCTTACCAGTGTTTGTGAGACTGAACAAAACTCATATCCTCCAGCATGGGATCTGGAGTTGTGCCCACAGCTGATGCATCCCAATGTATGAACATCTATTGCCTGAATGGGAGTGCTTATCCTCACCAAATAACGGCCGTAGCAGATCTGGCAGGATCTATCTGAGCCCACTTCCACAAATCAGACACTGGTTGCAGAGAGAGGTGCCTTAGAGACGTCCTACAAAGCCAGCAAGGCTCGTCTCCTCCACCCTAGTCAAATGGAAAATGTTTCAGAGAGCAGAATGTGCTGGGATGATGAAATGCATGCTTTGCATGTAACATTAAAATTACAGTGAAAGGAAAAGTCTGCCCTGCAGTCATCTGTACAAAGATTATTTTGCATGCAAACCAGCAGCTGAATGCAATTGTTGTTCAGCTTGACAAAGAAACAAACAGAGGTAGGAGAAATGCAGAGGAATCCTGCACGTTAACTGGCACAGCCACTGGAAAAACATACAGAGCGCAGACCCTCTCCACCAAAGAAGAAATGAAGCATAGTTGGCCCTGCTGCACTATAACAGATGCTCAAAGAACTATTCACAGAATAAATATATTTGTGTATATGTGTAGATGTCCATTTTTGTACAGAAAACTGTGTTTATAATCCAAAGTTCTTTCTTCTGCCCTGTGGAAACTTCAAGTTTTGACCAAAATAATATTTTAAGGCTGGAACCACTTGTATGGAAAAATCACATTTAAAAAACCTAAAGTAACTAAAACATTGCATACTTAAGTTTTCCCTTTAGCCCATCTTAATTAATGCAAAGTTTAGGTTGAAACTTTAAAAATATCTTTTGAAAACTGCTTGCCAAAGGGACTGTTTCAGCAATATTTTTCACTTTTTTATTGGTACATTTTCACTGTTAGTTATTGCCAATGCAAAGTGGTTCAGTAGTTGTACCAAATGAGAAGGTATAATGGTTATTTAATAGTAGAAAAGAACCGAGATATCAATAAAACAAAACAAATTCATCCTGTGAATGGAGGAAATTGTGTTTCTGTCAAGCCAAATATCAAAACTGCAACAAAATTAAATTCAAGTAGAAGAAATGCAAGATCTGAAAGAAAAAATATTCTAACGCTAGTAATATTTAATGGAAAGAAGAAGCCAAGAGAGATAAAAGAAGTTTAGTAGTGATAATAGGCATAAAACTAAGAATAGTTGCCACAGAACATGGCACTGAATAAAAAATTGGCAAATAGACATTGGGAATATAAATGCAAAGAAATCACATCACTGGGAGGAAGTTTTTATCCATGACTAGCCTGACTGCAATCAAATTACACATTCATTTTAGGGTGTCATTTCGTCAGGGAGAGACTGCAGACCTAGTGGAAATCAAATGAAAAGCAACGACGATAGCAACTTCAGCTTTCCATGGCTGTGGAAACCCGTTTTATAAATGAAATGTAAGGGATTACCATTTGTGTTTCACTTGGCTAAAGAGCAGATGGATTACAGATACTGAAGCAAATTCTCTTCTCTCACTACCTCCCCCAATGTTCACATCAATTTGAGCAGAGTGTGCTGGGGTAGGCAGGAAAAGAGAGACTAGAATTAAGATATTCTCTTTTGTCTTGTGGCGAGCAGGCTCTTGTGGAGTCATAGGAAATGAGAAAAGGGAAATTTTAAGCAGATTTCAGCCTGATTTTTTAGGAGCTTGACTGGACAAGAACCAGCAAATCTGCCCTAAGCCACACACGGGCCTCTCCGGAAGCTGGGAGAGATGTTCGTAGCACGTAGAACTTGCTGGCATTCTTCAAATAAAAACTTCTTGCCTGGTTTTTTTTTCAGAAAGAGAATTTTTTGCCTTTTTGATCATTATTCATCTATTCAGTAGCTTCCACACCTCTATATACTCTTGGCACGTTCCCTTTTTCCAGCTGGTAATTGTATCTGGCTGTAATTTGAGGACTTTGGGCTTCTGCCTGGCTCCTGGGAGCCTTCAGACTTGGCTAAAGCAATGTCTGCCGTGGTCGATTGGATCCCCTAACCTGGTGTTTCCGGTAGGAGATCTCTATCTCTCTTTTGCAGTAGATATGTCCAGAACCAAGGAGGTCTACTGTGATATGGAGCCAGCCGTATATCCCCCGTGAGTTCAACTGTGATCTGCTAATACAACTGATATCACTGTTCCCTTTGAGGTGAAATGTTTGACAGGCCTTGAAACTGTAACAAAATAATGTTCCCCTAAATGAAGTGCCTTTATCCTTATTCTAATAGCACTGTTTCTAGAGAAATGGTGAACTTTCGTTTGTCTCTGCTTGGCACTGCCCTTGTTGAGCAGAATGCATAGGAGACAATTTCCTCTTAAGCCTTACAAGCCGCTTCCCTTGTCTCAGCACAATGACTTCCTGGCACTGCTGGTGGCTCTCTCAGCCTGCTAGTGGCTGGTCCCATGGCAGGTGAAGTGCTTCACTGTGCATCTAGCAGGGCAGGTGAAACACAGCACTCGGAGAGGTGGAGTGAGGTGGCTTTCGTGTACATCTTTTGCAGTCTTCAATGCGTATTCAAGGAAGCAATGAAGAAACACATAAAAATTGAACAAAGACCATTATTTTCTGCCAGTCACTATATCTCGCTCAGAGAGGCAGAGCAGACCCGTGGTTACACAGCCTGCTAAGTTTATAGAACAGGGCAGGTTTCCTATATAGCTTTCCCTATAATAAAAAATATAAGACCTTAATTATAATGATAGTAGGGGCTACTATAGGCACTAGCATCAATCTAATGTGTCCCATTGCATAATTCCTTGTGGACAGACACCAGATCTGCCCTGGCTGGCTCACCCGTGCATCCCCCACCTGACAATCTCTTCTTGCTACCTTCCTTAAGGAATTACATAGTCAATGCCAAAATGGCCTTACCATGGCAAATCAAAGGCAAGAATCACAGAAAGAAAAGACCTTTGAGTCCAACCATACCTGTCCACTAACTAAACCATGTCCCTGAGAAACAAGAGATGCAGAGAATCAGTATCCTGTCTTGACCATTAGACAACACAACCTCTCTCCTGATGAGAACAAACAAAATTTTGCTACCCTTAACCTTAGACTGTAAAGACTGTCAGAGGCAATGTTCAGTGACTTTTTCAAAGACACAGTTAAAGTTTTTCTTGATTTTGTTTTTTCTGATTGCTTAATCAGATATATATGATTTTGATACAATTTGGAGATAAAGAAGGAAATAGTACCTTTTTATTAGCTCCTGCTACCCTTGAGGAAAATAGCCTTTTTTTTTTTAAGACAAACTATTTTGAAATGTTGGTAATCACGTTACAAGTGGAATGGTGCCAAGTGGTACTCCAATAGAAGTGAACTACAAATCCTAGTGCTGATTTTGTACTACATGAGAGGGAAAACTGAGAACTTTGAAGAAGTATAGTCTTTGTTCTTGATTTATACAATTAAGTGCAAGACATGTTTTAAAATGTTTATTCTTTCATTAGAGATTCCCTGGAGTGTCTGGATATAATATTGTTTCATAGTTTCTATAGTTCGAGTTGTGAATCCCTGGTTAGGATACACTTTCTGTCTTCTCTCTTCATTGTTTCTCTCACTGTTTTTAGGAAAGCAAGAGTTTTCTGTATTTTTTTTTTTTATAAATTATTACACACTGTTTTCTGCACTCCACAGTGACTTCTTGGACATCAGACTGAGTTGGGATGAGCAAGACAGCAGATCCAGAACCGCACAGCTGAGGTCAGTGAAGGGCCACACTCAAAAGCAAGGTGGATGGACCAGGTTGTCCCAGTCTCCATCCACCTCCTACTTCTCCCTGACCAGCTGAGAAAAAAACATGGATTTCATCTCACTTTCTTCCTGTCTTCACCCTCCTTCAAACAAGAGCAGCAGTTCTTCCTGACAGCTGATGAAACAAAACCTGCTTCATCCCAAGTGATCTGTTTCCCCTCCTTGAAATTTCTCTCTTTATTGAACAGCTGACCTGGAAGGATTATGATTTTTACCAGGTGGGTTGGGTAAACCAATTAGCAGAGGTAGAAGGAAGGACAGGCTTTATGTGGCTACAGGTCAGGACTGGGATTTGAGACTACGGTTCAGTTCTCAGCTCTGCAGCAGGCAACTTCACTCACCTTGGTGAGGGTATTTATAGCCTCTTCACTCGACATCTGTAAAGGAAGAGGATAACACTCCCATTATGCTCCTGCTTAGTCTCTCATTGGAACAGAGACCACATCTTACTGTGCTTACAGCCTCTAGCACTATAAACTAGCTCAATTTGGCTTGAAAGCTGTAAATGCTAAAGTTTAACAGATGCTTTTTCACAATGAAGTGAATCGGATGCCCAAACACTCCAATGTGTCCGTGGTCAGATCCCAGTCCCCAGGAAAGCCCTCCTGCACTACTTGTTACCTGTTCCCTTTCCAGCATCACAACACAACCAGGTGGCTGCATGGTCTTGTGGGAAATCATACTAATTCTCACTGTTTTACTAATTCTGATACTTCCTAATTATATACCCTTGATGGGCCATTTAACTTCTCAGTTTTCCTAAGCATATTCATCTCCTGAAGGGAGATAAGAAACCTGTATTCATTTTCTTCTTACTTTTATAACGATAAATTGCCCAAGTGATACAATAAACTAAGACAGCTGAGCCCTAAGTCCCAAATCTTCCAGAAAAATCAGGATATCTGATGCTCTGATGTGAAATTCTGAACATATTAGAAATATTTTCACTCTTGATCTGAAAAAAAATTAAAAAAAAATACAGCCTGACAATAAAATTAGAGGCTAAGAAAGGAGAAAATTCTTCTGTTCTAGAGAAATGAAGAATGTTTGCTTTGGACCAGTAACCCCTCTGATGTTTCACTACCACGTTTAATTTGATTAGCAAATACAACTCTAGCCCCTAATATTATTAACCTTTGACTGTTTTCAAGGAAACACAATCTTTTCTTGACACTTTCTGTACTCTTGTACAAATGATGTCACCTCTATGAATCATTAGTTTCCACACGTGTAAAATGGGGTGAATCAAAGAATCAGGAAGCAAAACCCTAACATACCAAATGGCACTTGGTGCCTAAGCCCTGTCAATGATCCATTCTACATTTGTGAGGAACTTCTCATGAAGTATTTATACTAATGATAATGAAAGTCAAACAATGGGAAAGGTGGTCCTTCTTGCAGTAGGGACTGTTCCTGGGAAGAATGTAACTCAAATCTTTACAGACTGAATTATGTGTAATCCTTACGGGATCACTAGCAGCTCATAAATAACTTTTAATGAGATTTCCAGCAAGTAAAATTGCACATGGGAGGGGAAAAACAGAGAGAGAAGGGGAAAGAGAGGAAAAAAATGCAAAAGAGAATCTCAATAAAAGATTAAAACGTTCATGGTATCCCCCTGTTGTTTGATATGTGTACACAAAAAGAAAGCAGGGATGATTTTAGGAAGGCATTATTAGCACCCAAAAAAAATTTAATTAACTGGTACAAAAGGGAGAGACTTGCTAAAGGTCACTGCAACTACAGTGACACTGGCCCCTAATCTATGGAAACTTATAGAACTAAATCTAAAGCATGCTCCAAAGTTAAGCAGAGAAATAAATCAAGGTTTGCAAATGTCATTTAAGTTTTCACCTGTCCCAAGATTCAGAATTATTGGCTTCACAATGAAAAGCATATGTTGCGCCCTTGCCTAGGGAATAGTAATGAAGTGAGGCAGACACTCTCCAGTTCTGCACTACCATCTCTCCCCTCTTTATTTCCCATCGAGTAAAAATAATTACTGTATACTTGAGGGAGCATTTCTCTCAGTCTGCCGATAACTGCTGCCATGTTGGCTCTTCATGAGCTGCTCTTCTTCCTTGTGGGACTGTGATTTGATTTATGAGAAAATAGTTGGCAAATTGCGATGTCCATCTTGATGGATGACATCATTTGGGCCATTTTGCTGATCATGTATGACTAACTTTTTTTTTAGTGCTGTTGCAATTGATCAAGTGCTGCAGCACAGCTGAGTTAAGGGAAGAGGCGGGGTGAGGGGGACAGCGGGGTGAGGGGAGGGAAGAGGTGACAATTGCTTGTGCTCTGTAGGAATTGGGATGGCATTCACTGAGCAGGATCCCCTCTTTTAGGTTCAGCTGTAATCTAATTGAAGAGGATTATAAATTTTATAGACTGAAAATAATGCAATGTATATACAACAACGGGATTAAATATAAATACCTCAGCCCCACTGCATTAAAATTAGGAAGAAAAGAAAAGAAAAAGAATAAACCCCAAGTATAGTGTTTTATGCTGAACCCTCTACTTCTAATCCCTTTGGCACTTGAGTTATATTACCACTCATTACAGTTAACTGCTACCGTATATTATACGGGAAGGGAGGTAGATGTAAGTCCTCTAGGCCAGATTTGACATCCACAGAGTTATGTGATTTATAGGTGCCTGCTTCAAATTTTAAGAGATCTTGATCGCTCTAGGTCTCTGCTTTTTAAGTTAAGATCTCTGCTATCCTTGGACTGTTAAGTGGTCCCTGAAAGATGAGCAGGAAATCCAGTTCACTGGATTTCACTTTCCCAGCACCCTGGGAAGATCTGCAGGTCCATCAGTCAGGGCTGGGGACTATGGTATCTTAGAAAGGCCCCAGTCAAGCAATCTTTCAGGGAATCTTGAAGAATCCTGTATGTCCTTACAAACTGTGAGTTGGCACACAGAGATGCACACCCAGGCGTGACCACCAATGGGTCTCGGTGAGAAATGGAAAGAGAAGCTTGCAGCACATTTGGAAAGGATAAGTTTTCTTTAATGCCCTTCCAGAGTTCTCAGTAGACTTTGATTAGTTTTGCAGTTTTCCAGACTGCATGAGTATGTGTGAAATCAATCTATCTATACTCTCCAATGTCATCTAACCTCTCCTAGTACCTATGAGGATGTTATTGAGAAGATAAAACCAAACAAAAACCAGACAAAAAAAACCCCAAACTATTGTAAGAGCCATTGCAGGATGACAAAAGACAGCTGACCTCAATGGAGAGAAGAAACTTTTTCCAACACAAGGGCAATCAACAAATGGTATCCCCAGAGAGGTTGATCTGTCCTCATCCTTGGAATTTTTGGGGATACAACCAGATAAAGGCCTGAGCAACTCAGAATCATAGAACAGAATCATAGAATCATTAAGGTTGGAAAACACTTCTAAGATCATCCAGTTTCACTGTCAGCCCAACACCACTGTGCCTGCTAAACCATGTCATGAAATGCCATGTCTACAAACCTTCTTTGAGCAGGAGCTTAAACTAGAGACATCCTGACGCTGTTTCCAGCCTGAGTTGTCCTGTGATCCCATGTGGTTTCTTTATAGAGAAAGGTCTGTTTGAAGCCATTCTTTAGAGCCAGCAAAACAGGGAGTCATGCAGAGAATTCTACAGTTCTCTTGAGCTGATCTCCATTTCACCCAAGATAACTGCTCCTCAGAGATGAATGTGCTTTCATATCTGGGTGATCTTGGTAGCAAGGTGCTGACATTTAGTTTGGCCATGCATGGTTTTCAAACAGTCAAACATTTCAGGACACTTCAGGCAGCAGCACTCAAATCAGAACCTGAAGTCCAATGGTGCTCCGTGCTCTGCAGAGCACACAGCCTCAAGGAGGGTTTTCCCGCAGTAGGGAGAGATGAGGTCTCAAACTCCAGCTCATTGAGGACCAATATACCAACAGAGAACATGCATGGAGAAGCTTTGATATGCCCTGCTACACAAGATAGAGATTTTTCACCTAAATTATAGCTACTTGAAGCCAACAATAGTCCTCAAAAACATTCATCAGTCAGAGACAACTCCTTCATGAGCAGAGGTTGTCAGCTGTGCTAATGATTGGAGGGGAAAAAGAAAGCATTTAACAATTTTTTCAAGAACCTCATATCCTGTAAAATCACCTCTCAGACCAACACATTTCTAAGCTGGATTGTATTAACATTGCCTCCACGCAGCACTTGTATTTTTCTCTTAAATGAGTTTAGCCAACTCTTGCCTTAGATTTAAAAGCACTCTCTTGTCTATCCTGAAGGCATATTTGTAGATTGGATTTTCCAGTATTGTACCTTCCAAGGGAATTTTCTTAAAATGATGAACAAGCTATGAAAATCTAGGGTCCTAGATGTTTTGCTCTTCCAGAGGCCGCTCCAGATTTTTGATTGACTCTAGGGCAAACATTTACCTGTAGACTTCAATAGACAGTTGATAAAACTGTCTTCATCATGTCTAGGTGTCCTTCTGAGGATGTACCTATAGAACATATCCATTATTCAATATTTCCAGCAGACTGGACTTGCCAAAGGGAGATGGAAAAAATTCAGTTTTATAACTGGGGAATAAAAAATATGTTCAGGAGAATAAAAAGTGAGTATTTTTCTATGTCTTAGTATTTCTGTTCTCAATGTATCAAGAGAGGTTTTTTCTAAATGATTTTTTGCTTCTCTTTTGTCTAGGTCAGCTAATCCTTTATGGATGGATCTGGTGGGGCATTTGTTTTGCTTTTTTTTTGGAGGGAATTTTTTTAACCTGGTTTTCATGTTTTGGTGCAAGGGGCAATACATAAAAATTTACAAGGTTTAAGTTTTCTTTACGTTTCCTAAACGCATGCATCTGCTTTTCTCATTAGCTAACTGCTGCTCACTGATGGACTCCCTGCCCTTTTAATTCATGGTAAAACACTTTCTGCACATTTCAAGGTTTCATTGTTTCATTGGATGGCCACAGCCCTTTACCAAGGCTGATTTTTATCTGTTGCTGCACTTCTTCAGCCAACTTTATCATGTTGAAATTATAATATTCAAAGGAATTTCCTTTCTCCCTCTTCTCTCTCCTAGCTCTAATCTAAAGTGCATAGCTTTATTGCTGCCTGAATCCTGCCAAAAGCACACTTTTATGATACCAGTTATCCAGCATGTCCTGTAGAAGTGTGAGACAGAGAAAACAGAGTGTTTCATATAAACTGCTTTCCCATTAACTATAACAATAATCATGCTGAAATATAGTGTTTCATCTGAAGAGATCCCTCTCCCTCAAAAAGCCTCCAAGTTGGTAAATTAAAGCTGAGAATTTCCTGGCTTTGTAGGAATGAGTAGATTGTCTCAAGCTGGCCCTAAGGTCACCCTGACACATTTATGAAATAATATGGGAAAAGAGTTGGAAAAGATGTACTTTTACCTCCACCATTGCTCCAACACTGAAAGATTCAAAGCATTTCCTGGTAGATGATGTGAACCCCATGGCTCTGGCCTTGGATGCAGCTTCCAGAGAGAGACAGTGGGCCAGACCATGAAATAACATAGATCAGAAAAAGAACGAAAGATTTCATCAATAAGTCTGTTATCTGCATGGGCTCTGGAGCTTGCTGAGCCACCTCAGACCACCATTCTATGCCAAGGGACCAGCCTGGATATGGGGAATGCCAACACCCTGAAACCATTACTCTTTCCTGGTTCTGCATCTTTTCTGCTCCCGTGACTGTGGAACACTGGGGACTTCTCTGTGGCTTGTCTAACTGCAGTTGAGTCTTGTTGTTTGCAGCCCAAGAGAAGGATGAAAACACTAGATCAGCATGGCAGGACACAGAGATCCTGCTTGTTAAGGGAGAAACACTCTTGACATGAAAAATCCATCTTGAAAAACCAAGGCCATGGAGGAAGAGCAGACCATCCTCTCTCCATCCTATGAACAATCCTCTGTGTCCATCAACCAGCCCAGTCAGTAGGACATGACATCCATGTGCTCTGCAGATTTCCAGGCATGCCGTGTCCCTGACAGAGGTGCCCCCGTGATGCAACCCACTCTGGCTGTCTGGAATACAAACCAGCTGAGCCCAGCCCAGAATTTGTATGTCCAGTCCTCCTACTCGTTCCCCAGGATGAAAGATGCTGCAAGGAGCATTCCTACCTGCTTGGTCTGGAGGGTATCTTTCTTCCTCAAAAGCCCAACCTGGAAGTCAGAGTGGCTGGACTAGAGCCAGATTTCTGATGAGTCCAAGAGCAGAGTCTTTGCCCCAGGGTGAATTTTAAGTTCTGTGAATTTGTCTTCCTTAAACATGGGGTGGAACCTCTTCATGTAAACATTCCTAAGCAGAGAAGGGAATCCAGGGGGCCTCCTCCCAGCCTCTGACATGTGAAGGGCAGCAGAATTTACCAAAATACCTGAGAAAATAGCTTCATTTTCAGAAGTGCTCTGCCTCTAGGCAGTCCCCATTCAACCTATGTAGGTTTTTCATTTATTTAACTCAGCAGTAATTTGTTTCCAGGTTTTGCATCTGTCTTTAGAGTGTCATCTTAATTTCTCAAACCCACCGGCTGTGTTGGAGCAGAGAAACAGAAATGCACAAGCAACCCGTTTCCTCACATGTGTGGCCAGACTCACTCCTAGGTAAAAATAACAACTATTTTTTTCCTTACTAGAGTGGGTCCTTCTAACCTTTGTCTTTATCACAGCCTGTAGCTTGCACCATTAAAATACTCTCTGAGCACTAGTGATTTCAAGGAGCATTTAGGGCACAAGAGGTCCTTGACCTGTGCAGGATTTTGCCTCTACCTCTTAAATACTAATACAGTCATCCCATAATGACATTTCATTCCTGGATATCACTTTTCTCCAACAGATACCCAAGCTCTGTACAAATAAAAACATAAATATGAGCAGAGCAAAAACATCTACACGGGACTTTCACATGAACGAGGGCAGGAATCAATAAGGAGAAATCATTTCTATGCCAATATATGGCCTGGGAAGGTGGGCACTCAGGGATGCTCTGGCTCCCTGATTCCCAGCCCACCCTCCCATCTCCGTTCACTCTTTGTTCCTTCCAGACATGGTCTACACTGCTGCCTGTTTGCCAGCGCCCGGGCTCCCACGATACACAAGTCGTCTGCAAGATCATAGTGCTGCTCTTAGGAGGCAGTGGATATGGTATCTGATTTTCCATAGGGAAAATTCAAAGAGCAGGGAGAGGGGGAGGGATAAAATGATCCTGCAGTTCTCATATTGTAATGGTTATTTATTTTGTTTTGAGAGCAGACATCACAATGCATCTGGTTAAAAAAGAAACTTCCTTAATTATGTATAGGGCTTTGACTCCCAAAAGATATGTTATGTAAAAAGAAAGAAAAAAAGAAATCCAAAAAACAATGTACTGTTTGTTTGGATGCTCGATACATTCAATTGCAAAAGAACAGTCCCTCTCCAAGCCATCATTACCTATGTCTATGCATTTTTATTTGAGTCTCAGCTTATTGTGGAAGCCTTCTGCTTTGATTCTCAGCCTCTGCACCTTTCCCTTTCAGACTACGGTTTTGAGGGGGCTGCAGTGCAGCGAAAATCAAATGCTACACAGAAACTGCCTGATTTCCCCAGGAATTTTTATGTGGGATCAATCTATGACTCCAAAGAAAGCATAATAAATCAAATCAAATAACATTCGCAGTAAGCATATTGATGAGGGCGTGGATCAAGCAGGACAGACATCCAGTTGTGTAAATGACAACCTGGAGAACACAGCTTTCTTGAAACAACTCAGTACAGCTCCCAGGTGCAAAATTTAAGCCAGAGTAACCTCTTTGAATAAAGGTACATCATTGTAAATGAGAGCAGATCCATATCCTATAAAACCAGCGTGTTGCTCCTCAGTGGTAGGAGAAGTGATAGCAAAAGTGACAAGAGGCCTTCAAACTGGGTTTGGTGAATTTTTCAATAAGGCCCACAGTGGACATCCCAGCTGAAGTAGTGGTACCAAGGACACCAGTGGACTGGATCATTTTGGCAACAGCCAACTGTTCCTACCCACATAAAGCAATGAGCACTACGTGCATTGTGAGGGGCTGCTGTTTACCCCGAGGCCAGGAGAGCCCAAAACACTCTGCAAACCCAAGACTTCATGGGGTAGAAAGACAGAAACGAGCAGTACATACATAAGTCAAAAAGAACTGTTGGCAATTGAGACCTTTCTGGGAGACCAGAGACAGTACTGCCATCACCCACCTGCTCCCCTGAGCACAACCTGTCTGTTCCCCATGTGACAGTACCTTGCCTTTGGCTTTTCAACAAAACACAGCTCCACAGGGTTTGGGGTGCCTTTTTAGTTTTCAAAATATAACTTTTCAAGAATATGGACCAGATCATATATAAAGAACTGGAGCTATAGACCCAAATTTATTGATCAATGTCTTTATAATCCATTAAATTAAATCCCCTCAGTGTAACAGCAAATTCCATTTTTCCTGGCTGCTTTTGCAAGAGGATCCAGAAATATTTATTCCTTCTGAGTTTTTTTTCCTGCCAGAGATACTTAAACGAAAAAAAACCCAACACAAACCAAAACAAGAAGCCACCTGAAAAATCATTGGCAATCATACTTGTCCTTTATTTGTTTCAAAACATTAGTTATTTTCGTAGTGTTTGCCTGGTCATTTGATCAAGCAATTGAAAAAGTCTGTGTTTGAAGCAAAGATGATCTTTGCAGAAACAAGGACTCGTTTCTCATCCCTTAAAATAAAGAGGGAGTGAATCAAAATAAAAATGGTTTTGATTATAAAATGAAGGCTTACAGTGAGCAAGCTGTATGTGGTTTTTGGCATCACTATTTGAGTGAGTAAGAATTGGAGCCAATCCTGAAAGATGAGTAGGTCTGAAGATAATGTAGACTATAAGGAAATGTTCCTGTCCCTGCTCCAAATTCCATATGTTAATTGACTTATTTGCACCTCTGAACAGCACCTACTTTAAAGTTCTCTCTTAATTGTTTCTAAAATCGTTTTTCTGTTTGGTTTTTTTTATGGGCTAATTTGCAGTGTCAATGTCTGCAATTCTGGTTTAGAGCATGTAAAGTCATCTAAACAAAGGGATCTTGAGTCTGAAACAACGTGCAGGTTTGATATGTGTGCAGCAGTAGTGCACATACTGGATACACAGAGCACAGAACCTTACAGGTCCTTGTGTAGGGAAAAATGTCTCTCTCCTACTGCTGTTTTTAAGTTTTAAAAGCATTTACAGTACCTCAGAAACACTAAACTATATTTTATTTGAAAAAGCAGAATCAGAACAGAAAAACACTGCAGTCCATTAGATGGCATAAGTGTAACAATGGAAATTCAGGGAAATAAATTAGAAAAGAATCTTTTGTCTTGCAGATTTACTATTGCCTGTGGCTTGCGGTTTCAAAAGAGAAGTGGGAGGGAGAAAGAGGAAGAAAGACAGAAAAAGACAACGATAATTTTCCAAACTTTTTAAATGAAAAACTGAAGGAAAACTAACTAAAAGTTCCAGCTACAAACAACATTCATCATTATGAATATTTGGTTGTTACTCATGTGTATGTGTTAAAAAAAATACACTGATTCGAGTCAACGCCCTTAGTCCAACTTTAGAGGTGTTTAAAGGTCAGGCCTGGATTCATATTGCAGCAAATGAACCTTATCTCTGTACTGTGCCAAACAAAAACCACTTGAGTCCAAACAACCCTGAACTTTAAGCTGTTTGAAACCTTCAGCCAGGCATGAATGTGGTGAGGTTTAGCCATTTCTAACTGTACACTTTCATCATTTGTAGAGCTTACAGAGTTAACCCTTTTGCTTGCTTGATCTTTAAATGGGTGAAGAAAGAAAAATACTCTCGAGTAAGTATTTTATATCTGGAAGAACAGGAGATCACTGACGGTTGGCCATAGGTCTTACTGTCTTGTGACTAAAAACAATCTGAATTAAACAAAAGAAGAAAATTACCCATTAGGGTTATGTAAAAAAGCATTACATTTCCTTACGAATCAAGTTACTGAGATACGTTTTTGCAAAAGAAGAAAAGGTCAGTTACCACTATTAAACTTGTATATTGTTTTATACTAAGCCCTTCCAATGGCCTCTCTGAGGGACTGTTTAGTTTGTATTACACTCTAATAAACTCCAGGTGTGGAGGACAAACTGAATAATAAGAACCTGATGGACCAGACTAGTTAAAAATAATGCGGTACATTCCTAGTTCTCTGCATTTAATTTATTGTTAATCATTGTTATTACTTACATTTATTGGGTAGTTTTTCTAGATTTATTAGGCACTACATTTAACAGTGTTATCGCTTGTAACTGACTATCAGTGGAATAGAAAACATATTTTCTTAAAGAGTCTTACCCTAATTAGTAAGTTGTTTCCCTATTGAAATAAAACAGACCCTGGGAGAGTAAAGTTAAAACTGCCTTTTTTTTTAAGTCAGAATAAAAGTTCATCTAGGAAACCTATTTTCTCCAAGACCACCTGTCAGAGCAGACAAGCAGAAGTATCCATGTGCCCTACACAGAGCTCTGTTAGGTGAAATACTTGGCTGAAAACCATCAAGTTGAAAGCTTGAAGGTTTTCATCTTGAAGACTGAGCTAATCAATGGAGCCTTTTCATGACCACTGTGATATGTGAGGGAGAACCATTAAAAAGATGAATAAAAGCCAGTTTGGCTGCTCACTCAATGATCCCATACTATAAAGCCAAGCCAGTGGGGCACATCCCACAGCTGGTGGGTGACCAAGGGGAGATTATGCTTCAGGGGGAAAAGATGACCCCTAAAGCAGGTGACAGTAGTGCTCCCAGAGAGTATTGTAATCATGGCTTGCAGCAGCTGTGTCACATCATCTCAAAGCTGCTCATCACCTGACAAATACCTCCCAGACCAGAACAGCCCCTTGCAGGCCACCTGTGAAAGCCTCAAGGTGGAAGCCATGCAAGCCCTGCATTAAAATCAAGAGCTGCAGCTGGCCTGCCCTTGCTGATCATCTACCAGCTCCACCCAAACCTTGGACAGATGTGCTGGCCATCTGCCACCTGGCTATTTGCACCACCTTGTTGAAATAAAAGAGCATGATCAAGGTATGTAATGCTGTGTTTATCTGCTTGGGTGGATGAATCAAGACCTTCTTTGGTGTCAAGGTCATTAGTCACCACAGATGGAAAAAAAACACCTCCTCCCAAAGGTCCAAGGCTCCTCTTAAGACTAAAGGATGCAGTCTGAGCTCACATGTGCTCTTTTTGGGAGGCCACATTCAATTAAGAGCAATTTGATATTCTTGAGCACCTTCTGTTTGAATTTCTCAGAGGATCTTTCACACTGCCCAGGTAGGTTGAGAAGCTCAGTGTTAAGAGATGCTTTGGTATGATCAGCTTTGTAGGCAATGGCGAAGTCTGGAGGAAAACTCTGAGCTCCCAGGCTCTGCATTCACTCACTGTAACCAGAGGCAAACGGTTTGGGTTTAAAGTTTTGCACCTCTGTAGGCATCGCTGTATGGTAGTAGTGTCTTGGGCTCTCATCCACACTATGGCTGGGAACATGCTGGGGGAGAAGGATGCACTGCCAGGTGACAGTCTTCAACAGCCAGAGTGGGAGTGAGAAGGGGGAGGTAGGCTGGGTTTCTTTGGGCATACATGCAGCTGCTCTTCCAAGGCATGAGCTCAGCTCTGGTCTCTGGTGACTGTGTTGTCAAAGCCTGAAACGTCCCGTGGCGGCCTCTTTTCCTGCGGAACCAAATATAAATCAGTTCTAGAGGAAACGCTGCTCGCAGGGAGAGATTGAGAGAGAGAGAAAGGAAGCAAGAGCCAACAGATGATTTGCTGCTCTGCTCATCCTAAATCCCTGGTATTTAACTCACAGGAAAGCAGCAGGAAATCGTACTATTTTGAAGGAAGAGGGAGTGAGCAATAGCAGGTTAGATTAATCCTGATGACAGCTCCTCTATACTGCCAAATTGGGGAAAGTACGGATCATCAGAGTGGTTCCTCCGCTAAAACTACTTAAGTCATTGCTGCTGAAGACACCAGATCCAAGAGAAATCATTTTCAGGTCAGTAGGGAGCAGGCAACCCCTTCTAATTTACAGAAGCCAGGACAGACAACCATAGGTGGAAGGGAACTACTGCTCAGAGTCTTAGCTGTCTCTGCCAGAGATCCGGTGGTGCAAGCTCCAAAATACCACCCTCTGCGACCAGAATGTCTGCTTCCAGTTGGAAACTCCCCACGAGCAGCACATGCATTGTTTTGAGTGCTCCAAATGTTCAGCACCAGAGGGGGTCATATACATAAGCAGGTAATGCAAAAGCCAGATTAGTCCAGAGTCCTTCTAGCCTGGCATTCCCACTCTCCCCTGCCTCATGAGTGCCCCTTGCCATGGTCTTGCTTTTGCTCTGATGTTCTGCTATGCTGATTTTCAATAGTTTTCTGCCTGCCACTGGTACTAGATTTCAGTCACCATTTTGGTGGTCATGGTAGCACAGGGTACAAATTGCTCAGAGGATTATTTTAAAGGCGTTCTTGTTATTGGATGTGTGAAAATGTATGTTACTTTTCCAGTGATGGTGTCCTAGAGCCCCATCACTATCATGTGTGTGCTCTGGTGTGTAACTTACATGCCAGAATCTCCCTGCTTGTAAACAACCCTAAAAACCTCACTCCAGGAATCCTGTTTTGCGTGCTGCCCCTGTTCAAAGCAGACCTCTGGTCTCTCATTGTACATTTTGGTCTCTGAGATCCACATGCTGGAAAAAGGTCTCCAGATGCCCCGTTCAGGCTGTGGGTGCACTTACAGCAGGGAAGGAAGCCAAAGAATTACATTGCTTTGCATGTGCCAGTAAAATGATATCTCAGGCAGTGTCAGACAGAGTACAGGGTAGTTCATAAATAAAAATAATAACATTTCACACTTGTATAGTTTTACACCTCCATTAAGACCACCAGCTGGGCTTTTCTCTGGAAAAGCCCACTCCTTCCTGCTGCATCCTACTGTTTTGCAACACATTGTTAATTTGGGGCAAAATGTCTGTATTTTAATCCAACCAAAGCAACGACTCTTTCTAATCCCCTCACGGAGGTGGGAGTGATGCACTGGTGGGAGGTGAGAAGGAAGAAATTGGACTCCAGCAGTAGTAGATCTTCCAAAATCTCCTCCCAAGTTGGGAAGAGCAAGGAGTTGGGGGGTGGAGTGGGTGAAAGAAGTGCATTTGCCTTTAGGACAGCAGCTGCTCCAGGGATAGAGAGCAGGGAAAGTCAGATTCCTTCATGTGGGCTTCTAGCTGCAGGGAAGAGCTGCCCCAGCAGAAGGGGCTGTGAAAAAGGAGAGCCTCTGGAGAGTTTGTCCCTGATCATGCAGTAAAGTGGGGCACACTCATGTGGATGTGCCGTTTTCAACAGTAGGCTGGGATTCGGTGGTGTAATTGAGAGTTGTCTTTCCATTATTTATTGCGAAAACGATTGCCAGATGTTGGAGGGTAACCTCTAAACTGTACCAAAATGTACTACCCAAACCTAAGAAGGTGAAAACAGAGTAAATGTGATTCCCACCAGTCAACAAGCAGTCTTCTGTCTCTCTAGTGGTGCACAAAATTGGTCTGATGGGAGCTCCTGGGATGAGTACCTGGGGAGGCAGGAATAGGACAAATACTAAGTTGTATTTACTTCTTATTCACCCTCAGTAAAGAAGACAGACATGAGAATTCAGCTTAGTGTGAATAACTTTATCCATTCTTGATATTTCCCATAATCTACAAAAGCGGTTTCTTTTGCTGGTGGTTGTTTTGTATAATTTTCCAAACAATACCCTTTAGCAATGAGACCTCCCTTTTTTAAATGCATTTCCAGAGGGACTTTAGTCCAGATCACACACACACAAGGCAAGTTTCCAACATTCTTATTACTCCACTGAAAGAAATAACCAGAGCCAGCATCTCTGAACCATTTCCCAAACTGTTCTGTTCTTCTGACTTCAGTGTCAGCAATGCAGTGTTTCTAATCCATTACAGGAATTTATCACAGTACGTGTCAATTTGTTTCTCTTCTTTCCTCTTCTCACTTTAAAATGACATCAGGAAAGAAACTTTACAGCAAGAGCTGCTTCGATCCAAGTTTGAGCGACAGAGCACTGCACTTAACTGGATCCTAACCGTGCACATTAAGTTTTAAGGTCATATACTAAACAGATCTGGCTTTATTGCTGTCTAGAATTTCCTTTGTTTCCTTTTTGGTGGTGATCTTTATTGCAAACAGTTTGCAGTATCAACAAGAAAGTATTCAGACTTCTTTTCCTTTACTTTTTTCATTTTTTTCTTTTAATTGAAGCTCTGTATCAATAGTTTAAAGCATTTTAATAGGGAACATCCACGCTGTAATACAATGTGATGATCCTGCTTGGCAACAATCCTAATCTGATACAGGAGAGACAAATCTATTACTGAAGAAATGGAAAACCTATACCTGTATGCTTGTTGGATCAAACCCTTCTCTGACAAGTTACTTACTTGCTGGAGTAAAGATTGAGAAAGAGTCTCTGTCCTGAGTGTATTTATTTTGTCTGCCTGCATAGTCAGTAGTTAAAAATCACAATATTGAAAGAAAACGCTGGGGAAAAGTGCGTCACTGCAAATTTCTGAAGGGCCCAATCCTACATCACTTACTTTTATGAGTCATTGTGTGAACTGAAGCTGAAAGGATAAATCAAGCGTGTGAGGATTAGTGCATCAGTAAAGATTTCAGGATCTGGACCCTAACTCTCAACCTCATAAATTTCCTACTGGAGAGGATTCAATGTTATTCATTCTGCTTTTAAAGAGGGAATGGGAAGGCAGTTGTGTCCTTTTTCTTTTTAATTAGATTTCATTTATTTAGATTGTTATGGAGATGGTCAACCACAATACAGAACCAAAAGCAGAGAGCAGGACAATTCCTAGAAGCCTGTCACAATCAGCATGGGATCATGTTGAGTGCTGGATACTTCATTTTCATGACATGATCTTTGATTTCCTTAGAGACAAATAAAAATGGACATGATTGAAGTTTATGAAGGGAGACATCTCAGTTCAAGTGGGAACATTAAGACATCCCCAAACCAGTAGCCAAAAAAAGGGCTAAAGAATGAAGGAGAGAAAGATTCAGATTCAAATGCATTCCCAGGAGTAATTACTGGAGAAACTGGGTCGTGGGGGGCAGGATGCGGGGTGGCCATTCAATGGGATGAAAACCTCGAGCATTGCAAAAAGAAAAGGAAAAAAGGGGGGCTCTGGGTAAACAGGATGGAGGGAGGGAGTGTGAGTGGCAGATGTCACTGATTTCATTCCATTGCCTTAACTTGCTGTTTGAAAAAACTCCTCATGTGTGACCTGAAAAGAGAGAGAAACAAAATGAAAACAGGCATCAACAAAGCACTCGCTGTACGATTTCAAAAAAATGTAAATTAATGACTGGCAGTAAGAATCTCCAAAGGAAACAACATCCCAGTTTAAGCATTGCCATCAACAAAAGCTCAACAGCATATGGTAATGTTAACTCTAATATCAAAAGATAATAACAATCTTTAAAAAGTGACTTGAGAAAAAACCTTGCTAGGTGTTCATGCTTTTCAACTTGCCTGAAGAGAAAAGATGTTGGAAGGTTTTGTGTTCTTCTTTATTTTCTGTCTCTCTCCCCCTAAACTGTTAACATTGTGCAGTTAAATGAGGTTGAGATTGGTACAAATTTTAAATAAAAGTGCCTAGGATCTTCGGCTAACAAGGCATAAAACCAGATTTGTAACGGATAATTACATCTAAACTTATTTAAATGTAGGCCTATTGATTCAAGGAAGTTCTTTAGAGCAGAATCAAGGTAATATTTCCTCCACCTCCCCTCTTCTAAAAGCAGGGTTTTAGTATGGTATAAAAATGAGCATCCTCTCATGGCCCACATGAGCTTCATCCTATGCATTTTCAGCTGCTGGCTGCACCCTTGCTCAGCACCCTTCCTCGAAGCCTCATCCCTCATTCAGAGCCAACTATCTCACCATACGTTAGTGATTGCATCTGTGACAAGTTAAGTGCACGTGCATGTTGCGTGCTAAAATGTTCTTTGCTTGTGCCATTACTGTATGGGTTTATGCAAATTTCTGCCTTTCCAGGCACAGCCATCACCTTTTATCTTTGAAAAATCTCTCCCCTGCCCCATGCTGTAATCAAAAAGAAGGAAATAACTTTATTCAGGTGATCTTATGAAGGCCTGAGGATGCTGTTTACTCACATGAAAAGCCTAACCTCAGTTTGGACTTTGTATATGAAAAACAGCTATTTGGTATGATTATGGCACCCAGAATTGCAAATTGCAGCTTTGAATATTAATTCTACCCCCCTCTCAATGAGTATTAGTTTTTTAACGTGCCTACAATGGGCCAAAGTGACTAATTTTAGAAAGGTGGATATTTAAACCAACAGCACCTCTACACAAACGTGCATTACTCTGCTGTTTTAACCCGCGGTCCCACAGTGAGGGCTTGGAGATATCATTTTGCAATAAAGAGGTATTTCATGGTCAATTGGCTTTATCCAAAAATAATAGGAAAAGAAGCTTGCAGGGGGAAAACCAACCTAGTCTGGCGCAAAATGCTAGCACTACTGGATCTGAGTAGAGAAGAGTTTAAAAGACTCTTGTGCGCTTAGCCGTACACTGAAAGAATGACACACAAACAACAGCCACCACATGAATGCGTCCATTATATCCTTTATTGAAGATCACAACAATAGTAGCACTTCATTGAAGAAAAGATGATTCCTCTATTATAGACAGGCCCCTCAGATCGCCTAGCTCAGCGTACAACTGCAAGATGTACAGTTCTCTCTGCATTTTCATGTCATTGCCAAAACACACAAAGTAGATTCTCGAATGCCTGGGGCTAAATTACAGCCCCTACGAACCACGCTGGAAGTTTGAGAGCCCAGAAAAAGTTCTGAAGGTTTTCTCTCTCTCTTCATGAGAGAAGCCAAAGCTCGTGGGTACAGTGTTTGTCATGTGAAACAAGGCTATTTTATATCATTTGGGGTTGTTTTATTAATGCTGCTGAAAAATGGTTCACTTCGTTTCACTTTTTGTCTCCTTTTGAATGTAGTGGGATGAAGGTAGAGTGTTTTTAACACATCCAAGATAAGAAAAGAATAGACCCTTTTGTCTCTAGAGCTGTATGCCATCACTATTAAAAATCTTTTATCTCGTCTCAGACAACAAGCAGAGAGCACGACAAAAAATAGGAGAGTCAATAGTGAAAAGTGTGTGGCGGGGGGGTGGAAACTGACAGGTAGACAGAGCCACCTCCTCGTCTTGAGTTTTATCCTAGAAGAGCTGGCCATGGCAAAATTTCTTCCTTTTGAGTGGGTTTTCTCCTGTTTCGTATGGGACAAATATCAGAACCCCGCTTGCAAAAAAGCCACCTGTGAGCAGACGAGGAGAGCTGTCCTGCAGGATGAGGGGTTAAGTCAGCTGATGGATGGATCTTGTATTGCTGTGGTGTCATTTGTGTCCTATAAAACTGGAGCTCCTGGGGCCCAGCATGTTGCTGTCAGCACCATCGAGGGTGAGGGAGAGCCAAGGAGGGACAACAGGAGCCAAGGAGGGACACCACAACAGGTGCTGTGAGTTGGTGACTGCACAGGAATGCTCCGGGGCTGCCCTGGAAGCAAAATGACCTCGCCACGTGCTTGTCCCTGAATATTCAACCGAGCTGGTTTGTGTCCCCTGACACCTGACGCGTGTCATCAATTCGCAAGCGAACAGGAGATGGTACCAGGTGTCAGGCTGAGCACAACCTGACATTTCAGCATCCCCACCACCTCTCTTCATGCCAGCGCAGCTACGAGAGGAGCACTCTGCACAATGGGATGAAAACAGCTCCTTTCCAAGCCAAGTAAATGTACTTGTGAATCAAGGTTAACTTCAGCAGATCATCCTAAACCAACTTATAAATGAATGTTTAACACATTTCCTTTTGGCAATCCTGACATAAATGTTTGGATTTTTCATTTTGAAAGAAAATTTAATGTGAAATTGAATTAAATTTCCTTTTTAGGGGGATGAAAAACAACAATAACAGATGATGCAGAAAGAAAGACTTTTTTTCCAACCTGAAATGAATTCCTCTTATGGTTTGAATTTTTTATTAATTTGTAGTGTACAGGAAGGATAAATACTTCTCTCAGGTTAGGCTGAAACAATGATGTTTTTCAAATCAGCCAATAATTCAAAAAAAGCGGAGCAAATGCACCCAGCCCCTGTTGTGCAGAGCTCTGCTTAGAAGTCCTTTTCAGTGTGTCACCTAGTGTCATCTGTCACAGTATCACAGTATCACAGTATCATAAGGTTGGAAAGGACCTCTGAGATCATCAAGTCCAACCTATAACCTAACACTAACACCAACCATCATCTAGACCATGGCACTCAGTGCCTCATCCAGTCTCCCTTTAAACACCTCCAGGGTAGGTGACTCCACCACCTTCCTGGGCAGCCCATTCCAATGGCCAATCACCCTTTCAGTGAAGTGTCCTACTTATCTTCAAAGATTTGTCAGTCATTCAGTGTTTAGAAGTCCAGTGGCATCACCTGTAGATTTCAGGGATGTTTGTTTGCCAAGGTGGACCGCACTGGTATTATGCACAAACCTAGAAATACCTTTAGGGTATAATATAGATATTCTACCAGGACTTACAAAAATCAATTTATAGACCTCCTACCTGCAACAGTAAAAAAAATAAATCAGCAAAATAACATTTTTGGCAAAAGAAGGCAGAGCTGAGAAGGTAAATGGTAAGTAGGAAAGCTCGTAAAGTCTCGGAGGTCCTTTCAGCAATCCTGATTTATCTTTTGACCTTTTCTGTTTGTTTATCACATTTTGCCAAAAAAATAGGTGTTGCTGTTTCTAATTTTGTTTTAAAATAACCTTTTTCCTCTCATATTTCTCTGAGATGGCAGCACTAAACTCAACATAGCTATTGAAAGATACACTGTGTCCTTGAAAACACGTCTGATCAACAGCAGCAAGGTTCCTGCTTCTTTCCTACAGTTGCCTTGGTCAAAACCTGCTATCAGCTGCGTGTTTGCTTGCTTTCTAAATTGAGGGTGTCATGCAAAAAATCTGCTTGGAAAACTGATGGCCTTAAGAAGACAATTTGCTATTCAGTTCAATGGGGTGGGACTGATTTTAAAGATTGATCAACAGAACTGGTACAAAACAGACTTTTTTAAGCTCATTGAACAATTTCAATGTTTGTTCTATTTCTTCCTGTAGGATATCAAGAAAGTTTATTCTTTTAATTGACCAATTAGTCAAACTGTTTAACAAAAAAAAAAAGCCAACAGAACTTTGTGAGATCTTGGCATTTCCTCAAAATGCATTTCTAATTTAAATTTTTTACCGTAAAGAATTTAGAGCAAAAACTGAACAGAATTTCAGGAAGGAATAAGAGCAGTAAGAAACTGTTAACTCTAAAAGTTACGTTTTCCTCAGCAGGATACTTTGCTATTCTAAACAGTGTTTAGTCATCAAATGAGTTTGAGGAAAGTATTTGTGATGCTGCCAAATAACTAGTGCAGATTCAATATGTGTATCTTCTGTGGGAAGTTAATAAGCGTGCTTATTGTTCAGTTTTTAAACCAACTGCTAGGCCTGGCATCTTTGAAAACTGGCCCCAAATGGCTTAAGTGATTTGTTTCCAAAATTCAGACTGGCTTTGGAGACAGAGGCATGGCATAAAACTGGCGAAGGGCTTTCTGGAAGTGAAGGATTTTCACAGTTTCACAGTATCATAAGGTTGGAAAGGACCTCCAAGATCATCGAGTCCAACCTATAACCCAACACTAACACCAACACCAACCCATCATCTAAACCATGGCACTCAGTGCCTCACCCAGTCTCCCCTTAAACACCTCCCGGATTGGCGACTCCATCACCTCCCTGGGCAGCCCATTCCAATGACCAATCACCCTTTCAGTGAAGAACATTTTCCTAACATCAAGTCTAAACTTTCCCTGACATCTTAGAGTTGAAATCACTGAACTGTGACTCTTGGATTACCGGCTCCAATTCCAAACTTTACCCTAATTCAATCTCAGAAAGGGATCTTTAAACCAACTGGGTCCTCAACATGAGACAAATGTGGAGAAAGGTCTCTCCGCATAGCCCTGCTTACACATTGATTGGCCACGAACATCAGGTGGTAGTGCCAGCTGACACCTGTCTGGGAGGGTGGACCTTGGCAAAAACTCAGTTTTGGTGCATTTCTTGCCCCTGTATCAGGGACTATAAGAAGAAATTGTCCATGTGCTGGAAGCCAGTGTGGTGTGAAGGAGCTTCCTTATCACACTTGGTATCTTCTACATAAGAACAGAGGATAAAAGAAGTGGTATACCCAGGTAAACCAATTTTTCTTTGTTTAAAAAACTTACTTCTAATTTCCTTTACAGATTTGACTCCTTTACTGTTGGGTCCCAAGAGTGAGTCCTGCTCAGTAGGCCACTGTAGATGAAACGTGGCCTCCCAGTTGGAACACCAGACTGTAAATGCAGGAACTTGTGTCCTACTGCTGTCCTCACCACCAAGTCCATGGGTGACTTTGGGCACCTCCTTTAATCCCTTCCTTAAGACAGGATGCCAATTACAAACCCTGTCTGACCTGTTTTGTTTTGTTCTGGTCCCATGAGTTTGCAGGCAGGACCACAGCATCCTACAGCTGTCGGCAGCACGAGGAGGTCACGTGAAGCCTCTCCTGGAAGAAGGGGAGCTGCCTGAGGATGCAGAACCAAGCTGAAGTGGGACTGTCTGCTGGGCTCTGTGAAACGCCTCTCCAAAATGTCCTCTTCAAAATCTTCTGGAAAAAAGAACATGCCAGATGATTTTCACTTAAGAGAAGAGACTGAAAAAAAAACAAACCAAACCAAAAAGAGGAAAGAAAAAGGCTTTATGACTCAGTGCTGCATCTAGGAAAAGAAGTGCTAACCTCCTTGCTTCCCCCGCCTCCCCTGCAGGCACCATTTCTGAGTCACAGTGACCCTCTCAATTACTGCAGGACTACCCCCTTCAGGAAGCAGCAGTCAGAGCTCTGGCACTGCTTAGTTCCCCTCTTACGTTACCTGATACTTTGTTGGATGAAACCTGATTATTTTTCTCTGCCTCTTCCTACAAGCTGGCTACTGTTGGTGCAATAGCTTCTGCAGCTCCTGCCATCTGGAACAGCCTTCCCACCCTGCTGATTTTGGCCTGTTTCATCTCAATTCTGAGATGAAACAATATTCTCCTCCCTTGTCTACAACTCTTAATTTCTCTCTGGCCTTGCTATTATGCATTATTTATCCTAGTGACTGCGTGACAGTGGTCACTTGTTAGTATGGGTTAAATAAAAGACAGCAAAATGTTTCCAGTCACAAGCTGGTATTCTTTTTTAAACTAACATGGTGGTTTTCCCAAAGCAGACTCCTTTTTTTGGCTGAAAATATTATAGATGATGTCTCCTGAAATATCATTAACATTAGTTTGAAATCTTGAGAAAGCTTAATCAAAGTCACTTTCAACCATTTTTAATTATGTATGCATGAAAAAAATATACACATTTCTGCTGTAGAAAAAATAATGCAACACATCCCCATCCTACTGTAAGCTTGCACACAAGTCAGATGGCTCAAATGTTGGTAGAGTTGGAAAACAGGATATCAAATTAGGAGAGAGGAACTTCTATGGACTAATTGGACATATAGATCAGGGAGGGAAATAACACTGTGTCTCTCATAAAGGAGGGAGGATTATTTTCTTAGCTTTTTCTCATATTACAAACCTGAGAAATGAAACATGCCCAACATGTAAGCAAAGCTAAGTTTGCACTAATGAGAAAGCAAAACCCCAAGTATTTTGGAAAGGGTTTAAGCCCTCATTCTTCCAGGCACAAAAGAGGCTTCAGCACTGGGGTCAGGGAGACATTTCAAGAAAGGTCTACTGCGGAGCCTTTAATAACATCCTCAGAAGTGTGGGGTAACAGCCTCTGCTTGAGACACTCTTTTATCCTACTGTTTTCTTCTGCTCTTGCCATTCTTCTCCAGCCACTGAACAAAGATGAGTCTTTGTTCCATCACAACAACGTCTCCTGGATTTGAAGGAGTGGGCAATTAGTCTTTGTGAAGCCCATCAACAGCATTCTCCTTTAGCCACATCGACCTGGCAATGTTCTGCTTGCTCTCCCCATTTAATAGAAATGTCAGGAAAACACATTTAAAACTGAGTCATCTGTGGCACCCGTTGCCACATGGTATCATCAAGGCCAAATATTTAATAGGATTAAAAAATCCAAATTTGTACTCACTCATTTGTAAGGAACCCAGCCAGTGACACAGGGCGGGACTGAGGAAAGGAAGAAGACACAAAGGCCTCAGTGGCTGCAGAGCATCAACAGCTGTTTTGTTAGGACTTAGGAGCCTTAATTGTAGATGAAAACCCCTTTGTAAAAGGAGCTAAGTGAACACGGAAAGAGACAACAGCAGTGACCTGAGATGGAAAGGTAGATGAGTGATAATGCACTGGGACCAGCAATCTCCAGCTGGCTTTACCAGAGAGGCCAAGCAGGAGCAAGCAATGTCTGGGAAGGGCTTGCGGGGGAGAGGAGGACCTGTCTGGAAAGAGTGCAAGTGGCTCCTGGCAAGTGGGAATGATAACAGTGGTAGAAGTGAGCATGGTGGGTGACTGATGGAGCAGAGGGGTTGGGAGATGGTGTGGAAAACAGCATAAAGAAGCAAGTACAGGGAAGCTGAGCTGTGAAGAGCCCTGTGTTTGAAGACAAGAAGCCTGAAGGAGAGATTTGGTACTTCAGGACTCCTCTTGGCTTGAAAAGCAGGAGACCTTATTGAGTAATTGAGCTGGGAACCGCAGGATACCACAGGAATGAACCACTGGACCCTGATGGCTTTACTTGATTTTTCATCTTCCATTTGCTACTCTTCTGTGTTCCTCTCTCACTTGACTGTGTTCGATTTCTGGGGTTTGTTTTTCTTTACTTCATTCCACCTTTTCTCTTTCCTTTTATGTCCTAAATTGTTATTCAGCTGTTTTGATTTAAATTATGTTTATGTACAGTTACTCACAGCTCTGACTGTTGCCTCCTCCCTCCTGCGACTGTCTCTGATGCTTGCACATTCGTTTTGGCTCCTTTACAGCAGATGCCTGGAGCAGTAAATGAAAGCAGCTCTTTTATCAGTGAGCCCTTTCACCTCCAATTTTTTTTATTTCTTATTAAGGCTCCAACCAGTCCCAGCTTTCTCTTCAAACATAGTACATGCAACTCAACAACAACAACAACCAACGCCGCCACCACAAACCCAGCTAAACTGCAAAATTATCAACTCTTCTAAACCATCCCTCGTCCCCCTCACCTCATTTTTCAGCAGTGTTACTTGTAGAAGGTGTTACACAGACCCCACTGTGGCACTCTGAACACCACATGTGGCCAATCTAATTTAGCCTATGGCTAAACAAATCCCCAATCGTGGAATAAACCTGCTTATGTTATTAACAAATGCTGTGAGAAAATGTTTAACATGGCTTTGTGAAACAGAAAAAAAAGACTCAGAATTTCTTCCAGAAATATCATTGTGTCAGCAATGCAATGAAATGTGAATATTCTTATATATATATATATATATATATATATATATATATATTTCAATGTTTAAAAAAAATGAGGGGAAGAGTATTTTCTTTTGCAGGATACTGCAAGCATCAACATTGAAAATCTGGAGGCTCCTTGAAGATTTTCCAAGAAAAGTGGACAGAAACAGTTCAGTTTCAAAATGAAAGCCTCTGGACTTCCCAAGAGGGTTGTGGGATTTTTCATAATATTAGATGTTTTTCATAATTTTGAAAAGAGATTCATTCAACTCATCTGCAAGACTTCCCTCCCTTGATGAACTCCCTATACCAGTGTTTGTGAGGAAGATGAAAAATGCCTTCAGTGTTAAATATATTGTCAATTCACTAAAATATATTTTTTATATGGATGTTATGGTACACTACCAAGAAATAAACAAAATAAAAAAGGAACAAGAAAATGCACAGTCACAGTAAAATTTCAAGCAAAAACATGTTTAAAAGAAAAATATAACCAGCTTCACAGCAAAACAGACTCAAAACCCAATGGAGTATTTGATTCAGGAAATGAACTAGCAGATGCTTACTCATGACTTGCCTTCCTTGTCCTTTCAAACACCTGAAGGGAAAATCTCATGTGAGCCTATAACCAGCTTCAAGAAATTTCTTCTTTATCCTTCAAAGACCTTTGTCTCATGTTGTATGGATGTAGTTTTATGCCATGTTTGGAGTGAGCTTTAGCAGGTGTAGAGGTACAAGAACTGGATCCAGAGGCCCAAACTTGCAATAGCAAGAAAAAAAGAGCATCACAGCATGGTACACTTGGAATGCTATCAAGACGTAAGTAATAAAGCAAAGACATTTTCAAGGAAGCATAATAATAGAGTAAATACAGCCAGTTAGCATGGATGAATTTCAAAGAATGAAGAAAGGAAACATCATGTAAAGAACTGCATAACAATGGATCTGTAAGATATCCAAGTAAGAAGAAAATAGCAGTCCTGTCCCAAACATTAGAAGGCTTTTGCCTGTCATTACGGAAGATTATGCTATTATTCAATTACATAATGGATACTTATATAATTCATCCAATTGTAAACAGATTCTTTAAAAATCCATTTCATCCCACAAACAAGAACATAATTTTAAGCAAAGAACCACTTAAACCTTCCTTTCTTGTGTCTCTGCTTGTATAGCTTGTATTTTCCATTCACCTGGCTAGATGGTTTTCTGCATCTTTTCTGATCAACACCAGAGAAGGAACGTGTCTTTTTCCTTTTATCTTCTTCTCAGTCCCGGGAATAAGAATGAAGACTTCCCATGAGAAGATTCCTGTCTACTCAGGCAGCCAGAAGCAGTGCATCCTTCAGAGCTCCGCACCACAAGTGACTATGTTCTCCCTGAGCACCAAATATTGATGTGATATTAAGTCCTCCTCTACATGAAC
Organism: Tapera naevia; assembly: GCA_033556795.1. Taxonomy (NCBI): domain Eukaryota; kingdom Metazoa; phylum Chordata; class Aves; order Cuculiformes; family Neomorphidae; genus Tapera; species Tapera naevia. The sequence continues at coordinate 2,281,850 of JAUMJJ010000156.1, forward strand.
TGCAACCCTCAAAGCAAGATACAGGGGACTTACAACCCTGTCCAGATGTGGTGAATAAGGTGAAGAGCACCACCAATTTCTGCTTGTGGTCGGGACACAAGATTGGGATTGATGAACCTGAGTTCAGTTCTTCTTCCTACAGCCTTCCTGACTATTGTTAGTTTCTTGCAGATTCAGTTCAAATACGTGTAGCCTAGCCCCTGTTTTATTCTATCTCCTTAGGTCAGAGACTTTGTGAAATGCCTCGCTTTCCACTGTGTGGTCCTGCTCAGCCTGGGATCCAGCTTTACAGGGGGTGCTGTTTCTCTAGTGCTCCTGTCTGTGATCTGGAGAAGGCACAGAAAAATGGGGTGGGCACAGTGCAAAGGGGTGGGGACTTCTGCATGAAGGAATTACAGATAAAATACTCCTACAGAAAGGAGAAGACAGAAGTAACTGAGTTGGGCAATTCTCTAGCCTCCCCTAGCTGTGGTATGGGTACATTCTAAAATATGGCTGCAAAACTACAGCTATATACAACATACCAACCATTGTAACATATACACAGCTATCACTGTGATCTCTGAGAAAGAAAAAGGTAGTTTCCAGGTTTCCTATCAACTTGTGCCCTGAGCCAAATGCCCGGATGTCTGTCCCTGGCTTTGGTATGGACACTATTTGCAAAACTATGGGTTTGTTTTTCCCCTTAAAGAAGGATTTCCAAGTAAAACTGGTCCTTGTGCATTACTGCTACTTGGAGCTGGTTTCTTACAGAGTCTGTGTGCCTGAAGCACACCCTCCCCTGTATTGATGTGGGACCCCATCTTCGTGCCTAAGGAAGAAATGCCAAATCAGATTGATTGCCCTCATGGTGGTTTAAGAATTAAAACAGCCTGAAGCACAGGTGGGCTTCAAGGGTTAGGGTCTCTTGGGGAGGCATGGTGGCTTTTGAAGTACAAATAAACTGTAGATTCTGGTGGAGGATACACTAAAGAGGAGGAGATCTGATAGGATCTCAGCTAAAAGCAGAATAAAAGCAAGGAAATACTATAGATACTAAGGGTAAGAAAAGAGGTTGTAGTGAGCATACTCATTTCCAGACCCATAATAATGCCTTGGTGGTTAAGAGTTAAAACATAAGTGCAGATAGTGACTTTGGAGCTCATCCTGCCACAGCAAACTTCATAGCAGATGGTGGATTTTCAAATGCAACAACCCCAATGCAGAGAACCCAAGATTTAATATGAAAATCATTTTAAGAATGGACAATTTTAAAGGCCTGGAGATTGCTACCTTGAACATCTTTCCTCAGGTCCAACTGCTGGAAGTGGCACAGGTTGGGAGCAACTAAAAGAAAGGAAATCTGCCTTGAATGCTCACTCCAAAAAGAATAAAGAAGAGCAGTTGCCAAGTGAAATTGAAGTAGATGTTTAAATGTATGTCAAGCAAAGTTGTGCTGAGGAGCAGGGGGATGCTTCAAAGTGGTTGTTCCTGACAAGGTCCTTCCTGTAGGTTTTGCACATGCCCAAGCATGCACACACAAAGAAGACAGGAACCACTAGAGTAGACGGATGAAAAGTGCTCTAAAGATGGGAAGGAATCGAGAGAAAGATGCTGACCCAGACAAGCTGTCTCAACTACACTAACTAGGGATAGCTGAAGGCTAAATGAGGAGGAAAAAACAATGTTTTTCAAGATACAGGTTTGTCATAAAGTCTGTATCATTAATTAAAAATGTTTTAAAATATTAGAGACACTGAGCTTGTACATTGGTAGGAATACCCCATCCATACAGATTAATTTAGGTAATATATAGTGAATATTCTCTGTAATCTTACTGCAGAGGCCATAAGACAAGATAAACTATATTTATTGTCCATCTGTTATTTTATGGCACATATCACTTATTCAGAGTCTTAAATATTGACTTGATCTTCTACCTAGGAAAGCAGAAATAGCCTTGTTTACTTCTTCAGCACTGAGAAATAGGTAACTTCGCAAGATCATACTGGATGTGTGTGGTACAGAGAATTGCTTTCACCTCTCTTGAGTCATATGTCAATGCTGTCATTTCGCAGCTATTCTTCTTCTCTATCTGTGATCAATGTTTTCTCTTATAAACTGTGGAAAGATAGAAAAAAATGCAATAGCTATCTCCTCCAGATATGGGTGGCTCCATTTGGTTTCACTGCCCTGAAATAAATTAAAAAAAACCCAATGTGTTGGAATTTGAGGAAAGATCAATTAAAAAACAGAAGAAAAGATTGGGTGCATTCATTGTATTTTTTTTAAGAGGTGACTGGCAGACAGCATAGGACAAAGAGGGTCCTTATGAAAAGGATTCCTCTCACTCCTTTAAGTGTTTCTAAATGGTAATGGTCTCTAACTACATGTAAACTCTTTCCAACTTCATTCATCAAACAGAACCTCTAGAGAGACCATGTTGATCCCTATGGCTATAAAATTCCCTCTGTGCTGTAATGATCTGAAGGTACAAAAATTCCATGGAAATAAATCCCAATTAAATACCCATTAACGACGATGGAAAGATCACTGAGGCTATTAGAGGCAGCCCTAAGATACAGCAACCACACACACAAAAAAATTGTCCAGCTTCTTATTTATCTGCTTTAATCACTGTAGTGCAAAGAAAAACCTTCCAAACGTTTCAATAACTAGTGCTAATTTATTGCTACTGAACTCAGTAACATTTTCATTTTTGTTATTTGGATCATGGTAACAACTGGCGATCTCAATCCAAATCATTCCCTTTTCCTTGGTTTTACAGAAACTTCCGTTTCCCTTCCTTTGCAGTAAGAGACAATGGAAGATGTTATACTCCAATTTTACTCAAGTAACACAAAGAGTTGAAGGAAGTTGTCTCGTTTTGCATGAAATGCTGTGACAAAGCCTAGAACTGAGCACACTTTTGCTGTGTTTAAACTCCTCTTAATAGTAGGATGTCTTTAAACTCGTTGCAGGCAATAAGCTTGGTTCACAAGTGTGTTAACGCTGGCTAATTTCTGTCACATTCCAGAGATTTAACACAGGATTGAGTAAAGAGATAATTGTTGAAGTGCTTATTCCCCTGTTGCTATTCAAACACAACACTGCTCTTCGGGCACTCAGAGCCTGATACCAAACCCAGCTGTCTGTCGTGCCCCCAGTGAAAGTATGTCAGAGAGATGGTCCTCAACCTCAGTGGAGCTCAAACGTTATTCAGGACACTGAGCACAGGGCAGCACCCACACAAGCTTAATCTATTTATTTACTGATATTGCAAAGGGCAGTTTCCTCCTGCACCTTAAACCTTCCTGTCATATGTAAGTAGAACGAATCCTCACCGCTCTGTGATAATTTACACCAAGGAAAAATCTGGTCTTTGCAACTTCTTCAAAACCTCTCTGCAATTATAGCTGCAGATCCACAAAAGAACAAGACCTGAATATTCCTGATATTGAAATAGACTGTGCCATCCTAACTGCACCATCACCTAACAAGGAGTGTGATCTGTGTGATACACTCTAGTCCAGGTTTTGATCTCGACGCAGCACACAGAGAGCATCGTTGAAAGTGACATGTGATATCTTGCTGAATTCAGGCTCAGGGAAATTGCCAGGACTTATCTTGCTTGACCAGAGTGCAGCCTTCAAAGCAGTAATCATGAAATCTTATTACTGTACAAAGATTGGAATTATACACTGGTATCTGTGGTTCACACTTCTTGATTGGTTTAGGCCTTACTTGACTGGGAGATACTAGTTTCTGTCAGTAACAAACTATTCCTCGGTGCTGTCTCCCTTCTGCCAAGCATCTGCCTGCTCCAGAGGGGTGTGCATTACACACAACTTCAACAATTTTTATCTTGATGAACAGAAGTACAATTTATTTGGTTTTCCTCAAACCTGAGAGGCCACCTACTCTTTCTTCTCTGAGTGCCATGAAGTCAAAGTGAAAAACAAATACTTACCAAGGAAGCACCATTAAAATCAGAAACCACTGGCTCTGCATTTTCATCCACTGCCTTAAACCATTCGTTTCCACTGCAAATTACTGACTAATCAAATTAAAACTTCCTTAGGAAAGCAAGTGGTTCTGACCTGGCCTGTGTATTTTCCACTTCACCCTAATAAATCAGTATTTTTCTACTGCCCTTTGCATCTCTTGCTGTAGATCACTGGTAATCTCGTTGCCTGATTGCTGTTGCCCTTGTCAGCTGGATTCTGGCTTTTCCTTTCTTTCTGCTGGCACCTTGCACATAGCCCCAGAACATACTGTCCATCAACCCACTTCAACAGAGACTTCTTTTGGCAATGCGTCACGTTGTATTCCCTGGTGCAGGTTTCTGCCTTAATATTGACATCTGGTGGGCTTTGTGGATCAGTTTTGAAAGCAATAAATCATTATGTTTCCCACCTAGCCGCCACCAGCATATTTCTGCAGACTATCATATGCCCTACATTTAATCAAATAAGAAACCCTTAGACTTCATTCACAGCCATGTAATAGGCCTGTAGAAACTACAACAATTAGTTCCAAGAAATAAGGTCTTAAGAAACTATGTCATGTAATTTTAGTGTCTTTTGATATATTTTGCCAGTTGGAAATGAAGACAAGCTAGGACTACATGACCAACATATTGCCTTACAGGTACCTCAGTATCACCATGGGGTTTTGGTTCCTTGTCAAGCACTAGCTTGGAAAGTCAGCTTTAATCAGACTTTGATTATTGAAAAAGACCAAATTCTGGAGCTGGTCACAAGCTTCTGGCTTTTAATTCCTACTGAAAATATTCAATAACTGACATAGATCTGATATTTTGCTGGGATGCTTTTTGGTAGGTCTGGTCAAATTTCAGACTATCTAGATGTGGTGGTTTGACACTAGAGCAAAGATTTTTAATGAAATCTGTAAGAGATGAGATATAATGCTGCTGGTACAATCAGCATAGCCAATAGCTAAATTGTTCTGAGTTTTTACTGTAAATCCCTGATTTTGGTAGGTTTTAGATTCCCCAAAATGTGAATGGTTTGGAGTGGATTATATTCAACAAATACCCACCTCATGCTGACTTGTCTTAGATAAAGGTTCAACTGAAATGACCCAGCTATTCCCTAAATGGGCTTAGGAGGATATATGTTGTTTTTCCCTTTGCAGTAAATGGATTCCTGGATACTTTTTCTCCAGGCAGCCTCTAGGTCCTCCTTGGGAAGAGAGACATCCAGGTGCAGTTATGAACTCAGAACCCTATGTCGTTTTTGACTGGTGAAAGCTGGGAAAATCTACATTTTTTTCACTGCAGACAGAAATCCATTCAAATTTAACTGTGTTTTGGCTTTTTTGAAAAGATACAACTTGCACAGGTTTACATGGAAGCTCGTTAAATTCTGGAGTTTGATTCTCAACTATTTCATCACACCATGTGATTTCCTCTTCATCTCATTTCTCCCATCCTTACTATATCATAAAGATGCTGCCCTACAGAACAAAGAAGCATCTCCCCACCTAGGCTCTGTGGCCACACTTCTTCTGCCAATGGTAGGAGATGGAATTAATGTGGAGTACTGGAAAATCAAAGAGCAGTAGGGAATGCATAGTGCTGGGCTGCAGCAGGGGACAGACTGGGAGGGAGTTCTGGAAGGCTAGATGGGGAAGGGCAGGTACAGAAAATCAGGTACAAACTCAAAGGACTGCAGAATAAAAAGAGGAAAGGAGGATGACTGCGTGTTTGGAGGGGCAGACAATATCTTCTGTGGTCTGTGCTGCCAGAAAGTAGGAATAAAACCACACAGACAAAACAGCTCAGCTAAATTAATATTAAATCCAGCAGAGGTCCCTGGGTCAAATCCTCTGTTGTGCACTTCAAGCCCTGTCCAGTGCCTGAAGAGACATGGGACGGTGGAATGTATTCCATCACTGCCAACACGTTGAGCCAAGAAGCACTTTAGCCAGCACCACTGTGCATTGATTTAACAGGGAAAACAAGAGGAACAGGGTAAAGTCTAACATCCTCATCCTCATCCTGTAGGTCCTGCTTGCAACACCTACTGCTGCAGACTTCTTCCTAGGAGGCACCCACGGAAGACTGAGCACAGTTCATTGCAGCAGTGATAGCTGAGATGCCACCTCCCACCATGATGTGCAGCCACAGTAAGCAATGAAAGAGCCTGGCCAAGACCTGAGACACCATTGCTGGGTTTCCACTTCACCCTGCAGCACAGCGAGGGCACATTCCCCATGCAGGGGAGTGTTCCAAACCTAGCCACACACCAGAGATTCACTGCTCAGGGAGATAGAAGGAAAATACCAAAGCGGGCAGGACTGCAGCCTACGAGTTCAGAACCCTGGTGAGCCATGGGAGCCTTTGGCTTGATCCCAAGGCTGTTTATGTTCTTTGGATGTACAGTCATTGAGAGAATTTCTTCAGTATCCTGGCCTCACTCGATGAACAGCAAGTTATTTAGTATTTCATTGCAACACATTATTGTTAAGAGACATGAAGTGAAATTATAGATATTTCTTGACTCCCATCCTATTACTAGTACGAGACAAAATGATACATCTGCTGATAAAAGGATTTGAAATGATGGTCTGTATGTCAGAAGTGCCAGTACAGTCAGAATTATTTTTAAAAGATTATATTAAAGCATAAATTAAAAGGCTATCCAGAAAGAAAAATACATGACTTCCAATGGGGTATAACATCTATCAGAGTTTAGCATATACTGTGTAGTTACCCTTAATGGGCTCAGTCTTTCTCGTAGATTATTCACATATTCTGTGGGAAGTCCGACTGGATCTTCTTTCTATCCCCTGTAAACCACGGTTGATAATATCTTTCCATTATATTCCTAAGGTGTAGCTGTTTCATTTTTACCCAAGGGATCCCAGAGCTATTGTGTAGTCCCTAAAAAGCTTTAAAACAATTTGTCTGTGTAGCAATTCTTCTTTATTCCTCCCAGTTGCACAAAATCTCACATTTTCTTAATTTGATCATATGAAATGTTTGGGCTTGACTGCTGAAAGGAATCACAGCCTTTTAAAGGGGGGAAAAAAAGAGTGTCTTGAGAGGTTACATGTTGCCTGTGTAATGCTTGGACAAACAGTGCTCAGACAATCCATTGCTTGATTAGATACTAATTCCCCGTGGTTTATCTTAAAGGTACATGCTTGAGCCTTTAACAAGTTCAGTCTTAAAAGCAGCACATATACCTGGACAAGCTGCCAATAGAAAAAACTAACAATGCTAATAGAATGAAAATATTCAGTCTTCCTACAGAGGATTTTACCTCATAAATACTTCTAATTTTTCTTCTTTTTTTTCTATTGGGACTTCCACAAATTACACAAATAGAGAGAGCATCTGCTGGAAGAACAGTATTCCAAATCACTGTTAACAGCTTAAAATTGCCTGCAAATACATTTGGGCTTTGTTATGCCTCATAATGACTCATTGGTGAATTATCTTTTTCTTTATTGGATATGAGGACGAATTAACAAAGCAAATGGAAGTGCTCTAGATTGAAACGCCTGTTATCTTAGGTCTGGCCTGTTGGTTCATTGAGGCTATTTCCTCCTCACCCTGACTTCCCAGAAAAACTCTTTACTTCACCATAGGAAACTGATTTCTTCATGCACATCCTATTATTCCTGAAGCTAATAGAGATAATTTTAAAACAATGTTATGAAGTCCACGTTTGACCCTGCCTAGGATGACTGCTGGGAGATGTATGGCATGGTGGGAGCAGGCCAAAATGCTCACAAACCCACGATTCCCCATATGGTTTGTTGCCTCTGAACTGGACAGAGCTAATTAGGTGGGATGTAGCCAATGCTATGAGTTACTCCTTCCGAAGCTTTCTTATCCATGAACTTCATCTGGGTTTCAGAGTTAATGCTGGGAAATCTTCCCCAGTGATGGCAGCAACAGATCCTGCCTGATTCCCTCATCTTTTCATAGTGTGATGACACTGCTGCCCTGCCTCTACTGTGGGATGTTGTTGCCACCGGTGACCAGGTGGTCCTGGCAGGGACACGGTGACACGACTTGCTGCACTTGCACAGGAGCCAGCTCAGATTCCCAGTCCCAGACAATGTTTTGACTTGCTGAGGGGGGGCTTTTGCATCCTGGGGCTGCAAAGCCAGTGGGGTTGGAGTTGACTGTCAGGTCTGAGGTCTGGGAATTTTCTATCCCACATGGCAGATTTGAATGTTGTTGTGTGAGTTTTTCCCCTTGCCACATCTGGATCCCAGAGGGGCTGATTTGGAGCACTTTAATTACAAGGGTTACAGCATCAACAGGCTCCAGTGCAGCCAGTGGCTTGGAGAGTGTCTGACAGAGCTGCAAGCTGAAAGGCTGAGTCCTGGCATGCCAACCAGACTTGGCACTGCATCATTTATAGCTGATCTAATTCTCTTTATCTTCTCCTGGAGAAAAACTGATGCTTGCACTCCTGCCTTACAGAGTTTCTTAGTAAATCTGAAAACACGGAAAGTCTTTACAGCCACCTTAAACTCTAGAGTCTACCATAGTCTAGTATTGCTCACTAAATAACAATCTTAAAGACGTCTCACTAAGCAGTTTGAGCAGGTAACCTTCACTGCATCAGGTATTAGTTGTAAATGAGAGTATTATTATACTTAGCCGTATTCTGGTACCCATGTGTCCATGCTTTTGTGTCTGTAACAAATAAGAAGAGGGGGAAAAAGAAATACAGAAAATTGAAACCCATTTTCTCCCTTACAAACCAGTGAAATTGAGCATTAACCTCTAAAAATAATCCTTTAATACAAAGAACAAAAACTCCATTAACTTCCTTTTCTATCTTTAGAGAAGATGTTTTGACTGAGAAGTGTATTTTGACTGAAAAATAACAAAAAATGTGGTTGAGAGTAGGAACACTTCCTATGAGGAGCAGGAACTGAAGCAGCTTTAATATAGTGTAACCAAAAGCTTAAATCACAACTTCAACTTGAGTAACACCAACTTAAGAAAATCCCAAATCTGAATATTCACTAAAACTGGACCACAGGACGTCCTCATCCAATGCTTCTGGCTTTCAAAACTTGCACCCCATCAGACAGGTCTGGGTGTTGTGTTGGATACATTAACAGGATCGTGCTGGTTCAGAAAAATGAAACATATTTGATTAATAAAATTCACACTTGTGCTGAGGGTCAACATTGTACCTGATCACCACTTGATTCTCATGTAAGCCCCCAGGCTTACATGAAACCTATTTGCCTTGTGCTGACTTTCTGCACAGAGGTGAATTTTATTCTATGTGAGATCTGTGCAACATTACCCAAGAAGTAAAGAGGAATGAGAAATATCTCCCTTCGTTCCCACAACATGTCCCCTATTTCCTCTTAAAATGTCTCTGATAATTGTTTTCAAATGCTGGCATGTACGAGCTCTTTGGGGGAGGCACCCATTCAAAGAAAATGTGCAAATCTCCAAGGCTGATTTTGGTTTTCAGAGGACGGAGTTCCCTAAAACAAACCCTCAAAAAACCAAGAAGTTACTATTTCTCTAATGAATGCATTTGAAGAACAAAACATATCTTTTTTTTTTTTCAGTCTGACAGAATGAAATGTCAATCCTCAGGAACATTTGCATGTAATTACATAGCTCATCTAGCTTTTCCTGATCGAGTGATACAGCATGCAAGCCAGGCACCAATGTACAATAAAACAGACTAAATCCTTATTGACAAGATTAGCTTCAACTGCTCTTCGGGTTTCTTGGTGAAAATGCCCTTTCAAGTCAGCTGATGTCTACATATTATTGCCCCACTAAAAAGCATTGCAAGGGCTAAGCAGTCTAAACTCCAGGTATTGCAATAATTTATTCCTTTTGTTGATCTAAAGAAGCAGAAGTCCTCATCTTCTCATCATAGCTGACTTAATGAAAATCTCTGCAAAGAATGGATTTTTTCAACCTGCCAAGTTCCTGTAGTAGATTTAAAATGAAGAAATCTTTAATTTATTCATAACATTTAATCCCAATAAAACACTCAAACAGCAGCTTCTGCTGGTTTTCAGAATACAGCTGTTTAATAAAACAGCAGCAGCAGTTCCAGTTTGTAAATGGATGCGTTTCTTTGTCTCTTACACAATAGGCTGTACCCATGGCTAACTGGGTAACATGGTTAACATCAGAACTGACTTTACCATGGTCTATTTTGTTTGGATTATGATACTCAGGCCTTCGCATACAGAGAACTCTCAGTGAAGTCATGTTAAACCAAAGCTTAAAAGATACAGAAGAAATGCACCCAGTTTGGTGTCGACTCTTTAGCAGCCTTAAATCAGCTTGTAAGGGAAACCTGAAAAGCCAACCTCAGTGAAATTCAGTGCTTCCATCTCTCAGCTCCATAGGACACCCTTCGGAACATCCCACTTGGGAATAAACTGTCAGCTAAGACGTGTGGATCTGTTCCTGTCGCACAGTGATTCGGGAAAGAAATCTACTTTTACCTATAGAAATGTCATTTGAAATGCCATCACACATCACCAGACACACATTGCCAGTAAATTTTCTCCAGTTCTCAGAGTCTATGCTGGGTTTTGACATGGCTCACCTGCAGAGTAAGATGGTTGACATCCTGCTGTTCAAGTGTCTGATGCTGTCAGCAATTCTGCCAGCATCAACACTGTTGCTCTCCGTAGAGTCTTTCACAACTGTAAAGCACATTTTTGTTTTCTTCCATCACAAGGTTTTTTGTTCATTGTTGGCCAAATAATGTTGATAATAATCCCTTCCAGGGAAAGAAGTTTACAAGCACAAAAATTACCTTTGTGTCTTGTAAGGCAACACAATCTCTAGTTCCCCATGGTCATTTGTCATAGGAAAATGAAAGCGTTTAATGTTATTGACCAATGCTACATTCTCAATCTTCTCTGAGAGCACAGAACTTTTGGTCATGGGTTAGATACTAGCCAGCCATGCATGCCACATCCATATAAAACACAGACCTTTAGTTTAAACATTCTGCTTTAAAAAATTGTACATTGTTCTGGAATTTTTCTAACTGCTAATTACTATATGTATGTAATGCTTTTTCTGGCTTAACCTCTCACATCTCATAGCAAAGCTGTGTGAGGAGGGGAAATTGCACGAGACCTGGTATTTCTTATCAACAGCTTCACAAAGAAGACCTCACAAAGGTGAAGGCAAAGGTGAATCAAAATCCTAGTCAGAACTGTTGGAAGACCTTGACTTAAGGTGCACAGTCCTTTCAGAGTGGCCAGATAGGAGATTATTTGGTCACAGCTAGACATGAAGGTGTTAAAAGACAGTGTTAGGAAGACAGATCTGCAGAATCTGAGTTTGAGCTGAAGAGGAAACCACTGAGATGGCTGCCATCAGGCTGACCTCTTGTGTCTGCTTGTTTCTTTGCAGTTCTCCATTTGTCTTTGTCCACCTGGTGACCCTTGCCTCCTACTCTGATTGCTGTCTCCTGGGGCTTTTGGGACTTCTAGGGTTTCGGGACTTTCAGAGCCTGTATTGCACTTGGAAAAAGTCCACATATCCTAGTCATGAACAAGGGTCCCTCATATGACTGTAGTGATGATACTGATGGACCTGAATTCCCATCCTTTGGGAAATCCTGGGTTTATGGTTGTTTTCTTCTTCTGGAACCAAAAGCAGATATTTCTTGCAGAAAGGAAATTATTTTTAAAAAAATAATGAATACCATTAAGAATAATATCAAAAATAGTTCTGTTAAGTATTGCAAGTAAACCAATCAGCATATTAATAGTTGTTAATACGACCTAACAGTCTAAATAAAATTAATTGAAATGCCAGTGACATAGCAAACATTTTCATCTTTGAAGAAAGATTTTGTCTTACTGTAACAAAATGTTTCAACACTACTAAAATAAAATAAAAATGTCACAATTATTTGTTTCAGCTTCTTATCTCTGAAAACATCATAAGAGTTGACACATTCCTACAAAGTATTTCATAGTGATGAAGCCACACTTGTTGGATAGGAAGCTGTTCTTTCAGAAAAACTCTACCTCAGGCAGTTAACTTTTGGCCTGATGCTAGAACTCTACATAATGAAATCACAAGAGGACTTGCGTTTGTGACAGCCCTGGGTGGAACCGCATCTTCGAGTGAGTGAATAACAAAACTCTCCCTGCACTAATATTCAAGATGGGTCTAAGGAGACAGTGTCTCAGCCTTTAATTATGCTCTGCTAAGCACCCAAACAGAACTAGGGCAATCAGGAAAAGCTATATATCTGTAGTGAAATACATACAAGTGGAATAAGGAGCAATATGAACTCTGTTGTGCCCAGACACTCATTCGTTCTTTTTTTAAGTAACTGAAGATCCTTGAATAAAAATACTGTTATCAATGTAGTGTCTGATAAGTTATGTGGCCATGACCATTGCACTGACAGCTCATGCAATCCACCTTTCAGATGGTTTAAACGCTCCCTTTGCTTGGTGAATAATTTTGCAGGAAAAAGAGAAGTTGACAGTCCTGCCCATGCCTACTTCCCTAGCTCAGGCCCAACATTTCAGAGAAGATGAATGCATTGAGAAAACATCAAGTCCACTATTTCCATAAATGCATGGAAAACAACCACATTCAAGGAAGAACAAAATGGGAGTGTGGGGCTCTTTGCAGAGCCTTGCATTCGTCATCCTCAGAGGAGCTTTGAGAAAGCATTCTCCCAACTTCTCAGTCTTGGCTCAGCATGTAAGTAATAAGTGAATAATTTCTCTTACGTTTTCTTATTAAATGAGAAAGAAAAAGAAAGAAGTAGCAAACCCAAAATGATTCCAACCTAAGAACCTTTTCCGTCTCCCATAAAAGATTCATGTTCTTTGGCCTTATAAATAAGCTTATGCTAAGAGACTAACATCATAAATGAAAGCCCAGTCTGAAGCTGGCAAGGAGATGAACAACATGTATTAAATGTAGCTCTCACCTCCACAAGTCTAAGCTAGGCTATGAAAATATAACTGACCTGATTCCACGAAGCAGTGATGAGAGCTAAAGCACTGAGCACACACTTTACCTCTCAGGACACTGCTGCCGGAGCGCTGTGTGAGAGGGGGCAGCTGAGATATTGATGTGCCCAAAGAAAAGGAGGCTCTAGCTGGATGATTTATTACAGCTTCTTTCAGATCTCTGGCTTCCCATACAGAGGGCAAGGGGATGTAGGCACATTCAGAAAATAGTCCCTTCCTACCCCAGGAACAGGAAACATCACGACAGGGCTTCCTGCCATGGCGTAGTGAAGAACCTACAGCCAGTCCATACCATGCCACCATCCCCAAACCCAAAATCTTTAGAGTCTTTTAAGGTTTCCAGTTTCTGTGAAAGGAGATCTACTGTGCTCACCTTCTTGTTTCTAATGGTTAACAGAGCTACTGCCAAATATTAGCAATGGGAGAACCCTGGTTAGTCTGGTCAGCTCCTCTTCATCCAAGGAGCTGCAGGGCAGACCTTGTGCCCCAGGGGGTGAGCCCAATGCAGCACACAGTGGGCCAAGTACCCATGAGCCTTCACTGGAGAAATGAAACAGTCACAGAGTCAGGAGATAGACAAGGAAATACCAACGAACCAATCAGTCGCTGCTTTTGGGGCCCTTGTTTTTCCAGTGTGCTCTGATATGAATAAATGCTCTCTGGGGAGAGATTACTTTAAGCACCTTGGTATGGAGGACACCTTCCTCAACATGTTAATTTCCATTGCTGCTTCTCAGCACATCACATGCATCAGACCCTTGTTCATTCTCTTTCTACTGACACTCAATCTCTAGCCAGTTCACCATAAATAGCCCCCCTATCAATCCAATATCATTGCCTGTGCAATATTTTCATAGCAAAGTCAGACCAGGCAAAATAGAATTGGAAACTTTGCTCAGGTTCAGCTCCAGGTTGTATGCAATGCAGAATGTTAGGACAACACAGACCTGGGTTAGGGGACCCAAAATCTTCTACCATCAATTCTCACTCTCTGTGTGGCATTAAGAAAATTTCAATAATGTTAGACCAAACTGCAGTCTGACTTACAGGCAAGGGTGTTAAATCTGTTGTGTTCACACATAAAATATGCTTGTAATACTTCGTGAGGCCCTCTGATAACTGCATAGTAAAGGTGCTATGAAAACAAATACTGTTATTCATGGAGATCCAGAAACCAGAGCCAATAACTGACTTCTGTCTGTCTTAAACCCTAAGGCAGGTAAAATTTGCCAGTTTTGGCACAGTTTCGCTATCAGCTTTGGTACGGCTGACCTTAATCTCTTGGAAAGCAGTAATCCACAGAAAGAAACCATATATATATGTATGTGTCTGTGTGAGTGTGCACACACGAATGTGAGATGCTGCCCTACTTAATTTCAATAGTCTAACTTTAGCTCATGTGCTTTCTTCATGGGCTGAGCCACATGATAACTTGCAAGAAATGTTAAGGTGCAAATTTGCTGCATGTCAGCTACTCCACAGTAACTATGTGAGCTTGCAAGACACAATGGATACAGCCCTCACACTCTGAAAGTTAATCTACTTCATATTTAATGCAAGGGCTTATCACAGCTACCTCACGGGGCCAAGCACAAGCATAATTTTCTGCAGACAAGCTGATGTGCTGTAAGTTTGCCCCATATATCACAACTTGCTTTAGAAATAGATACCTGATGGACATGAAGATGATGAGGGCAGAAAGACTGGATCTAGGCTCCCTGGATCATAAAGCACTGCCTGCAGCCCCTGGTTCTGAAGGACTTTAACAACAGACTGTTGCAATGCAGCAATGCTCTGGATAGGCAAACCTGTCTGCTGGGTTGTCCAGACAAGTTTGGTGCACCATAGAGCATCTCTTTCTGGCCAAGTGGCTCACCAGAACCAGCCTCAAAGGTGCAGCAGTGTTGTCTGCACATCTGGCCAGGGATTCACCCAGCCCATGGACCATATGTGTCTACCCATGCTGTGTAGGTGTGCTCATGGCCTCTGTGTTGAGGACACTTGGAGTCTCTGCAGATTTTGGGGTGTTCCCCCTGCACCCTGAGGGCCAGGTGTTGGGTTTACCATGCAGAACAACAACCATCAGAAGGTAGGCTTCTTTGTGGAATGAAACCACCAAGGTCTGGATAAGCTCAGATGAGCTGGGGTGAAGGGGTGAAGGAAAGCTCTCAAAATAAAATCTGCCTCCCACAGCCATCTTTTTTCTCCATCCACAGCATTATGAACATTTAAAGACCCTTTCCCTACTCCTGTGCTGCAACAGTCCATACCTGCACCCCTAGGTCCCTGTTACTACCTCTCATTGTCCCTCTGGGAACCATGAGGACACAGCAGTGCCTGAAGATTGTTGCTGTGTGATACATTTTTGATTACAGAGCTGAGGAACCTTGTGTTACCTCTGCTTGAATTTCTTCATGATGACTCATTTCTGTGGGCATATTCCAGTTTAGGGATCCCACTTCCAACCTTGGTGGAAGAACACTCCAACTCATAAGGAAAAACAACATAAGACATGCTCCCAATATCCCCAAATCAAATAATAAATGTAAAGGATTTTGATACAGCCCAAGGGCAAGGAATCCTAAATCCTGAGTCTGCTATTCTTGGCCGTTTACAGTGATAGAGAAAAGCTAAATTTTTATGAAAGTGATTGCTAAACCGAGGGTGACTACTTGGAGATGTTGCTTTAGGTCTAGCTCTGATGGATTTCAGGCACGAACGTTCCCTGACAGTGAAAAAGCCTTTTCAGGTGTCTCAAGCCAGGCATCCCAAATCAGTGACCACTTTTGAAAATAAAAATGTAGGTCTGGGAACCCGTTCCCACTAAGTCTTGTTTATGTGAGTGCACGGCTACAATGGACTGCTTGTCTGTGTAATGGCCAGACCCTGAGTTAAGATTTGCAGACTCAGCCTCCTAATCACAGCCAGTGGAATCCTGGCTCTACTGAAATCAAGGGAATTTTCCCTTTCACTTCAGCTGGGACCTGGATTTCACATTCTGTGCCCCCACCTACCAAATGTGATTAACCAGGCTGCTCTTTTTCACAAGAGTGTTGGGAGGCTGTAGTCATTAATGGTTACAAAGCATAATTTTATTTCTTAGGGTGGAAGCTGCTGTTGAAAATCCAAAATGTTGTTAACACAGCTTCTTAAATCACATCGCTTCTTGAGCATTTTGCAAACAAGCAAACAAAATGTCTGAAGCTCCCCGAAATAAAATAACTTTACTTTTAGCACTTGAGCTTGGAAGTACCATATGTCAACCTGGGAGTGCAAAGTCTGCATTTCATGAGCTGCAAAAACTCCCTGGGGGAGATCTAGGGACCGCCAAAAGTTCTTTGGGGTACTCTCTTTTGTACTGAAACTGGGGAAATCTCAGCGGGCTTACCCAGCTGCTGGAAATTCTTCCACAGACACTGATGTGCAGCGCTGTTCCAAAACAAATATCTCCGAGTCCCACACTTCATCCATCTGTTTCGCATTTCAAGGAGTTAGTGTTCTACACACAAGTGTGTTAAGAGACCAAGAGACCGAGCTGGACCAACAAAGGCTCATTAAAGAAGGGAGGAAAAAAAAGAAGGAGGAAAAAAGAAAAAAAAAGGGAAGGGAAAACAGAAAGCAAGCTATTTTCTGAATATTGTGTACAGAGCTATTGGGCAGAGTTAGCATGGAGCTCCAAAGGCCAGTGAGAAACCAAAGGACCTCCCCTCTAAAACCTTTCTGAACTATAAGACATTAAGTTCCAACTCAGAACAAAACAGAGAGCTCAAGTAGAAGCCCATTAATATCAGAGTGTAGTGCAAGTCAAATTTGTCCCTGATGTCAAATCATTGACTGAAGAACAGTTATGCCAGGAATGAAGGAGGCTGCAGGTTCCTATCACTGGACCTGACTTCTGCTACATTTAAAGTTGTAAAAGATAGCTGGTGCTGACTAATAAAAATTAAAAGTCAGGGTCATTTTTGTAGTTCCCTAGGTCTGATATAAACCTTTCAGACTGCTGGAAAAACCTAAGTGAACTGCTCCACAGCTTTTGTTTTCAGTAATTGTCCCTCACACAGTGCATTGTGGGGACTGCTGAATGCATTTCATACATTTTTTGGCAGCAGCGTTCCGTGTTGTGTTAAGGGTTCATTAATCTGCTTGCCACCAGGCCCCTGTGAAAAGAGGAAATTGTTTCACACTTGCTGAAAGACAGAGAAAAGAGTTTAGAGAGGAAGGAGAAACAGATTAAATGGGAAACACAAGCAATAGAGAAACAGGTTTGGTGTAGTGCTTTGTCACTTCTCGAATCGTACAAAGACTGACGCGAACTTGAGGAATGCGACAGACTTTTCTTCAGTAAAACTGTGCTACTGTGTCATTAATTAGCCCAAGACGGGAGATTTGGCTGCAGCTCATCTCTGCTCAGATTGTGTGAGCTGAAACAATCGAGGCCCATTTCCAGGCTAAAATGGCAAAGGAAACAAAGGGGGCGTAAGAAAGGTATTTGTAAAAGGAGCAAGTAAAGAGTAAACTGACATCGTGAATCAAAGAAACAATCATTTCAGGGGAAAGAAACTGGTGGGCTGAGGAGCAATAATTTTCCTGAGAAAGACAGGGTGGCACTGGCACATGTTGTGTCTGCCAAGTGATGTCCAGCCGCTTGAATGGGTTCACCCAATTAACTCAGTCCAGACTCTCTGTGTGGTACCAAGGCATTCCTGCAGCCAAGGTTCAGAATTATAATGCCCTCAAGGCCTGGAGATATGTTTCGGCTCTCAATATGCTTTCTAAGCCTACATCTAAATTCCCTGGCACACAAAATGGGCTGGAAAGAGCACAAGGCTCTTGGGTTTCACATTGCTGCATGGATGTAGATGACTGGAAGGAAAACCCAGGGAAAATGTTCTCCCAACTGGACTCAAACCTTGTGGTTGCCCATTGGTAGCAGGAAGTCCTCTGTGGAGGCCAAAGCAAGAGCAAGAGCTGTTGTCAAAACTTTTCACAGCAAACAGTTCTTCAGGAACAGTCCTGTGGTTTGCACTGGTCTGGATGCCTTTTGTATAGCTACTGATAAAAGGTTTGCAGGATCAGGGCAAATACTGTGTTAAAATAGTGAAGATCAGACATGCAGCAAGGACGACACACTGTGTTTTCACACAAAAAATAAACAAACTGCTGTGGTTTGAGTTTACAGGCCCATCAAGCCCCCCTCTAAAGACAAGAGAAAAATCTGATAAATGGTTTCCCACTTCCTCACATGAAAATGTATTAACCAGGGTGGGCTTTAGTTTTTCTCAATTATTATGAACTGGTTAGGCAAAATAAAATTTGAGAACAATTTAGATGGGGAATAATCTGTTTTATCTGAACCATAAAAATACAAGACTGGAGCTGCGGAATAAATTCTCACTGTGAACCAACTCTAATGAAGAGCTTCTTCCCTCGCTCTTCATTAACTTTAATAGAAGCAAACTGGTTGCTCTGGCCAGCTGGCAATAGGATTACCAGCATCAAGTTTTAAATGTTTTAACATTCTTTGGACTCGTTCTGAGTGCAATCACCTCTTACAGAGAGCCACTTGGACTCTACCCATAGTTTAGCTGCTCAGAAACAAGGTCGTGCATTGTTGACTAAGAAATACAAGCATGTAACATTTCAGCTTGTGCTTATATTACAAGGCGGTTTAGTTAGTACCTCTGCAGAAAGACAGAATGTTTTCTTAAAAACTCTTATAAATGTTCCTGCCTAACCCTTTTCATTCTGTAGTGCCTTGTCTCTTTGGCAGTGTTTAATTTCTACACAAAGGTAAAGGAACATGAGGTGGGCAAACGTACTTGTGCAATGGCATTACACATAGCGTGTTGCAAGACACACCTCAAAAATCCTCATCCAGGAGTGGACGTTTTTTCCTTCTCTATTGATGTTTTATGGAAATTTGCAACAGGCCAAATGAACAGGGATAACCTATGACATTATGCCTCCCAGCATTGAGTCACTGCTGGTAGGATCAGGATGGAGTTGTGGGCTCCTGTGCCACAAAGGGTCCTATAGTTTCTCAGATATTTGATTGACTGTTAAATAAACGGCAAGCACTTCATTCTCTGTAGTGTGTCATGATTAATTCATCTCCTTCTCACACCCTGCTGTACACGTTGTAGTGGGCTTCATTCATGAACCAAAAAAGACCTGAGTAATGCTCCCCAACTCACAATTTTGTTTCTCCATAGAAGGTCACAAAATACACCATGGCTGCAGGTGGTCTTATGTAAACAAAGCAATCTGGCCAGAGTTCAAGCCTTAGCAATATAATATTGTCAAGTGATCATTTTGTTGAAATACTTGGATGTCTATAAAACATCTGCAAATGCTAAATTTAAAATACAAATAAAGCCTGAAGTTGGAAACTCCTCAGACTGCTGGTGAAAACATTGTTTTGTAGAACACAGCTCCTCTTGTCCCCTGTTAATCTAATGCTGAATGTGGACAAACAGCTTAGATCCTGATATTGGCAAGAAAATGGGCTTTGCATGGGCGCAGATCTCTTTTATGCCTGCAGGATCATAACCCAGATTCCCAGAGAAAAAAGTGATGGGAGAGCAATAAAACCAAGCTTGGGAAGTATGGGGAGAAGGCTCAGGGTGATATTCTCGCAGATTGTGAAACCTAAATTAAACAGAAGAATGAAATCATCTTTCTGTTACTTATTTAGCACTTGGCTGAGATGTTAGACCCTGTCCTGAGAAAAGTCCATAAATGGTATCACCCTAGGAGCAGAACGGTGAAGGCATTAAGTCATGGGGTACTCATCTGAGAAAGAGGTCTCTGCTGGCTTTCTGCTGGCCCACAAAAGGACAATCCCTGATTGCTGGAGCAGAGGGAGATGAAAAATACCACCTCAGCCTGTCCCTACTCCAACTCTTCTTGTTAACTGTGTATTGCAAATTGAAGCAAGGGAGGGAATCAAAGAACCCTCAGCTCTCAAGCTACCTGTTGATGGCTTGCAGTAGTGCAATGTCTCCTGAAGGAGCAGTGGAAACTGAGGGGGTGAAAAGCCAGGAGCTGGGTGATTTAGGAGAATTCAAGCACTTCCATGGGAAAAGGGCTTAAAAGAGCTGCTGCCACCTGACCTTAGCCCAGAGGTAAAGGATAATACAGTTACAGCCTCCCCGTAGGTAGCCAGCAGGAGCCCTTAGGTTTTGGTTTAGCACTTAACAAATCTGAACCAGGGGAGAGAAGAAAAGAGAATGGAGAGAAGATTTTGTATATTTTTTCCTAGTTTGTTTGTCAGACTTTTCTGCTGATGCCCTTATTCACATTTGCCAAGGAAGACCTACATCTGAATGTTGCTATTAGAAGATTAAAGTCACTTTGCTGCTCCCAGCGTATCCGCAGCAATCTCTGCTGTCGAGGAGACACCGTGCATTGAAACAGCAGGTGGTGTTGCAGGTTAGGAGTGAGCTACAAAGCAGTTTTCCTCAGCTCTTGACTGTACAATGTCTGGCTCCAACCAGTGCTATTTGTCTCTGAGGTGCTGTCCAAGCTACATCTTGAGCTGCGCTTGCACTCGCAGCTGTGCTGTATTCAGAACCATCAACAGAGGCTTTTTTGGCATGGATTTTCTATCCAGCTTTGCAGCCTGGGATTTCTCTAACAATTGTGTGAGCCAAAATCATGCTCTTGTCTCTCTGGGTAATATGTCATTTAATTGGTTAATACGCTTATAATATCACTTAAAGTCATAGCAGGCGTGGACACAAATGGCTTTGAAAAGCAGCTTCAAATGCAATTACAAGCCTTATTGGCTTTTAAAAGAAAAAGAGAAAAAATACCCCCTTCTGCTGCCAGGGCAGTTGGGAGTGATGTTGTAGATGGGGCAAGAAAGGCCTCTGGCATTTTCACTGTGGCACAAGGTAGTTGTTCAAGCCGTGTGTAATGAGCACTTTCTCCACTGGACAGCCCTGAGCAAGGTTGGGTGATGCCAGGCTTCCAACACCCTCTGCTGCTGTAAGCACCCTCTGCCCTGCAGCTCTCTGAGAGTTAGCCAGAGGCTGCAGAAAGCAGGCAGCATCCAAGGACAGCAGAGCACTGAGATGGCCGTGGCTGGATTGCCAAGCTCTCCAGCAGTCTGGGGAGTGTGAAGCATTTTGGATGCTGCTTCTGTGTAGCAAGACCATCTCCTCCAGTTCTTACTGAGTCTCTCAGGGTCTCACTGCTGCAATCAGTGCATCACCTCCACTCTCAGCCAGGGCATGCCAGTCACATGAAGCATAATTCTCCTGTGACAGTTTTACTAAATGGATAAATAATTCACCATAATTCTCTCTTCCCAGTTACTAGACAAATGACCAGTGTTTACTCGAATTTTCTAGAAGTGTAAATGTCCCTCAAGTATTAAGCAAATATTGCTCTCCAGCAGCCTATGGACACTGCTGCCCTGCAGATGCATACAATTTGCTTCTTGTGTGAGAAAAACATACACATTAATGATATATTCAAACTGTAACAAAGCTGTTAATTCATTTGCTAATACATCTTTCCTGCTTTAGAGCCTATCAAGTAATGAACATTTAATGACCCATTCATTTTCCTAAGAACTGCTGCATGGCACGGTGGAATCAATACAAAAGATGACCATTTTCACGCATCAGATAATCTTATCTACAAGGTTAAGATAATATTATGTTAATGTTTCCTGCATTATCTTGCATGCTCTCGACTCTTTTGAGAGGGATTCATTTGGCTCTAGCAGTTTTTCCAAGCTTTTTTGTTTCCTGGATGATTTACATTTAATTTTAGCTTTACAATTATTCTCTGCTCTTGGTCAGATCCAGTAAACAGTAGTGAAAAAAAAAACCCAATCAAAAAAAGAAACCGCAAACCCAAACAAGGTAGGAAAATGTTATATTTAACCTGTTTAACCTTCAGTTTGCTCTTTAAAGCAGAATGGGAGAAGACAGTAAAGAAAGGCTGAGTTGCAGTTGAAGTATGGCTCTTGAACTTGCTTCCGAGTGCTTGCTATGGATAATAATTGAACATAAATTTAAACCAAACAAAAACAAAAATAAAATAAAAACCCTTCAGACTAATATCCCTCTCAGCTTTCAGTTTGTTCAAAGCCAGGCCTGGAAATCATGGAGGAGATGCTGTCTATACATGGATACGCTCAGAGCAAGGACCAGATCCCCTTGGAAAACACAACCTGAGAGTCAACCTGGGACCTGGGCCAACGATGGAGTCAGAGGTGCCATGTGGGCTGGGTGTGGCATCCCTGGGTGTGCTCTGCTGTGTGGCCATGTTAACATATGGCCAGCACAGGTCTGCAACATGTGAGCACATCAGCAACCCCCTCCCTGCCTGCATGGCAAACGTGTCTAGAGCTGCTACTTGGTGTGCCCCATGCTGCAACGCTGAGGTGTACCCAGCGCCCTCACATGCTTTCGTGGTAGCTACATAATATGCACATTTAGGAGTCCCTGAATACTCATTTGCCTCTGTAAATACAACCAAAAGGCTCATTATGGTCTGCTGGGTCAAAACACAACATCTTTTAACAGTCCCTAAGCACAATTTTATCAGTATACCTCCATATCTCCAACAAATGTCCCTCTAACACACCAGATAAATAGCATGAATTAAAACATCTCCGCGAGGACACTGTGAGGACAGCTGCATGCTGGGCTCCATGCAGCACCGACTCCCACTGCTGACTGTGGAAATGAAGAGTGTTTCCCACAGCAGTAACCTCTGCTTTTCCTGAGCTCCGAATGAAACCAAGGCCAGATTAAGCTCCAGTGTTCCAGGTACCGAAGCACACACCCAGATTAAACATCACTATGTCCATCTTATTGTGTTTTTCTTTTTTTTCAATTGCTTCTTCCTACAAGGAGCAAGTACTATTGTATAACCTGGCAGCAGGTTTGAAAACACAGATATGCACATGGGTAGAGTGCAAAAGAAGCACCTGGCACACCCACACAGCTGCTCACTGCACGTTCCTGCGGCAGCAGCCGACCAGGCAGCTCCTCTCTGCTCTGTGCAGTTCTTTCATACTGCAACCTGGAAGAAAGGAATATTTGTAAAAACTGGAAAATGAGCTGGCAGAGCCAAAAAAACCTGGCGAGTGTGTTCAGTTTGGTGTAGTGCCACAGCCTGTTTCTCAATTCTGTTTTTTTTGAGCATGTGTTGCTTACCATCTCTGACCAGGTCCTTAGCTGCTACATCTCTAAAACAAATAAACAATTTTATTATGAAATGAGCACTGATACTACTTTTTCAAGCTAAATTCCACATCAAGGTGGCAGGGCTTGCTGATTTTTGAAAGCAGCCAGTGCTGGCAGCTCTCTGGTTTTCTACTGGGTCTTGCAGTCCTGGGAATGCTTCCTTTCACCCCAAAAGCCTGACATCCACGGAGCTCAGCTTTTGGGTCAACTACACCTACAGTCTCTGATATGGTACTGAAAACTCAGAATATAAGGGCTGATCCAATCCTTCAGCTCCAAAAGCAATGGATAAACACAAAGAGTGGCAAATCTTGTTGTTTCCGTTCTATCCAAAGGAGAAAAATTCCGTACTATTAAGGAGATGCAGATATTACAGACAATGTTACATGTTGTCATGAAAGTTATTATTCTTCTTTGATTATACAACACACTGAATGTTTTTCACCTGAACATTGTGATTATATTTCAGTATCTTGCTGTAGTGCATAAACATAGGATGCTAGAATAAACATACGTTGTCCATCCTGCCGAGAGGAGAGGAGAGGAGAGGAGAGGAGAGGAGAGGAGAGGAGAGGAGAGGAGAGGAGAGGAGAGGAGAGGAGAGGAGAGGAGAGGAGAGGAGAGGAGAGGAGAGGAGAGGAGAGGAGAGGAGAGGAGAGGAGAGGAGAGGAGAGGAGAGGAGAGGGATTTTTGCATGTAGGTTTTTATACATTGGTCCTGCAGATTAGGTGATGCTGGACAACAGCTTTTGAAGTGCACTGTGATAACAGCGTTATGGAAATCAGAGTGGGAGGAGAAGAAACCCCTAACTGCAGGCATAATTGGTCAACTTTAAGGGATTATTCTTTACATGAACATGTAAGGTTGTCCCATTGACTTCCAGTGAGTTTGGATGAGATCTTTCGTCAGTGGCTAAAACTACCTGATCTACTCGAGCCTGCAGGTTAGTAAAGTGAAGGATTCTGCTTACCATGGAAAACAGAGAAACATAAGCTGTAAGCAAGCCCCAAGTTGCAGCAGGAGGACCTAAGAGCAGGCTGCACCACTAAAATGAGCCTCAATGATTCTATTAAGACAAATATACCCCCCTCCTCTAGGGAGGAAACCATGTTAGAGCCTAAAAAGCCTTCCAGCAATAACTATACTTCTGTAGTGTTATTGCACAACCTCTGCTGTAAAGTGGGAGGGAACCAAAGAGAATACTATAAAGAAGCTGCCTTGAAATGAGAGGAGAAACCCCTTGACAATTGGATGATTGGTTAAAATTAGTCCCACTACACAAAAGCAACTGTTCTGATCAAACCCATGAGAATTAAACTCTAACACTGAGGAATAAAAACAGATAGACAGGTTGAGAACACAGTTTTTACATAGCTCCACACATCAAAACTGTCTACTATTGCTTAGAATAACAGTGACGATTACTAGGAAAGGATTTTAAAGAAATAGGCACTGGAGAGGCCCATAGGAAGAAAAAGGGAAGACTGAAGTTCTCAACAACAGGGCTGAGGACAAAAAGCAAATGAAAAAATGAACTTTTCCAGAACACACTGGGAAAACTCTGTGAGATAGGGTCTTTGCAGCTAAAAGGCCTGACAGGAAATGGAAATTTGGATGACTAATTAAAACCGATGAAAACGAGGCAAAGACAGATGAGTTCTGCTTCTATTCTTTCAGTAACTGCCAAGGTGAATGCTTCAGTTTTCCCATCTATACCAGATGTGGGCTAATCAATTCTCTTTCAAAAGCAAGGCAAGTTGGTACTAGAAGCAGTTCAACAATGCTGGGAGAGCTTTGGCTGTTAGATGTTTTATCTGTGACTGCTGCTTCCAGAACTGAATCTATGAACAAATGGGACAGTTCAGCAAAGGCACCTCCTGACTGTTTTTGCTCCACGCTCTTAACCTCACATTGGCAAGCAGTATCTCCTAAATGTAAATGAACATTTTCCTTTGCCCTTACTGACCTTTCTGGAATTGCCTTCTCCACTGGCTCTTCTGTGACAAAGCACCATCCTCCTACTTTTTATGCCCTTCATATATACTTTCTACTGCTTTTTTCCACAATCTGATCAGGAATTGGCCTATTGTCTTTCAAGCTTATGTGAATTGTTGTTTTTCCCCCTACACAGTGGATTCTCATTGTTAATATGTGAGTTACATGATTACCCACAGCTGGAAATTCACTTCTGTAACTGTATAGCTATTTCCTGTATTTTTAGAAATGGCTTTTTCCAGTCCCTTTTACATCTAGTCCCAGTAGTACTGGTTTTAAATAGAAACTTATATTTATCTACAAAGTACGGAGTCCTGGCATCCCTCAAGGGACGTAAAAATCATTCCCCATCTCATATATATGACAGTTCTTCAGAGATTGTTTTGTGATGGCAAGAGGGACCTATAGCTTGGCCATAGCTCTTCCATGAATAGGCATCCCAAGCATCTTTGTGCTTTTGGAGCACACAATCAACCTGCAACCTACAATCTGCACTTAGATGTTCCGCTCATTTACTCTTTAAAGTGCACTGCAAGGAGGTTTCTTGCCAGAAGCATCTAAGTTACTTTGAGTGCTGCACAAATCAGGAAGATCATTTGCTATTTTTACAGTTATCAGCAGGTTTTACTTCTGATTTTATTCAGAAGAGGTCTTCCAGGTAGCCTGACAGGAGTCTGTAGGACAAAACCAGATGTTTTTTCTTGTGGAAGATGAGGAGAAGCTGCTGCATTTGCTCTAAAAGACTAGGAGGAAAGAGAGTGACAGAGAATACTAAGACAAATGCAAGATCTAATGCCACAAAGGCGAGCAGAGCAGATCAGTCTGCACTGGATGTTTGTCTCATTAGAAATGCTCTGTGTGTGATAGAAAGGTGAACATAGCACCAGCACACAACCTCCAATCACTGCTGGCCACTGCAATATCTCACAGTGTACAAAAGTCAGCTAGAGGAAAAAAACAGTATATTGGCATGCTATTCTTTTTAAAAAATAGGTGACTGTGAACAGTGTGCATTAAAAGATCCATGGGGTAATAACTGAAAGGTTCTCTTATTCTGAACATTGTCCATTCAAGAAAACCAACACATGGCACAGGACATTCAAGAACTGGTAGAAACACCTAGCAAGCCTTTAACTTTTGTACCTCTTTCGTTTACCCAAGATAGGGGAAATGTCTCTGATATTTATCAGTGATTCTTATCTCTCCTTCCTCCTTTTCCACTAAAGTTGGCTCCATAGGTATCACAATAGCACGTGCTTAAAGGCCTTAAAATTTGTCAGTACAAACAAACAGAAATATCTAGCAGAAGGCCTTATATTTTTTGATAAAAAAAATACTAAAACAGAGCAGACTGAGAAAAAGACCCATTGGTCCTATGGCCAATATAATAACACATTTTTATTGCTGTTAATTTGAGATCAACCACTTGACTTGTCTCAGTTCCTTAACTCCAAAGAGAGTAACTGCAAAGGAAAACAGAAGATGTGGAGAAAACCCAAAATATCTCCTTACTTGACTGCAAGAGGCATGCTCCTTGCTGCCACCTGCCATTCCAGTAACTGACCAAAACAAAAGGTTTAACTTCTCCAGAAGTTAGTAAATCTAAATATTCTGATGTTACATCTAAATATTACACTGATCAGGGCATGTTTCCCCTTAGAGAACACTTTGAGGCAATGCCAGCTCGACTCACAGGTCTCTACAATGCAACACTGCCTGAATGTATTAGCTTGGGATCAGACTCATTAAAGCCATGTTTGTGTGGAAACACAGTTATGCTGCTCCTGGATCAATTATTGGTTATATTACGAGAGCCATCTGCGTTTCTGCCCCACACCCCGAGCTCCTCTCATGCTACAGGGCTGCTGCGCAGGACACCCCTTGTGCAGAGGCAGCAAGTTGTTGTAAAGCTGAGAGATCACACCCTGATCATCTGACTTCTGCTGTGGGATCTTTCCTTTTAGGCTGCTCTTAAAAAGACGTGTAACATGAAAAGGCTGAATTTTCCACAAAGAAATATTTTGCCGTATGAGTGTTCCTGTGAAGACATCATTTCATGACTGCCCCGGTTCAGTTTAGAGAATGCGTGCAGGGAGGAGGGGTTAAAAATACTTAAGAAGAAAGTTTCCCCAGAACTACTCCCCGTTGAGTACACAGGGGGGATAAGCTTTGACAGTTTAGTTTTAAACAAGAGATAACATCAAATAGGCCCATGGGACTGGTTCCAATTATCAACCCAAACAAAAAGAACAGCTGCACCCAAAAAGGCCTGTGCTTACAGTCATATTTCATTTTAACCACATTACAAAGAAAAAGTCTCATGATATACAAGGCTTTCGGGTTTTCTTTTTAATTCCACAATGTATTTAATAAGTCACCACATCATATGGTGAAGAGATGCACAGTCAATTAAGCAGGCATTTCATTAATGTTGCTTTTATACTCACATCAAAATGTCTTAGGTTAATCAAACCATTATATTAGAAGGGAATGCTACAAAAAGGAAATAACTGACAACTCTACCTACAAAACCCATGACTTGATGTTGATACTGTTCCTGGTTGCCTGTCAAGGTAAAGTACTCTGGAATTGCATTTCCTTGGAGTTTTCACAATGATAATGAGAACAATTATATTTGTCCATCTGGAATCCATTAAATATGATTATGATTGCTGACTTTCCTATCCTTATTACTATCTGGATTAGCTAACCCCATTACAAAGACCATGCTCCCAAAGCTCACTTGCAAATATGGTTATATGATTTCCTGTCATCCAACCAGAGTGTCTTTCTCATTCCCTCTCTCTCATCTTTCTGTTTATGTACCATTTTACAAACTATTTTGCCCTTGTCTCAATTATAAGAATCTTAATAGGTTTGAACTCCCAGGTGACCTGCATTTGCAGGTGTTTAAGGAGGGGGTAATCAGCTGCCCTATGGGGTAATGACTCTTGTGTTACCTCAATCAAGCAAATGGATCTGGAGAGTAGCTTGCAGGTGGTACAGGGTGGAAACTTAAACATTGTCACCATTTACGTCATGCAAAGTATATAAAGATTAAGTAAGGATGAACTATTAAGAAAGATGCTGTTACAGAGGAGGAAGAAGACAGAGGTTTTGTACTATAAACTTAATAAATGATCTTCTCAATTCAGAAAGCTGAATTATTGGCTTAAACCTTCCCAAAGTCTCTGGTTTTCATTCTGTGCTCATTTGCACTATTAGTAAACGCAGAGCAATTCCACTAGTTTGATTGAAGTTGGTCCAATTTTGTACCAGTATAATAAGGATCAGAATGTATCCTTACTTGTCTGAAGAGTTTCTTACAAATTTTCATTAAGGACTCTGTTAAAAGCAGAAATGTTATTGGGTAAGGGTCAAGTCACGATATTTTGGTCCTGTACTAGATTTATCTCAAAGTTTGTATGTCTTCAACTGCCAAGTTTAATGTGACTCTTTGTAAATTACCGTGTCTGTAATAGCAATAAAACACATCAGAACCATAGACTCCTCTTTGTTCCATGACACCTGCCAAGTATCTTTGGGTCAAAGCTGCAATAGTTTCCTGTCGGGCTCTACGTGAAATTATTTCAGAAGATCTTACTTTGCCTGTGCCCATGAATCTGCACTTTTTCCTCAATTACTTCTGTTGTACATCAACCCTTATCTACTGATTTGAGCACTAATTTAGAGGTTCGTTGATGCATTATAGCTTTGCACAGCCAGCTCAGAACTTTCAAACTGTTTGCTTTGTGCTTTGATTATGCATTCATTTTGACTTGAAAAAGGATTATATAATAATAAGCAGCATTTCAACAGAAGCCAGTTGTAGCTGCTTCTATCTGTAATGATTGTTTAATGACTATTTAAGATGTGGTGCCTGGGGTTGTCTAATCAGCCAGTTTTTATTAGCTTTCCATGAATTCATAAAGTGATATCTAATCAGAAGTAGAACTTCAGTATTAAGCAAGGTAGAGTTTCATGTAGGAATAACACAAAGGTCAAAAATTATTAATTTCCATTATTAATTATTATTTTGGGCATTTATAAGGCAGCTGTTGTCATGACATCCAGGAAAAAAATAAATCAGAACAAAGACTGTTTTTCTGGCTTACATTTTCTTCATTAAAATATAGGAAACTAATTTCAAACTTCTTGGGGTCAACAGAGAAAATCACCTTGGTAATTTCACTGCTTCTGGATTAGGCTCACGGTGAGAACTGTTGTTCACATTTTCTACTCTTGAATCCATTTCAGCTGTTCTCTGTTGACAACTACTTTTAATGTTTTGTTTACTCTGCCATTGTGGAAGTAATCCCTTCATAGCAGATTTGGGGAAGAGCAACTGTGAAGGGAATTTTCGAACCATATGGCTTAGGGAAACACGTTAGGTGATCTAAACCATCATGTACATGCTTCTCCATTTTTTCTGGAAGCAAATATTTTTTAATTACTGCAGTCTAATGAATCCTTTCTGTACACCAGTTGGCTCCAGCAACTGACTGTCTGTGCTGTTTGTCCATTGCAAGCATGAGCTGAGAGGTGTTGGCTTAAAACTCGCTGAAAGAAGTTCCCACTGACTCACTATCTCGTGTTTGTGACCAGCTCAGGACACACACACGCTGCTTCCCGCAGCTCGGCCGACATGCGGGAGTTCATTAAGCCAGAGTAACATGATCATATTTTAAAAATCATAGTTGTCATAACTGTGGCTACTACTAATTTATTGTGGTTGCACTAAAATCTATCAAGTACCACCAGTATGAAATCTATGTTAACAAGTAAAAGTGTTTTAATTAAATCTTCTTTACTTCCCAAATTAAATATCCAAGTTGTTTAATGATTCATTTCCAAGTGCCAGCAACTCAGATTTTCTTTGCTGTTTAAAACTTCCTTTTCTGTTTCCATCCCGTTTCTCTCCAGATCCTTCTGTTCCTCCTTTGTGCTCATCCTTGCAAATGATAAATTTGCAAGGCCACAGCAAGTTACCCAACACAAGCATTACCTACAGCTGTAGGAGCATTGATGTTGATGAGCGAGCAGAACCAGACTTGCCAAGTAGATATCTGGCCTAACCAAAACTACCATTGAGTTGGTTGGCTTTCATATTGTTTCCTACTCAAGCATAAACATCCTGCAGCCACATGCTCACCTCAAGTATAACGCTCAACAGGAATTTGAAAGACAGCCCAGTTCTCTTCCATGATGTGGGCTTGAATTAATAAAGCATCTGGGCAGGTGCTTTTCTTTATGTGCTGAAGTGCCTGGAAGAATTTTAGCTTCCATGCTCATAACACTGGATGTAGCAGGACATGAACACACTTCACACCCTGGAAGATCAACTTATCATCAACCATCATCTGACACACACAAACAAGACAGCTTCTTCACATCATTGTATGTAGATGAACTTGCAAAGGCCTCCTCTTGGAGTCACCTATCGAAAGCCAAACCCACCCAGCAAAATCCCATCATAAGTTACATGTAAACTTTTTATAAGATGAACTATGAACTTTGACAAGTCTGGAATCGTTAGCAATTGCTTATTGCCTGCAGGACAGATGCAGTTAGTATAGTGCCTTGTGGGCATGCCCTTAGCTGCAATCCTTATTGATGTTCCTTTGCTACTGCTTTCAAAACTGTTAAAATTCCTTCGCTCAAGTGTTCTTAGCACTTATGTTGATAGGGAATACTTCAAAGGATACATCTTTACTTTATCAAATCTGTTCTAATTTTGTAGATGGAATCAAAGAGGTTCATTTTAAGTCTAGTCAAGTTTGCCAACTGTCCTAAGCTGAAGAAATCAATTCCATGATGCCATGTAATCTAAACGAGAAGCCTGGAACACAAGAGGGCAAACTTCTCCTTGATGAAACTAGAAATAATTTTGCCTCACTATTCTTACTCCCACGCTTTTTCTATTTCTCCCATTCTTCTTAAAGTTTCCCTGATGTATTCAGCTCCATGGCTGTTTTGATAAGCAGCTGACACATCAGTCCCCAAACATAGCCCTCAGCAGTGTCTGTTGAAAGTACAGCATCATGTACCTGCTTCTCTTTCTCACTGAAGTCTCCTCCGGCACAAAGAACTTGCTGGGTGTTCTCATGCCATTATTACAACAGCAAGGTATATAATGAGGGTCCATGCACTTGGCAAGCTTTTATGAACAGGTAGCAAAAAAACAAACCAGGCCTTTTGCAGTTGAAGTCCTGGATATTAACCTCTACCTACTGCTGCAACAAAAGCAGGGGTTTTTTTCTTAACAACTTAAATACAATTATAAACCTCGTGTCGGTGTTACTGACTTATCTCTCACTTTATGCCATACATAGCTGTTCTTCTAGTTGAAGCCTTAGTTTGTCTTATTATGAATTCTATAGTTGTGATACAAATAGGATTTTTTAATTTGAATTTCTTTTGTCTTATAAAATAATTCAGAGAGAGTCTAAATTAAAAGAAGAAAACTGAAAATACTAAACAATTTCTGCAGCAGAAATTTATGCAAAACCTGGGAAGCTATGAATCAATTCAATCAAGGTGCTTATCCTCTTCTGGGACCAGATGAAGTGTGCAGAACAGAGGTTACATAGAAAGGTTATCAAAAGTCTTGATTCCTATCCCAGTTGCATGAACAGACCTTTAAAAAATATTCTTACCACAATGTGGGACCTGGCCTACTTCAGACTTCAGCAATCACAGGAGCAGTTTGTTCAATTTTTTTTCCTTTTTGGAAGTTTTCTCTCAAGTGTAGGCTTGGAAAAGTTTTATCTCAAGTGAGGCATGCAGTCCTCAGAACCATTAACCATCTTGCACCATATACAACAGACTGAAGATTATTACCCTCTTGGGAAACTTGTCAAGCAGAAGCTATCCAGAATCAATGTAGATTCAAAGATGCAAAATAAGTGGCAGAACTGTTATAGAACTTCAGTTAAAAAGTCCTACAGATGCAAAATTAACCATGTCTCAGCAATAGCAATTCACTCTACAGAGCATACCCAGCTTCCAGAAGAATATTTTCCCTCCTTAAAAATTCAACCTCGGAAAATTTGTTCCTACATTTAGTTTCAGTTTTTACTTTCAATGGTATTTCGATTAGACCGTGAAACACTAAAAAAATGTGTCCTGTGCTAATGTTATATTCACATGAAAAACCCAGCAGCAAAAAAGCTGTTCACTGATGCTCTTACCTTTTCAGTAGTATTGGAATGAAAACCCAACCCTGATGCAGGCAACAGTCATAGCCATGTTGACTCCAGCCAGGTTTCCATATGAAAGAAGATAAACTCCATGAAGATTTTAATTCCTGTCTTGTCTTCTACTTACACCTTCTGACAAGGAACTGACTTTAAATGTGTCCTGAAACCTAAAAGAGATGACAAAGCAAAGTCAAGACCTCTAGAGCCACTTACATTGGCTCCAAATCACTGCAGTTTGAGTGAAGGACTTTGGAATGTTCTCGTTAGCTTAAAGTTGTGATAAAGTCTGCGCAAAAGGTCAAACACACAAAAAAGTGTGAAGTACATACAGGAATGCATAAACATGTATATAAAGAGAACAGGGTTGCAGTATAACTTAAATATCACTTTATTTGTCATATGCTTCCAGTGGCCTGACTTAATGTTTTCAGTACCTGATAAATTTGTTTACATGTAGATCAGGTTTCACAAGGCTGGGTTGCAGAGCAGAAACTCTGCGTGTCTTTGTAAATACATATATACGATTTAATGTGTGCTATGTAAATACAATGATGCTCCATCTTCTGCCTGAGTATCAAAGGAAAGCCACTAAAGTAAATGCCCACAGATTAACCTTGCCACATTACTACCACATCCAGAGGACAGTAGATGAGGTGTGTGCATATGTCCCTGAGGTCCATGTGTGTGTGTGTGCATAGGCAACTACATGTGAATACACCAGAATATGAAGTATATGGGTATTTGTGGGTATCAATCCATAAAGCATCTGTGCACTGTGCGAAGAACTTTCTACATGAAAGGACAGGCTCATGCCTTCCTATTCAGCGTGCATACATGTGTAAGCAGTCACTGACAACTAGAGTGGTGTATAAAGCCTGTGTGTACATGCCAATTAGGCTGACAACTTCTGTGCTGATGAGACATGGCTCTGAATCCTGTGATTCCAAAGATGCAGCACTGAGAAGCAGAGTGGCTGGATCCACTGCCGTGTGGGAGACAGGCAGCCGGCAAAGAGGGAGCATCGGCGTGATTGACACGTAAGTATTGTGCTTCTCTGTGTGTCTTTGTTGTGCATCTACATGGTCTCATTTGTCTTTCTTGGCACTCCCCACAATTCATTTAGTGACAGCACCACTTGAAGAGGCTGTGGCATCTGGTGGGGAGAAGAAGAGGGGTTCCATACAAAACAACAACAACTTCTAAAAACAAAAGTTCTCTCAATATTATGGTTGTCTAAATATTTTACAAATGCTTTTGTGTTTCATATATGTAAGAATAGGAAGGGATTTTTCACCTCCATGTGGTGATGAAAGGAAGCAAATAGTGACTCTGCTGTTAAATGGGCCCATTTCCAGAGTTTAGAAGGACTCTAATTTGATATTCCCAACAAGAGATGTTCCTCATTATTAACCTTTACATTACGTTTGTGCAATTCCTGAGTGATTTCCTCCAGACATTCCCTTACAACTGTTTTTTCCCTTTAGAAATGGAAGTGCAATAAATGTGCAGACTGACCTCGGTGCCAGTGCAGCCACGACATCCCCTGTGTCCCACACCTGCTGCAGAACTCTATTCTCCTGGGGCATGGAGAGGGAGGGTTGTCTTTCTAAACAGTTGAGGCATGTTCAAATGCAGATTCACATCTTGGGCACAGAAAACAGCAGGTTGGGATGAACAAGAAAAAAAAAAAAGGATCCTGTTTAGTTTCAGTGTGTGACATTTGCCTGGGGGAAGAAAGTGCAGAGCTCATTGGAAATCCTATTGTTGAAACTCTGACCAGTCAGTTATAAAGTGTTATGATTTAATATGCCAGAGTTGTTTCCATTTTCAGGGTCAATCACTCCATCTGTGTACGAGTGTGTGTGTGTGTGTGTGTGTGCGTGTGTTGAGCCTGTGCATTTAAAGAAATACATTCAGGTTTTATGTCACTTAATTTCCTTTACAGGAATTCATTTTGTTTTCAGCAGAACAGATCTCCAGCAAGATTGTTTCCTTCACAGCATGTGGAGGCACATTTTCCAACATCAAATCCTCCGATCAAAGCAATGAAAGTTAGAGATTGAAGCAATAATTATGACCTTGATCAGGGTTTATTCTGTTACATGATTAATCATACACAATATTTAAAAGTACCAGTTGCCTGCCTGCTGCTGGTGTGAATTTCAGCTGAAAACACTGCTTACAAAATAGCTAGAAGAAAGGTCAACAAATCTGAGCTTGTTACGGCAACCTGCAAGTCCAACACATTTCAGTGTTTAGACATCAGTTTGCGATTCCTGTTTTCTTTTATGACTCTGGGTTTTGCTACCAACTTATCATTAATAGGGTTCAGCCAATGCAGATCTTTTGACTCCTTTTCTCTCTCTGTCCTCACCTGTCAGCCTTCTCTTCATCAACTATATTTATTACAATCAAGCCCTGTCAACTGTCACAGCTTACATACAGTCTGCCAGTAAATATGTCTTTCCAGTCATTAGACATTCCTTCCAGTCACCTTGGGATTTCTACCTTGTCTATCTCACTCCAAAAAAACTTTTGTTCAGAAGTATTAGACTCCCACAGAGCAGTGTCAGCTTGGGGCCATTACTGTAGGAAGTGACAGAAAACACCGAACTGTCACTCATTAGGATCTAGTTTTTCCAGAGTTGATGTAAGTCAGATTTAGCCCCAAAACGAATCATGATTTATTTAATATATTTGCTTCTACAAGTGTCAGCTCATCAACTTTAAGTGTTTCTCCTTTAACTCTATTGAGGCCTGTACCAAAAGTTTTCTTTGAAACCTAGTTTTTGCTCTAAGGCTCAATAATTAGAACAGAATAGACAACACTCAAGTTTCTGCTCCACAGGTGCATTTTAGTGGCCCTTGGTTTTATAATTATACATACGAAGCATTCATGTTAGGATTAAGCCTGGACACGTGAGAAAATGACACTTGGTGACTAAGCTCTTTTTATGCTGGTTCCCAAGTCCAAGGTGAGATGTATAATCTACAGATAAGTTTAAAAAGAGAAAAACAATTTGCTAGGGAAGCAAGGGTGGAAAAAGAAAAAAAATTACTATCATTTCCTGATTATGCTGATAACTGTCTCTCCAAAGGATCCACGGATTCACCACAAAACAATACGAGTGAGGTATGTTCAGAGGTGCTTCTGTAACTGCACCTGCAGTAAAAGCTTTTTGTTGACAGACATAAACCCCAAATGATCCCCTTGTCTCCCCAGAAGTGTGTACATCAAGCTGGGTGGGTACTGGGTCTTATCCCATGTAGAGCTGGAGGGAGATGTGAGCAGAGGCCCTTGAAGGTCAGTGGATTGCAGAGAAATGTAAAAGTAATAGGTGATATTTCCATTGCAAAGTAAGAGGAAAGAAGGGAGGGGAAAAGGTTCAGGGTTGTTCACCCAAAAGGTTTGAATTGCTTGCACCTCAGACACTGGAGAGGGAAAGCCAGGTCCTTCACTGGCAGAAAACAACACAGCTCAAATGACTGCAGTGAACTTACAGAGGACAGAGTGACAGAGCTAAGCAACGCAGAGAAAATGTCAGTAGCCAGAATTTGTATGCAAGTAAGGATATCATCATTAGTGATTCACTGATGTTCACTGTATTACAGACCATAGGGGACTATGCAGTATTAGAAATAGCATGTCTGTACCAGTGACTTGGTTTTCTATTGAAGTGCAAACATCTCTGAGGTAGAAAGAGTGTCACTAAAATAAATATAGAGACAAGTGGTGGAGGACAAACAAGCTGTCCCATAAATCAGAAGTCACTTTTTAGTGGACACAATTTCCAACATCTCATTCTTTGTCTTCTGGCTGTGAAAATAACAATTCCTACCACGGTTTGCCATCTGAGATTAACTGTGGAGCACAGATTATGACAGTCATCAAGGGGTTGACCAGGGTTTTTGAATCATCTACAGGATTCCCAGTAGCTGTGACTGAACATGCTTGACCCTGACAGTGTGTGAGTGAAAACAGGTTTCACCATCAGGAATACTGAAAATTTTAGGTCATTTGAGGTTTCCACCCTAAACCATGGGATCCATCCCATGTAACTCCTGACCGTTATGGGGCTTCAGTACTTCCAGGATGCCAGCACAGGGGAGAAATGAACATTTAAAGGATATTTCAATCTACTTGCTTGGACCAATGTGCTGGGCAAAAAAACCTTTGGGAAACTATATCTAAATGTTGTGTGCTGTGTCAAAAAGATGATCCTTCAATATTGCTCTGTTAGTAAGTAAGATCAGCTATAAATATTTCTGACAAGGTTGAGCTCATTTTCTGCCTTTTTATAAAGCTTAAAAACGCCCTCTCTTTAAAAAAAACGGATTTTTTTTTATGTTTTGGAGATAATAGAAGAAGAAGTTGGTATTTACATCTTTTGACATTAAAACCCTAGGTTACAGCTGATGAATATTGTGTAACCTTTCTTCTTTTTGACCCAGTGAAAGATAAAGACCAACTACCTGCTGGCAGTTAAACATAACAAATCATAATTTACAACTTCTCACTGTAAAGAAGGAGTGTTAATTACAAGACAAGGGAATGGAGGGTAAAAGGTGGGGGAGTACCACCACAAGGTGGGAAAGCCTATTATCTGCCAGCATGACAGCCCCAGCTCTGTGCTAATTTTGCAATATTTAAAGCTACAACAGGCTACTAAACAATGCAGTGTTTGGTATTTCTAATACGTCTTGCATTTCTAATATGCTTCTAAGTCCATCACCACCTTGCCAGCCCAACTGGAATACCCAGAAACCAACCGTATTCCTGGGCTACGTCAAAAGAAATGCAAGCAGCAGTCTGAGAGAGGTGATTCTGCTCCTCTACTCTACTCTTGTGAAACCTCACCTGGAGTCCTGCGTTCAGTTCTGGAGTCCTCAGCACAGGATGAAAATGGATCTGTTGGAGTGAGTCCAGTGAAGGCAATGAATATGATCCAAGGGCTGGAGCACCTCCCATGTGAGGACAGGCTGAGAGAGTTGGGGTTGTTCAGCCTGGAGAAGAGAAGGCTCCAGGGAGACCTTAGAGCAGCCTCCAGTACTGAAAGAGGCTACAGGAAAGCTGGGGAGGAGATCTTGATCAGGGAGGGCATGGATAGGATCTGGGGTTTTAAGCTGAAAGAGGAAAGATTTAGATTAGATATTAGGAAGAAATTTTTTATTGTGAGGGTGGAGAGGCCCTGGCACAGGTTTCCCAGAAAAATCATGGATGCCCCATTTCTGGAGGTGTTCAAGGTCAGGAGAGATGATATGATAATATGCTGAGAAAGTGCAAAGGCAAAAAGACCTGCCCAATGGCGAATTGAAACAGTCTGAAACATTGCTGACATGTGGTCTATGCTGACACAGGCCTTCCTATGCATAGTACTGCACTGGCCAGCCTGCTTAGTGAGTATACATCATGGAAGATCATAGAATGGTTTGGGTTGGAAGGGGCCTTAAAGCCCATCCAGTTCCAATACCCCTGCCATGGGCAGGAAGACCTTCCACTGGTTGCTGATCAGCTGCAGACATTGCTGAAACTCCAGTGCCGCACTGTTATTCCCATCATCCCTTTGATTTTTAAGCACTTTTCCCCTCAATTATGTCCTTTCATTCATTACATTAAAAAATCCTGAATCAACCTAAAGGCCTTCATCACTGGCCCTAAAGAGGATGTCCTAAAAATGAGACACTAGATTGAGTTTGACAAATCATCTAAAGTCCTTACACTGACCTGACTTTTGCACTCAGTCTCCTTGGTATGAAAAGAGACTAAATAAACGCTTATATGTTGGCTGCAGCAACACAATTACAGAAACTGCAACCAACAAAGAAAATAATGACTGCTGGAGGTGTAGATGTGGGAAGTAGTGGGGGGAAGGAGGAATGAAGGGAACTTCAAGGTTAAATGAGCAATGGGTTGGGGCACACAAAAAAGCGTAAACAAGAGAAATCTTTCAGCATAATTTTGAAAGTAAAGGCAGACTGAATCGTATTATGCAGGTGTACAGAAAGCACTTTGCTGCATTATGCCATCTCAGGTTCTTGCTCCTACTTCCTTTTGTCAAGAGGTTTTTGATTGAAGACAAGATTGTCTTCCAAAGAAAGGAGAAAATGTCGTGTGAATAGCTCAAGGGATACACTGCAGTATCTTGGATGCAGCAAGAAAAAGGAAAGCTAATGGATTTGTACAGTAAATAGTATGGGGCAAGAGGGGGAAACAATCAGGCCTAACACAAGTATAGAGAAGGTCATTTGAACCTCCATAATTTGCAGTGATTGCCATGGGATACTCAGCTCAATGTGCTTTAGGCTGGAGGAGAAGAGCTTCCAAATTTCCCTTATAAAAATCAGAGGGACGCACTAACTGTTATTACCTTAAGCTCTAATTTTTTTCGTTACTTTTTTCTTTGATTTGAAGTTACTCAAAAGCACTTGTTTCAAAACATCTGTCCTCATTCCTGAGGTAAGGTGCACCTCTAACGGATCACAGCAACTGCCTTGCAAGCTGGAACAGAGAAGTTCTGCACTCTAACTGATGCCCATGGTGGCAAAGCAATTCTTCTGGTCCACAGCTGAATACCCAAACTTCCTAAGGCTCTTCTGTAGCCCCATGAAGCCAGCTTTGCTCTTCAAAAGAACTGTCTCATCTGAAATTTTGGCAGTTCAGAGGGAGGTAAGGACCTGCTAAGCAGGTATGAGTAGATTCTAGATGAATCTCAGGAAAGAGTAAAAGCCACTATCTGGATTAAACTCCTTTCAAAAATTTCCCTAGCTGACACCATCATTTTCAAGACTGTTTTGCTGTGCTGTTTCTGAAATTGAATGTATACTTCCTGCTGTATTAGAGTAACACAACAGCAGTTCTGTTTCGTGGCTGGAGGTTGCTGATCCCAAAGGTCGGTATGTTGGAGAAGCTGTGTTCTCACCAAATGGGCTGTAGTGAGAGGGATATGGAGGTGAGCTGTGGCTTAGTTCACTCAGGAGTGGCTACACCTTTCCAGTCTCCCTACTTACCTTCACTCTTATCAGCCCCTCTGCTCTGCTATGTGCTCACTACTCACATTCATAGCTGCCTTTCTCCTTCTGATCCTCCCTCTCTAACCTTTCTCAAATGCTTTCTTCAGTTGTAACCACATACATTCTCCTTGGCTCCCACTCCTCTTTCCCCTGCCATTAGCTATTCTTCCCAGCTTCCATCTCTGGCCCACAACCCTGCACACGCTCTCCTCCACTCTTCTCATGTCCATTAAGCTTTTGCGTTCCTGCTTCCTTTCCATCCCTTCTTCTATTTAGCTCTGGGTCCAAATCCTGTTCCCTCAGAGGCTTGTCCTCATCATTGTGATGTTCAGCAGCATGACTACTTTCCCATTCCCCTACCGTGTCCCAGGCACCACTAGAGGAGATGCCAAATTTCTACCTTGTTGGCACTGTATGAAAAACAACCAAAAACATATTTGGGGAGGAGTGTTGGTTTTGCCTCAAAGCTATTAAACACCTTTGCTTTGATCAGTCTGAATTTTGTGTTGCGGGTTTCACAGTCTTTGCTGTTATTGTGTTCTTTTCTCTAGCTGGTGTCGAGGGTCCATTTCTCCCTGCACCAGCTAAGGCTGTCTCAGAGAGAAACACAGCTTTCTGGATGATGAGAGATGTCTCATTTTATTAATGGCCAACACGAGTCACTCTGGGGGAAAGGTGGGCAAAGGAGGCTTTGAGACCTTTTCCCCCCTTAGGGAGCAAACTCAGACTCACTACTAGTCAGGGCAGGACAGCAAACAGACTTAAGTGTTGGGCTCTGCTCTGTCCATCAGCACAAAACACAGGAACTTTAGGCTTCAGATAAAAAAAACACATCCAGCTCCCTTTGGCTTTTTGACTGAGATCAGTTGTATCTTTCTGAGATCTGACGTGTGCTGTATTGGGGACGACAGCACTCACTGGCAGGGGCATGTGCTCTGTGATCTGACAGATCTTGCCTGTTTTTAACTCCTCTGATCCTATCCTTTGGCTGCCCTGTGGGTACACTGCGCACTTACCCACAGATGCACAAGGAGCTGTGGGATTCCATCACGCTGTCAAGACACTTCACGAGACACCAGCAGCAGAAGACTTTCTGGAAATGACATCATGTCATCCTCCACTTCACGCTGCTAACTTTGTGGTGCTGTTTCCTGGAGCCATCTCATCCTGTTTGGGAACAACAGACGGGGTAAAAGAGATGAGTTATGAACATTAAAAGCGCCACTGTCTGGTTTTCTAGCTACTGAGAGCCTAGAGTGAACCCCAGGACTTCGATTTCTCTTCAAACACCAAGCTAACTCAGAAAACTCAGGAGGTAGTAGTGGTAGGAGACTTCGTAGACCGCTAAATCAAACCAGAGAACAGGATGTCTTACGACTTAAGACCTGTCTGGAACATATCAAGTGGAGGAACGGCACTGTTTGTGGGTCCTTGGTTTGGAAGGCATAAACTGGAGGCCTCATGCAGCTGGTAAATAAAGCATTACTTGGATTTCTTAACAATCTAAGTCAGAGAGATAAAAAAAGAAATATAGAGGATAATTCCTTTAATGAGAAAGGTACAGACCCAGTATATCCTTCCTGACTGCTAGGAGTTAATTAGTTACAGCCCTGAAGGATGGTGGTCACCAGACATCAACAGGTGTACCAATGATACAAACAGGAGAGTCCAAGCAAGTAACATGTAGTTGGCTCAAAAGAGCCAATTAATCAAAAGTAAATTGGAAGGAATAAGAAAAGAAGACAGAAAAATGTAAATTAAGATTAGAGGTACTTTATAATGAATTTCTTAAGCAAGATAATTATAGACTTGCTGGTAAGTTTAATTCACATAGTATTTCATCGAAGAAATTGGTATTTGCAGTACTGATAAGGCACAAGATGAATGGGTGAAGAGCTGGCTACTTGGCAGATCTCCAAAAGACAATTGCCAACAGAGAGTCATCACCTAAGGGGATTTTTCCTTAACAAAATTTAGCAATGAGTAGAACTGGTTTGCAACTAACTTATGTTTTCCTCAGTGGATTCAGTTACTAAACATCAATAGCCTCACGCTATATGAATTAATCTCAGTAAAAATATTTACATCTACATCAGAACATCTCTTCTTGGGAAATTTCATCTCATTGAAAAGGTTTCTCACCTGCTGTCTCAAAGTCTTTTGTGATTACAGGTATGGGAGAACACAGAGCCTGACAGAGGGACAAAAGAGAGTGCTGCTGAGGTGAAGACGTCATTTGCAACACATTGAAACTCGAAGGTGGGAAGAATTCTAAGAGAACTGTTCTGACCCACCCTGAAGTAAAATTACATAAAAGGGAAAGTGTGTCCTTTGGAAGTGTCCATATATTTCTGCCCAGTGTGGAGGGAGATTGGGAGATGATCTGAAATTAGATGAGTAACTTTTAGATGCCAAAACACCTAGTTTGGCTAAACTTAGGTGGGATATTTCTCACCCTCATAGCAAAGAAGAGAATGAACAATTTAGAGAATACACCCCAGGTGAGCATATGCTAGACTGGGGATCCCGTTGTCATGTTATAAAAAGAGCATTACAAAATTGGAGAAAGCTCAGAAAAGAGCCACAGAAATGATTTACTGACTGTAGATAATGTCTGACAGTGAGAAACCTAAAGATCTCACACTGTTTAATTTATCAAAAAGAAGATTAAAAGGTTACTTCATTGCAAGCATTATCTCATAGGAATGCCACGTACTGAAATGCTCTTTAATCTAGCAAGAATGGCACAAATATTTAACATTGAGGGTGATTAGCCACTAGAATGAACCACCAAGGGAAGAAGCAGATCCTCTTTCTCCTGATGTCTTTAAATCAGGTCTGAGTGCTTTTCTGGCAGATGTGCTTTAATCAAACAAAAGCTATGCTCTAGTCAGATGCAAGTTACTGGGCTGCATACAGGGGGAAATGGGTGAAAAAAGGATGCCCTCCTGGCCTCAAAAATCTACAAATCTGTGAATGCCAAATGTAATTTGAATGTACTTGAAGGAATCAAAATGTTCAAAATGTACTCCACATTAAGGGATAGGAATCTCAAGAGAGTGTGTGGAGACCTGCTCCTAGTCAAGAGCAACTAGATCAGAAAACTTAGCATCTTGTCCAAAAACTGACACTGACTCCTTCCATGGCCCAGGAATGACCAGGGCTTCAAACAGGGCTGTCTAAAAAGAGACATATCAAAACGGTCTGATTTTCATAGGTGATGGGCAGGCAAGCAGGGCTCTGAGGTCAGAGGGACTTGTGAGCGCTCAGCACCTATGGATGTGAATTTAGATAACTAATGAAAGGGGAGTGATTTCAATAGCATCTGAAAGATGTATAGGAAAAGCAGCTCTCAGTTCCAGTGGTCACTGTGCTCCTAGATCAGAGCAGCACTTTTAAAATTCCTGCTTTTTGACATCACCTTTCTTTGTCTCTGTTCCCTCAGCTGCAAAATAATCACATTTCCTGGACTGGACAGCTGAAAGGATTAACATTAGAGTGCTAGTTTTCAACCTGGGGGTCTGCAGACCTCTAGGGATCTCGGTGGTCTACTTCTAAGGTGTCTGTGAGAGGTAGCTAAGAAAAACAAGTCCATTTATGCTGTACAGCACTTCAAGAATGTGCATTTCAAAAGGGACCCGCTCCTCTGGAAAACACTTCATGGTCCACAAATCAAAAAAGGTGAAAAATACAGAAACTGAGAAACAGCCTATTAAGTGGCCAGTGATTTGTAGCTGATTATCATGCCCAGCACCTGGGGATGCACCCCTGCCCATTTCTGCCTTTCCAGGCAGCAGAAAGAGTTCTGCCCAAGGAGACCCTGCACAGGTGGTGGGAGGAATGCTGCCTTCTCTCCTGCCAACCAGAAGCCAGTGCAAATAATAGAAATAAGCAAAAAGGACCACAGGAAGCAATTGCATCTAAAGCATCTCCCAAGTCTCCTATCCCCCTGGCTGATGCCTCCCACTTCCCACCAAACTTGGCACCAGCTGACAGGTTTTTGATTGCCTCCTCTCTGGGGCCAGCAGCGGGCCCGTCGTGCTGCCGAGCGCTCTCTTGGCAGCCTCCAACACTGGTGCGTTCAGAATCACTTCTCATCTTTGTCTCTACCCTCTGTCACTTTCACCTATTCCCTCGAGTTTGGAGCATTTTTATTTTCCCTCTCCTTCTTCTTTTTATAAAGAAAAGGCTTTGCTTGTCAAGCAAGTTTTTTTCTCCCTGAACTCTTAGATTTCCAGCCTCACAGACACAGAAATACTATTCAAAAGGTGAAAGTTTACAGTCTCAAATAGAAATGCTAGCTGCTATCTTGGTAACAAGTTCCACTTCTGATGCAGAAAGGATGAGAGGGTGGGGAGGAGAAGCCAGCAGCCTGGATGTCTAATGCTGTGGGACCAAAGCGCTGCAGTCTAAACATCTCCATTTCTCCAGGTGGCCTGAGAAACAACTCTGCTCTGGGAGAGGGACCGGGAGGCTGTGCCTGGGCAAGGAGCATCTGCCTGGCCTGGGAGAAGAGCAACCTCCTCCCTCCTGCCTCTGCTGTCTGAGTTGTTATCAGGAATACAAACCTGTCTTGCTCAGGCTATAATCAGATAAAAGAGAGATAAGAAAATAGGGTGTAATAAGGGAAAAATATTCAAATGTCATCACTTCAGGCTTAGCTGCTCCTCTAATGATAACTTTTGTGTCGGGCATCAAACTGTGCAGTTCATTTACAGTTGTAGAAAGGTTTTCCTACTATGCATGCTTTTTAAAGCATTTTGGACCACTTCTTTTATAATGCTGATTTTTTTTTTAAATCATTGCCAAACAACCTCTAAAAATCTGACTAACAATACACATTTACAAGAGACATTCATCCCACTTTTTAATCTTGCAGTCCTAGTTCTTCTTTAATCTTAATACCCCAGCTTTGTATTTGAGCTTTGTGTTTGCTAACAGGGTTTAAGCAAACAGTCAAGGTATCAAATAACAAAGCACAGAAGATCTGAGAACTCAAATGGTAAATAAGAAACATATATCATAATACTCATGCTTGACACAGGGCATTTTGAAATATCATAACGCTGAAGAAGAATTCACAACACTGTTTCATTGACATCTGACTCCAAATT
This sequence comes from Tapera naevia, assembly GCA_033556795.1. Lineage (NCBI taxonomy): Eukaryota > Metazoa > Chordata > Aves > Cuculiformes > Neomorphidae > Tapera > Tapera naevia. The sequence continues at coordinate 2,326,346 of JAUMJJ010000156.1, forward strand.
CTTTCATCATTGTGACACTATCAACTACATAACAAAACATACTTTTTTTTTTGGTTTAGATACATAATTTATGATTTTATCAATAAAGGGTTATTTTTTCTAAGAAGCCATAGCTGCAGAAAGCTTTGTACTGGCTTTTTTAAAGCATCAATGACACTAAGATGTATATATCCAGTATGATCATGGACCCACCTTTCATATTTATTGTATATGTATGTCTATAAGAATATACATGTAGGAATCTACTGTTATTGATGTTTTAAAAAATCTGAAGTAAACATTCCTTGGGATAGGTTTTTGAGAGCCTGCTTTGAGAGAAACAATTGTATCGACGTAACGTAAATTCGGTATCTGGACAAATTGAAGATGACTCTTTCTTAAGGTAGCTCACAATAGTAGGATGGAGAAAAAGTCAAGTGCCAGAAATGACTGAAATTGTGTATATACATGTGTGCAAGGAGCAGCAGTGTGTCCTGTGCTTGGCACGGGCATGAAAAGTGGAGGAGAGGCTTTGGCTCTACACCCCCACCCCAACCACAGAATCTCAGAATCATAGGATCACAGAACCATAGAATTACCCATGTTGGAAGGGACCCAAAAGGATCATTCAGTCTAACTCTTATCCCTACATAGGACACTCCCAACATTCACACCATTGGTCCCCGCCCTGGGGACAATTGGCAGCACCATGGGACATGGTAGCACCCTGTGCTGTCACCCCCCATTCTCCTCCTACACCTGCTAAGAGAAGGAAGAGTTAAACCTCTGTAGTTTCCCCCCCTCCTCCTCGCTACTTCTCATCGCTTCTTGAATTGCTGGAGCTTTATACATCTGGTTCAGTTCATTCCCTATGATTCAGGTTCTCGTTTTTCCCCTCCCTTAGGGACAACTTTCCTGAGTCTTGCTGCGGAGTCTGACCCCGGTGCCAGCAGGATAGAGCCCCAGGAAGTCCCAACAGCCTCATCCTGACTGTGAATACCCAGCTGGGTTTTAAACACATTGCATCAGAGAGCAGTAGGTCACCACATTAATCAAGAACTCTGAAATCCTCTGAGACACCTTGTTGGGAACGGTTACCAGGTTCTGGCTAGTCTTAAATATAATTTAAAAGACTTTGGGGTTATTTTAAGGCTTTCCTTTTCCTTCAGCCCTATTTCTAAGTAAATGCTCTCTTCTACTTCTCACTGCCGATTGCTTCTAACAGACATATTATTTTGCTTCTCTGGCCTACTTTGTTGCAGACAAAGTTTTGACTATCTGAGTTCTTTTTTATTCCATTTTACATTTTTAATGCTATGTTGTAAAACGTCCTTCCTCTTGAGCAGTAATAAAAACCTCTTCCCCCCCCCCTCCCCTCTTCAGATTTCTTTTATAACACATTCAGCATTTTCTGGGACATAATTAAAACATCAAACAGTTTTCCTGCTGGTTATGCTAAAATCTGAATGCTTGAGTCTGCTGGCATTATTGAAAATTAAAATGTACTATTCTTGAGTGTATTTAGGATGCCCTTAAATAACTATCAAAAATGGTTTTGTTCTCTTTTATATACAGACTGGCACCATAATGCTAAAATACCTGCATTAAATAATGTCTCTAATTGGTAGCATGAGGATACTTTTTAAAGTATGAAATATGTATTTTTGTTCACTATTTTTCCTAGTCTAATGTGTCTAATTTTCCCATACAACTTTATCCCCAAGGAAAAATATAGATGGAAAGACCATTACCAATACATGAAGTTCAGTGGTTCTCTCTCTTTAGATGTAATTGCTATCAAGGAGTCTGGCAGCAGGGTAATTTTAGTTCAAATGAGTACATAGCCTGAAAACGGATAAATCAACCTTTGTAGGTCTGAAATTAGATCCCAGTGTGGGATTGTTCTAGCTAAGTGTACATCAGGCTTATAAAATATGTTCACCAGAATGAAAAGCCCCTAAAATCCAAGGGCAGCTATGAGCGTGGGGCTGGAAGGGCAATGTTTCATGCCCTGCAAGAAGATCTCTTTCCTCCTCTCTTTGCTAATGATGGCCTCAAATTACCTTTTTAATCAGGCAATGAAGGCTCAATCCTGCCCCCATTCAAGGCAATGTAAATCCTCCCACAGCACCCAAAACCCCTTTCTCAGAGTGATTAATACCTTCTGTCCACATTCACAAAAGATCTTAGAAGGCAAGAACTAGTTTCACTGGGAAGCTAGAAAGGGACACCTTTACCAGAATTAGGCATCTAAATATCCTTTTGGCTCTGGGTCCAAGGTCCAAACAGCACTCAAGGGTTAATTAACTGGGATACCAAAACCCACACATCACTTTAAAACATCCTGCAAATATCCTTGTAGTGGAATTAACTCTCAATGATGTTTTTGTGTATTGCAGAGATTTCTTTAACTGTGGATGACTCTGGTATGGTGAAGAGTTTTTTAAAGAAGCAAGCTGGCTGGCACACAGCACAGAATTTAGGTTACACCTCTGCTTTGGACTGTGACATGGTTCTCAAGCACCTGTCACACCTGAATTTTACAAAAACAAGGTAGAAACATAGATAAATGGATGGCCCAAATCCTTTATGATGTAATTTCTCTGGCTTCCTCTGACCACCATTCTCTGGGCTGTGTTTCAAGTGCCTTTCTGCTCAAGTTACTTGAATCTGAAAATGTGGGTACTGCACTTTACATGGGCTATGTGCACTTAACTTATACCAAAGTGCAGTATTTCAGTTCATTGTAGATACTTGGCCAAATGCTAACCAGTTCCAAAAAAAAAAAGTCAACTGATAAAAGCATCCTTAGAAAAGTGACAGAAAATTGAATGATATATGCAGCTCTTTTCCTGAAAAGCAGCCTCACAATTACAGCCACTTCTGATTTTGAGGAGGAAGGTTTGTCTGGGACTTTCCCACTCTTGCTCTCAGCCTCCCACTAAGCATGGACAAATCATTTTCTTGAAGGTTAAAGAGAGTCTGCATAAGCTCATATGCACAGCGTGCCTGTTCCTTGACCTCAGCTCTCAACATTGTCCAAAGTGTTACTAGAGAGACAGAAATCATTATAAACCCCCTCAAATGCAGTAGTTGCTGAATACTCTTCTGAAGCCAAAGACTTCTGTCTAGCTACAATATGCTGAAGTAAAAACATATCCAGGAGTCGTCCCTGGAGTCTCAAATCATTCTCTCATCACACTGGGTTCAAAGACAATGTGAGCTGTGTAGCATAGCTGAAAGTATCTGCATAAAGCAATTCCTCTATGATGTTGTTTTGTTTCTGGCTTGCTTTTACCTGGGCTATCTGAAGACATTGTTTGAGGCTAAGGAAAAAAATATGAATAATGTTTAGGCCTAGAGATCAAAAAATCAGGCTTATTTCCATAGTCGTTAGTAGCCAGTATCCCATGTGAATCTGCTCGTTTCTGAAGCTGTGCTGAAATGCTGGGTATATTAGGAAGGATTTCTTCTTATTTTTATTTTATTTTTCTAAGAGTTTGTTCTTGATTTTTGAAGATGCTCAAAGCTTTTTGATGTCACAAAACCAATCATAAGAGGGAAAACACAAATTTAAATGTGAGATAAAAGAAGCTTTGCATGCATGCATAACAAGGAACCCATTGAAGAAAACAAATTACTTGCCACTTCCACAATGGCTCTCTGCCTTCAAGGGATGGGCTGGTTCACAGCGAGGAGGTGATGGTGATAAAGTCACTGTGATACTGTGATCAGAAAAGCTACTATAAGAAAAGAATATATATAGCTGAAAGTAAACTACAAAGAAGGAAGGGTGATAAAAAATGGCTTGCCATTCCCCTGGGAATATGAGTGACTTTCAGTATTCCCCAAAAAGTTTCGCTTCAAAGATTATGAGGGCAAAGAAGTCTCTTTCTGTGTGCCAATTCTGGCAGCAAAGGGAGGAAGGCAGAGAAAGGAGAATGGTTGAATTTTTTCATTCAAATAACTTTGTTCCCATTTGGATATTCCTTGTCTGGGATCCCCACTGATGGTAATAAGGTGTGAATTTTCCTGATTCGAAGGGCAAAAGAGAGCTCTTGGATCTGAGTTTGTTTGCAAGAAGTTTGTTCTTCTTTCCATTTACAACTCTTCCTTTCTTTCACCATTTTAAAGCCTTGAATGATGAGCACTCAGAGTTGGGGAAAGTCCAAGAGAGCAATATAGTTATACATTTCCTTTACAGTTCTGTTTTTCATGTTTAGGAAACACTTCAGGCTGGTCAGCAATAAATACTCTTCCCGCCAGTCCCCCTCTTCTACCCCCAGACAGGAGAAGATCAAAATGGACACAATCATTTTATAAGATTTTTTTACTGTTTATTTTGTTTCCCAGGGCAAAACACTGATTTTTAGGAGCTGAAAGTCTGGGAATGCCTCAAAGGATACCGTGTCTACTATGGAATAAGAATATTAAAGTTACTTGATTTATAGGACAGAAGTTATACCTTCATTTGGCTGGTTATTGAGGAATTCTGTGAGTACAAAGCCTTACCTGTGCAGGTCTTACATGTACACTGTGCCCAGGGCTGTGCAACTGAAGCCATTTCTACCTGCCAGGGAGCCCCATTCCAGGGAGATGCACCCTAGACACCTCACCTTCAGGATGTGCTGGTTTGCACAAGGATTCTCCATGTTCCATTACTGCTATGGTTCAAAACCAGGAGGTGTAAACCCCACAAAATATTCTGAAGCAATTTCATTGCCAAAGAACATGAAATATGGTCACAGCACCTGGAAATATTTAGGGTTTTTTTCATTTGGCATTTTTTTGTCTTCCTTCCTTCCTTCCTTCCTTCCTTCCTTCCTTCCTTCCTTCCTTCCTTCCTTCCTTCCTTCCTTCCTTCCTTCCTTCCTTCCTTCCTTCCTTCCTTCCTTCCTTCCTTCCTTCCTTCCTTCCTTCCTTCCTTCCTTCCTTCCTTCTCTTCTTCTATCATTTCCTCTGTTTCCTTGGTTACTGAAAAAGCAGAAGGTAGAAAAAGAGGAGAAAGAAAAGGTGGTCAAATAAAAAAATAAATTAAAGTTTGACTTGATTTTTGAGCAAAGAACAAAAATCTGAAACACTTTCCTGAATATTTTTTGTTGTGTTTTTTTTTTAAAAAAAAAAAAGTCTTTGAGACTTTTTGGTCGCAATCTTTCAAAATATTTTTTTTTTTTTTCTTTACATGCATTCTTTCACTCTTTGATGTTGTTTTTACATGGGCAGGTAACTTTCCTACCTGCTGTGAATCAGTTGGCCATATCAGGCTCCTTTCTGCTGTCCCATCACAGTGAATCCTTTGGTCATATTTTGATGTTTAGCAACCTTCAGCTTTCATATCTATCAAATGCCAGTTACCTGTGAAAATGTTTATTGTCAAAGGGTTGCTTAGCAATTCACTGTTGTCAGTAAAAACTTATCCATGGTCTTCAGTGGTGTTTTGGAATCAGATCTGACCCAGTGGACTACTAAATAAGTTCTTCCTCCAGGATGCTTGCCATGTGATCACTGACTTACTTTATAGGAGTTATTCTTGGTTCTTGACACTAAAATAATTGCTCTGAAGTGTTATATCAAATTGAAAATTATAACTTCTAAATAATTTTACTTCAGAGATTCCCACTGTATTTTTAGAGCTCTAATTTTACTGTCAGTCAGGAAGGAAGCGGGTAACAGCATTGGAATTAGCCTGAAGGAGAGTTAAGAAGACTTCTGCTACTTCAAGTAAGCACCTCTCTGAAGAGCTGTTGCTTTTACCACTAGTACTATGTCTTGAGGATCTGAAGAGCATTTCCATCACTGTGAGGAGCTGCAGAGTTATACAATAATCACCTGCAAATTTGACAAAGAAAAGTCAGGATCTTAATACAGTTATTCATTTCCTTTGATATGTTATCTGTCATCTCCCCCTTCCCACACAACCTCTTTATACTGAGAGGGAGATAGCACATCACCTATTCCCTTGATTGCTGAGAGAGACAGTTATTTCTCTCCCCTTTCTCCCTCTCTCTCTCTCAGTCTCCTTCTTTCCCTCACTTATGTTTTTTCCTCCCTGCTTTCTTCTGGTTGTTTCTTCCATCTATCCCTTTCTCTTTTAAAGCTCTTTCAAAGGAGAAGGAAGAATTCTGTTTGCCTCAGCTTGACACAAAATACTGAAGCAGAGAGGGAGATCGTGAAGAGGGCTTGGGCCACGAGGCCCACACCAAAGTGAGGGTGTCCCAGTGCTCTCCTTTAGGTATGGCCAGGCTATGTTTTAAGCAAAGGTCCAAACACTACTCATTTCACTTTCAAAGCACCTGGATGGGCCTTTGGGAATCTCTGAAGTCCAGGGGAGGAGAAAGCTCACATTCATGCTGCCTGGCCTGCAGGGAGGACAGGCCTGGCTGTAGCCGTGTCTGCACGCCTGCCTTTGCCACCCAGCTGCCCTTGGGATCCACAGGGCATGAGATCTACACGGTGAAAAAGAGCCCGGAGCTAAGTGAGAATATTTGTACAGCCAGCCTTTTCATTACCATGGGCTTCTTTGTCACTAGCTCTCATTGACCAGCAGAACCTAAAGAAACCTCAGTTATAATCCCTTTAATATTTAAATACCTTCTCAGACATTATTGCATAAAGATTACCTATGGTTTCAAGTCTGATTCACACAGCATATCTGTCTCTCAAATTTAAATTGATTTAAAATTTGACAGAAACTCTGAAGGCTGCAAAGCTGAGGTTTATTTATATCTCTCATAATCCCAGTGAAATCCTAGGAGTGGAATCACCCAAAAGAGAAGTCACAGTGTTTGGGTTCTTGTCTAACCAAGGCTCATTGATTTTTAAGAGCATAAATTCAGAAACTCTAAAGACGCAGCCAAAGACAATACAGCAAGCAGCGCAGTTTGGAGATCTCCCTGGGGAGAAGATGTGGTTGTAAACACTTGAAAATGTTTAAATTCAGTGAATGCTCTAGTTATATTTGCTAGGTTTGACAGGACAAGCAGTCCTAACAATCTGAAACACTGGACAGAATGGAAGGAAAGGCTTGCCAAAGATAACGAAAGCCTCATAGCCCTTTTCACATCTCCTCTGCCAGGACGTGGAGTTATCACAGTCTCGGTCCTCCTAGACATGTTCTTCCCTCCAGGTAGCTCTGATCCAAGGAATGTGCCAGATGTCCTTCGCATTACAGTTTCACCTGGTGGGGGTCTCACACACCACAGGGGGAATGAGAAAGCCCTTTGCAAGGAGCAGCAGCCTGGTGATTTCATGCTGGCCCACAGCAGCTTGGACAGCAAAGCCCTTTGCATGGTGCCTGAAACCCTCAGCCACTTCTGAAAGTCTCTTTGTAGCTGCATGTTACAGACAGCTTCAGATCAGCATTTGTACAGATGTGGTATTGAAGCAGAAAGAATAAATGACCTCCCTAGGATCCCATGGGAGGCCTGTGAGAGAAGAAAGCCTTGGTCTGGGCTCATCCACACCATGGGTCAGTACCCTGGCCCTGCAACATCTCTCCTGGCATTAACCAGTGCTGTGTTCCAGGCCCTCGGTTCTTGGCATCTGTGTTATGTGGGGTAGGTATGAAACCCCTCCAGATGAGAAAATGGAAGTCTATCTCTGCAAGAAAAATGTTAGAGACTTCTAAAAATACTTCAGTTCAAGAAGAATTGAAATTATTCTGTAAGAAAAAAAAAAGGGGGAACAAGCAGCAGGTAATAACCAAAGATGTGCTGAATATAAGGGGACTGTGGTTCAAAACCAGGACTCTGGGGCTTGTGAGAAGCAGAAGTGAGTAGCAAAGAGACCAAAGAGGTTGGTGCTAGATAGACGGGTAAGGAGAACAAGAGCCTTCACAAAAATACCAGGGGAGATGAAGTACTAGCAAGAAGTTGAATCCTTCAGTAAACTGAGAGACTGAACTCTTTTGAAATCTGCCATTAAATAAATATACAAACACAAAGTTTGTACAACTAGAAAACACTGGAGAAAAATAAACCTGTAAAAATAAAGATAATGACAAAGAATGGGTAAGGGAATATAGAGAAAATACGAAAATAAACAAATCAGCTTTCCGGATTGCATACATCCTAGAGCACTTTGGGAATTGAATAACAGATTTATTGTACCACCAACAATTATTTTTTGACAAATCATGGGAGATTCCCAGGGCCTGGAGCAAAGCAAATATTGTACAGATTTTTCAGAGGAGAACTGAAGCATGATCCTGATAATTACCATCTCATACATCAGCTTTCTCTCCCTGGTAGTATAATAGCACAAATTATTTCCTGAGACCTATGAGGCTCATTTGCCCCTGATGATCCAGTACAGTCCAACACAACGCTGGTGTGGGGCTGACTGACAGCTATGATCCCAACCAGGGGAAAGGAGAATGATTTGCTCGGCTGTGATGTACCCAGCAGTGTATCTGGATCCCACACTGCAACCCTGTGAAGAAAATACACAAGATGAAGCTGAGAAAACTCATATCCAAACAATAAATGATACTAGTCCTCTACCTAAGCAAATTAGATACTAATTCAGCTGACCCACAACGTGGCGATGCTGTGGGAAGAATGTGTTTACACCCATGAGGAGCCTGTGAGGAAATATTCTCAGCTCAGCAATGCATCGTAGAGACAAACTGCCCATTTTGCTCTGAACCCACATTCCTAGAAATGTGTTGGGAAGAAATTCAGAGAGAATGAAAAGATTCACAGACGGCTTAAAAAAACCCAACCAACATTGTTAATACAACGAGGAAAAAAAAAAATGGAGAGACAATGAATAAACAGGCACTGCTGCAGTCAGGGTAATGTTCATAGCTGTTTGTCCAGCTTCTGGAAAGGGGTTAAGGCAAAATTCCTTTCCTTAATTTCTTGTTCCTACCCAAAGCCTGATGGTTTTGACTTTGTGTAGGGTATATATATTTCATCTATAACCGTTACTTGCAGATATTTTTAGGGCCAGGAGGGACCATTAGATCATCAGTTCTGGCCTCCTGCATAACACATGCTGTAGAATTTCATCCAAAAAGGTAATGAACTATTCACCTCGGTGGTGGAGGTGGATGAGAGTTGAACCCACAACTGTTTGATTCTGTGGCTTTTGAGGGGATCATGGGTGAATTTTGACATTTCCTCATTCGAATTCTGCAAAGCTTCATCACATGGAAAATCCCATGTGATAAACTATTTTCTTTTCCAAAAACCCCTATTTGGAGAAGGAGAAAAGGAGGGAAGGTGATGGAAGCCCACAGTATAAATGGAAAATTTTAGAGATTAACAGCTTTTTCCAAATTTCATATCAAACTTTTTATTCTTGCACTCTTCCTAGTTAACTTTTGTCAAAATAACCAGACACAAGCATTGGAAAAACTAAATGATACAGTTTAGTCTCCAAAAGAGTGGGAAAAAAACTTACTGGAATGTGTTTCTATAGTATACTTTATAAATCCATTCAGTGTGGTCTAATGCAAGTCAGGCTTTAACAAATATTTTTGCTCGACTTGGTTCCAGGATAAAATTGTAGAAGTTACTGAAAGGTGAAAAAAAACCTCAATCTATTCAACTTAAAAAAAAAATAAAAAGACATTTAAGGGGGGTCTAACTGAAGTATACAAAAATCTTAGCTGAATGGATAATATCAATGCATGTTACTACTTTTGATACTGCACAGATGACAGGATCGGGGGCATAAATGGAAGTTCAAAAAACAAATTCAGAGGAGACATAAGGAAGTGCTTTGTCACTCAAAGAATAATAAATGTTTGGAATGGCCTACTGGGCAAGGTTGTTGAGGCAAAGACAGTGGGCTCGTTCAAGAAGCAATTAGATGCTATCCTGGGGGAAACGCTGTATTACAAGAGACAAGCATCACTGTGTTGAATGGCCTTTTCTCATTCCTAACATTTTCTATGTTCTTTTCTGCAGCTTGTACTCTTAAGGGTCTGCAGCCTCAGTGTATGATATCAAAACTGAAATCAGGCCCAGCAGTGTTCTCCACTAAACTGGGCCAAGAAACATAATAAAGATTTGGCCTTGCTATAAAAATATGCCGCGCTGTACTGCTACGCTGCTTATTCCATGCTGGCTTCTGGGCTTCTAATAAAGGAACAGGTATTGGGAAAAGCACCCAGGGTTCAAAGATTTGTTTCACACCTTGTGTCGAGTCCAGAGCGCACTTTCAAGAAACTGGGGCACCCTGCCCTTCAGGTGGGAGAACTTCAGAGGTGGGCTAGGACAATTCCAGCCCAAGCAGGGCTCTTTGGATCTTTAACAACTAAACTCGTCATTCAAATGCACCTTTATTAGAAGTTATTAATAATTTTGAGGAATTGTTCCATCCCTTTCACTTTATCTATCTGTTCTAATTGTTTCCTCTCCCTCCAAGCACAGTGCTGATCCTTTCCCCCCTCTTTTCCCCTTTGCACACATCAAAAGGAAAGTAAAGTTTGTATTTGTTCTTTGGTGCACACAAGGGCACTCACAGGATGAGCAAGTATTTAGGAGGTTAAATAATGTACTGTGAGTTGTGCTGAAACAGGTGCACTGCTTACAGAGCCATCAGCTGAAAAGGTGCAGTTGCATCCCACCACCTCCAAGGAAAATTCTCCCCTCATTCATGCTGAGGTCTCCCCAGCACCGGTCACCACACACCCATTTGCTTACAGGGCAGCAAATGTGATGTTAAGCACCCCACGGGAGATCCCCGGTTCTGGAGGTGTCACAGAATCATAGAATTACCCCAGTTGGAAGGGATCCAAAAGGATCCTTGAGTCCAACTCCTGTCCCTGCACAGGACACTCCCAACACTCACCCCGTGTGACTGAGGGCATTGTCCAAATCCTTCTGGAATGCTGGCAGACTGGGTGCTGGGACTGCTTCCCTGGGGAGCTGTTCCAGTGCTCCCCAACCCGCTGGAGGAAGAATCTCTTCTAATATCCCAACCTAACCCTCCCCTGACACATCCTACTGCCATTCCCTCGGGTCCTATCATAGGTTGCAAGAGAGAAGAGCTCAGCCCCTGTTTCACCTCGCTCCCTTGTGAGAAGGCAGCAAACAGCCATAAGATCCCCCTCTCACATTCAGCTGCCGAGGCGCACGGAGCTCCTGGTGCCAACTGAGCAACCTGAAGTGCATGCAGAAGAAGGCAGTGACACAAAATATACCTTAAGTTAGCTATTTTGTCACATATTCTGATTTATGGGTTACAGAGGAGGATTCAGTGGCTCCCTATAGCAGGCTGCATTGAGGTTCTACAGGAAAGATTGTCTTTCCTCCCCCTAAACATACCAGGTACCTTGCAACAAGTGCTAGTGGACAGACACAACTAGAGAGTTAGGAAGTCCTTGAGGGAATTCATTTTACTGCACACATGGGACTGTGCAGCTCTCATCAAGTATTTCATAGTCAGCTCAGTGGGGTGAGTTTTAGGGAAATATTTAAAGAATGCTGCATTTGTAGCTGTGCAGTTTTGTATGGGAAAACTCCATCAAACGTACAGGGCTGCACAAGAGAAAGAATTAAACTAGGTTGGGGTAGGGGAATGTATGGATGTGCAAGAAATGCTCAGCTAAGAGAGAAGCTTAATGACTGGAGAAGAGGGATGGCAGCCTCTCCCTCTCCAGCCAGGGTGAAGAAGAAAAAAGGAACCTTGAGTTGCTGCCCCTGCCCAGGAACTAAGGCAGCCCCTAATTCAGGACCATGCAAACAGAAATTAAATTAATACGTATGGCTGAAAGACTCACACAGTCTGTTCTACCTCCTCCTAATTCTTCTGCAAATTTTGGGGTTTTTTTTTTGGTTGATTGTTTTTTGGTTTTTTTTATTGGTGACGGATTCTGATTATTATAGTTCTAACCTTAATTAGTGTGGCTTTGTGTCCCAGCACTCTGAGAGAAGTTCATATCCAGAACAGCTTTGTAAGTACCGACAAAGCCATTTGATGTCTGCACCACTGCTTAAAGTATTTGCTAACAAACTTTGAGACTTTTTGCCCTTCCAAAGGAACCATTTCACATGTGGTTTTTGGCTTCCTCTGCAGTGGCCCAGCAATATTATTTTATCCCAGCAAAGAGCATATTATTGTTTAATATCATTGCTATATTCCAGTATGTTTCCCAAGATGATAAATGTTGGCACAGAAAAGAGGCAACTTTTTCAAACAATAAGTAATAAATTGTGGAAGGCTGAGGTAAATATTTTTCCATGTCCCCAAACAACTCTGAGTACATTCCTGAGGAGTGTATTGACAGTAAAATGTATGAGAACAAGAAAATTTGTTGGATCAGGTTGTGGTTGTTGTCCAAGCCATAAAATATCAAGAAAATTCCTCATTCTTTCTAGCATCCGTTCCACTGTGTATTTCTGGGTGCAGCCTTAAAGCATTCAAAATGTCTACTATAGCAAATATGAATATGAATGAGTCAGTGTGAGAAGACAAACTGCCTCGTTCCAAGGCCTTAGGAATAAAAAACAAACAGAGAGTTTGTCAGATATCTCCAAATATAGGGGAGTTATCTTGACAACAAATTATTCCCATTCCTGGATTCTCTGTGCCAGTGAGACCTGCAGTGCTGTGGGCACCCATTCCTGCCTGGTGGCACCCAACCCACCCAAGCAAGGTCAAGAGAAGTCACACACAGGTTGCTGAGCACTGCAGGTGTGCAGTGAGCTGCTTGTGAGCAAGCCACAGACAACAAATATCTGCAATTAACAACTAAAATCGTCACCTCAGGATTATATTCGAAACCCACTCCTTGCTGGAGGGCAAACTGCAAAGAGAACAGGATGACTGAACTAAAAATATTATTATCTAGTGTAACATTCACCTGCAGGCAGTGCCACTGCAGCCATCCTTGTGTGCATCACCTCCAGCATCACACGTGTAACTGACCATCTCTACCCCTGCTCATCTCCTTGAACACCATCCTCCGGGGGAGCGCTCACCTTAACCCACCAGGAGCCAAAGGATAAGGGCTGAGCTGCAGGTACCTGGCCCCAGCTGCATGAAAACCCACACCTCATCATTTATAGCAAAGGCTTCTGGGTAATAATTCTTCAAAGGGCTTTTACAATATTTAAATACTGAACATGGACATATTCAACACCCTTCCAGGCCAATACTTGCCTGTTTAAATGGAAGCCTCTAATCCTCTAGCACTGTAATGGGAAGACATACTCAGTATACACACTTTGCACTCGAGACATAAATAATAAATGCAATTTAAACTGAAATTTCAGCAGACTTTCCATTAAGTCACAGATCACTGTTGGATGGACATAGTTTTTTATATCTGGCAGAGGGCTGTATCTCAGATATGTAGACTTCATGTAGAGATGGGATATTTTGTACGAACATTAATAATGATGTTCCCACATTGCTCATGCTGTGGAAATGCTTCCTATTCATCTCATTATCTTCTGGTCCCACAATGGCAGCATGATGAGTGCACAGAAATGAGTGAGAAGCCTTCTATGTCTTTGTGTGGTGGGTATAAAATGGTTGCAAACCAGATACATGTTTAAATGCATTATCTCTTTAACATTCTGCACTACCCTTCTGGAAAGACCCCATATATTTAATTTCAAAAGGGCAGAGACCACTTACCATGGGAGAAAAAGGGAGTGATTGCTTTGTCCTACTATCTGTCTCCCAGGGAGCAGATCACAGAGCACCAAGGTGGTTTCCCTTATGCCTTGAAAAGGGCTGATGAGAACCCAGAAGCACCTAGGTAGAAGTCTGATTCATTCACTCATACCAGTACCACAGATCTGCTCTAAATCCCTCTTCTCAGTCTCCTCCTCCAGGGTTAAAAAGATGGCAGAGCAGAGTGTACCAGGGAGAATTTGTTCTGAGTTATTACTGTGTATGTTTCAGTGGTCATTGCTGTCTTCATAACCCTTGTTTCAATACAAATCACTTCTGTTTTCACATTTTGCCTGGACTAGTTCCACATCCCAGGGATCATTCCTATCAGTAGCTGTTGAATTTGTCCCCTCAGCCTAATGACCTTTCACAACATTGGTGAAGGCTTCAGCAGCCACTGAAAGCATTAAAGAGCCTATTCCCATCTTTCACAGATTCTAACAAGAATGGTTGGGCTGTGTGTTCACAAAGCTGGTCCTGCTTCTCTGCATGTCCTTGGGCAACTCCTTTAAAGGCTGTGAGAGTCTCCATGTGAGACAATGAGAATATTGACACTGGCCTACCAACCATGAAAGCTACTACACAGAACCACTTAAAAGACTCACTGAAGCCCAAAACAGTTCATGCAGGCAAACACTTGGTAGGAAAGTAAGAGGTACACGAATTCATGGGGAGGAGAGGGGCGTAGAGGTAGCTTAGCTGCTACCTCAGCCCTCAGCCTCAAAACATCAAGCAAGAATATCCCAAGCTTCACTGTTCTAATTCACATCAGCAGACAACTTCTTGTACAGACTAATCTCTGGAATAGGTCCCCATTCTGCACACTATTGTAATAGAACAATAAATATTTAATTTGAAAAAGAAGTTACTAATAAACATCTTAAAAGAAGATTGTGATAGGCTGGCAGACTGCCATGCTCATCTCCACTTTATACAGAGCTTCCCTCTTGTGTTGATCTCCTAGATGACATCTGTCCAATGGAATTAATTGGCCTCTTTCTTGCCCCACACCTCTTCTGGTTTAATTATCCTGCCATTTGTCCAGCAGTGGACGATTTTCTTCTTCTCTTTGCTTTTTTTTTTCTCAATGTTCTCTGTTGACATGGAGTGTTTTCCAAATTCCATTCTGTTTTCCCCTTACAAGTTCCTGACCAATATTTTGTGACATTTTCTGCAGAAAGAACCATTTAGAATCCAACTCAAAGTGAGCTGTGATCAAAAGCCATTGGCTTCAACAGCAGATAGATCAGGTTTTCACACCTTCCATTATGCCTCAGCAGTCATAGGACAGAAATATGCATTGGAAAATGGAGTTGCAGATGTGAGGAGGAAGAGATGACAAGACTGATTTGCAGAAAAGAAACAGTTTCTGTTTTCTCAGAAGGTATAACTTGACCTCAGGCTACTGAAATATTTCCATTACTTCATGGCTTTTCCTTTGCAGATATATTAGATACTAAATCTATCCAGGGAAGTGCTTTCCCTTGCAATTACCAAATTACAAAAGTGCAAAAAGTCACAGAAGAGATGAAATGCATTTTAGAATTAGCCAATAGTGTTTTAGGTCGGTTTTTTACTTTTCTCCATGTGCTGATTGGCATTTTCCTGTTTCAGTACTTAGAATCGTAGAATCATAGAATTACCCGAGTTGGAAGGGACCCATAAGGATCCTCGAGTCCAACTCCTGTCCCTACACAGGACACTTCCAACACTCACCCTGTGTGACTGAGGGCTATGTCCAAATGCTTCTGGAATGCTGCAGACTGGGTGCTGGGACTGCTTCCCTGGGGAGCTGTTCCAGTGCTCCACCAGCCGCTGGGGGAAGAACCTCTTCCTAATGTCCAATCTGACCTCCCCTGGCACATCTTCCTGTTGTTCCCTCAGGTCCTATCATAGGTTGCAAGAGAGAAGAGCTCAGCCCCTGTTTCACCTCCCTCCCTTGTGAGAAGGCAGCAAACAGCTCTGAGATCCCCTCTCAGTCTCCTCCAGGCTGAACAGACCAAAGGACTTCAGCTGCTCCTCATATGACTGCCCCTCCAGACCCTTCACCAGCCTTGTGGCTTAAAAGCTGTTAAAAAGAAACTTAAAAATGAAGGAAGAGGAACTTTTCTGGGTAGAAAGAGGGAAGGAAAAAAGAAAGCTCACCTTGCAAGCAAAGCCCTCTTTCCCAGTAAAAGGAATGGATAAAATGTGATGCATTGAGAAAGTATGAAGCCATTCCTGAAAAATTTCATGGCCATGGAAGGGCATAACGTCAGGTTACAGCAAACCCAAGCTTATCCCCAGACCCTAATTTCCATCTCTTTCTGTTCCTGGGAATCTTTCAGAATTCCCTCTTCATGGTAGCTGGTACCTGATTTTTCCCACACCATGATATATTGTCTGGTCTATGTGTCCAGCCAGTGCCTTCGTACCTGGCCTGTCAGAGCTGGGTTAGTCTGTGTCAGGGAACCAAGAACCCATGAAGCTGGGGAACATTCTCCTAGATCAAGAGAATATTCCTGTGCTACAAGCCAGTAGCTGCAGCTACACTTGAGACCAGCCATGGTCTCATCTCTTACATACTGCACTTGGCAGTCGTGTTTATAAGGATTGTAAACAGCCAGAGAGATGTGAGGCACAGCCCTGAAACATTATTTCCTTTGCCTTCAAAAAGCACTTCTTCTGAAGTGCCCGGAGACGTCCTGTCTTAGGGGTTATCCCCAGTTAAGGTAAACCAAGTGAAAATGTGTGACTGCTGTCAAAAGAAGAATAATGTCAGTGCTTATAAAAGCTCTTCTTCAGATATGAGCACCACATCGTTACGCATAACCTCTGTGTTTGATTTCTCTGTCATATTTTCTCACACTGGAGATGGTCCCAAAGCAAACCTCTGAATGCAAGTGCAGAACATGATTAAGAATCGAGGCCTAGAACACCAGAACATATGTTTGGCTTCTTGCTTGTGTCTTTATAGAGGTCCAGCCAAAAGTTTCAGTGCAAACACCCTTGAATATTTGTATCTTTTGCACCATAGGCCAAAATATTTATGCTTAATACTATTAACCTTTTGCCGACTAAAGCTTTCCTGCAATTGTAGAAATTGCCATTGATTCTGTAGGGGAGACAAGCCCTGTTTGACCCAAATACAAGGCTACCTCAGCCTTGTGTGTTCCCCAGATATTCTGATTGCTCCTTCAAGACAAGAAAACCTCACTCCTTACTACTGAATCCCTGAGGTAGGTTCCCCTGATGTTCAGGCCCTCAGACAAATGTCTGTGGGTGCAGTGCCATGAGGTATGAGTTCACAACGCTTGCCTCAAGAGGACAAAATGCACTGGTTTCCATTGGAAACCAGTAGCCTGTGGTTACAACAAAAGTAAAAGACAAATTTATCAGTTGGTTTACAATAATAAAATTAAGATAATTACATCAGCAAAGAGAAAAGGCTTTCAGTATGACCAAAGACTTGTGCCCATATCTCTCAAACCCAGAATGGACCTGTACTCCTTTAGAGAGAAAAGTCAGACATACCTGCAAATGCCACAGCTGGAGATCTGACACCACCAGATACCTCCGACAACCTGGACCTTGCCTATGTCCTTCTTATGCCCTTGTGGGACTCTCCAAATTCCACTGAAGGTTTCTGCTCTTCCAGTACTCCAGCTTTCTTAGATGCATCTCAGCAGTCTGTTGAAATCCCATACAGACCAAGACAAAGTGTTAGTCAAGTGATTTTTGCCATAAATCAAGGTTTAGGAATACACTGTCTTTTCCTCCTTGAGGTTGTTTTTGACAATCTCACTAAGTGAATAAACAAACATCGCACTTCTAGAGATATTTTTACACTACTCACATAAGGCTAAAAACCACCCAAACTGTTACAAAATATTCAAAATACATCCTGGCTACTACCTCATGGAATATGGTACAGGGTATATCTTAATGTGCTTTCCTTGCACACCCAAAATTCTATTGAAAATAAAATTATTTAAGACAGAAAAAGTGAAACAAGAAGTTCATTTAAGTATTACTCCGGGATATTTCAGCATTAAAGACCTTTAATCACATCTACTAATCAAATCCCAGATAAAAACATCCATCTTCTAAAGTGAGAACAGAGAAAAATTAGGACAACATATATCTGTGAAAAAAGTTAGACTTTTTCATTCCAGGAGAACTCAGCTAAAAGCTCCCTCCATTCAGGCACCTGGGTTTCGTTTCATAATAGCTTCAGCCCATTGTTCCTTATTATCAGAGCTGACTATGTTCAAGCTAAGGCAGATCTTGTTCCTAAATTTATGTCTCTGTGTGTGACCACTACAATATGTGTTTTGTATGCTTTTCCCTGAAAGCCTAATATAGTGATACCTGTGACACGGCTTGGACTCCCCCTTTCATGTATATTACCAACTCGAACTGCAACCTGCTGGTAGATTTTTCTTAAACTCTAAAATGAGGGTCTAACCTTCTCTTCTTTCTCTTTTTCTTCTCTGTTACCTATAATCTTGATTTGACTCACACAAAAGTGACACAGTGGGAAATCCACTCAAGAAGACTTTGACAACTAACAATGGAAACCTACCTACACGAAAGTTGACTGGTGGCGTTTATAGTGAAAAAATGTATTCAGGTTTAAAGATGTCACCTGTGTTAACTGATCCGTGTTGGTTTTGTGTGTTTTTGTCAAAAGAAATGTGCTGTGGAGTCACCTCTGTTAGGGTAAAGAAAACTAGCCAGAACAACATCGCCACTAAAAACGATGGGTAAACTCAGAGAAAAAAATGCCCAAATATATAAGTTTGGTAAATATGATTTTTAGTTTGGACCAAATCCAAAGAACTTGCATGAAACAGTAAAACTTGAGCATATTTAAACAAAACTAATATATAGAATTATTTATACTCCTGTTCCTTTTGCCTTCTCTAACATGAACAATATTATTTATGCAGTACCAAAGGTGTGCTAAATGCATCTCATGGATTAAATCAAAATATGACCACTGTAGATTTTTCAGTAGTAGCTACTGATTGTTTTGGCTTCAGTTTTATACTTGAAGCTGAGACATTTTACACAGATTCCTTTCTCTCTGGAATGAAAAGAATCCAGATCTTGTTACAAACCAGCTTCCTTCATCAAATGGGACACCCAAGGCCATAAGTTGCCGTTGGAAATCTCAGGCATTTCATCCCAGAAAAGAGAACAGATGAAAGACAGCTCAGAATTCAAAGACACTAATATCCAAGTAAAAGGTCTTGACCGAATCTATGAGGATATTAAAGTCATTGATATTGTACAACAAGTCCTCATGTCCTCTTCTGCATCTACTAGGTCAGATCTTGCTACTCTCAGCTGACTTGAAGCACTTTATCTCACCATTATATTCACTGCTAATAGACACTTTTGTTGAAAAACTTATTAAATGTCCTGCAAATGTGAAACTCAACCCCCAAATGGTCCTTTGGGTCAGGTTGCAAACACATGAGGTGGAGCTGACACTACTGTGACACCTCTGTGAAATGAGGGACAACAGGAAAACCTGGGGGCTCTTGGAAGGAACCTGAGGTGCTGAGATGCAGTGAAGATGAGCGCTGCATAAAGCGTGAATGGAACAGAAAGGATCCCAAGGAAGAAGGAGCAGAGTGGCTGCTGCAAACCTCAGCTCATTCATCCAGGTCAGAGAAGCCTGAAGAAAGGACAGAGTTCAGAGGGATCTACACTGCTGTCCACACTGCAAATGGTCTCTGGCTAAACAGAAGGCTTTAATAAATAAATTGCCTACACCTGATTGATGTCTGTTAATTTAAATTCACTTAAAAATTTAAATGGTTATGGGAAATAATAGTATCTCTTAAAATGAAACCATCTGAAGTGATGCCACTTAGTTCAATGTTTTTTCACTCATCCAAGTTCTGTGTTACCCCTCATGATGCAGAGTTGTTGTTCATAAAAGAAAGTCACTTGGCTGCTTTAACAACATTCATGCAGTAAACTGGGAACTAAACTACATAATTTGTACAACAAGGAGTACCCCAGAAGATCCAGTGAGAAGTAAATAAGTTGGAATGAATGACTGGAAAAGGAACTTCATCTCCTGCTATTGTGGCCACCCTCATTTTGCTCTGCAGGTCCTGAACGTGCTTCTAACAGAGAACAAGAGCTCTGCAAGCCAGCATGTGTCATGACTACATGTTTTTTACAGCCATTTTAGAGCCAAGTAAACTGAGGGACTTGGTTAATGCATATCCCAGGCTGCTAGGAATGCAATTAGGGCACGTTAGCTCATTTCAGCCATTAACAGGCATTTTCTGGTGTGCTACCTTGTGCACAGTGTATCTTCCCACGTGGACTCTCCACCTCAGCCCACGCAGGGGCTATCACATGACCACAGGTCCCACATCACCCACCTGATTTCTCCTACAGCTTCACTGCCAGAGAATTCTCAGCATCACGCCTCCACCTAAATTCTCCAATCAGAAAGCTTCCAAAAGTTCTGTGATTAAACAAAACAAAAGGCCTTTTAAATTCTACTATAGAGAGGATGTATTCAACTAAGATGAGGGATGCTGTGTCTCATGTCTGTCCTCAGGTAGTCAGGGTAATTGACCCAGTGATATCTGCCCAAAGGAAGAGACAATATTTGAAATTTCTGCTAGAAACAATTATGTACTTGACCTTAAAGTATGGGTCTTTCTGCTCTTATTTTTTTAGGAGAGCATTAAAAAAAAAAAAAGAAAACAAAGCCAGAAAGGCTCTCAACCCTTTGAAGGTCCTGTTTGTGCTGAAACAGGCTCTGTGAATTGGTAATTGGCCTCTCAGAGCCCAGGGGATGTGAGGCCAAGTCAACACACAGCAGGCAGGCACCTTTCCACACTCAGCACTTCTGCATCCCCAGCCCTGCTGCGGGGTCTCAGTCCCCATCCCACAGCCTGTTCTTAGCACCCTCCTTGCTCAACCTCCCCCTGCCTCTGCCCAGCATTACCACCCCTTTTGCAATGCTCTCATCCCTTTTCTCCTTTGCAAAGGGCTGGGAAGAGATTGAAATGTGATTGAGACAGGGATGTCAGTTTGTAGGTGAAGTACTCCAGCCCTAGTGTCACTGGTGGGCATGGCCTCTTTCACAAAGGTAAAGTAGGTAGGCACCTACCTCCATGAGTAGCCCAAAAAAAAGAAGCAGAAGACCAAATCCACAAATATAAAACTTGTCTGTTCTTCAGTATCATTTACTGTTTCCTGTTAAACAAGTAGCTGAAATGATGGAAAGTGTCTGTGGGTTTTTTTTACTTTGGGAGACAGGTAGGGGATGGAAACGAGAGGTACTTTGCCTAAAGGTAAAATTAAAGCTGACCCCACAACAACTGCCTAAGATGCCCAGGCCATGTCAGAAAACAGCTCTGCTTCTGGTCATCATTCCCATGAATTTTAGAAGGAATTCAATGCTTGATATGTAGGGTGGCCCAGGGCTCCCCAAGGCAGCCCAGCACCAGAGGATTAAGAGGCATCAGGGAGATACCTCAGGGTGGGAAGACACCCACACTGGTGTAACTTCTCTGCAGCACACACTTGTCCCCAAGGGCTTGCAGCACTTAACATGCTATTCTTGAGGGCCATGCCTTTTACCCAGGGCAGGGCTGGCTCTCCTGCAGCCAAGGAGGGGGAGATGTCCCATTGTCTGCACAGGGAAGCCTGAGGCTGCTGGCCAAGGAATTGCTCAGGTTTTCTTGGCACTGGCACTATCTTGGCTCCAATGCAGATGACATGGCAATCCCCACACACAGACACACCCAGACAGGTAGAAAGTTTCCCTGCTCTTCTCAAGCAATGTTGTCTCGGCAGAAGCATGCATGGCCCAGATTTTACACTTGTCTCTTCACCTTCATAACCACAAGGATTAGAAACAAAGAAGAATCTCCAGCAAGACCATGAGCCTTTCATGGGCAGCGACTTTGTTTTCCTGCTCCATCAAGAGAGAAGACACTGGCAGTTCCCAGCAGTGTCCCCACAGCCCCTCTGGAAGGGAAAGCTCATCGTGAGCTTGGAAGTGGTGCACAGCATCATCCCATTGGGTTCTTGCTGGTGAAGGCAATCACATAACACAAATGCACAACCATGTGTACATGCCCATGCACAGAATGGGTGATTTCAACTTTGCTGGGCCCAGGGAATTGAAACCACTTAAAAAAAAAAAAGAAAAGAAGCAAGCCTCACTAATATCTTTGCTTTAAAAATCAAAACAACAATAACAAAAAGACCAGTCAAGTTAATTACAGTAGAGCAGAGAGGAATCTCTAAGATGTAAATACATTTCCATGAACATTAAAACCAAACTCCTCTCTAAAGTGTTTTTCTTTCACAAGCAAGCAAGAAAATGCATTGGATAAAACAAACTTTGCTTATTTTAGTTTCGACTCAATTACCTGTTAATGGAAAAAATCTGGCACCACTAATAATGAGGCAGGAATGAGATCACTGTTCTGGAGGCCTGGCTTGTCAGGGAAGCTTGCAACAAGAGGTGCATTTATCTGCCTTTCTATAACCCTTTTCAAGCACTCTGTCAGGGAGCCCAAACTGAACAGCCAGTTTAGGAGGAACTTGGAACCCGCTCCAGGCCCCCTCAGCCCTCTGGGAAAAGGAAAATTATTGTTGGCAAGTCTGCCTGGCTCCAGAAGTTGATCCAGTGCCCCCCACTTGCCCATGCAGCAGCAGACAGAGCTAAGAATTTTGTTATAATTAAATAACAGAGTGCTGATTGGTTGCTGGAGGTGGTCTTGAAACCGGTGTTTAAGGCAGTGGAGAACAACGGTTACTATTCATAGAAAAAGCAGAGTCTTAAAATCCATCTGTTTCGTTCCAAATTTAGGCCAAAAAAATGCTCACTCACTGTCTTTAAAAATACCACCTGCTTTGCTATTTTGTATAATGTGCCATTATATAAGTTTGAAGGAGGAGCAGGCAGGGAGGCAGCGGGGGCTGAGAAGGGGTGGGGGGAACAGATTAAAAAGATATAGTTAGATCCAAAAATACCCCAGCAGCGTATTCAAAAGGGAACACAAGATAAGGGTGCAAAGGAGATATTTTCTTGGGAAGATTAAAACCAGGGTGTTTGCTAATGCCTCAGAGGCAGCTACTACGAATGGGCTTGTTTGCGAATAAGATAACAATCTTCTTTATTTAAAAACTTAGAAAAAACAAATCTGTAACAAAATCTTCTTGCTCATCCAGTTCCCTTCTTCACCACGCTACAGGACTGAGGAATCACCTTGAGCCTTTCCTACCCTGCAGAACTTTCTAGTGTGAGGCCAGGTAAGGTCATTGCAGCCTGCCCAGCCAGAGCCCCTGCCAGCAGGTACCTCCCCGTGGGGCTGTGCTTCTCCTCAGTGGGCTGGTGAAAGCAAATAACTGGAAGGAAGGAGGCAAGGAGCTGCTAACACTACAGCATCTACTTTTCCAGAGCAGCTTTGCTCTTGTGAGAAGTAATATTAATGAGGTCTGGTGTCCTACAGATGTGTCTTCTCTCTCCCCATCGTCCTTCCCCTCCCCTTGTTTTCATGCTGCAATCTTACATAATATTATATATTGCAGCTGCAATACCCTTAACTCTCTCCCATGTCCCTTGTTCCCTTCAACACCCCAATGCTCTCCATGTCTCCTACCTAATCTTCTTGGCCTGCCAGCTGGGCAGGAGAGCATAAATGCTGGTCCAGAAGTAGATGTGTGATAATTGGCCATCTGGACACTGCCAGGAAGAATGGAAAACAGCTGAGCTCTCCTTCTCTTTTCTTCAGCAGTGGATCTGGAAAGCCTCTCTTCTCGGTGCCGGCAGAGATTTGCCTGGAACTCAGAGGGACTTCATGATCTCCGGGAGTTTGACTGCTGCTGTCAAATATGGTTTGAAATGCCAGAAGATTCAAGAATTATCAGATGAGGGTGAAACAGATGGGCAGACAACATCACTTTGTGACATCCACCGCCTTAGAGGTTTGGGGTAACAACTCCCCGCCCCACATTGAATGTATTTCCAGCCTCAGAAGAAGAGCAATTCCTAAAACATGGATGCAAGTCATGAGAGAATGTTTTGGTTTGATCCCTGAAGAAAACCAGTCCAGGCATTGGCAGACTCCTGTCCTCAGCGAGTGCTTAAAACGAGTTGGTGGCATTATTGACAATGATGGGTGGTTGGGACGCTTTCACTTGTAGCTGCTCTGCTTTCAAAGCCTCAGTATGTTTTTCAAGAACATCTTAAGATTAATGCCAACATACCTGTCTACTCCTTTTATAATACAGCAATTGGTATAATCTCTGAGCTAATTTGCATATTCATAGTTTTATGGCTCTAAGATATTTAGCCTTCCTGTCCAACAAAGACCACTGAAGCTCCAAGTTGATCCTGTACTGAATTCAGCCTTCAGCTGGAGCACCTCTCCCAAAACAGCATCCAAAATCTTGACCCAGAGACTCAGGTGGTAAAGCACTCTTATGTGTGTGCCAGACATAGGTGGGCAGCACTGTTAAACAAGATTATTATTATTATTGTTGTTGTTGTTATTATCTTTCATGATTGTTGAAATGGTCCATGCAAATATTTTACTGTGAATTTTCTTTACGTCTTTTTATGGTCTAATGAAATGAACAGGACTTTAAAGATTGCTTTCTTTCCTGCCTTTCCCTTCCTTTTTCTTTGCTTTTAAGCAAAGCTTAAAACCAAGTGGCACCGCATTGCACGTCAGCAATTGCTTAAACTTTTTAAAATTCCATACGCTAAGTGACAAATGAGGTTTACGAAACTAATGGAAAATAAATGTCTCCCAAACATGCAATACATTTACTCTCTTCCTTGCCTTATCCTGTAAAACCAGACAGAATCAATAGCTCCTGTGAATTACCTGCTGTACGCGGGGGCCTGTGATGTGCTGTGGCAGCCATGAGCAAGGCCAGAGCGTGCCAGGTTGTCACTATCCCACTCTGGAGGTTGCCCTCACTTGCATGGATCTAGGGATGAACAGAGTGATCAAACCATACACTTGCAGCCAGTCAATCACCCTCCTTTCCACCTACAGTGTATGGGAAGGACTATCTTTCCCTCATGTTTCCAGTGCCTTGTCTGATGGGGTTCTTGGCTGTGACTCCTGGGTACAAAGGAATTACATAAAAATAATGGCAATTTTCTCCCAGGAGCAGTGACCCAGATCAAGTCCTCCAAGCAATGGAAATTTGGAGGCAAATCTGAAGGCATAATTCCATCAAGCGACACAGCCAGTGCACAACCTATAGGAAACCCAAGTGGTTGCTTTCCCAGGAACGTGCAGTTGCTTTCACAGGGCAAACAAGGGTTCCCAACATGAGTTATCCACCACTTGTAAGCCTTATTCAACCTATCTTTTGAACACTTACCTCTCTCCCTGCACACACAGAATGAAAACCAACTTGTCCAGGAACAGTGGTTTTGGACTCTGCTTTCCAAAAGTCTGCTAATCAAGCAGCCAGCAAAGAACACAGGATTTGCCGAATACAGGACTCTCACCTTGACAGCATCTCCTTCGAATCGTGGCATTCAAAGATCTCCTGGAGCCTTATGTATTACATTAGAAGAGAGCAGTTATCCCCAGCAGAGATGCAGCCTGTGTCTGGCTGATGGATGGCCATGCTCTAGCAAGAGTCAAAATGATCAGGAAAATGAAAAAAAAAGTATTCCCTAGAAACCTTAAATAGCAGGAGAGTAGTTTGAGCATCACGTTCAATTTGCTGGCTACCAACAACAGCAAGATCTGGCATCTTCCACAAAGGCTTTGCAGCAACGTCCTCTTCCCCATCACAGAGTCCTGTCCCATCCCACCCGTGCTGCCCACATGCTCTCACGGGTGACGAGGGGATGTGTTCTGCTCAAGTCAAGGGGAGTGTCAAGTTAGACCACGACTGAAACAGCATCAGGCCTTGGATTAAGGGAAACAAATGGATTCTGGTAAAAAAATCACCATGACTTGATCCTTCTTAAAGGAAACATGACAAAATACTCACATATATTACCCTTTATTAACAAGTATGAAACAAAAAAAGGCTTCTGGTTTGCATACTAGGTATTAAAAAAGGTGTTAGCAAATTAAAGAACTGTATAGTCTGTTTAAATAGTATTTAGTACTTCACCCAGTGCCTCCCAGGCCCTCTACAAAGCAAATTCCTTGTGCAGCAAAGAGAAAATGGCTTTGCAGCCTATTTTGGTTTTATCAGTCCCCTCAGTGAGGGACAGCAGGGTCTCAGCACTGAGACAAGACTCACTCCCAGCTCTGCAGAAAGTCACTTTGCCAGTTTTCCCACACAAGTAAGAACACTCACCCTTCCTGCAGGGTCCATCAAGAGGGTCTGAAGAGAAGTGCATTACCTGACCAATACATTGGCACGACAGCAGGGAACCAGCCTGCTCCAAGACCTTTGCATTTGACTGCCCTCAAGTGCCATTGTAGGAATTACGATGGCTGAGATTTTCCAAGAAAACTGGTTTCATGGCAACACCCACTTGTGAGCGATTCCAGGAAATTACAAAGCCTAAATTCCTACTTAGTTTAAAAAAATTCAAACAAACCAACCATTTCATAAAAATTCTTGGATGTAAGCTCACCCTCATCCTGCAACATCTACAGGCATTTGCTGTATCAGGTGGATGATGGGTGCTCAGCACAAAGAGCAGGCTGTGCTGTAAGGGCTCACTGCATTAAAAAAAAATATATATATATGCAAAAATGGGCTAAAATCTACCCAGGAGACAAACCCTACAGCCAGCACAAGGACTCTGACTAATGAGGGCTATCTAAGCTCTCCTGTTTGACCTTTACAGTGCATCAACCTGTGCTGTGTGATCACCAGGTTGAACAAAAATATCTTAAAACTGAAGGTACCATCAAGTCCTGGTCTCCTGTCCCCAGTCAGGATCACGACACACAGAGGGATGACATTACTGTAGCTCCTTGTGCTATTCCATAGAAGCATAGAATGGTTTGGCTTGGAAGGGACCTTAAAGATAATCCAGTTCCAGCCCCCTGCCATGGGCAGGGACACCTCCCACTGGATCTGGGGGCTCCAAGCCCCATCCAGCCTGGCCTTGAACATCTCCAGGGATGGGGCAGCCACCACTGCTCTGGGCAACCTGGGCCAGGGCCTCCCCACTCTCACAGCAAAACCTTTCTTCCCAATATATCATCTCAATCTCCCCTCTTTCAGCTTAAAACTCTTACCCCTCATGCTATCCCTGCACTCCCTGACCAAGAGCCCCTCCCCAGCTTTCCTGGAGCCCCTTTCAGCACTGGGAGGCTGCTCTAAGGTCTCCTTGGAGCCTTCTCCTCTCCAGGCTGAACAACCCCAACTCTCTCAGCCTGTCCTCATATGGAAGGTGTTCCAGCCCTCGGATCATCTCTGTGGCCTCCTCTGGACTCACCCCAACCACTCCATGTCCTTCCTGTGCTGAGGACTCCACAACTGAACGCAGGACTCCAGGTGGGGTCTCACATACGCAGAGGAGCAGAATCCCGTCCCTTGACCTCTTGGCCACAGCGCTTTGTCTTCTGCCAAACCATGTGCCATTTGCTTTAAAAACTAGAAAGGATTTTCAGCTACTGCAACAAAGCAATAGTTGATGGCACAAAG
The DNA here is from genome assembly GCA_033556795.1 of Tapera naevia. Classification (NCBI taxonomy): domain Eukaryota; kingdom Metazoa; phylum Chordata; class Aves; order Cuculiformes; family Neomorphidae; genus Tapera; species Tapera naevia. The sequence continues at coordinate 2,353,571 of JAUMJJ010000156.1, forward strand.
CGAACCGAGCACGGGAACCCAAAGGAGACAGAGGATTTCTCACCACCAGAGCTGGCTGCAAATTGTCACAATGCTCTCAAAATGTTTCTCAAGGAAGTTTTCCACCTGGGCTGTAAATCTTTTGGTCAGAGTAAAATGCAGTCAACGCATGAATGAGTTGACAAGTCATTCTCTGCACATACTAAGTTGCTTTTATTAATCCAGAACTGCATGCTACAGATACTGTACAGCATGAACATTTATTCATTACAAAAAATGGCTTCCAAACCATTAAAAATGAAAATCGGAATAAGAGCATAAAACGGAACAGTAACATCACAACTGTTAGGAAACATTCAAAGTATTCACAAAAAATGTTATAGTTAGCATCTTAATAAACCAGAGAAAAATCTGAGACAGTTTTACAATCGCTTCATGTCAACTACAATGGCACTGAATGAACAGATGAACAATTTTTTCAGCTTTATACAGCGTTTTTTGCAACATCAACATGCCTAGGTTTTTTTTTTTTGTTTTAAGTTTGCTACCTACCTGTATGTAGTAAGTGTACATAGAAGTGGCAGTCTGATTTTCCTTTTATGAATAATCTAATATACAGAATTTGGCCCTTAAGGGTTTATACCTCTTCATTTTAAATGCTTTCCGGACAATCTGCTACCAAACACGTCTGTTATAGGTGACATTAAAACTACATACATATCTACCTATGTAACATCACAGCAAAACAGGATGAACAAAAAAATTACAGCATTAAAAAAAAAAAGAAGAAGAAAAGTTGTCGGGAGAAAGTTAAAAGTCACTGAGAGTTTTGGCACATAAAAATTTTGCACACAGCCTACAGTCCTAATGTCGCAGGGGATTCAGCTGCAGTTCTGAATGGGAGACACTTGGACCTTGCTATTTCTCAAACAGCGTTGCTAAAAATTCCCACTAAATTTTCAAGTCATTTTTTTGTTTGTAATGGCTTTTAAAGCAATTTTGTTTTTTTTTTCCTTTACACTATTGATCCTTGGAAAAAAAAAAATGCGTCTGCGAAATGTCCATTTGGTGGCAACTGTGTTTCATATAGCAAAAAAAAAAAAATCATGAAAGGAAGTCAAAAAAAAAAAACAAAATTCCCGGAAAAAATATATATATACACATTTATATATAAACTTAAAAACCTTGTACAATTGAGTTGTTATATATAAGATGCTTACACTAAGGGGGGAAAAAAAAACTTTATACAATGTCAAGAAAAAAAAAAGGAAGAAAAAAACATTTAAAAAGGGACAACATACAGATACAACAAGCAATTTCTAAAGCAATAAATACTACTGGTCCAATAGCGTTGTGATACTTTTAATTGTTGAGTAGCGTTCCCTCCCCCAAAAAGAACAACACCATGGAACAAGGTATATTAACACATTTTTTTTTAACCCTTTGTTTCTGTACATTTAAACAATAACAAGTAACATCACAATAAAGGTTGTTTCACACAAGGAAGAAAAAAAAAAAGAAGTAGTAGCGGCACCGCATTCATCGTGCCCTTAAAGGTTTAAAAACCAGATGTAAAATGATTGGTTCGCAAGCTCGTATTTAATACAAATAATAAAGAACCAATGCCTCCGGCAAGGGCTGCTTCAAAATTGCTTCTTTTTTTTTTTTTAGTTTTTAAAATCAGTCTTTAAAACTAAGCTATTGGAACTACATAACAATTATGTATATATATATATTTTTTAAACGCTACAAAGACTTTAAACAGCTGTTGATAAAAATTTTGGCAGAATCATGAGGCTTTTCTCATCTACATATTTAAAAAGGAGAAATTGAAATAAGAATGGGTCAAATATTGACCAATGAACTCGATAAAACATCAACTAATGTAGCCACGTGGCACGAATTAAAAACGAAACCGAGAAACGACGACGAACAGCGGACGACGACGAGAAGAAGGAAACAAAACCATCAAAGAAAAGGAAAAAAAAAAATAAAACCAAAATCCCAACAGAATTCATTCCCCCCCGAAGGAAACGGAAAGGGCTAACGAGGCTAAAGCTATTCTAAGGACTTGGTTACGAGGGAGAGCGGCTGGGGCTGTGTCCCCGCCAGCGAGCTGTGGGAATGCAAGGAGGACGTGGAGGGCTGCGCTAGGGATGCGGCGGCGGCCGGCGGGAGGGCGGCCGGCGGGTGGTCCAGGGCCCCGTTGGGGCAGCTGGCGGCAGGCAGGGCGCCGGGCTTGCTCGCAGCGCTCTCGGCGAGGCCGAGCGAGGAGGGCGGCGGCATCATGACCAGGTGCGCCAGCGGGTCGGGCTTCAACGAGAGCGAGAGGGGTTGCGTTTGTTCAGTCTGTGGTTTCGAGTCTCTGGAGGGGGAGGCGAGCGTGGCGGGGGAGGACGGAGGAGAGTCTAGTAAGCTTCCATCTGAAGAGGGTGGGCTGACGCAGCTGCCTTCACCTTGTATGTAGCGAACGCACTTTTTTTTTCTCCTAGAAACAGGGAGAGAGTTATCTGTGAATAAAGGGCAGAGATGCTAATGGAGACAGTTATCTAAAGCAAGGAGCTGTTAATTAGCTACCCTGGGCTCCGCGCAGGCAGCACCCCGGCCCCACGCACCATCCTGAGGGTCTGTCGGGGTGTCCCTCAGCACTGAGCCTGCTCGGGAACCTCCCTTCAGCTAAAGGGTTTGGGAAAGATTCACCAACTGCCTCTTCGTCCCTCTCCTCTTCGGGCTGCCTCCTTTCCTTCCTCATTTTAATATTCAGAAAATCAGGTAAGATGTTTTTAGAGCCCACTGTGCTAATCTACAAACTCGACTTTCCTCTGGGGAAAAAAAGAGATCCTTATAAAATAAAACATCTGGATAGGTGATGGTATCTCAAGGTGTCCCATAACGCTGTCCAACTCAACTGGGCTATCTCTACACCTGCATCACCCGTGGTCTTTCATGATGCGCTGCCCTTGGGAGGCAAGGATGCCTGTGAACTACTGCTCATTGCTTTCTCCTCTGTTAAGAACCACACCAAATTCAGAACTGTCAGAGTCAGACAGGAGGGATATAAAATAGAACGAGAGAGAGGGGAAATAAAAACAAAACGTACAAACAAAGCAAACAGAAGAGAAAACAGGAAAAGAACAGGATAAACAGAGTATGATCCAAAATAACAAGAATAACTGGTTGTATGGCCTGCAGGTTGTGGCTTTAAATCGACTCAGTTTTACTTTTTGTTTTAAGGGAGAGTGGTAGATTTGGGAAGCTGCTCATTTGCGTTTTGGGGAATTCTCCTCTGAGAGGCCAACCATGTTACTCCAGAGTGGGATCCATTTTCAGGAGGTGAAGAGCACGACGACAAGTACAAAGGTGAGGAGCAACATGGAGCTTATTTCACACCAGGGTGTATGAGTCTTGCAAGAGTCGATCATCTTCAAATAAATAAGTGACCCGACAGAGATCTTTTCTCCTCCCTCTGTCCACTTAATAATGTAAAGGAGCAATGAAAACAGATGACAGTTTCACACCATCTTTCTTGCCAAGTATATGCAAGACAATTCTAGCACCAGGATAGAAATAATGAGGCAAACAATCACAGCATTTGGCAGCACAACGTTCAGTGGCCACCTTGACCCTAATAATGATGGCTCTCCAGCCCTCCTCTTCACAAGCACACTTCTCATGGGAAGTGCTGAACTGCTGTCACACAGCCCAAGGTCTATGACAAAGTCTGTCTCAAGCAGCTCTGCCACAAAAACTTTGGATGCTCAACCAAGCTGCACAAAGCCAATAACATGAGGGAGTAGGTTGCTCTTCCCCTCCAGGGGACACCTCACTGTAGGCTCAGCAACTGTGTCACAGGAGGCATCCAAGTGTGGCACAGCAGCTGAATGTCACTGGGTCACATCCCCAACTAGGAGGTGCCCCAGCTCCACCTCCACCACTGGTCGTCAATGTTCTCCCTTGATGTGGGTTAAACCAAGTCTGCTGTCTAGGCAATAGGGCTGGATGTTTCTCGACTGCAAGGGAGATCTAACCATCTGGATCCTGGAGTGAGAAGATATCATCTCCCTGAGCCAGGAAGGGAACACCAACCCCGGCATCCCATCCTTCCGCCAGCTTCAGAGAGGGACCAGTGCTGTGACATCCCCTCCTCCAGAGACTTAGACTGTGCTCTCAGGTTCTGCTCCACGTTCCACATGGCAAGGTAAGGGGTTAGGGCTATTAGAGTTTTAACCACGTTAGCCTCCAGATCAATACATGTTAAAAACTAAAGACAACCATGCAACTTAAATGTTAAAAAGAAAGAAGGAGAGAGAGATAGAAGACAGCAAGTGAAGGCTGTAAACCATGCTTTATTAGAGCAAAGTTAAAAGACAGAAAAAAAGTAATTTGGTGGGCTCAAAACAGAACCTGTTAATTCTTCTACCATCAACAAACAATGTGGGAAGCCTCTGGCTCTTGGCTAAGGACAGTTCTGCTGCTCTTTCTCCCCTCCACTCGCCTGTCTCACCACTTCCTAGCTCCAGCTGTGCAAGGCTTCCAGGGCCACAGCTCATGTTTGGACCTTCTGTACAGCTGCCAGTGGCAAAGCAGAACAGTGATGCTTCACAATAATACTTGTGTGGAAAGGTGGCTTCTCACTACTTGGAGACAGCAGGGTTTCCCTGCAATCCCCAATTAAATTAATTTGCAAGCAGAGACTCAAGCTCTGCTTCTCTCATTGATGATGGTCCGGAAGTCATTCAACTGGATTGCTCTGAACCTACAAGACAGGTAATCTTTCACTGGAGGCAGCTTGAAACTAATATGCAAAAAATGCAATTTTTAACACTAGTTTAAGTTCTGTGGACTAAGAGGAAGAACTCCTATGGCAAAGCAGACTTAAACCAGCTCCACCTGACTTTCTGACTCTGCAGAATTAACAAGTTTTTTAAAATTTAAAAACCGCTCTGCTACCAGAAGTAATTTTTATTTGACTAGGATTAAGGTAGCAGTTTGCTGCTTATGCTTCTGTTGTGCGTTAAACTCTTTAATAGTGTGGCCACTTTCAGTCTGAAAAGACATCTACTTAAATCAAGGGGGACATTTCTCCAGCCCGTGCCATTCCCACCCTGGGTTATCTCTGGCCATGTACGTGTCAGGGTTAGGTGGAACAGTAGGCATAGATGGGTGATAACCAAAACCCCTGCAAGCCAAATATTACCAGAATTGAATAACACCAGATAAGTCTGGTGAAGTGGAGTAAGCAAATATCCAAGAAACAATTCATGCCTCGGTTTTGCTCTCCTTTAAGTGGGAACAAAAATACATATCCCCACTCAGGAGCACTAGTGAAGATTATTCACTTGTGCACTGCTCTGGAAGTGTCAACTGCTACATCAGTCTGGCTAGACCTGACCTGACTGATGCTTCCCTTGAAACCAGCACTGGGATAGCATCAGGAAACCCAAAATGCTGCAAAATGAGTGAAAGCCACAGATGATGGCAAGGGTTTATTCAGTTGCTGTGAGCAAAGATGGTTCAGCTTCTATTGTAGTAGCAAACTGCACAACTTTAGCACCTAAGATGTGCTACAAAATGCTACCATGCTAGCAAATGCAATGTTACAATGGTTAGGACCAGAACTTTAAATGCCTCCATGCATCTTTAAAAACAGAACTAAAACCAAAACAAAAAGAGAAGCAGCTGTGTAAGTCTAAAGCTATCAGCTGCACCACTGAAGTTGTCTCTGATGCGCTGCAAAGATTTCTATACGTCTGACCAAAATCTGGCTTAAGTTAAAGGAGAGTTTAGGCTTCACATGTAACCTAAGCACTGTGCAGACTGAATGAAAAGCCCCCTTGCTGATAAAATGTAGTTTTAAAAGTATGCTGTTTACTTAAGCAGCAAGGGAAAGATAAAGCAACACAAACACGACGTGCCCCCGGTTCTGGTGCTTGGCGTGCACAGCCTGACGTGCTTCAGCTGCTCTATCTCTAGACTACCCAAATGCTGCTGATAGTGGGTAGTGAACTAACCACAGAACAAAGCTTAATTAAACACAGCATTCAAGTCTTTGGCTACCACGAGGCTTGAGCCTCCTGGCACAGGGAAGTGGCTACCTGGCTCTTCTGGACTGAACCCTTCTTTCTTTAGGCTTTAAGAACCTGCTGCTGTCAAAGCTTTTTCGACGTACGTGCTGGTACTGATATCTAAGACCCCAATGCCCAGGATTAGCATGCCTCAAATGGGACAATATGCAACCTGTGAAGACATTTCTGGTGCCTTATCTGGTATTTTGACACACAACACCACCCTCAGAAACGTGTTTGCCTCGACACTAAGCACAAACAAGACTGCGTGCATACACAAAATACGATGGACGTCTGGTCTACATTCTAAATGAGATGGAGCACACGGGACTGGCATGAGTAAGAGGGGGAAATGTGGGAGAGGAATCACTACACACAGAGTGTGGTTTGGATTGAAATACCTACCATCATAATATTCCAAATTCAAAGACTGCTTGTATCAGAACAAAGAAACAACAAATTTAACCAAATGCGATCATATAAGGAAAAAGGAATGAGAAAAGAACTACTCGGTATCCCTCCACCAAGAAAAGAAGTTCGTATTGAGTTACACATGGAATTAAAATCCAGTAGAACATGGACTGTCGAAATTTGGGCTCTCTGATGTCTTTCATCGTCTTTTAATGCTGGAAACTGTCCTACTAAAGTTGTAATTATTTTTGTCTAGAGGTCAGGCATTCACAGCTCTCTTGTTGGGATAAAAATTAGGAAAAAATGTATTTTCAGAATCAGAAAAAAAGACATCAGATCATTTAAAAATCTGATACCTACATAAACCTTACCAAGGCACAGAAGCCTACAGGTAGCTATTTAATTTTGGAGATAATAAAAAAAAAAATTCAGTGCACTAAAAGCTGTAAACACTGGCTTTTACATCTCAAATCATGAGAAAACACTAGTGCTGCAGATGCCAGAACCTTTTTAAAAAGCCTTTGGAGGCAGCAGACATAGACCCAAATGAAAGACAAAGTATAAGTGTCCAGCTAAACATTCGTTTTGCTGACAATCTGGAAAAAAAATTATAAAAAAGCCAAAAAACTGCCAGCTTTAAGGATCTGAAATTTTCTTGTTCCCAGTTCTACCACCAGGGAGAGGTTATTGGTAAAGAAAGAGAGAAAATGGCATTAAATTAGCAAGAAATTCCAAAGATCAAAGATTATTAGCAATTGATGCTGTGGGAGAGAGAAAGGTGGGGAGTGGGGAAAAAAGATTAAAAAAAATAAAATCACACAAATGCACTAAGAGGACAGATTGCTTTTATTTCCCCAAAGGCCTAGTGGGTAGTATTATACCTGCATGGTTTGCACCATAAACTCTGTCGGTCAAGCCCGAACAATGCCCGACACTTCTTTGGAGTATTTGCATCTGTTAGCATAAGGTAAACACAAAAAATACAACACAATGGTGGATAGAGCTCATTTGGACTGCATCATCTTAGCTACAGCTACGTTTAGCTTGCAATCACCTTAGTTTTATTTGGTAATCTCCCCTCGTACCAAGGGCAGGGAAGAAAAGAGGACTTTTCACAGTGAGCCAAAAGAAAACCAAAAAAAGTCGCTGACACGGCCGTGTCGGCACCGCGCTCGCTGCACTGTTATCAAGGGCTTTGGGAGCAACTTTCCTTGGGTGGAGGCTTGGAGGGCAGGAGTGTGGCTGAGCCACGGATTAGCTGGGCTTAAGGCTGATGCTGTTTTACAGTGGATTTTTGGCTCGCAGCAGCAAAGAGGAAGGCAAAAAAGATAACCAGCGAAAATAAAAAGCAAAACCCTTTCAGAGAGGTGAAACTCATGGCAGTGTCCCACTCCCTTGTGTCTTCCAGATCACAACACAGAGCTACAAAGCAACAAGGCAGGAAAAAAAAGGGGAAAGTACCAAATAAACCAGCTGCAAATCAGCCATAGCGAGTCTGGGAAAACTATACACACCTGCAGGGGCCGCACCAGTTATTCTGTTGATCAAGGCCAAAGCGCGCTCGGCATTTCTTAGGAGCGCTCAGGTCTGAATGAGTTCAAGAAAAGCGAGCAGAAAAGAGAGAGAGAGGAAAAAAAGAAAAGGGGAGAGGGGGGGAGAGAGAGAGGAAGAGAGGAAAGGGGAGGAAAAAAAAGAGAAAGATAAAAATAAGGAAAAAATAAAAATAAAAAAGGAATAAAAATCAATGTCCTTGTTATTAATTGCAAAATATTGACTTTTGATTTAAAAGTTAAAAAAAGTGATAATCACATTTTTATTCAACTGTTGAGATTAGCTGTTGCAATTAAAGCTGCAGTATCCCTTTATAAAGGACTGTTTCTTTCCCTTTTAAAAGTGCAGGTAGAGGAAAGTCATCGTGGCTGGTCTAGCAGGATGCTTCAGGCAAGATTTATTTGGGTGGGGTTTTTTGTATTCTCTTTTTTTTTTGAGAGAGGGGGAGAAAAGGAAGAAAAGAAGCTGAGTATGGAAGTTAGATCCTGAACATGCTTTTTTCTTCAACTCAGATACAAAATAAAAATAAAAGGAAAAAATAAAAGAAAAAAAGGAAATTATATCTCCTGGGATAATGCAGCTTTTGGAATAACATTCCATTTATTTGATTTATTAATTTGTATTCAAAAGAATGGATAAGAATAAGCAGATTGAGAAATGAGTATGTTAGTATCAGCCAGAAAATAAAATGTAAAGCATGGCAAGGTGCTGAGTTAGTACAGCTAGTGAATTGCAATGACCAGGCTTGAGCAGAAAGGAAAAATAAAGAAATAAAGAAAATTCAAAACTAAAATAATAATAAAAAAATGCATACGCATGCTAATGTGAGAAGACTTAGTGGGAGCCATGAAAAATGCCATTAGATTAAGGAGGTTCATTACTGACTTGCTTCCATTCTTTATCAGTCTCTTTAAAGAAATACTGCATATTCAATTTGCACAGTTAGTACAAGTCTTGCGTTATTTTTACTGTATTACTGTTTTAATAGCAATTGTTACAAAAACGAAGAACAAAATTAAAAAAGACTATCAAACATATAATAGATATAAAGATATATAGATAATAAACACTATCAAAACGTGTGGATGGTATTTTTTTCTTAATGTCATAAGTGTTTAATGTTAAAATCTATAATGGCAGGAAAAAAAAATTAAAAAGCAGTTTATAAACTATTTTACATGACTCAAAATGACGTTAGCACCTGTAATCGGAGGAAGTGAAAGGCAAGGATTTAGGAAACATTCGCTGTGTTCTGAAAAAAAAGAACAAATTATACAAAGGCTTCAAAAAACTAAGTCAGGGCTTCTTCAAAATTGACTATTGGATTGCCTATGCAGTATTTCTAATTTCCTATATAGAATGGCAAACCTCCTTAATTTAAATTGGGTGCGATTTACCACTGTAAGGCATGCATCAGAACATACAGGTACAGCCCAAATTAATACCAAACACAAACGTACGGACACGCACACACGGATGCGCAAAATAAGCGGACAACTTTATAAAGGATGGCATAGGCACTACAGCTACAGCTGTGCAGTTCAAGGCTTTGCAATCATTCCGTACAAATCCAGCTAACGTCACGAGAGGCTCTTACATGCAATGGCTTGGTTACTAGTTTTAGAAGGGCAATAATGCATAAATAATTAGACTGCATTAAAAAAAAGGCTGTCTAGTATAGGGACCGGCTCCCCGTGAGGCCAGGAGACTCGTGCCCACCTCCCCCATAGCTAGGAGCGTCACACCAGGATTGCCACATCTCCACTAAGTAAGAGATTTAGACTTATTTTTACTTACCGTTGGTCTCTCCTGGCTGCTTATCCCTTTTCCTCTTCTTCTTCTTTCCCTGCAGGAAACACACACAAATGAGAAGAATTAAAACCCACCAAAACACGTCTCCTTGTAAGATAGCACTGAGTGATGAAGCTGCGGGAAGCTCCGCAGGGAGGACACTGAAGTGTGATGTCAGCTCGCTCCCAGTGCAGGAGGCTTGGGGGGTCCTGAGGGGATGCTCCTCACACCCCAGAGAGGGCTCTGCCTGTACCTTTTTGGACAGCCCTTCCCCATCATCCACCAAAGCAGCCAGGGAATGACTTGCAAGGTAATCTTTTTGAGGTAAGATTATCATCAGTGACAAATATCAACACTAATGTGCTCCTGCTTCAGAAAAATATCGTTCCTGGTCACATTTCTCTGGGGTGGGGAGGGGAAGAAGGGGCATCAACAGAGATTCAAAGTGGAAGAGTCCATGAGTGAGGTCAGACTTAGCCACTAGAGTTCCTCAGCACTCAAAGCCAACCATTAAAGCAGACAAGGAAGCCACAGTAATGAGCAAAACCTAACCTGTAAGTGTACTGACAACTTAGGAAGCAAAGCCAGGAAGAGAAAAAAATCCAGCTATAGCTAAGATGCTTCCCACATTTTGCTCTATCACAAGTAAAAATTAACCAATGATGTTTTGCTAAACCGCATCCGTTCCCAAATACTGTCTCACAAGATGATGTTATGGTTTCTGACTGAAAGGAGAAAGGCCCTTTCCCCCTTTCCCTCCAGCAGTGTGGAAGAGGACGTGACCTGTAGCCCAGCTTCTGTGGAAACCCAGCAATCACGTTCCAAGAGAAGAGTTATAAGGTAATAAACATGGCTTAAAAGAGAAAAGAAATTTTCATAGTATCACAGAATGTTTTGGGTTGTAAGGGACTTCAAAATCATCCAGTTCCAACCTCCTGCCATTGGCAGGGAACATCTCCCACTGGATCAGGTTGCTCAAAGCCCCATCCAACCTGGCATTGAAAAACTCCAGGGATAGGTCATCCACGTTCCCTGGGCAACCTGTGCCACTGTCTCACCACTCTCACAGTAAAAAATTTCTTCCTAATATCTAATCTAAACGTCCCCTCTTTCAGCTTAAAACCTTTCCCCCTAATCCTATCCCTGCACTCCCTTATAAACAGATCCCTGCTTTTGAAGATGTGGTACAAGGAGAAGTTGGTGAAAGGACACGAGGACAGCAATTCCTTGTGACCAAAAGGGAACAAACAAGTCTTGGAAGAAGGAATCTCAGAGCACTTTTGGATGGCTTGGACATATGTGAGGGGAAGCCAGGTGGTTCTCCCACGTGGAGGACATCTTTCTCAGTAGGTTGTTTAGGATTGGGCTTCAGCTTGGGACATCTCCTGTAACATTCAGGATGCTCAGTAAGATACATTCCCTGAAATGCTCTAGTAAGGAATTTCCCCAACGTGAATGTTGGATATTGACTTCTTCTTCTTGTCACAGTTTTCCACCCCAAAGGCTGGCTTTCCAACATGGGGTTCTGCACTCATTCCCTCCTTCTTGCTCATGGTTGTCAGCTGCCTCCCTGCTGCCCAGGCTGCGACAAGCAGTCTTGTTCATGAGAGGCTTCTGGTGATGGAAAAAGCTGTGTCCACTTTTTAAAGGATTTTTAAAGAACAACCCTGCAGCCTGGATGCTGCTGAGAAATCACCTCTGACGCCTGCGAGGTCATTTTCGGGGACATGGAAACTTGTTGTTCTGAGTCAAGAGCCATCAGTCTAACACGACAGACAGACAGGACAGACAAGCATTGCTCCTGAGGCTGCCTAAGAATAAAACAGGTAAAAACATGGTATCTTCAGGTCCTCATATCAAAAAGATACAAGATGCTCAGAGCACTCCATCAATATTAATCTAGATTGACAGGAATACTGTGAAAGTCAGTGATTTTTTTTTTTCCCTTTACAACACTGTAACCAAACCCAGACAATTGCCTCAGGACCATAAGCCTTGATTTTTATTTAATCTCAAGGAGGCCACTTGCATAATTAACAGACTGCATCTGTGGCAAATCTGCTTAATTTTTGCAGTACATTTGGGAATTCAAGGGCTATTTCAATTTGAGACCTTCTAGCTTCTTTTCATGAGGGCCAGCCAGAACAGAGGTCAGGAGGCACCTGCCCTTTACAAACTCTCCAAACCAGATATTAAAGTAGTATAATGGCTTTAGGGACCAATCTGCTAAAAATTGCTGATATACAGGAATGGCAGCCAGGGACCCGGAATTTCTGATTCCTTTTCAACACAACCTTTGAAAACCTTTTCCTAAAAGGAACTGAGAGAGGTCCCACTAATTTCTTTCACACTTCTCAAAGAAAACAGGGAGCAGAATCACCTGGTTGCTCATTCAATTTCTGTGTTATGAGAAGATATTTGATTACATAGTTAAACTAATACATGGACAAGAAGAGAATTAATGTAGCTGTTTTTCAAGAGCTCAGCAGAAGATATTGCTTTGCCTTTGCCTTAGATTGTCCTCCTAAGACTTCAGCAGATGCTCTGTAACATTTTCAGCCACCATACTATATGAATTCTTAAGCTGCAAGTAAATGTGGTTGTAAATATTTGCTAACCATTTTGGCAGCTCCCTCTACAGAGCCAAACCAACATGGGTTTTGACAGGATTGCAGAGTATTTGGTACTAATTTTCTAGACAAGCAGCAGGATAGGTGACTGGACCCTTACATACTTCTGAGTCCAGCACTCAGCACTGCTTAACATCTTATATTAGATCTCAGGAATTGCAAAGGTACCGTGTGACACCAACAAGCCACGAGGGATTCCTTGAATCCTCTTCTCTTATTTAAGAGCAGGCTGAAAGCTGTGCTTCTTGAATGTACTGCTCCTATTTCTGAAGGAGTGAGCTACAGCTGGCCTCATCCTCGTGCCTGATGTGAGATGCCTGACAATTTAACCATTTCAAGCAGCCCAAACATGCTCCAATTCTAGATGTGAGAAGGGCTCAAGACCCTACAAAATGCTGAGGGAGGAGGGGAACTTGGAGAGCTCTGAATGTATCAAGAGAGGGGAAATACATGAAACCTGCAGATGATGCAATCATGTGATGCAAAGGTACCACACTCTCCTCAGGCAGGAAGGTTCCCCCTGAAGGTCACTTCAGGGTACAGCATCAAGCTGCTGGGAAAGCGCTGGCTTTCTCATCCTGTCCTTTTTAGCTTGAGAAGAAAGAGTTTCTCAGTGCTCACATGGTGAGGACAAAAGTAAAAGGTCCTAAATGCTGAAGGCTTTGTACGTGCCCATCTGTTGGTGGCACAGTCACTGCACAGAGCCAGCATTCCTGGAACCACAGTCGAGCCTCTACTCCCTTTTGAACACCCAGGCAGATGACACTGCACAGTGCTGAGAAGCACCTCAAGCCTATGGTCTCAGGCCAGACTATAATGAAAAGAATGGGAAAACGTGTTCAAGAAGGAGCAGAGCTTCACTGGGCTTAAAGAGGTCTTCTCTGAGGAGCACACAGAGCTATACCTGCAATGGTGAACACAGGAGGGAGTGAGGCACAGCCTGATGGAAGAAGATGATTGAGAAAGAACAGAAGGATTTGAAAAATGTCCTTAAGCACATAAGTGATGATGTGTATTCACCACCACTGAATTGGTGGAAGAGCTCAGAGAGCTGCCGCTGCTCCAGGCTTCACTGCAGACTCTGAACTGGCTTCTTCCCATCCCCACACACAGATTCCCATACAGGTACACATTGCCATATACAAAGCACACAGCTGATATGATTTATGGCAAAATAGGATATTTACAGTAAAATAGGCAGTGATGTTAACAATGATGGAGGAGAGAGACTTCAACAAAAACAAAATGTTTAACACTATACCTAAATGAGATGAATCTTACAGCTGCTGGTCCCCAATCCTACTGGGAGGTCTGCCTGGAAGGCAGGAGCAGGGTTGATTCCAGAGCTAGAGATCTTCAAAGTTTTAGGTCATTTTTATTTAAATTTAAAAAAAAAAATCAAGATGCTCCTATAAAACTACTGAAGGGGGTTTAGAGCTTCCACCAAACTCCAAACCTGCCAAGAATTCATGAGTTTAGGCTTGCAAACCCTCACTACCAGATGCACTATTTACCTTTCGTGGAAGAGGGGTTATACGGTACTAGTAAGTGGTTACAATACTGGCCTTATGTTTTTAACAGACAGAAAATTCTACCACTTCCAGCTACAAAACAGACTTTCTGAAGTGCAGAGGGGGGAAACCGACCTTAAAAAGACTCCAGGAATTGATCACAAACTGAAAACTCTTTTTAAAAAATTGCAGGGCGGGGAGGGGATTACACGGCCGTGAAAAAACAAGACATAATCAGAATATACAACAGCAGAGCATGGCATAATTCATCTAACCCCACTTGAGAGTAAGGCTTTCAAACAAGTCATGCTTTTGGTTTTGCCAGTCCTTCTCTGAAGCTAGGATAAGTCATTCTTCTGCTTGCCACTATACTCTCACACAGATAAGCACAAGACATTCCATAATTGTTCATCTTTTTGACAAAAAGGAGAGGAGCCATACTAGGGTAATTTTTAATTTGGTTTAAAAAATAAAATTTAATATGACCACCAAGCCAAACAGCATTTCCAGGAGCTGGCAAAAGAGGAGGAAACTGGTTCTTCACAGAGCTTTACTATCATGCCCCAAATCTGGCCTTTTACTAGTTCCAGCCAGGAAGCTTCTTTCAAGTGGAGGGCTGGGACTTATCCCGGGTAGTTTTGGTATTGTAAGGGAAAGCTGTTGTTAACAGACTGGGATCCTGAGGAATGCTTTCCAAGTAAGGTTTGCTTGCAATGCGTGGTTGTAGTTCAAGAGGTCACACACACGTTTCTACAAGCTGCACTACTAAAACCAATTCCACCTCCATGGGAACCTACATAGTTATCCCGTGCAGACCAGCCCGGGTACAGCTGCATATGAAGCTGTCGCTCCTTTCTTGCTAGTTCATAGTATTTTGCTTGTTCTTCTCTGGATAACGCGTGCCACTGAGGTGAAGAAAAGAGAAAAAGACAAAATAAAAAGCACAAGTAGGTTTTCTTTAAGCGTGTTAACAGCAGAGTGTATTATTTATATATAAATACAGCTAGAGTTGATTTTCATTTATAAAAATATAAGAACAGATGACCTGGAATGCTGCCATTTGAATTGTATTTATAACTCCAGATTATAATTCCAGTTAACTCAACTGAGTCACTACTAATCATTTACTTTCACTCAGCCCCACTGTTTCCTCATGAGAGAGGAGAATTAAGGAAACTAAACAAAAGAGAGGGTCCAGAAGCTGAACCACTTGTTGTGAGCCAGATCTCAATTACAGATTTAGAGAAGGTCTCTCCCTTCCTTCCCCACTGGCATCCCCTCTTCTCTCCTGGCTCTCCCAGTTGCTGATACTGATACCATACTTTCCAAAGGCTTTTTCCTTCCTCATTTACTTTTCTGCCTGTTTCTAGGATAAAATAAGAAATCTGAAATTTTCCATCTTCAGGTGATGGAAGTAATATACAGACAACACTGCTTTCAATTAATTTCCTCCTTCCTTGTGAATGACCCCACTGGCAAAAAGTGTCTGCAAAAACCAAAACCAAAAGAAGGCCTTTGGTTTAGTTACTTCCCTATCCACTATCTAAAGAAGAGGAAATTACAGCGATTCAGAAGGATACAACTCCCTTTCTCTGCAAGCAGTGTGAATCCTACTGAGTTTCAGTTCCTGTTTGTGTTTCTCCCTTGTCACCTACCCTCCGACCGAGGATTTGGTTGATGGCTGCGCTCTCTTTCAATGTGCATTCTGCTACAACTTTTGCTCTCATTTCCTTCATATACAACATAAATGCATTAAGAGGTTTCTTTATGTGTGGCTTCTTTTTCTCTTCTTCTTTTTTGGAGTCCTGATGTTTTCTGAAGGGTAAAGATACAACAGACATAAACCACACACTGAGAACTCTTGTGACTTTATTACATTAATCCTCTCAATCCCTCTAGCATTAATCCTCTGAAATTTGCCTCTAGAAAGAGGACCAGAAGGTTCTCTAGGGCCTTCACCCTGGCTGCTCTATGAGAACTGTTTTAAGAGCATTATAAGAAAACCTAACTCGTATTTACACAATATCACCAAGTACCTCTCAGCCCTTAGAAGAAACTTGGAAGGTCATGGGCACTCAGGAAAATGGGTGCACAGGGAAGGCTTGTGAGCATGATGGTAAAATAAATAAACATGCCCCATTATCACTGGGAATTGAGATGCTGTCTTTCTGCTTCACCCATGAAATCAAAGTCAAGAAGCACCAGCAGCATTATGGGCAGAAGCAGACCAGGGCTCTCCTTGGTTCAAACCTAAATCTGATACCAGCTCTCTCTCAGCTTCGAACAAGTAAATTTATGACCTGATTTACTGTCTCCTATTGCGTATCCAGCATTTTATGGCTTCAATCTGGGCACTGTGTACCAGCAAAACTGGTCAAGAAACTTGAGTCTTGACCAAGAACATTCCACTGTCTTATTAAAATGGGTGAAATTAATAGCTACTTGTCGTTGTCACAGAACGACTCTGAAAGACTGCTACTATGATTTGGACAGTTTGGTAGTTAAACAATGCTGGGAGAGGGAGAGGGAGAGGGAGAGGGAGAGGGAGAGGGAGAGGGAGAGGGAGAGGGAGAGGGAGAGGGAGAGGGAGAGGGAGAGGGAGAGGGAGAGGGAGAGGGAGAGGGAGAGGGAGAGGGAGAGGGAGAGGGAGAGGGAGAGGGAGAGGGAGAGGGAGAGGGAGAGGGAGAGGGAGAGGGAGAGGGAGAGGGAGAGGGAGAGGGAGCAATTTAAAAAGCATTTTACAGCAAAACTATTGCTACAAATCCAATCTTTTTTAAAAGGCACACATGCACAGGTGATGCTTCAGGTGTTCTAATAAGAAGGCACAGGAAACAATAACTTACGAGCTGTGGAGTGAGCCGACGTCACTCTGGGAAGATTCCTGTTTGACTGTTGGTGTGACTATGGCCGGATGAGGGATTCCAGTTGTATGTAAACTATGGTGTGGCGGGACCATGTGTGGAGGAAACCTAGAGGAGAGAAAGCTGTGTAAATCGTCAGAATAAAAATGAATGAATGGGGAGGGATGTGTACACACATTAAAAAAAAGGCATATAACAAGCACATGACAGCTAGACAAAGCATATGAAAGCTGGCAGCATTAATTAGCAATAAATTAAACATAATGGCTCTTCTAATGTCATTAAAGCCAATCTTCCCCTTCATTATCATTACTGACATGAGACATCATGATTTTTAACATCTTTAACAAAAGGCAAATTCAACTGGATGAACTTGGATGAAAGTAGAATTTCAGCTACCTGCAAGAAAATCCACCAGTCCATTTCTTTGCTACGAAATTATCTGTGGTAACCAAGGAATCAATTTTTACAGTTCTGAATCATGTTGTGAATTTAGGATGACATCTTTTGTTGCATATTGACAGCAAAATAAAATATTAATGCCAACCCAATCTAGATGCATTTTTGATAATCCTTATAGATGCCTCATTAGCTACATTTTATTGCTGGAGCAAAAGAAAATATTTATTTGTGTCTAATAAATCTCCAAGCCACACTGCTTTAACAGAAGGTGGGAAGATTAAGGAATTAAGTAAATTTTGACCCATTAGGGTAAAATAGGAAGGCTTAAATTCATGTAAAATAACAGCCTAGCCTTTCTAAAGAGAAAAAATGATGCCAGCTTTATGGTTTATGGTCATAAACACAGACAGGCCCTGGTCCTGCAATTGGATTCAGAGGGACGTGCAATCCTCCTGCATGAATCGAATTGCTTGGTCAGGGCCCCAGCAAGAACACAGCACAATCATTAATACTTTTTACTTTTTAAACAAAATGACAAACTTCTCAAAAGCAGAATTGACTTCTTATCAGTATTTCTCAACAGCCTCAGAAAGGTTTTGCAGGCAATAAGAAAAGCACGTTACGGTTGACTGTCTTTCCCCTCAAAAACCCCACTGAGTTCAACAGGTTTCCAGGGAATGCAATCTAGCCTAAAAATTTGGTGCAAAAATAACTTCCCCAAAAATCCAAAGCTAAAGTCATTACGGCAAATGACAAGCTCTTTTATCACTGGAAATCCCTGCTCTCCTCCCAGATTTTGTCCAAATAAAATATGCCAAGAATATAAAACATGCAGTGGGATAAAGAATTATTTCTTCTACCATCGATATACACTGATTTTTTTCTATCAAACGGGATTTAGAATGGGGTGATACAGATGAGTAAGATGGATAAGTAGGCTGTGTATAAGTGCCAGCAATATAATGAGATTTCTTCATTCTTCCTTCTAATTCTATTACTGAGCTTAAGCCTCCCCAAACTGCCTAGACACTTCCTACATTCACAAGATGCCACAGTAGTACTTTTATCAACAAGAGGTACCATCCACTACGAGCTCTGAGGATCTTTGTCTACCAGCTTGTAGTACTCGGGATCAATAGACAGAAGTATTTTGTCTTTGAAGGCAGTGGTGAAAGAGCAGGGACTGAGAGGGAGATTGTGAAATGTTCAGTTGTGGAGAACTGCAGCTCCTCACAAAGGCATGGAGAGAAGGAAAGAAGGAGGTTGTGATGGCAAGGGAAGAGGTCAATGGGCAGCAAAATGGTCACTCTGCCATGGATTTCTACTTCTGCTAAAGACCCATGGACACAGTCTCCACGTGGATTGTCCAAATGCCTTCCCCATTCTCTGACAAAAGCAGCTGGGAATGTAGTGCACGTTTAGGGAAATGCTTTGGAGCACGGTAGCTCAGAAGAGAAGACAATGGTGAGGCTGCAAGGAGACCAATGTCCTGGTCCCGCTTATGGTCCAGAATTGCCTCCCCATCAGCAAGACACAAGCTGGGTCTTTGCATCATTTTCTTCTGCTCTCCCTCTCTCTGTTTTTGCACGTGTGTGTATTTTGATTGGGCGTACTTAATGTTTGTTCACATGGTGCCTGGGGCCTTCAGCCATGGTACAATGCAAACAATAAAAACCGACAGTAAGAGCTTTAAAACAATAAAATGAACAAACACGGGCGAGAATGAAACCCACACCAGAACCCTGACCTCACTGGAAGTGGTATAAGCATAGTGATAAAGAGCTGACACACACCTTATGGAAGGACTGTCTGTCCTAGGCAAGACCCAGCACTGAAGAGAGGAATGTGCTGCTCGGGCTAGCTAAGGTTCAAACTGGAATGAGACCCGGTGACAACGGGACAACAAAGGATGAAGATAGAGATGAAATACCTGTCCTCAGAGGGCAGGCAGGAAGAATTGAGCTTGTTTGATATGAGGACACAGTGGACATGAACCAGCAAGGAAGAAGAGCTGAGCGCAGTGGCTGCACAAGGCATTAGAGGGCACCTGAACAAGGTTAGACTCATCACTGGAGAAGGGCTCCCAAAGGCAACAAAAGACTGATGACAGCTGGAGTTAATAGGGACAAAGGATGGTGTTTGTTAAGCTTCTGAAGAGGACCCCATGATGTGGTGGTCATAACTGGGTCAGGGACTAGCTTCTCAGATAAGGATCTGGTGAAAAATTCAACACAGTGAAAAACGGACTCTGCCTATGCGGGTTGTTGTACAGTCAGGATCTTCAAGGGAAACAAATTCCACAAAAGATAGGGGCTTATTTTATTTGTTTATTTTTGATGAAGATTTAAGTACCTCCCACTAATAAAAACAGAGGAGACTGAAGAAAATCTGCAAGAATTGTAAATACCCCCCTAATTATGGGAAGAATGTTTTCCCAATTACCATTTAGGAGAAAGACAGTGAGTGTTTGCAAACAGGAGAGTGACCAGGTGTAGAAGGAATGGCAGTGGAGGAGAAGAAGCCTACATTCCCAAGTTGGGTGAAAGCCCAGAGGATGACGAAGGCTCTACTGACTTCAGCTGGCATGATATTTTACCTGCTCAGCACTAAACTTCAGAGACACAGCAGCCTTCAGGAACAGGCAGCTGCAGCTTGTAGTTATTTTTGGGGCCGCAGTTCCCCCAAGGAAGCTGTGTGTTCATCACCACGATCATCCATTATTTCACAAGGAATCTCTCTCCCTCCAAGACACAAGGCTGCCTGTTGGACTTACACACCCCTTTGTATGCTTGGGTCTATAAAAACATGCCCCAGAACCCAAAGTCACCCACACAATCTCATGGACTTCAGTGGGTTGGGTGGGGGTTTGGTCCAAAGTCCAAGTGCCTATTTATTTCCATGTAGACATCCACTCACAGGGCAATACGAGTAGGGGGAGAGTGTTAATTTTTAAGTTCCTGGCTACACTCCAACTTCAGTAATTACATTCAGCAAAAGTGAATTTCTCCTGAAATTTCAATTACAGAAGGTATTTTCCACTGCCACCACTTAACTGCTGTGCAGTTCTGTCTGGTGTAATTCTGTTAAATTATTTCCTGATTTCCTCTCACAGCAGTTGTCTTTTCATAGTGGGTCCACTGTTTGCCTGTCAGTCAGTTAACCTTGTCCCAATTTACATTAAGAGCATATTGTAGAGGGGTAATGAAGGATCAAGAGATGTTATAAGCATGTTGTGTGCACGCAGAGTGAGTGGGGCGATGCTACAAGTGGAGAAGAGAGTTGTAAATGGTTAAAACAACCTGAAGACACTATCTTAGCAGTTTAAACCGTTCATGAAAACCACTATTAGTCACATATTAACCTTTTATAAACTATTCATAAGTGCACACTAACTAATGAACTGTAATTACTAAGCTTAGGGAATATTCAGGGTCGAGAAGCACTATATGCTCCAAAGGTCTATACCATAATGCAGGCAAAGATGGGAATGAATTTTGAAGGAAGGCCTTGGAAAAACGTGGATGGATGGGTGAGGTTGGGGTTCTCCCTGGCTTCGATTTGGGCACAGCCCAAGGCTTGTACCCCGCCCTGAGGGACTGTTGCCTGGAGGCCAGCCATGAAGAGCTTGTCTGCAGGCAAGCATGGACATCCCAGGGCTCGCCAGCCCCATCTCCCAGCTACGCTGGCTCCTCAGGGCACGGGCTGTGCCACAGCTGGGCTCAGGGGCACCAGCTGATACAGCCGGGCACAGAAAACAAGCCTCAAACCGCGTATCGGAGCGCGGTCTGCCCAGAGGGTGCTCCCGTGTATGAGAAGTTTCTGGGCTGAAACAAAGGATAAACATCCTAAATCTATTCATCAGCATGTGTGCACGCACGGGCGCGTGTCACAGACAAAAAGCAAGGCTCTGTGTGTGTACACACCCCCCTCACCTTCACCTAAGACATCCCCCTGTATTTTTTCTCTAGACAAGTATTCCATGAATTGCAATAAACACCCTAAAAATTCTAAGCAGCTCATTATACACCACTGTCTCCTTTTATGGCTCCAAGCCAGAATATAATGATGAGTCTTAACTTGTTAAGGACAACTAATTTTTTGTTCCTGGCTGTCTCAGGGGCTTCTCTCTTACTCACTCTCACTTTACTTCACTGTTGACATGTTTCTGTTAACTGGATGTCATCTGCCTGCCTTGATTTTATGCACAAGCAGTGGGATGCATTTTTCTGTGCAACAATTCTGCTTTGAGTTGCATTAGATTTGTCATTATTCTCTCATTTTCCCCTTGCACTTGTAACATTTCATCTATTCCTGCCTTATTTTTTGAGCCACGGTGCACCCACATTATGGTTTATACATGATCTTGCTCCCTTTGAAGCCGGCAGATTTCAGAGCCAGCCCTCGTCAGGAGAAGTGCCTGCTACCAATTTAGCAGGCTGAGGGCCCCGAGCTCCAACAACTCAATCTAAAGGGGGTCACAGGGTGGCACAAGCGAGTGTCAGCAAGTGCTGTTTAATTGCCAATCTAGGCTTCTCCATGGTGTTTAAAGTATAATGACCCATCACTTAATTCTGAGAAGTCCTGGCCCTGCTGCTGAATGGAATGAATATCAAAGGATGTGCTAGAACAGGGCAAGGAGCCTACATTTCCTATAACTGCCATAAGTATAATAGACCTCTACTTCTGTCGTCCCATTACCACAATAATGTATTTAATTTGCTGTGTACTCTTTTTAACTAGATACCTTTCATAAAGCCTATCTTGGGAATATAGCCTCCCCCCTCCCACATCCCCCCTCCCTCAAATGACTAGCCTCTCTAATAATAATTAAACTAAATCAAGCTCTACTTTGCCTCACATCATGCCTGCAAGTTTTTTATAGATATCAAAAAAGATTAAATGGAAGGAACCATTGTTTAAATTTGCAGCTCTCTCCCCGAACCAGGATTTATTCCTCCCCTGTGCTTACTTCTATTAATTTTTTTTTAAAGTTGATTTTCCAGTTGTGTCTCTATTTGCTGGGCAAATTTTTATTTTTCGCTTTTAATCTGCTTATCTAAAGCACACAACACACTATTGCCCTACCCATTCACTCACGAGCTCTAGGTAGGGGTTTCCATTTCTCAACAAGGTGTTTCCCCCACTCCAATCTCCCCCTTCTGATTTTTCCTCCTTAAATCCTCACTACACCAACCTTCACATATTAAACTGCAGAGATGGAAGGGAAGGGACAGAGCAGGGAAGAGCCGTGGAACCTTGCTATGTAATGCATGCTAATTTAATTATGTGCCATCATCAAAATGGATTAGCTGTTTCAGCCCATCAGGAAAGTCTAAACCTCCACCGATTTAATTAACTAGACTGAAAATCAGATGAACAGAAAATAAAACTATCATTAGGAGCAATTAGTGATTACTTAAACATAGTGCTGCCAACCAGTTTGTAAATAAAACTAGCAGCCCCTGGAAAATTAGATGGAATTAATTGGAGGTAGGGAGGGGGAGAAATAGATACTTCTAAAGCTTTAGAGGGTCAGGCAGGCCCTTTTATGTCGACTATCAGTGTCTGGAGCATTGGTAGGAAAAAACATAGCGCAATGATCTTCCTCCCAACTCTGCTTGGAGAGCAGCCCTCCTCCCTCCTGAGCCTCCCCTCTCGCACACAGAGCGCTGCTCTGGGTGACAGCCACCGAGAAAGCAAAAAGTGTCATGGCTTTTCCTTCTTGCTTTTTCAACATCACATTCTCCCAGCTCTTTCATTCAGTTTGGCTTTAAAGATGACTTCCCGCTCCTCCCCCTCCAAACCAAACACTTAAAAGCCCAATGACAGGACGAGGACACCCTTTTCTTGTCAAATGGGAAGGTACCCCTCATCCTCTCCTCCCCACTGAAAAACTAAGGATGACTGTTTAACTGAAGTGCTTTCAGAATATCCTACTTAGATGAAATGCCCTCCTCTAGAGAGGGTGGCAGGAGGAGTTACATTTGATCTCAATTCAGGACCTCAGTATTTGAACTCACCTTGACATGGAAGCATTGACGGTCAGAGCTGTTGGGTAAGGGTGGCGGAACCCCCCTGTCGTGATTGGGTACACTGGCTGACCTTGCCTGGTAAAAAAGAAGGGAAAGAGAGAATGAGAGAAAGAAAAAAGGGCTTAAAAAAAAATCACAACAAAAAACTTCTCTCTGCACAGTAAGCTTTATTCTCATTTGATCAGAACAAAAATCTTGGGGATTGTACAGCAAGGATCAAAGGAAAGAAACACAGAACAATTTGAATGCCATAAATCTGATAGGAATGGCTAATTAAATTTTATAACCTCTGCTTATGTCAATAGAGACCCTCTCCCCAAGCTGAAACTAGGTGTTTTGTTGTAATAATTAAAGGCGAAGTCTCGCTTGCTTTAATGGAGCCATCACACTAATTGAGGGCTACACATCCAAAGGAAAACAATAATGAATGTAAATTTATACCAAAATAAAGTACAGTGAATCAAAGGACTTCAGTTGCGCTTTGGGCCTCTTTCGGTATTTAGATCTCGGTGAGAAAACATTAAATTAACAGAGCTTAATTTGTAGCCTTTTGTCAGATTAACAAGTGTTGACAAGAGTTACCGGGGGAGAGTCCCCAAGAAGTATTGTGGGTAACCAATAGACAATCACACCTCATTACAATAATTAAAAAATACAGCAACATGCAAAACAGCATCCTCATGAAAGACACACAACTTTTTCTGATTGAGGGTTGTCTGTGCTGGCTAGTTCTTTTCATCTGTCCTTCAAATATATCATCTGACTGGGCAGAATGCTTTCTGGGGGGGAGGGGTACCACATTAGAGATACCCAGGCTGGTTAAGGATAGATGGGTTGGGAAGTCAGTCGTGAAGCTCAAGTGCCAACAAGAGGGGAAATAAAACCCTTGGGATACTTCTGCAAAGTTGGCCACGCTACTCTTCCAAAGAAAAAGAAAACGTGATGGGATTGTCCCTCAACAAAAACCACTCTGAGAAGCTGCAAGAGCTGTGGGTAGGTAAGTATGGCCTCAAGATGTGCCAGGGGAGATTTAGGTTGCATATTAGGAGGAATTTCTTTGCTGAAAATGTTGTCTAGCACTGGAATAGGCTGTCCAAGGTGGTGGCTGAGTCACCATCCCTGGAGGCGTTTAAAAGACCAGTAGTAGCAGACTTAGAAGGGCTGGATTGATGGTTGGACTCGATGACCTAAATGGTCTTTTCCAACCGAAACCATTCTATGATTCTATGATAAGTACACTATGGCTGCTGACTTGTCATAAACCAACAGTGACAAGAGTCTTCCTGTGACAGAGGTGGCCCCTACCTCCTGCCTGATGAAACTGGTCACACGCGGCAACGTTCGCATGGGTTTGGCAGCCATGACAAGAGGTACAAGGAGGACAAACCTGTGTCTGCACACATAAAGTCGTCGAGACACAGACGAGCAATGAGGCTCAATGACAGCCAGGAATTTGATCCCTAGGCTCTCATGTCTTTAGTGTTACTGACTTCTGGGCCTTATCTGAGTATATTTGTTTTAAATCCTAAAGCTGTTGCAGTGCACTCTTGAGTTGCAACAGAGGTGCATGAGCTGGCTGTACTGCAGCTAAGCCCAGCAAGCAAGAAGAAAAGGAGCCAATGTGTTCTGTTTCTGTCTTTTTCTTCTGCTCATGCTGGGCTCCTCTTCAGAAACAGCCTTCTGCAGAAAGCTGATGGACATTTTTCACCCTTGGAATGGGAGAGCCTCTACACAGGCATGTTGCACGACTGCCTGGAGAGGATGGTCAGCCTGCAAAGTGGTCAGAAGTGGGTTGTTGAGGCTGAGGTCTGAGTTCCAGATCTCCTACATCCACATTTCTGTGCCTGAGAAAGGCTCTCAAAGACTTTTACATCAGTTCCTTCCCTACCCAAGACTTGTATGTGTATGGAGACTCCCTCCTCTGCCTTTCTCTCCTACTGGGTGTGAACTCCACCTCCTTACAGTGGGCAAACTTGTGGAGAAGTATTTTAGTACAGCTGGCCAAACAACCTTGAGCAGGAATAAACTATTTCTAGCTGTGGGCACTTAATTTGCAAATAAATATGATCTCTCTAATATTGATGAGGCCTGTTATGTGAGAAAAATAGTATAATAATCTCCATTTTTAATGTGTAGAACTGTTGTATCCAGCAATACAAATGTATAAGTATTTAAATCAAATATGCTGTATAAGAGGCCTAGGCAGTGCTTTACCACATTATAAACCCATTGCAGAAATAGCAACATGAGAAAAAAAAACAAAGACTCGATTTCTTTAGCGATCCTCATAACCAACAAGGCTCTGCAAGTGAGATGTCAGGAGCTAAAAAGAAAAAAAGCCCTAAACTAACTTTCCACAGCTTTTTCTTAGCGAGTTTTAAAGTAAACAAATTCTTCTTTCTTGTTTGTAAGAAAATTCCATTCCTCAGATGCCAGCTGCCCAGCCACATCTCGACCAGGAATGCTGCTCACTGGCTGATGTAAAGCTCTACTGTTTCACAAGGAAAACGAAAGAGGGTTCAATGGGAAGGCCAATGAAATTTAAAATTGCACATTTATAGTGAGGATGGCTCTGTTTAAAAAGAAGTCCACTAGAACCACCCTGAACCACCAGAAAACCAAATGTCAAAAACCACCATGTGATGTAAGAGCATTAATAAGAAAAGGGCATTTCAGCAGAAGGGTTTAAAAATTCATGCTTTTCAAGTCATGAGCTGGTTGAGAAAACATGCAAAGCTATGGTCAACTGCTCACGTTGGTTTAAGACCACAAGAAGTGGCATAATTTTTAATTAACCTTCATGAGGTGGGTAAATTCATAACCACTCAACGAAGTGGTGGTTGGCACACAGACTTATCTCAAAGGCACACACGGATGCGCACGAGCACACACACAGAGACACAGTTTTTTAACATAAATTTTACACATCAAAAAAGAAAAAGGAAATTAAAAAAATGGAACTCCTTACTGTGGTACTAACCATCCTAGCGGATGGGGGATTTGTCCTACAGTGCCTGGTGATAATGGATAATAAGGAGATATATCTGGAGGATGTGGAGGCCTTGGAATTCCTATGGAAGAGGAACGTAAAGCAACGTTAGTATCGGGATATGGAAATAAATAACATATAAGGAGAAAACCACATTTTTCTAAATGGTTATCTATCCAGTTTTATTACAATACTCATGGCTTAACTTTGGGTTCCCAAAGGCTGTTTCATAGGCTTATTTGTAAAGTGACCTTCTTGCCATCTCC
The DNA here is from genome assembly GCA_033556795.1 of Tapera naevia. Lineage (NCBI taxonomy): Eukaryota > Metazoa > Chordata > Aves > Cuculiformes > Neomorphidae > Tapera > Tapera naevia. Next base: position 2,380,059 of record JAUMJJ010000156.1, read on the forward strand.
TTAAATGACATTTAACCAGAAAAATCGATGCGATTTACTCCCTCAGTCACCTCTCCAATCAGAGACAATTATGTTGTTATTTAAGATGAGAATTTTGGAGTCTCAGCTATAGTTTCAGTATGATGCTGTGTTAGGTGCTGCCTTAACTGCTCAGCAAAAAGATGGTACCTATATCAACCTGATGGCTATTTTAGTCTCCAAGTCACCAAAGGCCCTGCCTACACTTTGACTGTGCACTCATTAGCATGACATTACTCTAAAGTAACCACCAAAACGAGCCACAAAGTCACTATAATTGCAAATTATGTTTGCTTTTGAGCAAAACCTTCCTGAAACCCAGGAATGGAGAACCCCTGGAAAGTGCTTTTTGAGATGAGGGGGCAGATGCTGATTGTGTGCAGGGTGGGACTTCTGATCTCTCAGAAGTCAATGTTGTTCCTACTCAGAGATGAGAACAGCTCCAGACACAAGCCTTAACGCTCCTTACCTTAAGACCAAGTAAAAATTACTCAGAGGAGTAAGGGTTACAAGGCTGCATCTTTCAATTAACAAGCCAGAGCACAATTACACAGCAGAAGCAAAATTAAAACACAGAGCATTAAAAGGAAAGGGTACAGTATTCATGGCTAAAAACTATTTTTTTAAGTCACTCAGGAAGCTTTTAATCTTTAAATTAAATCTCCTTGTGTGACATTTTCATGCAGACATTGCTTTTTCTCCATTACAAAACCCAAACAGATTAACTGGGCTTTAACCATCCAGCGAGCTATTTGCACACTTGAAAGAATGTTCACAGAAGAAAAGTAAACAGTCTACAGACGTTAATCATATGTTTTACGATAACCATTTAAAAGCTATTCCCTGTACTGCCATTATTTAAATGAGAAGTTGACTATGCCATTCACTTGCAATACCCAGGGATGGCGAGATGGATTCCTTTTAAGCTATGTGAAGTCAGCATTAAGCACAATTAAAAGGGGGCCCCAATTGAAGCACAGGGAGTGAAAACCAGCTAATGCACAGCCTCATTCAAGGGCTAGACTTTAGATAAATTATCTGCATACGTTAGGGTCGACCCAGAGTGATTCCTTTGACAAGAATTCTGTTTCTGATGTACTTTCCAATTAACTAGCTGGGATTTGGTTTGACAAAACCAAACCCTCTGTCACTAGGAACTCAATGCAGCCCGAAGAAAGAAGATTGACACTGTTTGACTTCTCTGAGCCCTCAGGTTAAACAGGGACTCTTAAAAAGTTAGAATAACATGTAAATTCTACTCCGTAACACCAATAAATCTAGTCAAGGTTTTACACAGTGCTCTATATTCAAGAAGACTGCCCTTCATGCTGAACTGAGAGTTGGGTAGAGCTACATTGGGGAAAAGAGTTGCAAGTGTAGAGCTGGAGCCAAGTAGTTAGAGTGGATGAAAATTCAACATTACAGGAGAAAAATGGCTGAACTCCTGACACAGAAACAATGGGATTTGGGGAATTAAAAGCGATTCATTTTGAAACTGGTCGTGACCCACCACCTTTAAAATTCCAGTTGCAATTTTGTAAGTGCAGATCACAGAACGTACACGTTTAACTCTCTGGGTCGCGCATGCAAACCAAGCACTTGGTAGATCCAACTGCTAGGTGGGGTATCAAGCTTGCAAAGAAACACACCTGTGAACGACCCCACACATGCAACGCTGGTGTCACGCTGCAAAAGTTGTATGAAAACTCACCCACCAGCTTTCCTTCTGAAGCCTAATTGGCTTAAAAAGAACCTATTTTGTCCGTGTTCTTGCACGTGTTTGACATTTTACATGCCCCCTTTGGTGCTCCAGCATGGGAAATCCTTCCTCCCGCACTCCTTCCCCCTGATATGCAAAATGGAAAGGATCCACCCACCCGCTCTCAAAAAAAACCCTAAACTATTTCCCACCTACCTGTTTTGGGATCTACGTCGGCTGGTAAGTGTGGAGGAGGGTTTCCCGGTGTGAAGTGCTCATTGCTGTACGTGATAAGCGGTGTAAGAGGGTGTACATGGTGTGGGTGCTGCACAACTGGCACTTTGTTAGACTGTTGAGAGAAAAAAGGTCGATGGTGTTAGACGAGTGCTGGGTACTCCCCACTGCAGCACGAGGCATGACACACAGATATCTGAATACCCAGGATTTCAACACAATCCTCAGACTTTTCCAGATCCTTTCTTGGCGTCACCCTTGTGGTCTTTCCCACCCTCTTGTTTAAAACATCCTCACACGCTTTCCCGGCTCTTGAGTTTATTTAATCTTTTTGACTTCTTTTGCTCCTGTATGGAGCGACAGCAACTCTTTAAAATGTTTCCTTTTTATTTTATAATCTCATTCTTCACTTCGAAGATGCAGGCAGACTCCTCAGTGAGGGGCTGACAGAGTCCCCCATTTAATTAGCACGAGACCCAAACGCTCACTGACCTGCAGGTCTTTTTCCTTTCCCCTTCCTGTCCTCACTTTCAGTTCTGCATTTTACTGCTCATTGCAAATACTGCAGATAAAAAGCCTTTGTAGTGTTAGAGTATTCCCTTCATCAGCAAGCATTAAGCTGACAAGCGATCACCTGCATATTTAATATATATATATTTTAGAAGAGCTGATTAATTATCAATTCATCTGAGCGTACTAATAAATGGAAACTGGATACTGATGAATTAGGCTACTAAAATATTCAGCTATATAAATAATGGCAAAAAAACCCAGATAAAGCCATTGACACGAGCACTTTTGTGGGGGGAACAATCACGTAGATATCACAGGGTTTTCCTTCTCACATTCCTAGATCTGGGAAGGGAAAAAAATCTTTTTCTTAACAACAATAAAAAAAAAGGAGTGAATGAATGAAAGGAAAAGGCAGGCTGAACTGTAACTTACCCTTACAAGATCACAAAGAAAAAATTAAGCTGAAACAAGCGAACTGCTGGACCATTTACTGCGAGTAATCCAATTGCAAAAAACCCTATTCCCCATAGAGGATTTTCACTAAAATCCTACAACAGGGACATTTAACCAGATTAGGTACCAGCAAAGATAAAGAGGCTGGTATTAGATGATGAATGGATTAGAGTCAGGTTTCATTTTAGAATGTGTCTTCATTTCCTTTTATTACTTTAAGTAAGGAACAACTTGCATTAACATCAAGTAAAAGGAATCACATTAAAATAAAGTAGTGATGCCACAGTGGGCTCCGACAGCGCCACTGCCGTTCAGGGCGTGCCAGCGCTCTCCTGCTCGCCCTCTGCCAGAGGACAGCTCCCAGCCCACTGCTCGCTCTCCAGCACCCCCAAACACACACCCTCGCCATGCCACTTTAGAGAAGTTATTATCTGATCCTGGTTTGAACACTCTGAGCTTGCCTTAAAAGCATTTCAAAAATAATTCAGTTATTCTTTGAGAATTATTTTCTAGACTGAGTGGAAGGAAGAGGGAAGACAGACTGAGAGCTATGAGGAAAAGAAACATCAGCCTTCCCTCAGATAAACAAAAAGTCCCTCCTTCATGCTTTGGTCAAGCCAAGCTTGAGCTTTGGCTCCTCCAGACATCCCTACCCCAGGAGCCCTCCTCAGCCCCAGCCTCTGCCATTGCAGCTATCTGACTCATTCCTTTGAGAACCTGCATAAAAGGTGTCCACCCAAGAGAAGTAAGACAAAGAGCAGTGCTTATGCTTCCCACAACTTTTACCATGTTGCTTTTTGCCGCCCTTCCATGGGACAATTCCCCTCTAATACCATATACCATACCACAAGAGAGTCCTACATCCAGTGGCCACAATGCAGGACAAAGCACAGTTGTGACAGTCAATGCTATGAACTACAGCACATTGTGTTGGCTGGGCTGTAGGTCAGGTCTTCTGCTGTATGACCAAGGACAACTTTCGGCTGCACAGATCCATAATGGTTTCACACTAGAGGAGCTAAGGGGATTCAACCACTCAATTCAAAAAGCCAAAGGAGATGCTTTAACCCAAAATCTCCTCTCTTCCAAGTGAGCCCATCTAAGCAGTCCAAAAGGATCTGAAAGGTTTAGCAAGGGCTTCACATAACACACTGCATTACACACCGTGCAAACAAGCAGGTATCTACTCAACCAAACATGGCCTCATATTCAAATAATCGCTAGATCTGGTTCACAAAAACAATCATTCCCAATAAGAGGGATTTTTGCTACCCAAGAATTGCGTGAACTCTTGTTATTAGGTGACCCATCATGTGGCTGGTAGCTTGTGTAACTCTGTGCTCTCCCAACTCTATCTTCACACCATTGCAAAATCCCTCACCCAGATCCTGACAGACACTGAGGGCTGTCTTCCACAGAGAGTTTACTTTCATAGTAACTGGAACTGGTTAGTTGAAAAAATAAGTAAGTGACAGAATAACATTAGAGGGTCAGACTTAAGCCGAAAAACAAGAAACAACACATGAGAGGAAAGCTGGACTTAGATGCTTGTGTCACCAAAATCAGACCTACAATAGGAGGTTACACTGTCGGAAACTACCACCCACTGCTTTTATATACCAAGACCCCCCACAATATCACCATAAAACAGCACTAGTGCTAAATTAGGATTTTACTTAACACCTTTCAGAGAAAAGGGAAAAAAGAAATTCAACAACTAAGAGTATGACCCTTAGTTTGCAAACTTTTCCCCAGGTAAGTCACTTTTATTTGGGCGACTGCCCCACAACTAAGCAGACAATTCATACAAAGGGGCTGGATGTAAGGGTAGGTTACTTTTTTGCCACTCTGATGATGCTGAGCAGAATTATGTGAGTGTGGGGAGAATGAACCAGGGAAAAAGGGAAACTATCATCTAAAAATATGCTCTCTGGGACAGAGGAGTGTGATTCCCTGCAAATCAGTTCATGTCTGTATCACTATCCCAGGCTAGGTTTGTATTTTGGTTTGCAGTGGTTATCACACACCAGGAAAAGGGACCGTAACTCCACTCAGAATCACATGCACAATTTGCAAGGCAAGCTAATCATGCATTCTATGCTAAATAAGCTGCTCTTTAGAAGTAGCATTCCGGAAGTTAACTAAGCTTCCTTGGAAAAGAGAAGAAGAAAGGACTAGCTGGGAAAGAGCAGGATTAATCCTGCACAAGCATCTTCCTTTGAAGTCAATGGGAGCGCTGCCTGAGTAACAAGTGTGGTCCTAACCCCATCCACTGGCAATGAAAGGTAAACCACAGAAGCCATCAATAGGAGACACCTGTAAGATGACCTTAGCCATCCCCCTGCAAAAGGCCCTTCTCCAATACACATTTGCCAGTACTTTATCAAGGGTAGTTTTAAGCTAAAAGCCACTGTGAGATGCAGGAATTTCTCTGGCAACTTGAAGAACTCCATTTATGGCCATGTCAGGCACTGAAAGGAGAACTACGTACAGATTAGCATCAGGGCATGCAGTAATAGAACAAGTGGAGACTTCAGGAGAGAAATCCCAGCACCTACAAAGTACCAAGTCATCTGCTGATAAATCACTCCTCTCCACCGAAAGCTGAAGTCTCATACGCTGGGTTAGAGGGCACGGTAAAGAACTGAAAAAAAACAACAGAAGTTTGCTTTTCTTGATAACCCCTGCCTCAAGCAAACCAGAGGAAATTGTCCCCATAGGGACTCAACTACTAAATCTCTCTATATGAATTTGAAATGCTTCTGGGAGTGCTTAAACACAGATGACTTTAAAGAATAATGGAGCTCTGGAATGAAGAAAGGAAAAAAAACACAACAAATTTTGGACTGATATATGTTTGAGGGGGATACTGAGCTCCATTTAGCCTAAGTTCTGATAGGTGCCTTTAGGGAACAAAAAGAATATCTGAACTTCAGATTTAAACTGCAGGGGATTGCATATATAAATTGCTGTGTATTAGTCTTTGTTGCATGGTAAGGACATTTCATTAACAGGATGAAAGATGCTTCTGTGCCTATACAGCCCAATTTAATACACCCCACTGATGAATACTTCCCATTTATTGAAGAAGTTAATACATGCTGTATAAATCAATAGCTCCTAAGTCTCTGAAAGCAACATAAGACTTGCACGAGATGAAACATTGTATTGTTGAGCACACAAAGAGAAACCAACCTTTAAATAGGAAGTTTGTTACTGCAATTTCTGTTTGCAAATTCATAGCTTGTTTGGCTTTGGTAATAAAAACATGGTATCAACTCGAAGGCAGAGAAAAACATGACAGTGAAGCCAGAGGATTTGTCCTTGCCAGGATAACATGGCTTTAGTAAAAGCAGGTCTGCAAAAAAAGCCACCCAGGCTGAAAACAAGTCATCGTGCCACTGCCGCATGGAAGTGGCCAAAGGCAAATGGCCGGTGGGAGACTCCGCTCTGCTGCATCCCCAGCCGGGCAGCCAAGGGCAGAGCAGGGGGGATGCTCCTGCCCCAGCACAGCCTGGAACTGCTGGCCACCTGCACAGCTCCCTTCCCCAACCCAGGTGACCTTCTAAGAGCACTGAAAGCATCCAGCTTGTGCTGCTGCCACAGCCACCAGCAACCGAGAACGTGGAGTGGGAGGGATTGATCAGACCCTCAGAGCCCCCTCCCTTCCTTCACTGTGGAACACCGAGGAGGAATGAGAGCTTGCCATTCACCTTAAAAGCTATTAATCAAGACACTGAAAACAAATGGAGCTATAGCTCCGCCTGTCTTTTTCTTTGCCATGTCCTCTTTTTCCCACTTTCCCCATCGCTTTCCCTTTCTGCCGAAGAAAGATGGGCCCTGAAAGTGCCTTTATGGGCCCAATACAATAAAACAAAAGCAGCACAGAAGAGCGTTTGTCAGCCTTACCCCTCCTTCCAGGGGGATGCAGAAGGTCGAGAGTGGTCTTGAATTAGCAGACCCTCCTGGAGTTGCTCCCTGCACTTAGCAAAGGGTACCATTCAATATCAGTTCACACTAAAAAACAGGTTTAGAACTTGTCTCCCTGTATTTTCCAGATGTTGCTATTGCAGTTATGCTACGGCCAGTGAAATGCTGACAGATGTTCCCAAGCTGCTCTGCAGATCCAAAGATGCTCATAAAAGGAGAGTTTAATTTTTCGAAAGGTTGATCTCTCCTCAGCTCTGCCTAGGAATGACACACACACCCCCAAATCAGAAAACAAAGTTGCAAGACAAGGCAAATGCCAAAATATTGCTGCAAATATTGGAATAGTCTTCGGCTTCCAGCCAGGGTAACCCACACCTAAAGCAGAGTGCCTATCAGTAAACCCTGGGGATCACCCACATCAGCAGTTGCTCCAGGTGGCACCCTGAACTTCAATAGGAAACTGCAAGCCTTTAAGGTTAACTGAAAAGCTAAAGCAAACCAAACCAACTGTGTGTAACTCTGCCCTCATCGCTTTCCCAAGCATAAAAATTCAATGCCAGTGAGGAAACATTCTGCCCCAAAAAATGGAAGATTTAATTTTACCCAGCTCCATTTACCTAGTGGAGTTATACAGTTATAGTTTATTTTTTTAAGGATGCTTTCACACCTGACTAAGCACTTTCTCCTGAAAACCACTTCCCCTTGCTCCATTATGGCTGATACAGTGGCCTGAACCCTTTCACAATTTAATGTAGCTGATTTCTTCGTAAGGTCCTGCCCTAAGCTAACTGCCCATTGTAGTGGGAGACAAGGCCTCCATTGATAATCACAACTCGCCCTGCTAAAAAAAGGCTCATTTTCTCTTTCACACAAATGATGACAGGAGCACTGACAACCATGTGCTGGGACAATACCCCCCCAGACACAGCCTGACTAAAAAAAAAAAAAAAAACAAAACAAAACCAACCCCTCCTTGCCTTCTCCTTAATAACAAAAAAAAGAGCGGGGTGACCACAGTTTTGCATCCTTCTTCTTCCCCCTCCCTCAATGACCACTTCATAGGCCAACGAACGCCTACCTGCTCCTTCAAGGGCTTTCCAAACCCCCCCTCTATTAGCAATCTCTCGGTTTCCTGGCTTTAAGTGTCCAGCAATTCATTCAAGAAAAGAATAGATTTCTTTTTTCTCCCCCCCTTTAACCATGATGAAGTGCCCCCTGTATACTGGAGCACTAAGCCACCCTGCTTGACACTTCCAGCATCCTTCCTGTACAGCAGCAAAGGTTCTGAGGGGAGGGGGTGGGAAATCGAGGGTTTAAGATGTTCAGGACATTTCCACTTAGTTTCACCAAAAGGCAATTATGGAAAACGATCTGGTGACAATTAGCGTATGCCAAATCCCCTAGTGTAAAAGGGAAAAAAAAAGGGTTTAACCATCTAATTACTGCCTGTTCTGAGAATTAAAAGCACTAGTAGTAAAACATTGCTAAGTAGGCTCACACTTTGCTTTCAAAGCCATTGTGGACTGTAATCATACTGCTACAGTATTTGGGGTGGGCTTTGTTTATTCTTTTAAAGTAAAATAAGAAACTTGGGGTTCTAAATACAAGTTCTGTGCCCTTGGGCCATGTGGTGTTACTGTAATATCAGGTCAGCCCCAGACAAGCACCTGCTTAGTCGCAGCTATTTATGTAGAGATCTTTCAGCATCACTTGGAATTACATTGATGCCAGGTTAGATTTTACCACACTCATTCTCCTAGTGCTTTATTGACAAAGAGAAAGCCCTTTGCTGCTTCTGCTCTGCCTGATGCTGGCACACGCATTTGGACTCCAGAGTTACCCCAGCCACTAGCCCAGAATCTGTGGCCCACAAGTACGCCAGCAAGCCTTTCACTATATCTCAAAATCATTGCATGATTTCATCAACAGGTGAATTTCTCCATACACGGGGGACAGAGCAGTGCTTAGACTCTTCAAGTTTTAGGCACTCAAGTGCCCAGTTCTATTTCTTACATTAAAAAATGAGAGGCACAGTTTCTTCCCCAACCTGACAAACACTCGTTGCTTTCTTAGCATGCTTTAGTTAATTACTAGACAGATAGTATCTCTTTAGAGCAGGCAGCCTTCATTTGTGTCTAACAAGGCAGAAAGCAGAAAAATTGGCATAATCAGACTAAAATGGAAAGCAACTGTTCTCTTCAGTAGCACCAGTACAAGATATGCTGGGCCCACAACCACCGAGCAGAGAGACGGCGTAATAATGCAAGCACTAAAATTTGGAAAAGATGGGAGAAAAGAAGGGAGAAGTGAATATAAGTAAAAGGGTGCTTATAAATGCCCCGACAGACCTTATTTGTTGCACGCCCTGTATGAATACTACTAATTGAACTCCACTTACTGCCTAGTGTTCTCTAAAATGCCACATTTTAAACAGCTTTATTTCTTGCATATAAATCACATATTTCAGCACTAGACAAACATACACTGCAGGAAAAACAGCTCCACTCGTTAGGGTATTTGTGACTCCTGTCTACAGCCAGAACTTGAATGTAAGGCTGTTAAAAACTGCAAGAAATTAAAAAAATTACCATGCATGCCTCTACACACTTGTATTTGGTAATTTCAGTAATAACAGTATTATTAAAAAACCTAACATGCATATACATGCCTTAAGATATGATGCCAAGTTTTCAGTACAGCTTTTTAAAATGCAATATTCACAAATCACAGCGGACTGGGCTCAATACATATACATAATATCTGTAACAAATGTATGTTAAATAGCTTAAGAAATAACAAAGCTCAAAAAAAACCCCATTTTAATGTGCTGAAAATGTTACATGCCACAACAAAACAGCTGAGCGATGATATTAAGTAAGTCCAGATCAATTGTTTCTTGAATAAATTCAACAAAGTTTCCCTTAAAACATGACGATGAATGCACAACATAACTGCAACACCTTGCAAATATTTTGTTAAAAAGAATCAGGCACGTTTATACAGCATTGTCAGGCCTTTTGCCCCAAGTCCCAGTAAAAAGAATTCCTCTAAAGGTAAACCGCTTGTAAGATCTCATCACCAGTCAGGTAAAACCTGCACGAACAACAACACACAGTGAAAAGAGAAACATCTAAATAACCGTCCTTTTAGATTAATTCATTTTAGATGAATTCTACAGAATTTTACCTCCTTTTTATAGAAGAAAAGGCAAATCAACCAAGTTACTCAGGCAAAGGTATCACAGAGTGCTGAAATCCTCCTCCTGGATCAAGTGACTCTCTAAGCAAGCTTGGCAGAGTTAGAAAACAGCACAAAACTCAAGATTTCCACAAAACCCCTGGTGAAACTGCCTTGCCTTCTGAAATTCTTAAACACTTCTCTATTTTCTATGTATAATTATGGGCATCGTACAGGCTGAAGGGTAGGTTTATTTTCTGAAATAGATATTAACAAGAGAAAAAAGTCTCACGGACTTTTGATAACGAACACTGAACCACTGTGTCAAAACACACGCTACTGTCTATTTATCAACATTCAGTATTATTTTTTACATTCATTTATCACTAGGTGAAATAATTTTTATGCAGTGCCCCTAAAATTTCCATCTTTCAGATTAGAGCTGAGCTTTCGGAAGAATTCAGAAAATTAAACTTTCGACCAAACACAGATCGAAAGCACCCAATCAAAGCTAATACATGCTATTTTGAATATCTTTTTTTAAAAAAATGAAAAAATCTCATTTTTGTGTATGCCAAGAGTTAAACCATTCCATCTCCACACCCCCTTAACTGTAACAAATGTGCCCTGCTACAAACCAACTTTTTCCTCCTTAAAAAAAAAAAACAAACCCAAACATTTTTACCTTCATGGTTTCAGAGTTAAGGAAATAGCGTACTGAACTGAAGAAAGCTTTGAAGTGGCCCCCTCCGCCCCAAAGGAGAAAAAGCAAAGCAAAGCAAAGCTAGTGATGTCATGGTCACTGTGTGAATGTACGACTGCGGATGTAACGCACAGCGAATACACGCGCGCACACTTCTCCCTCACTGGTAACCATTGTTCAGCATCCAGAAATCAGCCCCTCAAACCTGCTCTACACCAGGCTCTGAAACACCCCCCACCCTTCAAACACACCCCGATCCCACCCTGGATGCACAAGGAAAAAAAAAAAATTCTTCCCTCCTCCCAGCACCTTTCCGTAAACCGAACACCAAAATCAGGCAGAGGGAAGGGCAAAGAGGAGGAGTGGAACAACTCTGCCCCGCTGCACCATTGTGTCGTGACAAAACCGCGCTCCGCCGCTCACTGCTGTAAAATTAAAGTGTCATCGAAAAGTCGTGCTTCCCCCTACTAAAAAAGGCTGTTACCATAAAATAAATAAATAAAATCAACGACGCTAACAAAGGTCACAGCTGGAGATGCTTGCTTGATTTCTTCCCCCCTCCTTCCCCCCCTTTTTTTTTTTTGATTCCACACAGGAGGAAATAAAAGGAGAGCGAGAAAGGGGGAGAGGGAGAGAAGTCACATCAGAAGTTCAATGGTCAAGACGGAAAGCGCACACACAGAAAGTGCTACTCACCCAGCAATTCAAATTGAGATGCCAGCAGCCGAACTGCTGGAAGAGAGAGAACCCAGAGGCAAGCGCTCCTCCTTTACCACTCAAATCTTCCATTCCCACTAAAATTGCATCCCTCGGGTACATAACAGCTTTGTCTTTCCTTCTCTTAACCTCAAAAACTTTTTTCTTTACTGTCGAGATGCCAATTGTGATGGCTTTGTATTATTTTCCTTGCAGCTTTTCTCTCTCTCTTTTTCTTTCCCCGCTCCCCCCCCCCCCCCCCCTTCACTTAAAGTACTGGAAAAGCTGTCTTAAAAGATCAAGATGTCTCCAGTTTTTTGGCCTGGTGTTTTCTGAATGCTCCAAATCCTCTGTCATATTGGCTGTGAGAAGTGTCTTATTTCTAAATTGTCGGCTGTGGTTATCGAAATTTAGAGAAGCCTCCTCTCTTTTCCAATACAGCACTTTAACAGCATCCTTCTAGAGAGCGGGGGAAAAGCCTTTCCCCCCCGACGCAGGTTTGTCTGCTCAGAAGAGCTAAAAAGCAGTTACCTTGGAAATCAATGACAATGCTACTACAACCCAGGTTGCACAGGTACTACTAAAGCGCAGCGAGGAAACGCCGGCCAGCCGTGAGGGAGCGTGATCAGTTAAGTGTAGCAAGCAGTCACTTAATCTGCAAGATTGTCAAATCCCTCTAAACAAATTTCTTAGGGAGAAAGCTGTAAGGGAAGTACATTTTCTTGTCATTGTAACACTTAGGTGACTTTTGGCAGACCTTTAGCATCAGCTCTGGCCTCTCCCTCTCCCTCCCCCCTCCTTTTCCTTTAGCATTTAATATTTCTGCAAACCACTGGCCCCGCTGTAAAAGCGATGCACGAGGAGCTTCGAGATCGCTAACATTACAGTGCCTTGGCTATTTGCCCACGCTGCTCCTGAGTGACAATAAACAGGGGTACCCAGAAGCATCACTGAACTCAGTACGGGTGAAGCTTTCTCCCCTGAGCCTTGCTCCTGCTTCCTAAACCTGAGCCAGGTAC